>CM050932.1:23134434-23834040 GCA_027742785.1 Vigna reflexopilosa
ATTGGTGTTTAATTTTCGCTTAGTCGATTGGACTGAATGGTGCAAAATTGATTGAATGTGTGCATCGTGTTTGTTTGCTTAATTCGCTTTTATGAAAACATGGTTAGTTTTCGCTTAGTTAGTTAGCTTGTATTGGAATCTGTGATTGGAAGAATTACAATTGAGCTAGTGATCAACCGTTTTTAATTAATATTTGATTTCGTGTTTTAGTTTGTTAATTTCAAGTCACAAACTTTCCATAAAACCACCCCACCACATGTTTGACCAATTGCTTAAACCAAAGTTTGGTCCTTGAGAGACGACCTAGGAGTCACTTCCTAGTCTATATTGCACTAATTGCATATTAATTTGATTCGGGTACAGCCTCGATCATCCGCCCATAGTGGCCAGGGACAACAGATTGAAGGAGGCCAGACCCTTCATGGTCTTCCTTTATTGCCCACTCACACGCGGGTCACAATTGATGAAGTCAGAGATCCCCACGCTTGAGTGTTAGTGCCTACATCTGAAATCCAATTCATGGGGGAGGCCTTAGGCACATTTATAGCTTGGCCTAAGGCTTTGATCATGCCATATTTTGGCCCACCAGCGGTATTATATTGTTATTCTTAGTATTTAAATCTTAAAGTTATAATTGAATGATTCCTAACTTTTATAAATGTGTCTTGTAATTCTACCGTCCTGACAAACAACCAATGGCTAAACCTGTGAGCCATGAATATTATGAGGAAGCAGAAGATGATGATGATCCTCTAGCCATATTGATGAAGAAATTACATAAGTTGAATAAAGGACCAGTAGAGTTGTTTTGGGAATTAAGAGTATTTGGCCTTCTATGTTATGTGTCATTGTATATTGCTTTAAATGATGCACTAGAGGTCATTGGTGGAGAAAGAATGTTGAACATTTCAGTCATACAATTATGGTGCACGGAAGTTTTTTAATTGCTATTTAACTTTTGAAAAATTAGTATTATTACTTTTTAATATATATACTTAACTTTATTGTTATAGGTACATGGACACCATCATAGTGGACCAAGGTCGGGCAATAATATATGGCTTTTTTGAACATCAAACCATTATTGCCAAAAACTATTGTAGTATGTTATTGTGTTTATACGTGTGTGTATGTGTGTGTGTGTGTGTTCGTGTGTTTAGCACGGATATACTTATTTTAAAAGAAGAAATACTACATTGAGTGGCTTTTAGGATGTGTATTAAATAGGGATTCTCTAAATGAGATTGTTGTCTTTACTCTATTAATATTGGACTAACAATAAAAATATTAAGTGGGGAGAGTTCATGAAATTTCCTATAATTTGGAGGGACTGTGTGAAAAAGGATTGTGTCTTGAGATAGAAGGAAATTATCATTATATCATATGAGAATGACTTCATTCCTGAGAGTGAAAGGTACATGACAGATGCAAAACTTATGAGTTTAATTCAATAAATGAGTCTTCTGAAAATAGAATCAAGTGTTTATTTCATTTTGAATATTTAGAATTGATAACATAAGAATGAATGAGATGAGTTGTTAATTATAAATACTTGACTTTGATGATTAAGGTAACTATTATTGGTATATATATACATTACCCATTATAAAGTTTACTAGTTAACTAGTTTACCCTCTCTTGTATATATCAACTCCAAATGGTTATGTGATACATAAAAGATCATGTTTAACGTAGAAGTACTTAACAGGGTAGGAAAAAGAAAACTTGTATTTATTGATATTGTTATGTATATTCATATATATAGAACCTTTTTAATTTTAAATATATTTATTTTGAAAAAATTCATGTAGAACTGGAAATACACTTACATGAATTTATGTATACATGTTTTGATATAATTAATGTAATGTAACTATTAATTAGAACATTACACAAAATATCCGAGAAACTTAAAACTCACAATCTAAATTACATAAATAACTAGAAATCATTAACTCATCTCCTACAGTCAATAAAAAAAGTTAAGTAATTCTTAATGAATCTTATTTAAATTTTATTATTGTCAGTTTACACTGCTAAAAAAATTAATGCACATACTATATTTATATTATATATATATATATATATATATATATATATATATATATATATATATATATATTATGTTTAAATAAAAAAAATAGAGATAATTACATTTAGATCATTTAAAGCACTTCATAGAAAAAATAATATTAATCATAAAAAAAATAATTTTTTATAGAAATATATTAAAGAATTTAACTTCTGCAAATTATTAAACAAGATTTAAACAAGGTGTTTCCACGAATAAATATAAAGAGGTTATAATAAAAAGTAACTTATCATATTAAAACTTGATAATTGAAATATAGTTCATTTAAACAAAATATTAAAAAAATTGAACCAAAATGATTTATAGTTATTAAAATTATACCTTTAAAATTAAAATATTCAAGCTCAAATTAACACGTGGTTGACAATTAATATAAACACTGTTTTGTTGACTGTTAGAGTAATCAATAGAAAAACTACCGTAAAAAAAATATGAAATATAATTTTTTTTTAAATATTTAAGGAAGGGATATTTTACCTTTAAAAATAATATAATATCATTTAATTGATGATTTGTAAATATCTGGTTGTAATTAATGTTAATTAAGGAAATTTAAAGATTAAGTAAAAACTAAAAATCTTCGTGTATTAAATAGCTAATTAAATGAGAAAGAAATACTTTTTTTGATATCAAACTAACCCTAAAGCATGAATAAGAGTTACCGAGTGTCAAACTTATTTAATATTTAACAGGTAAGACTCAAATTTATCTTATTCTTCTAGTAATAAATATCTCGTCTTTAAATAAAATATGTCTATAAATAAAAATAAATAAAATATATATATATATATATATATATACATGCGAATATTGATAATTTAAATAAATATGTAACGTGAGTAACATTTTTATTTAGGAGAAATTACAAGTTTTAAGAAAATTAAAACTTAACAAAACAAATAATTAATATTTATTATGTAGTACTAAAAGCGAAATTAACGTAAAGTGATTTATAACTAATTATATTGAGGCTCTTAAGTAAAAATAAATTAAATTTGTAAGATGTAATTAAAACCGCATAACATAGAGAGATTAAATAATCAAATATGTTATCATAAAGTTTTCTTAGAGTTTTGTTAATTCTACTAAAGGCTAATTTTGATTAGTATGAAAATCGGGAAATTAGTAGTATTTTATGCATAAGTTAGGATCTTTGGTTAGAATTTTTTCTATACAAGTATCCATGGTTAATTAGTTAGAGTTTGTTATGATAAGGGAGTGATCGGAACGAGTATGGGGGAGTTAACATTTTGTCGCTTGATTAGTTTATTGATATCTGATAATTATGCGTTCTTTGTACTTATGTGCTAGTATGAAATCTTCTCATTTATATGCATGTTTTGATAAAGCATGAATGGTATTTTCGATATAATAAGTGTAGTGTGTTATTACTTCCAATTGAATTTGAGTTAGAGTATGTCTCAAGGATGATATAATTTTGTTAATTGCTTTGTACGTTATTATATGAATTCAATGGTTTGGATCGAATTTTTACTGGAAATGTACATTCTATAGTTTGTCTAAGACCTTGCAGTAGAGGAAAGTATGTAATTGTGGATTATGGAGTGTGTGTGTGTTTAAGGGTATTCATGATACAATGCTAGTTTGATAAGTATATTAAATCAATTTAGTTGAATAGTCTAAGCATGCCATGAAGTATGGTTGTGGCTTGTGTGTGTCAATTTTGAGTTTATAATAATTGGATAATAGTTTTAAATATTTTATTGAATGAAAATTGGTCTAGGTGCTTCTGTTTTCTCTTTGCCTAATTGGTTGAATCATACTTGCATGTGTTAAGGACTGGAATGAAGGGAACTGAGGTGAGTTTTGGGTGCAAGGCGATAGGTGCCCCTTGTTTGCGTGGTAATGGTTGGTGCAAGGAGTGACCACTAGCAGAAGCAATATGTGTAGTGTTTTTTTGGCCTAGGACGTGTAGAGCACTAGCCACTAGTTTGTGCTGACACTGGCTGAGTTGTGTGTGATAAGTGTGACCTAAAAAACACTAGAATGGAAAGTTGAATAGTGTTAATAGAAAACTTTTCCCAACCTTTCTAATATAGCACGTTATGGAGCTTTGAAAATTTACTTTTAAGTTCTTAGATGCTCGTCTAGATAAATGTTAGAAAATGATGTAACTTTTAAAGTGCTATTTAGAATGGATATTGCAACATTTTGTAAGAACTTCCTTTATGAAAAGTAATTGTTTAGCTTGGAAGATTCTTGTATTTGGAAATAAAACACAACTCACAGGTGTTTCTCTCTTTTCTCTCACAACAGTAAACAATATAATAATGAAGCTTGAGAGTATTTATTTTCTCTTTTGCTCTTCTCTTCTCTTTTTTAGCTCAAATGTATTCTTTTTCTTTTTTTGAGTTCTTTCTTCTCTTCTCTTTTGAATGCTTCTTGGGATGGATATTTCCTTGTAAACTTTTCACTTGACTATCCTCTTGAGTTATCTTCTTGATTTTTCTTTTGAAAGCTCTTTTATTTAAAGGCTTCATGGATGTATGTCCGTTAGACTTGAGCTTTAAGCATTGATACTCGTGTTTTCTCTTTCTTCGTGTACAAAAGTCATTGGGTAAGTCAACTTGTCAGAGCAGGCATACTTTTTCAGTACTTTGCTTGAAATAGGTTGTACGTTCTCTTTAGGCATGGCTTCAAGTGAAGAATATTCTGTAAATATCTCCTTTGTCTCTAACGTCCACTTTTGATTTTTGATTTGTAGCTATGTGGATGCGTGTAAAATAGCTTATATGCAAAGAGTAGAGAGAATTGTGCATGCAGCAAATACGTCTTTTTTTATCACCTTTTTTTTTGTTTTTAAACATTGAGCATTTAATGTCATTAATACTTACTTAGAACGATAGAGTGCCTTTTTATTTCCTATTGTTAGGTAGCTTTTAACAATTAAGCTATTTTCTAAAGATACCAAGTGTTGTGTAAAGACTTCATCGTTGGACAAAGTATTGTTTAAGCTCATGGTATCATTTAGCCAAGTAAACGCGTCTTTCGTTTTTGTCTCTTCTTAGACAGATAGCGTTTAGCTTGTTTCAAGCTTTCTTTTATATTTTTAATTTTTATGTCTTTTAGTTTGTCTTGTCAGAGACATCGTCTTGACCATTTTGTTTTCAAGAGCTAAGTTGAATACCTCTTTCGGGTATGATATGCATTAAGCGTTTAACTCCAACTCTCTTAGACGCTTTAGGCACAATAACATTTAGCCATACGTCTGGGTGTTTTGACTTAGATGGTTTTCTATTACCTAAGAACCTAAGTGTTTTCCTAAGCTTTTCTAAGTTGGGGATTTTGGTTCTAAGTCTGTAGGTTTTTTATGTTGGGGATTCAGGTTCTAAGTCTTGTGTTTTCATCCTAAGTTGTTATTAGATTATTATCCCGTTTTAATGTTATTTTGTTAAACTTTAAAACATGAGAGTGTTTAGGTGCATAGACGATTTTATCTTAACAAAGTATAGTGTTTTCTGGCCTAAGATGTGCAGGGTGGTAGCCATTGGTTTGTGATTGACAGTAGTTGGTTATGTGTGATAGGCGTGTAGCGTTTCCCGCATCGCACGACTGAAAGAAAGACCCTACAACTCAAGGGCATTACATGAACCCATCCTCTTCCCACATCGCATGGTCGAAGATGATTTCTTTCCCATCGCTGGATTTACTAGGTATGGTGAGACAATCCCACAACAATATGCCTTACCTTCACACACATACAAACAACTACAAGCAATACATTCAAGTTCAAACATCACAACAACCAACCACACAACTCGAAAACAAAACCTACAACTTAAGAATCATTACAAAAAGCTCAACCAAACACATACATAGCTCGACAATCATAACAAAAAGCTCAGTCAACACACACAACATGACATCATACAAAAACAACATGACAAAAACCCAGACAACATAACATCATACAAAATAGCTCGACAACATACCCAACAACATGACATCATGCTAAATAGCACAACAACATACACAACAACATGCATCAACAACACGACTTCATATAAAAACACCATGACAACAAGGCAAGAAAGAAAAGAAAAAGTCAAGAATGTAAGCTCTCCTTACACATCATCATAAATTGTTCAATGCATTCAAAATAATACTAAAGCAACACGAATTTAACTCAATTAATAATGCACACATACAAGCAACAAGACAAGAAAACAAAATAAGAAAAGAAAATAAGAAAAGAAAAATCAAGAATCAAGAAATCAAGAATGTAAGCTTCCCGTACTTGGGTTTCCCGCTAAGACTTTTTCCTATAATGAATAATGCCCTTCAACAGCACCCCTAAGCTCTCACAAACCTTCACTCAATCAAACTCTCACTCTCACCCACAAAGTTTTTGCCTTTTTTTTCTAATGGTCAGTGTTTTTATCTTAACATAATATAAATAGGAGGTGTCTAATATATTAACAACTATGTATGGGATTAATTTTCTTTGTGTTGAATATACACATAGGGTACTCTATTTATAATAGAAGAAATATGGCTAAGCCCAAAATACTAATAAGGAGTAATAAAAAATTAACTAAAGATAAAAGATAAAGATAAAATAAAAATAAGATATATATGTAAGATATCTAATAATAATTTATCTAACAGAACGCATATCTAACCCAATAGGGTTTATTTTCTAAATACTTATAAAATCCCATTATTTTCATAATATAATAAGATTAATTCCGGTAAGTCCCTAGGTAATATATTCTATCTTAATATTTTTATTCTAATTGATTACGATAAGTCTCTAAAAAATGCATTCTATTTTATTATTATCTAACAATAATATATAATTATATCTAATAATATCTCATGATATCTTTTAATTTGTAACAATATCTCAAAGATATCTTTTAATTTGTAAATGTATCTAGTATATAATAATATCTCATAATATCTTTTAAAATATCTAATAATATCTAATGATGATTTTTCTAATTGAATAATTTTTCACCAAATCTTATGTTTTTTAAAAAGCTTTTAAAATAAACCTTTTAAATACAAATAACAAACTATTTTATCTTTTATTTAAAATAGTTAACTTCATATGTACATTTTTCTTAATTATTAAAATTTCAAGAATCTCACATTCCCCATCAAAAACAATTTTCATCCCCCAAAATGTACTTACAAAATGTATCATCAATCCATAATAAGGAGCTCTGACCAACTATGATACCCTCCACTTCTATAATAATTATCTTTGCTTATTTTAAATAATGACTCTTATATCTACCACATTTTATAGATATCTAACTTTCCTAGGTCTTACATCCAACATAGGAGTTTTCCAAAGGCTATTATTTAGTAGTAAGTTACCTAATTTAGTAAGGTTTAGTGGTCCTATGAGGTAAGCATTCTATTTTCCATGGTTCCAACCTTAGGTCTAGCCAAAGTAGCATTTTATGGTTGATTGCAAAGGGTTTCCAAGGGTTGTTTCTGTAGTATTACTATCTAGTTTAGGGGTCCAAAATGCCTAGATTAGGTTCATTTAGTACGCATCTAAGATGACTTGTGGTTTTCTGATTTTTGTGCATGATGGTTGTCAATACTTGAATGAATTTAAACTATTTTAGATGATTTATAGATGTTGTTTTAGCTTATGTTAGCTGGCAAACATGCTGAAATAACTTAGATATGTCATAAAAGCTCTGGACAATGATTTGTAGGGTGTTGTGTTAACTTATATTGGTTGGCCTATAATTTTTGCTTAACCCAATTTATCCTAGGATTTTGATGTTGAGTGATGTGTTAGGCAGCATAAATGCTACAACTATATGTTGATTTCCACGACTATAGTTAATTGAAATTAGTTTATTGATTCCAAATTGCTATGATGATGTTATATGTTAACCAACCATCCATGGTTTTTTTTTTTTTATTAGTGAGATTTCCCAATGGTTAGGAAATGGTTGTAGGAGTGTGATATGTGATTTATGGGATTGAAACTCAAGGGATGAGAGGTTGTTGTAAGTGATTTCTGTGATAATTATCTAGTATTAATGTGAATGTCACGTTGTTGTACTAATCATGAGGTGCGATGATGGTTATGTCATTAGTTATGTCTTCTTGCTATACTTCATTAATCCAGGCTTATACCTTTCCTCTTGCGAGAAGGTAGAAAGGTGGATCTCTTTGTCTCTAAGAGGCGGTAGAAGAGATTAGTTTCTTCGCTTATGATGGGCGGTAAACGGGGATTGAGATTTGAGTACTGCCCTTTCCTCTTTCGAGGTGGTATAAAGAGTTGAATGTCTCGCTTGTAGGGTTTTGGATCATGTTGAGTATAGTGCCCATTGTCAGCAGCACCAGAGTTTTTACTCATAAGTCCTTGAGGAGTAGGGTGAATAAATAGAAGTTGCGGTGGAGGACGACTCGAATCCTATTTAAGTGAACAACATTGGTGATGAATCAATATTTTCTCGACTTCACTTAGCTTATTGTACTACATTTAATTAGGGAATTGTGCTTGAATGTCCATTATTTCCTCAGTTTTGCTAATTCTGCTTAATTTGACCAGAAATTATTATTTTAATTAATTTGAATTATCTTAGGCTGATTATTTCCATTATTAATTGCAAGAAAATTTTGGAATATTATTTTGGGACTTCAAGAAGGCAAAAGGTCAACAACCACTCTCCACATAAGCGTTTTACATTTATTTAGATTGTAAATTTGTTTTTTAGGGCCTTTGGGTCAGATTTGGAACTTTGGGCCCAATTTTGGTCATTTTCTGTGAGGTCCAATTGTGGGGGTTGATTTACTTACCTAGGTTTTAGTACCAAGAGAGCTACTCCTTCCACCACCCTAAATACTCTCTACACCTCCCAATTTTTTTTTAATTACAAAAATATCCTTTTTACTTTAACTTTTTACTTTTTAAAAAAGACCTTAAATCTTTGTATTTAATTCAAATTTTATTTTAATTGCATTCTCCATCTTTGTTGCTATCTCTGCACTTCCTTTCTTCATTTTGAATTTCGTTTTCCCTCAACTTTGTTTTCTACTTGTTGTTACGTTTTTAGTGTGTTGTTGCGTTCTTGGTTTCCAATTCCAGTGCTACTTTGTTTTGTGTTTCCAATTCTGCATTTGGTTTGCATTTTTTTGGATTGGGTTTGCATTTTTGTAGGTTTTGTTTGCATTTCTTAACAATGTTTCAATTCTGTTTTTTTTGTTTGGAAGTTGTTTTAATGGAAGCTTAATATTGCTGGGTTGGTAATTAGTGATGTTACATTGCTTTCATGAGGTTTCTGTTTTGTTTTTGTCTATATTGCTACTCTGACTTTGTGCAATTGCAATCTGTTTGTGCAACTACAATTAGGACACGCTTAGTGGTCTAATTGGGGGTTTAATGTACACTTAGTCCTTAATTTGTATGATGCATAATTGATTGAATGTGTACAACTCGTTTGCTTAATTCGTGTTTAGGAAAACCTAATTAATCTTCGCTTAGTCGATTGATTGGTGTTGGAATATGTTAGAGCAACGTTTAATTGATTGTTAATCAAGGATTGGAAGCATTGTAACTAAGCTAAGGACCAACCTGTCTTTAAATTGTATTTGCATTCGTGTTTTTAGTTGTTAATTGTAAGTCGTAAAAACTATCCAAATCCCATGTGTTTGACCTATTGCTTAAACCACATTTGGTCCTTGAAAGATGACCTATGAGTCACTTCCTAATCTATACTGCACGTAATTGCATGTTAATTTAATTCAGATACGACCTCGATCAACTGGTGTGGTGGAGTATGGAAGTTGACATATGATTGTAGGGATTGTTGATATTGACACGGGTTGCTTTTAGATGAGAAACATGTGTAGCAATTATGGTTATATGCATGATTTCTTTTGAGGGAAAGTATGGTTTAGGATTGGATTGATCATTATAGTTTTACTAGGTATTAACTTTGGTTGATGTGATAGGTTTATAGTATTGACTTGATGATTGAGATCAATATGTTGTATTGATCTTTTGATGTTTCTTTTTTCTATTAGCTTACCTATATTTGTTTGTGTGTGTGACGATGATCGTATAAAGTTTGTGTTATATAGGAACATATGGAGATATTTCAAGATTTGTGTAGATGTTGAGAGATGGGGAAAACTAATGTTGAATTTTTGTAAGAGTATTAATTGAATTCATTTTATTTGAAAATTTATTCTTGATTGCAGAAATTTTAATTTTTGAAGCATTTTAGTGACCTAAAAAATATTGGAATATTACATAGAGAGAGAAGGGTTTCACTTGAAATTTTATTTTTGGAGTTTTGTGTCCAATTTCTTTTGAATTTAATAATCATTAAAGAGTTTGACCAAACAAATCAAATATTTTAAAAAAATGTGAAGTTTTAAATTTAGTTCAGGTAAGTTTTTGGTGTTATTTTTGGAACTGAGTAATAGTATACGTGAATATGAAATTTATTTTGAACATTGCTAATATATAATAAAAATATTGAAAAATATTTTTTTGGACATCAATATTTTTTACTTAATTACTCATTTAGTCATTATTTTTATGAAAAAATTGGTTCTCTAATTTTTTTTCATATCAATTTGGTCTTTGACTTTTTTAAAAGTGAATCAATTTGACTTTTTAATTATGATACAAGGTTAAAGTCACTATTACGTTAATTTATGGTTTTTTGAATTTTTTTTATTTTTTATTTTCTATTTTTAAAAATTATGTCTCATTTCAAAATTGTGTTGAGTGATATTGTCATTGTAGTATGACAGTACCACATGACAGAGTCTCACTTTAACTTTTATATTTGTTTTTTTATTCAATTTAGTGTTAATTTAAAAAAAGGAAAAAAATATTGTTTTCTTTCAAATTGAAGAAAAAATATATTTTTTTGTATAAATTTTATATTAATATTTTATTAAAATTAACATTTCCATTAAATATTTTTGACAAAAAAATTAAACTAACATTAAAATCTATAATAAATTGAATCACTTTAAAAATATCATCACCAAATTAAGATAAAAAGGAAATTGAAATATTAACTTGACATTTTTCAAGAAAACAAGAACCAAATAAATTATTTAACCTTTTTTTTAATATCTATCCTATAAAATAAAAATAAGAATATTTAAAAAAAATATAATAAATATTTTTATATAATTAAATTATTGAAAGATTTGTAAACTATCAATTTAATAGAAACGGATTGTTTAATGAAATTAATTGTCAAAAGATTGTTTCACTAATTTAGACATTAAAAATAATTTTTGACCTTTAACATTTTCAATGAAGTTTTTATAACCATTGGTATCCAATCAATGCCATTTAAGGCCTATTTATTGCACTTATTTTTCCAGAATCAAATTTATGGTTCCGAGATTTTTAGTACAAACTAAATAAATTAAAACTTCAATAAATTGATATTTGAATTTTATCAAGTATGGTCAATATTATCAGGCTAAGTGAACATGACATGGTCATATGTTAAATATAAATATAAATATAACATAAAAGAGTTAAATATATTTTTGTTTTTCTTAAAAATTAGAATAAGTTTTTTTTAACTAGGAATTAATTTAATTTTTTATTTTTATAAATATGAATTTAGTTATTTTAATTTAATTTTTTAAAATTGATTTAACATTTTAAACTTATTTTTAAGTTCACATTGAGATTAAAATGTGTTTAAAAATTTAAATAATTTAAATATTATCATAAAACGATTAATAAATATTAAATAAATTTAATAAAATTTAATTAAAAAATTGAATTTATATATTTCTAAAATTGAATATTAAATTAGTCAGAGCTGTAAAAAGAGACTAAGTCATAAGAATATAAAAAAATTAATAATAAGTTATAAAATTAATTATAGTGACTTTTAATTTAATTAAATATATTTTTCAATATATTACTAGATCATATAATATGAGATTATTCATATTACATTTTGTAATTAAAATTTTATTATATAATTTTATGGTTGAGAATTAAGATTGTTATCTTATTTAGTTATTTTGCTTACTTGTTATTATTTGTATTTTTATAAAACTGTATGGATTAAGTATGTTTTTAACCTTTTTACTTATATTTGAAATTGAAGTTTGTTTTTTTTTTCTCTTTCAAACTTTATATAAAATTTATCTATGTACTTTAGTGATACTTAAAATAGGTTTCTAAAATCAACACCATTAACTTTAAATTCATGGTAACTGTTGACATGTATATAGAAAAGGATCAGAAATATTTTCCAGCACCACAAGCAAACAATAATAAATAATAAATAATTTAAGCAATGCATTTATTAATAAATTAAAAATAAAAAAGTGAGTAAAATTATTTCTTGAGAAATTAGCAAATAATCAAAATTATTAAATATTCTTTAATGTTTTTAAAATATTCCTTTGAAAAATAAACAATTCAAATAACATTTAAATCTATTAAATTTAATATACTAAAAATCATGCTTCAGTGAATGCAAAATAATTTAAGCAATGCATTTATATTAAATTTAAAAAAAGTAACATGATTTCTTGAGAAATTAACTAATAATCAAAATTATTAAATACTCTTTAATGTTTTTAAAATATTCCTTACAAAAATAAATAATCTAAATAACATTTAAATCTTTTAAACTTAATATACCAAAAAATCATGCTTCAGTGAATGCAAATATTTAATACAAATTTAAATGCTATTTAACTGATATCTCTGGCTTCATATCCACACCTAACCTAACGTTTCATTGTAATAACTCTAATCAAATGAGGAAAAGTTGTATTCATTATTCAAAGCACAATTAATCACTGTAAAGTTATTATGTACAGCCAGAGAAAAGAAAAATAGCTCTAAAAAATAATCAAAATGTTAAGCATATATTATAAATGATAATAATGGTAGCTTTGAATCCAACTATCAACATTTAGTAGACCTTAAATGAATTCATTCAATTGATGCAAATTCAATAAATAGAAAAAAAAATCATTAATTAATTGAAGAAAACCAAGACAGATTTGTAAAAAAAACTAAAATGAGGGGAATTGGAGATAATGATTCATTAACAGTATTGCAGGAAAAAAGAAGGCAAATATGTCAGGAAATTGGAGAATTTTCTATTAACTTTCCTAGTAAGACAGCGTGACCTTTTCCATTTACATTCATAACCCCTGGCCAATATCACTAAACAAATAATCCTATCCTTAAAAGAACCTAAATTTATCATCATCTATCATTCCATTTACAAAACCCTTGAAAAAAATAACAAATTATACTGAAAATGGAGAAAATTTCACCAATTACGCTAAACCAACTTAGATTGATATATTGAGATCAATCCTAGGTTTTTTCATGGATGGAATAGGAACAAGAGAGTTGCACCTAGGACACTTAGGATTGTTCTTCATGATCATCACATATGATAGACAACCAGGACACCCTGCAGCCATTGGAGAAGAAGCCAGCTTCTCTTCACTCTCTTCCTCTTGAGTGTTCTCCCTGATTGAAGAAGAGGATGAAGAATAAGAGGGTGATGATGCTGAGAGTGTTGGCTTCAAAAATGAAGTGCGTTTCTTGATAATAGGCTCTTTCTCTGCCCTCTCCAGTGCAGACTTAACCTTGTCAAGGGTGCACACACTTTGGTAGTTGCTTGAGGGCAATGAGGATGAAACAAGTTTCAAGTCCAAGCTTGATTCATCAAAGAGGTTCAATAGCACATTGGATGATGAAGATGATGGGAAATTTAGGTCCTGAAGCTTTGGCCCTGCTGACTTTGCATTGAGTTTGTGATCAGATACTGGTGGAGACCCTATTGTGGTGGTGTTGCACTTCTGAAGATACACTTTCCCTGACTGCAACATAACAATTTCACCAACCAACCAAAGTTTAATTACACAACTATAAAGTGATTTTGATTTTCATACTTATCATCATAGTAAGTGTCATGAAAGAAGGAAATTTGTAAGAACAAAAATGAGATCACTAACTAAAAGAATTCACATGGGTTGTAGGAATTAATTGATCAAAATACTAACAAACAAATAAAACAAGTTTAATTGAGAGATGCAGAAAAATGAAATTTGATAAGAATGGTGTGAATGAATCTATGGAGGGAGTTCAGAAATGACATCACGGAAAATAAGGCTTGGATACCAGAAAAATGAATCCTATACACTCAGCTTTATGAGAAATAAATACAAAGGTACAAAGGGGGAGAAAATCGAGTAATTACAAACCTGATGTTACATTAAAAGGCAAAAGTTTAACAATACCACAAAAGAAAAAAATAATAAAAAATCACCGACTGAAAAGTTTTGAATTTTATCCTTTTCTTCTAAAAACAATAATGTTCTGTTTATTATCATCACAAACCATGAAAGCAAATAGCAAAACTTCCAAATCAGAGCACGACAATGAACGCATAAACATATTCTGTTCATAAATAATAATCAAATAAAAATCATAAACAATAAAATAATAAAATAAAAAATAAAGCCTCCCAGTCAAAGAATTCTACAGCACGAACGAACTCCATAAGAAACAAAGCAAAAATCTGAAACGGGTGTAGCAAGGAAAACAAAAACAGAACACGGTGATTTCATTCCGTCGTTAATTTTACATCGAAAAGGCCACAAAAACCAAGGGAATTTAGGGAATTTCCGATTCAGGAATAGTGACTTTTTCCAGTGAAAGAGAAAGGTTTTATTTTTCTTTTCCTTTTTATTATAATATTTTCTCGGGAAAAATAAAACCCAGAAAAACTGAACAAACCTGAAGGTCAAGGCGTTTTTCCCAGCCAGAAGGAACCTGCAAATCGAGGTCCAATTCCTGGGATTCAATTGAGGACCCACCAAGAAGGTCGCGGGTAATCAGAGCCGTTGATTTCTCACCGTGTGATTCGTTTCCGACGGTTCGATGTTGCTCCTCTTTGTAGCCACCACCCATGACCCGAATCAGAGAGCTAACTTCAGCAGCCATTGCTGCGCGTTCTCACGGAGGATTTAGGAGAGAGAGAGAGAGAGAGAGAGAGAGAGAGAGAAGATAGAAAGAAAGGAAAACAGAGAAAAAAGCAGAGGGTGTGTGTGAGAGTTCCTTCATTTGTGTGACTGTGAGAGATTTATATATGCCAATAAAGATAGGTGTGGTACGTTACAGTAAAATTAAAAGACAAAAAGAATCCTGATTGAATTAAATTATATTAAATTGAGTTTTCTGGCTTTGGTAGTATCGTGGGTTTTGAATTTTAAAATGAATTTGATTAAATTTTAATTAATTGTTTCATTTAATGTGGAGGGGTATTAATTAATGGGGTAGTGGAGGAGTGGGAAGAGAATTCAAGAAAAGGGTGGCATGTAAAGTAATGGGAGCATTTAATGCATAGAATAGTAGTAGTTGTGCCCTAATCCGGTAATTTCTTAATTTAAATCATTTATTCACCCTCTTTCAATTTTTGGGTAATATGATTATCACAAGAATTAATAATCGTCATAATGGCATATAATGTTTTTTTGTATTTATTCTCTTATTTATTTATTTCTTTTTTTTATTCAATATATATGCATACAACTTTTTAATGGTTTTAAGCTCATAAATGAACTTTGGACCTTGTGGATGTGTGACGTTCGATTTGTATTATCAAACCCTCAATAAATTTTCGTTGAATACTTCTTTGACACGTATGAGATCAAAGAAGCTAAAATTGGGCACTAGACTCCACCATTTCTTTGTTACATATGCATACTTTATGTCTTTGCTTTTTCTTAATTTTCACATTATTTTACATAAAGCAATAACATATTATACAATTAAAAAAAGAAAATTTAACAATTTATCACTATCTGATAACTTGAGATAAATTTATTTTAAATATACAAATTAATAAAATAGTAAGAATATATTTTATTATTAAAAATTTGTTAAAAAATATTATTAATATATCTTCATACTTAACAAATATTCATCCTGATTTTAATTTGAATCTCGGAATATGTTTAATTTAAAAGATGTCACTTTGAATTATCTTGGTATATTTCTGAAAGTGGTTTATTGTAGGATTTCATATGTTTTTCTTAACGATAATAAATGTATTGCTGGTTTTTACGAATTTTATATAGTAATGCAGTATATTCGATACATAAATATCTGTAATGTATATTTAAATTTAAATTGCCAAGAGAAAACTTTTTTTAATAGCGTATGTCTAACTACTAAATAAATTACCAAAATAACTATTATATGCAGTGTATTATTTATATTTATTATTTATGGTATAATTGCAAATTTTCAATAATGCAATGGTAATAAATATTGTATAATATTTACTTTTAAAATAGTAACAGAAACGAGATATTAATAATAATAATAATAATTAAAACTTATATAATTAATTAATTACTTTAAGCGCTTGCATAAAATTAATTTTATTCGTTTCTAAGTGTTTATTAGCATTAAATTCTAAGAGAATAAATTGCAAATTTCTGAAATTAGGAAAGACTCGTTAATGGTTTTTTTAAGACTAGTTGGTAAGTTAACTTTTGATAAATTATTAGTTCATGAGTTTGGAGGGGATATATTAACTTATTTGATTGAAAATGTTTAATAAACTAACTAATAAAGTATTTAGTAATGGTACAATATATAAAAAGATGTCTGTCTTTTAGATGAAAATATACTATTATATAATTATAATTTGATTTTTTATAATAAATTATTATTAAATATTTTAATAATTTCATTTATTTTTGAAAGATATATAGATTTTTTTCAAAATTTAAACGAGTTTATGTAATTGAGTATTAATCTAAATTCATTTTTATTTATTTAAAAAAAATTAAATTTCCTATAATTTAAATTTAATTGACTATTAATAATAAGCAAAAAGAAACTAATAACAATAAAAGAAGCATTAAAATATAAAAAAATATCACTAAAAAATTAAATAAATTTAAAACTAGAAATTAATTGAAGTAACTTATAATTTATAATTTGAAAACTTTAAAATTAAATTATTCAGAGATAGTTACCAAACACTTTTGTATTAGTCAAACACACTAATTTATAAACTAATCTACCTACTGTAACATGTATTTTTATAATATGAAACTATTAAAATAAACATATTATATTATATGATAGAACAAGAATTACATATTAACTCTATACATTCATACAATAACAATAATACAGAACACGACCATGTAATTTCTTCACGAGGATTATGGAATTACATCTATTAACCATCCAATTCATTCACAAATTACTCATCACAATATTCATATACATCATTTTTATTTTATATAAACCATATGTATATCCATTTAGTTTCACATTGCATACAAATACATGAGACTACTGATCATACATTAAAGAATTAGAAACACACTTACAAGTCATCATAAATGACAAAATAATACAATTTTCTTCACAGCATCTTGATACCCACATTAGGCAAGGAAAAACGGCTTGGAACCCCTCACCAACAACTCTGAAATGGTCCAAAACCTCGAAAATGACCTAAAGAACGTCTAAAACTGATACTTGGAACCCCAAATTTGATATTTCAAAAACTTGAAAAAAAAAAACAAAACTAATGTAGTGACACTTAACGCCCAGAAGCTAGCGCTCAACATTGGCGCCCCTAGAACGATGGCGCTCAGCATTGGCACCCCTGGAATGGTGGCCCTCAACGCCAGAAAACTACCCTTCAACGTCATATCAATTGACACCACATTGTCTTCATGGACTTTGATGCACTTAAGACTTGTTCTAATGATCAAATGGATTCCTTACACACTAGAATTGATGTAAAAACCTATTTCAATTTCGAACACTTAAACCTCCAAAATGAACTAAGAAACTCATCCTATGAAGCAGTTATCACTTCCATGACAAATTTTTATGATATAAACGTCTAGACAAGTCTTAATTAATATAATAACACAGTTATAACCCTCCAAAACAATTCACACACTTTACATCAATATCTCACAAATCAAAATCCCATTTTACACTAAAAATGCTTTAAAACTTCAACTATGAACCAAATCTTTGCTACATATCAAATTTCACAAACAAAACACTTCTAACAAATCTCAAACCACCTCATGACAGCTCCTAGACAGTTACTTTCTCACCTCAACCTTTTTTTCTCCAACTCACCCATCAAAACTATTGAGATTGTTGACAACACAATATCTATATCACTCTGGTTTTTTATGATGACAACACATTTTTAATAACACATGTATTGTTGATGTGTTACATGTTCTTTTGCTTATTGATTGATATATTGTTGAACGTGTTTTGTGATATGTGAATGCACATTTACTGAGCTTATGTATGTTACATCATATCTGGTTGCATTTCACATGATTTGAAAGATGAAAACCACATGCACTTTTATGAACTTACTTTGTGTTGCATATTTGCAAGTTGAAAGTCGACTTCATTATGGGGGAAGTCGAATTAAGCTCGTGACTATGCACAAACTTTCAAAAACAATGTTATGTGATATTTTGCATTGAAAAGAATTTCAAAGTGAACTACAATGTCGAAGTCGACTGTGTGCGCCACGTATTCGACTCTATTAGTTGCTTGTTTTGAAATTTTGTTATGCCCATGAACTACAACGACTATATTTTTTAAAAGTTAGTTGGGCATTGAATGTTGGTCAACTGCATTGACTGTGGAATTAATTGTTTGACTGAATTACAACTATTATGTCTTAACTGTTATAATACAATCGACTCTATTAGTTTTATATTTGAATACAGGAGCGTCTGTTTTATAGAAATCTATAAATAGACGAGACTTAATCAATTACAAAGAACTTTTGGATTACTAACATTTTCATATTCTGTTTCAGATTGATTCTCTGGATTTTAGAGCTCCAAGAACTCATCAAGAAGACGATTGTGATCTTTCTTGGAAGAGTTTCTGAAGGAGAAGTGGATTGTGCATACTGCTGATCATAATCTGCACAATTGAGGTGCTTCTGGATTGATCAAGAACTTGTTTGGCATCTGTGGTGATTGTTGTTACCTGTTGTGACTACAGGGGTTGGACTCGTGGAGTCTGGTACACTTTGAGGATTTTTCAAAGTGGGTTGCAGATTGCAGGAGAGGGGACATCTTGCTGCAAGTCTTGCTGTGTTGTTTGCCTATATTTTGGTTAGAGGGTTAGAGAGGTGTTTTATATTTTTAACGTGGAGGTCTTCTATAAACACCTTGTTGTAAAAACCTTGACCATTATAGTACAGTTGCTTCCTGGTACTGTAAGGACACTGGATGCAGGCATTAAGGTCAAACCAGTATAAAAACCTGCGTTTGAATTCTCTATCCTTACACTTTTACTTTCAGTCGACTCCATTATCTGCGTAGTCTACTTTACTTTTCCGCTGCAAACAAATTTCTATAACTTGCGATTCAAGAAAGTCTGTAAAATTTTCTACTTTGATTTAAAGATTGCGAAAAGACTCTTATTTTGAAAACCCACCAATTCACCCCCCCCCCCTCTTGGTGTTAAAATGAAGCCTACCTGTTTCCCAACAAAAACCTCCATTTTTAGCCTTAAAATTCAATAATATGACCATTATTCACCCCAAACACTTGAATTCAGTATTTCAACCGCCAGACAACTTCATCACACTCAATCATGACAGAATCATGCATCACAATCGCATAATTCAAATTACACTCAACATCATACTATCAAAATCATTAACTAAACATACATAATATACACATAATCATATCAATTTCTCAAATTCATCTAAAATTCATAGAGATACCAAATTTATAATATAAACGCAAATTAAAGCAAGAATTATAGCTTCCCTTACCTCACAAGAAATTTTCCAACTCTAAGAACGTCCCACCGATTGCTTGAAACACAAGGAATTTCTAGACGAACATACGAAACACCAAATTTAAAGCGGACATGGTGCTTAGAACTCTAGATTAACCAAGAATGAGTAGGAGAAGCATGATCACACATGCAACGACCCTTATTTCTTCTAAAAACAGCTTAGGAACGAGAGAGGAATAGGATTCGAAACTTACATGCTCTATAACATAAATTGATCGACTAGAAATGTAGACATTGTCATTGGGATCGATTAGGCACCTCCTGATCGTCAAAGAGATGACTTAAGAGTCAGAACTCTTAGAGAGGAAGGAAGAGAACTCTAGAAAAGTGGTTTCTAGAGAGATGATATGTTTTAAAATAATGAAACTCGTCTATAATTAAACTATTTATAAATTAGCTATTTAATATTAAAATAATTGAGTCTTACTATTTTAAACTATCATCACTTCTAAAATTCCATTTTCTGGGGTTTTACAACTACTAACTAGACAACAAGTTATTGATTTTTGTCAAATACATTCTTACTTAATGGTAAATTTGGTATTAACATATCAATAAAGAAAGGTCGTACCAAAAATAATATGATTTTTTATTTGAAAAGACACATGTTGACAACATAGTCCACATTTCTTTTACTTTATTAAAATTAAGAGTAGTTAATTCATTTAAGGCGTAAAATAAAGGGCTTAATAAATAACAAAGCTAAGAGAGACTATAGACAAAGTTCAGTAAACTTCAGTATTAGATTAACGGTTGAACAATTATTTGTTCAAACAACATTATTTTGATAAAATAGATTGATTATGTGTGATTAGATAAAACTGGTGAACAAGATTGGTTATGCATGATTATTTCTCATCTAAAATATACACTAGTGTGAAAGGAGTTTTTAACATCTAGCATTCAACGTTAGTTTAAAAAAAAAACTAACGTTAAAAATTATCGGTGATATTTTTGTAAATAATATGAGCAATCAGAAGTGAGAGCACTCCAATAGTTGACATCATATACACTTTAGACGTCTCTTTTATGAGTTCACTGACATCATATATGACTTCAAGCTGTCAAGTTCATCCTATCAAATTGTCAAGCTCGAGTCGTTATGTTGCCGAGTTCAGACTACCTTGCTGTTGTACAAAATTTAACCCTATGACGTCGAAAAGTACGGGTACGAATATCATATCGCATTAAACATAGACTAGTCAAGGGACCAATGTCTAATGTTGTTTATATAATTAAAACACTAATCTAAAAAGACCTTTTGCTGTATGCATATGACGTGAGAAAGTCCAGGGACCAATGTCATGTTGCATTAGACATCGGATAGTCAGGGGGATGACATTTAATTGTGTTTAAATCATCAAAAAATGCAATGCAAAAGTCATTTTTCAGTACCCATTAGTTGTCGACCCTCCTACTTAACCAACATCTACTTAGATATGATGTAGTCTCGTTAGGGTATTTGTCCTCATATGTTATTTTATGAAGTAAAAAATCAACTATTTCCTTTCCACTATTTTTTCGCGCTCTCTATTCTTTAGCCTCCCAACGACTTTTGTGAGCACCACCACATGTAACTTTTTAACCATTTAATGCAAATGCATGTTTGAATGCTACTCTAGGTATGATTTTTTATAATGTTTTCACTTATTGTTTTCGTGTAGTTTAAGCATGACACAAGTTATCTTTTCTCTTTCACCGACGACGACTACTCCACAGTGCGGCGACACCACCCTTCAACTTCATTCAAGCTTTTTAGTTGGATACATAATTAGTTTTTTGTTTTCAATATACATTGCATGATATTTCTCTCTTGATTAATTATTGGATGTGAGTTTGTTGTTTCTCGTATACTTAGCCAAATTTGAAGATACAATGGTTTTGATATACTTAGCCAATTTTTTTAGGTATTTGATTAAATTGTGTTTTTAGTTTCCATGTCACTTTATCTTTGGTTCCTTGTATGTTGGAATGATTGTTTTTTCTTCCCATTATTAGTTTTATTTTAGATGATTTTTTTAGTTGATTTTTTTGACATTTTATTTTTAAATAAAATTTTGAAATATTTGTAGTATGAAATTTAGATTTATAATTAAATGTTGTATGCTTAAATAATTTCAGTTTTATTAAGATTTATTATAATTTTAGTTAAATACTGAGTGAAACTTAGTTCCTGTTTGAGATTTAGTACAAATGATTAAACTTTAATCGTTTGTATTAAATCTTGAATTGTCTTATGGAATAGTTTGGAAAGATTAATTTTCATAATTTGCTATCGCCTATACATTGAAGTTTATGCCTAAATTTGATAAAATTTCGGTTGAAATCATTTTTGTGTTGTTCTCCAGATGCACCATTGATTGTTGTCATGGGTGATCACTTTCATTTCGTGTATTTCAGAGACTAATGAGATGTAGAGGATTTATCTATACTTCCTGCAAAAGGGTTAGTGCATTCTGACTCTAAATAATTTACATGTAGAGGTACAACACCCATTTAATCAAACTTATCATCAAAATAATCTTAGAACATAGATCAAGTTCTAAGTCACAATCATTAATATCAAAATGAATTTCAGATTCAGATTCAGATTTAATGCATGAAAGAGAGGATAGAAAATAATGTTTCTTTTCATGCAAAGAATCAAATTCAGCAGCACATTCATCAACAACATCATCAAGAATATTAATTCTAAAAATAGAATGGTCCTCAGATGGATATTTCATGGCATCAAGAATATCAAAACGCACAACAATGTCACCAAATTCCATTGATAAAGTACCAGCATACACATCAATCTTAGTTCGGGCTATTTTTAGAAATGGTCTGCCTAAAATGATTGGAGCAGATCCATGGGAGAATTCCTCCTCCATTTCCAAAATATAAAAATCTGCAGGGAAAATTAGTTCACCAACCCGAACTAAGACATCATCTATGTAACCTGTTGGGTGGGCAACACTTTTATTAGCCAACTGAATGACCACACCCGTAGGTTGCAAAGGACCAAGAGACAAAGATTTATAAATGTACAAGGGCATAACATTAATGAAAGTACCCAAATTAAGCATGATATTTTCAAATTTACTATTACCAATGATATAAGGGATGTATAATGTACTTGGGTCCTTGCATTTTTCAGGAATGTCTGGAACAAATTTACTTATCAATGCAAATACATTTATGCTCATCTTGGGAATCTGCTTGATGTATAACTCCTTCAAGAATTTTGCATACTTGGGAATATGCTTGATGACATCTAGTAGAGGTATGTTCACCTCCACTTTCCAGAAGATCTAAAGAATTTCCTTATCCACCTCTTCCATTTTGTTGCTTTGAATCACCTTGGGAAGGAATGAAAGAGGGATATGACGTTGTTGCAAGTTAGACGATGTACTGGTGCTGGTGGAAGAAGAAGAAGGTTCATCTGCCTCAAATGTCTTGCTTGTGCTTATGGTTGTCTGCTCCTCTTGTTGAGGAAGGTCATCTTTTTCTTTATGAAGCTCTGGTACATGAATATGTGAAGGTGGCAATGTGGGTATATGAATCTGCTTCCCAGTTCTCAGGGTAATGACACTGACATTGCTGAGTAGCCATCTACCCCATCTGATTTGTCAAACTTTGGATGGAAGCTCTGGTTTCTTGCTGGAATTTCATATTTTGTATTGTCATCTGCCTCACTAAATCCTCCAATGTAGGCTTAGAAGAAGTTGAAGGTTGAAGAGCTGTTTAAGCAGGTATATCTTGTTGTTGCTGCTACTGTTGTCTCTGATATTGCTGGACTGGTGGAGGCACATACGGTCTACTAGGACCAACATTATTCTGGAATGGCGGTGGTGATTGTTGTTGTTGCTACTGTGGAGCATTAGACCATATCAGATTAGGGTGATTCCTTCACCCTGGATTATATTTATTACTGGACAGGTCATAATTTTGTTACTGTTGTTGTGGCAGCGACCTGTTGTTGTAGATGTTTGCAACATAGGCTTGAGGAGAACTGGTCCAACATGTTGTTGCAAGGATGGACATGCATCTGTATAATGATCATTGGAAGGGTAGATGCCATATAGAAGTGTAATAGATGAAAATTTGTGATTGTTAGCTAGTTGAGTCACCAAACTCACAAGAACATCAAGCTTGCTCTCCAACTTCTTATCTGCAGATGAGGAGGAAGAATGAGTAGCCACATCATGAACTCCCCTAACAACAATAACATCATTTCTTGCACTGAACTGTAGGGAGTTTGAGGTCATCTTCTCAATCAAATGTTTGGCTTCAGCAGGCGTCATGTCACCAAGAGCTCCACCATTGGCAGCGTCAGTTATACCCCTCTCAATGTTTTTCAAACCTTCATAAAAGTACTGAAGAAGGAGTTGCTAAAAAATCTAGTGGTGTGAGAAGCTTGCACATAACTTCTTGAATCTTTCCCAGTATTCATACAAGCTTTCACCACCGAGCTACCTGATTCTAGAAATATCTTTCCTTATGGTCGTGGTCCTAGATGCTGGGAATAATTTCTCCAGAAAAATATCTTAAGATCATTCGAGCTAGTGATGGACCTGGGCGCAAGGTAGTATAGCCAATCCTTTGCCACACCTTCTAGTGAATGTGGAAATGTCTTCAAGAATATGTCATCTTCAGGGACATCTAGAGGTTTCATTGTTGAACAGACT
The DNA here is from genome assembly GCA_027742785.1 of Vigna reflexopilosa. NCBI lineage: Eukaryota > Viridiplantae > Streptophyta > Magnoliopsida > Fabales > Fabaceae > Vigna > Vigna reflexopilosa. Next base: position 23,159,045 of record CM050932.1, read on the forward strand.
ATGTGGAATTCCTTCATATGCTTATGTGGGCATTCACCTGCAAGACCATGAAACTTTGGCAACAAATGGATCAATTCAGTTTTAAGAACATATGGAACATCCTCATCAGGATACTGGATACACAAGCTTTCATAAGTGAAATCAGGTGGAACCATCTTCCTAAGAGTCCTCTCACGAGGTGGAGGTCAAGCCATATTGTTCTCGGTATGATAACCAACAGAATCAAAATTAGAAGTATGCACAAAATAGGGAGTGGTACACACAGAAGTAGAAGGAGAATGCTTAGAACTATGAAATTAATGTTATCTAATGGGACTAACTCTAAAGATAAATTTCTAGAATTCTTATCTATTTCAAGAACAAAGGGTGGTAATGGCCCAGGATTACCCCTGGTCATTCACCAAGTCAATGTAGATCATGCAAAGTCAACACAAGCAAACATAGTGGGGTACAACTCCAAGTATACTCAAACCTTATCCAAATGAGCTGAAATTTTGTGAGCAACACCCTAAAATCATGAAAAGATAGCACAAAAATTTTCAAAGCAAAATTCAAAGGATAACTATTTTTACCACTAAAAGAAAGTTTGGAAAAACATGACAATAAAACTTGAAAAATAAAAGGAAATAGTAAACAACCTTTTTTTTGGAGATCTGAGTGTCACCAAACAAAGGGATTGTATGGGTTTGATAGATCTCGTTTTTCTACCCAAAAATGTACGTGATAAGTCCAATTCTGATAAAAGGAGCAAAAGTTATGGCAGTTTTAAGTTTTGACAAATTCGGTTTTCAAAAATTTTTGTATCTCAGAACTAGGACTACCACAAGTGTTTCTGGTATTTTTCTATCAAAATATGGACCAAAATAAGTGCACACAAAAAATTTAAAAGAAAAATAACACTTATAGCTATCAAAACAAAAATTTCAAATTAATTAGGAAAATCGAGTACTATTCATGGGGATTTTGAAGGTGGTTTTTGATGGTTTTGCGCAAACAACATGCCAAATAGCTCCAATTCTCCTATTTTTGACACGAAACAAACACAAAACGCATAAAACACAAGTCAAAATAGAACACACACACTAACACTAACACGAAACCTTATAATGTATCGTTGGTCCCCGACAACGACTCCAAATTTGATTGTTAATGTCGTGCTCGACTCAAATGACTATTGTAGATTAAATGCAGTAACCAGGGAATGACTCCTAAGTCATCTCTCAAGGACCAATTTTTGGTTCTGTCATATTATCAAACACATAGTTAGGGGGGGGTTGAACAGATTTATGAATTGAAATTAACAAACTAATTGACTTAAATTAAACACTGATTAAAAATGGTTGGTCACTGGTTCAATTGCAATGTTTCCTATCTTTGATTAACAAAAAATTACACACTCCTTTCACCCCTAATCTAACACGAATTAACCAACCAAGCGAAGATTAATCCAGATTTTATAAAAACGAATTAAGCAAACGTAATGCACCTATTTAATCGATTTTGCACTACCACAAATTAAGCAATTATGGCTCTAATAAACTAAGTGAAGATTAAATACAAATTAGGCAACTAAGCATGTACCTAATTGCAAAGCAGAATCACAATGTCAGCACAATAATCTCATGAAAACATTTCAATCTCACTAATGTCCAACCAAACAGAATTAAGCTTCCATGAAAACGAAATTGAACGCAACAAAACGTAGTACAAACATTAAAATGAAATTGCAATCACACTTAAGAACAAAAATAGAACAGTAACAGGCTCTAGAAAACCAAATTCGAATATGGAAATAAAATGAAATTAGGAAACTTAATTGTAGAATGAAATCATCAAACTGGAATTGAAATAGGAAACAAAATTTCAGCAGCATAGAGAATAGCAAAACAAAAAAACGAAATGATCAAGAATAGCAAAACAAAAATGAAATTGAAATGGAATTGTAATGAAAATAGAAAATGAGTTCAGTACATAAAAAGAGAAGTAAAACGAAAATGAAACCTAAGGGAGAGCCCTTGCTACTGTTCACATCCCAACCATCTCAATTGGAATAGAATAGAATGAATGTGCCTATGTTGTGCTGCATGGGTTCAAAACCCTAGGCTGGAAGGCCAAGTCTGCCCACAATTTGGGCCTCTCCTAATTTACAAAAAATGGGCCCAATAAGTCTAAAGTCTAACTCAACATTTCAAAAAGGAAATAAAAATGAAATTACAACTAAATAAACATAAAATGTTGAGGTGGAAAATGGTCATTGACGTGGCAGCTCTCTTTAAGTCCCAAAATAAAAGTCTATAAACTGCCCTGAAAATAATAATGGGAATAATTAAAATCAGATAATTCAAATTAAGTAAAATATGAATTATTGGTCAAATTAAGCCCAAATATCGAAAATGAGAAGATAATTGTCAATTAAGAATAATTCAATAACTAAATTCGGTGCGGAAAACTAAATGAATATGACAAAATAATGATTCATCAAACAAACCCATTTATTTCTTACGGTCATATTTCCAAAGGGAGAACCAAGCAAACCCTTTTCGCTTGTGGTCTTCACCCACGTTTAAGGTTGCTTATGTATTGTATGTACCGATCGATACATATTGATCGTAATAGCACGACCCATCCTCGGGCATGGAGAAAACTAATCAATCACAAGTAGGATCAACTAAGCACCTAATTAGTCTAGACAGGTGAAGAATCATGTTTAAAGGGAATTAGGTTATAATTAGGCTATAATTATGCCGACACTAATCAAAAGTTCATGGAAAAAACTATAAATAGGTTAAAACATGGTTGTTCGGACTTTTGTTATGCATTTATTGTAGCGTTAACTACTTTAAGTATTGACCCTGAGCTGACTTTAGTATTGGAGCACCTTTAATAGGTACATCCGAATCAATTGGCGAACAAATTACCTTAACACAAAGAGGACAACATTGAAATGTACAGTTAGAAAATTATTCTAAGTGGACATTCAACTTTACACCCAAAACACTTATATGAGCTTTATTTTCTTATGGTTTCTTTCCATGCGTACTTTATTTCCTTCTGTGTAATAATTTTCTTGTTACTATAAGGAAAATTCAACTCAACTAAAAACTATATTAGAGAAAAACTTTTAAACTTAATTGATGAATTGCTTTAGGATTGATTTGTCTACATAAGTGTTCAAGATTAAGAGTATTTCACAAATATATGAAAGCATGTAACATTCTACTTGCTTCATTCAAGAGAAGAGAAGTATTAAGATGCATTCGTGTTGGTAATGTGCAGCTAATCAAAATATATCAAAATCTTGTAGAAATGATTTCTGTTTATTCTCGTGGAGCTGAAATAAAAATCTAAATAGTAAAAGTGTTTGCCCAAAAAGTTAAAAACATGCTATTTAAGTATTGTTTGTGCTGATTTTAGTTACTAATTTTCTAATTTGTCGAAGCAAATATTTATTATATAAACTATTAATGTAACATTTTAATTCCAATTAAGAAAATAATAAGAGCTAAATTTTATAATTTTCTAAATCCTACCCTGCTGTGTGGTCGTTAAGAAAGTATATAATGAAAAAAAAATATTAGCGATAAAAAAGAGAGTTAAATATGTTCTTTATCTTAAATTATTATGAAAAAATGTGTTTAGTCATTAAAATAAGTATTAAATGTATTTTTAATTCCTAAAATATGAATCAAAATTGGATTTCATTTTTCTAAAAAAAAACTTTGGTAGGAAAACTTTGGTAGTGATTGATCTCCAAATTTAAAAAATAAACAGTCTTCATCATTCATTTAACGAAATTAAGGATTTGTTAATGTAACAAATAACGTTGTCACATATGTGTTTACATTAACACATCTATAAGACTAAATATGTTATTAGTCCTTTAAATTTAATGTAAAATTTGATTTCTTCTTTATCTCTAATTTTGAATCATTTTTATCCTAAATTTTATTAATGAATATACTGCATGGGACCATACAAGGTTAAAAATTTGTTGGGATAACAAACAATATTACCACGAGTAAACATGGATACACACATGTCAATTAACATGACAATATAACTATCACATCACGCTAATTAATTAGCACTTTAATTTAAGTTTTTATAGGAATTAAGACCCAAAAGTAAGAATATAAAATAATTAAATAACTTTACATTATATTTTTTTATCTTATATTTAAAATCATCAAATATATTTTCTAACAAAATTTTATATTAAGATGTCCTTTCTTGGACTACGTTACTTACACTCTCAAATTAATGTATTTTAAATTCACATGTTTTACTTTAATGATTATTGTTTTCCTATAATTCAGTTATTTATGTTTTTTTTAAATGTTTTACATATTTATTTTATAATTTCAAACATTTTTAAATTTTATTTAAATTAAAAAGTATGTCAAATATAATAAGAAAACTTACATGACTATTTGGTTTTTTAATTTAACACTTTTAAACTAAGATTATCCCTGTTCAGGTGCCACATCTCTTTGCGGGTCGCTATTTACCTGTTACATGCCTCAGTTCAGAATATTTTCTTCGTCTTTCAGTAAGTGAGCTAAACCGTGTTTGTTCTGTTGGTGGGATGGGGGGGGGGGGGGGGGGGGGGGGGGGGGAGGGAATAGGTTGCGGTCTAAACTTGAATCATAACAAGAAAAATATGTTGGAATTTTCGTTAACCCTTACTCAGTTTTTACCTTTGTTAGGTTATGCAAATGCTGAAGTTGATGACCGATGATGCCGTAGAGTAACAAAAAAGTTTCTTCATTTTCGTTCTCTTGAAATGAAGCTAACATTAGGCATTGTATATTGTCCTCATAGCTTCCCCAAACTCCTCAATTGTTTTTCTTTTGGCTCTCTGGGTAGACCCTTTTGCTCTTCAACACCGTCATCTTCCCCGACTTGTGTGAAACCTCAAGTTCCCCTCTATTTGAGACCACCCATTTACTCAACCAAGTTGTGTGACCTCAAGAAATGGCACGATTGGGCCAAAGGTCTTTCCTTTTCAATTGGGTCGACTTTTGTGCAGTCAGATAATGGGCCAGACTCAAGCATGCTCTGCAGGGAGCTCAAGTGGTTCATGGAGGATGCTGTTGAAGACCTCTCACTAGCTACGGAGGATGATGAAGAGGTGACAATGAGGGTTGATATAGAGGAGCTTTACAGTTTGTGGAAGCAAAGGGTCCAAGAGAGGAGACCCTTTCAGTATGTGGTTGGGTGTGAGCATTGGAGGGACTTGATATTGAGTGTCCAGGAAGGAGTGTTGATTCCAAGACCTGAGACAGAACTTCTTGTTGATATTGTGTCAGATGTGGTGTCAGAGAATGAGGATTTGAGGAGTGGGGTTTGGGCTGATTTGGGGACTGGAAGTGGTGCCCTTGCTATTAGTATTGGTCGGGTTTTGGGGAAAGAAGGAGGGAGAGTTATTGCCACAGATTTAAGCCCTGTGGCTGTTGCCGTTGCAACTTATAATGTGCAGAGGTATTGCTTACAGGTTAGAGATTCTAATTTTTCAATCTCCATGCTTTCAATTCCTCTTGGCCTTTTTCAACCATGGTTTTAACAGCCCCCGTTGGTTTTATATGAAATCGCTGAAAATTTGGAGGACATATTTCCACCTACCATGTGAGTTTTTGCCAATATGTTTTTGTTGATTTTTCAATTTCCTTTCATCCCATGTTCTTGCATGATGGTCTATGTGTGTGTGTTTTGTTTTCAAGTCAAAGCAGAGACTTGATTTCATGTTTAGAAGCTCCAAATGTCCATTCAAATCAATGAGACTTGGCCTTGTTCATCAGAATGTGTATAAACCGCAACAAAACTCGTTCTAGGTTAAGACACATCAAATGTTGCTGGGGATGAAAACCCAGCCTTTTGTTTAAATAGATACCAGGAGAAGTATATTGACAAACTAAAATAAAGTAGAGGAATTTAAAATTGTTGACTTTTATTGATACGTCTTTTGTTGTTTATCACCTTGTCCCCTTTAAAGTATATTTTCTTAATACATCTTATAACTTCCAGTTATGATTATTATGATTCACATTTGAACTACTTTGTTGTCCTTTGCAGGACAAAATTGACTTAAGGGAAGGATCCTGGTTTGAACCATTGAAAGATATGGAAGGAAAGCTAGCTGGTCTAGTGAGTAACCCACCTTATATACCAAGTGAAGACATATCTGGTTTACAAGCTGAAGTTGGTAGACATGAACCGAGATTAGCATTAGATGGAGGTATTGAAGGAATGAATGCACTTCTCCATCTTTGTGATGGGGCTGCTTTAATGTTGAAACCTGGTGGATTTTTTGCTTTTGAGGTATGGATCTACCGTTTCTACAAATTTGTACCAAATGTTCTTTCTTATTGTGTGTCTGTTTTCTAAGATATCATGTTGAATATAGTGAAAAACTATGTATGAGATTAATTTTTCTTATGATGAATATAGACATAGGTTACTCTATTTTATAATAGAAGAAATATAGACTAAGTCCAAAATACAAATAAGGAATAATAACAAACAAACTAAAGATAAAAGATAAAGATAAGATAAAGACACACTAAGACAAACACTTCCTTCCACTTAAAACACAGAGAATTCAAGCAATGCACTTAGTTCTCAAACAGTTTAACTAAGTTTTAAAAGAGCTCATAAATGAAGTATTTATAGGCAAGGTTTGAAATTAGGTCAGAAGATCAAGAGTCTTCTTGCAACAGCACTGATAATTAGTTATTTCAAGTGATAATCGATTATTTGGGAATCATTTCGAAAGATAATTTTCTTGAGATAATCAATTATCCCAAGTGATAATCCATTATCTGCAAACCTTGACAAAACATGTTTTTCGAGGATAATTGATTATTTGCTAATCAAATCATTTCTGGTTTTTGCTTGGATAATCGATTAAACTAAGTGATAATCGATTATTGCAGTAAGTTTTTTGAAATAATGCAATTCCTTGACTCTCATGGGTATCTTAGTTGCTTCTAGTCTTTAAGCACTTCATCATCCAAATCCTTTTGGCTTTACATTAGCCTGTTGCTAACAATCACCCCCTTTTGTCAATACTTGCACATTTATAACTTAGACAGAAAAACAACATTAAAGGAGAATTATAATGCTTTAATACTTAACCTTTCTTCTCCCCATTTTTTATCAGAATAAAAAATAGAATAACTCCCCCTAAACAAATGCATACAACTAAGTAGAAGCTCCCCCTCAATTTATCAATCCAATCAGCAAGGAGCTCCCCCTCAATATGACAGTAAAATTAACTAGTAACTCAACAATGAATAAGAAGCAACGTTTCATTAATACTTAAATAGAAGTACAATTTTAAAATTCCTCACTAGACCCATCCTCATACTCTTCTAAATGAAGCTCAACATTGGTCAGCCTATTATCTATGTCACTAATGAGGCCACACATTTGTTCATGTTGAGCAACATGAAGTGAGAGCAATTCTTGATGCCTTGTGGCTTGGAGGTTGTACATTACCTCCATCTTCCTGCTAGAGTTGCAATATTTTCCTCCATAGATGAGGATGAGCCTTCATGAGCTCTTGATGGTCCAGCAACATTTGTAGCATCAGGCATAGGAGCATCTTCCTCCCCTTCTTCAGCAGACACATCCCTTTTGTGGATGAAGTTGTTACCATGGGGAATAAATCCCATTTTCCTTAATGCCCCTTGTCCAATCTTATTTAAGGGTAGAGTGTTAGAGACCTTTTCTCCTTCAATGCTGACACCTTTGTAATCATAAATTCTAGATATTAACAAAGCATAGGGGAGGTAGTAGATTGGATACCTCTTAGCCTTCAACATAGTGTCATTTCTATTGTGATATGATTTAGCAGCCCATTATGGTTTGTGGCTCGTGGAGAGAGGATCCAGACAATAAGGTAATGGATGAGACGTTTATCCATTTTGAGACCACCCACCAATAGTTGTTTGCACTCAATGTGCTATTGAGGGTTCTTGAGAAATGAGTGGTAGGCTAGAATGCGGTTAAATCCCTCAACCCTAGTATGCACTTTCACTAGATCTTCACGGATGGGAGATGAGCCACATTTTCCCAGATATCATTATCAAGGATAATATTGACTCCCTTCACTTTTGTGTAAGCAACATCATCCCTAACCTTGAAGTGGAAGTAGAAGACTCGAACCAAATCTGGGAAGTTGGCACCTTTTAGTTCTACCAAATGTTGCAGCCCTTGATTTTCAACTAGAACCACTGTTAGCAAACCAGTTGATGTTGATGAACTTTGGGGCCACTAGCTTCCTTTCCTTCCAAAAGGAAACGAATTCCCTTCTCTTTTCTAGATCAGAGACCCACCCTTCAAGATTTGCTAGTCTTACAACAGGAGCTGGGTCAGGAATGTGGCTTCTTCTATGAGTAGGGATTTTGCGTCTGGAGGATTCAACCTTTGGGGTAGGAAAGAAATGAAATTCAAAAACTTAGAGCAAGGAGAATGAATGTAGGGGATCATTGATGCTCGATAATCGATTTTTGAGGCATATATATATAGAAACATGATCCTAACGACTCATTTAAGGAGAATTTAGCCGTTTCTAGTCGTATATGACCATTGTAACGGCTAGTTTTCAAGTTAAAGTGGCACAATGTCGTGTGATAATCGATTATCGTTACATGAATTTCACCCAGAAATTGAAGATAATCAATTATCCATCCAAGGAAATCGATTATTGCTGCAACGAGAAGGCTTATATCTTGCAGAAACGTAAGATAATTGATTATCAAACTTGTTTTGATAATCGATTATTTGCGAATGGACATGTTTTTAGAAAAACTTAAGATAATTGATTATCAGTCATGATAATCAATTATTGCCGAAACATCAAATCTTTTAAGAGCTTGAGATAATTGATTATCAGCTTAGATTATCGATTATTGAGCGTTAATTTCTGAAAAACATAAATTTGGGCAAATTTGAGTACCTAAGACATATCCCCCAATCATCACTATGAATAATGTCAAAACAATGATATGCACGAGATGGATTACGGGTAAATGGTAAAGTTTTACTTTTACCAAGTTTGCATGTGGTACAATGAAAAGAAACCGATGAATTTTTATTGCCCAAAGAACCATATTTGAACAAGGTACTAAGTACATGAAAATATAAATGGTCTAAACGATTATGCCACATTTTATTCAGTTGTTTATAATCTAAACAGACTAGAGAAAAAAATAAGACAATATATGGAAGAAGATAAGCATAGCAGAAAGAGTCGTCCTGCTTTAGGTTCCTTCATAATGATCTTCCCAGACACATCCTACACAACACAACTAGAACAAGAAAATTGAACATTATAATTGTGATAAACTAATTTGGCAATAGAAATAAGATTTGTAGAAAGATTAGTTGACACAAAAACATTAGGTAAAGAAGGGGAAATATCACCAATAACAATAATAGGTAAGGAGGTTCTGATAGGACATTAAGAGTGTATGAGAGAAGGAAAAGAAATGTGTAAAAGGAGTTAGGAGGTTATTGGGAGCGTGTGTGGGTTGTAACTGTTAACTGTGAGTTAACAGGGGAAGTTAGTAGTTTGGGGAACCTTATAAAAAGGCTGGGTGAACATTTGTAAAGGTTAGCTGTTAGATAATTCTTTGGTGGAGGCAGGACACTGAGTCCTGTGGAGGGGGAACTATTTCCCTTGTGTGGAGAGTGTAAACATTTGATTCTTTGGTTACAGTAGCAATATACATACGTATTTTTTTCAGCTGTTTGTGAGTGGGTGCTGTGAGGAGTGAAAGATTTGGTTTCTTGACTAAAGAAACCTCTCAGGTGCTATCAACTGTGTGAATTTGTTGAATGTCATCATAAGTTTTCATATTAGATAGAGACAGAAGAATTTTTCATATGATTAGATGCTCCAGAATCAAGGTACCAAGGTTCAGAAGAAATGTGAGTATTACCTGAAAGACCAAAGGCAGAAGTAGACATAATCATCTGTTGTACCATTTCTGGAGTAAGTGTATTTGCATGAGGCGTAGGAACAAAAGTGGGAGTAGGCAATGTAGTGACTTCGAAGCACCAATAGAGGCATGATAAGCAATTCCTTGTTTCTTTCGAATTGGACAAGATGTGATAATAAACCCTCGCTACTTGCAGTAGTTACAAAACTTTTGTGTGCAAGCCTTTGAAATATGAACAATTCCTTTGCAACTATAGCATTGGACAGATCACATATCTCTGGTTTTATTCTTCCCTTGTATTGCATAGGCCACATTAATAGGAGTAGTAGACCTGGTGTTATGTTCCATGGCTGCGTGAGTTGCTACGTGTTGTTCCTCACAAAGAAGTTCACTCGAGCAAGCATTCAAAGTTGGCACTAGGTTGCACTTCATCAAATTAGAACGAGTGGCTTCAAAGTCAGATCGCAACATCATCAAAAAATTATCTCTCTTGCTAGTCTTGTGCACTGTTTGGATAGTAGAGAAGGCTGCACCAAAAATACCAGAATAATAATATTGAAATATTCAGCCCAGAGATTCTGAAAACTAGAAAAGTATTCCTCAATTGATAGACTTCCTTTTGTGAAATTAGCCATCTCATACTCCAATTGAAACCTCTGAGTTGCGTTGTCATGATGATAAATCTTTTTCAAATAATCCCACATGTCCTTAGGAGTGTTATAAGGCCACAAATTAAGAATCAAAAGAGGCTCAATAAAGCTAAGTATCCAGGTGATGATTTGGGCGTCTTTGGTTTCCCATTTAGCCAAATCTGCTGGACTTGTAGGTGCTGGAATCTTTCCATCAATATGACCCCATAAATTTTTGCCTTTGACAAGTAGTTTAAATTGAAATTCCCAAGCAGAATAATTTTTGTCAAGCAGAATAATTTGTCATTAAACCGAACAAGATAGGTGTTAAATATAATGAAAATTATATATTGGAATTAATCCTTTGTGTTAAATACACACATAGGATTCTCTATTTATAATAGAAGAAATATGGGCTAAGCCCAAAATACAAATAAAAAATAATAATAGCAAACTAACTAAAGATAAAAGATAAATATAAAATAAAGATAATATATCTAACACTCCCCCTCAAGTTGGTGCATACAAATTGTATGTACCAAGCTTGTTACTAATATAATCCATAAAGACTTAATTAAAATATTTGCTTCTACACTCGAGAGACACCAAATTGCTAATGATTTGCAAGACGACATAAAAGACAAAATATCAACCCAGAAGACTCCCCCTGAACAACAAATCTGGGAGGTTGCTCCATGTAAATCTCTTTTTGCAAATCGCTCTTGAAGAATGTCACCAGTGGATAAAGAGGTAATTGTTGGAGAGCCACCACGGTTATAAATAAACTAACAACAAACCATCTTTTCCATGAAAAAAACATATATGGACGGGTCAAACGTAATGGTGAAAAGAGAGGTCAGAAGAGACAGCAGCGGAAGAAGCCATGGAAACAAAAAAAGGAAAAAAGCAACCTCAATGCTCTAAATAACTACCAAACATGCCACAATGCACGATGAAAAAAAGGGAGCAAATCCATAACTTTAAAAGGAACACCGATGAAGGCGTCGTTAATGGCATGGTAGTCACCTGGACGAGACGATCAAAACTCTGTGATCGTCGGTCGAAACTGAAACTCCGGTAATGGCAGCAATAGACAATAGCGGTAGACGACGGCGTCGCCGGTAGCGGTAGATGGCCCCGTCGCCGACAACGGCGGATGTAGTGGTAGAGGCACCAGAAACTTTTACCTCAGAAGAACCTTAGGTTCTGATACTATGTTAAATATAATGAAAATTATATACTAGAATTAATCCCTTGTGTTAAATTCTCTATTTATAATAGAAGAAATATGGGCTAAGCCTAAAATACAAATAAGAAATAATAACAAACTAACTAAAAATAAAAGATAAATATAAAATAAAGATAATATATCTAACAATAGGATTAAGATTTATCATACGACATGATGAAGAAAAAAAGAAAACCTCCAATTAGGGTTTATGATTTACTGCTTTTCAGATTATTGCGTTACAGTACTTGCGATTTACAGTAAACTCACGAAACTTTTCAGATCAAGACGAAACTCACAAAGAAGATGACTGCGGTAGATACTTATCACCTAAAATAGGTGTTTACTCCAACCCAAAGACACTCACAAGAATACAGGATTAAAACCCAAGAGAAGGCCACGGTTAAGAGACCAAGCTCTTATACCATGTCAAAATATCAAGAGAAAAGAGAGCATGCTATATGACACGATTTCTTTGTTTGGAAAAGCTTGTTTGTATTTTGTAGCCCCCCTTTCTTAAATAGGTGACATAGCATATATTTACATTAATGTGAGAGATTCCAATAGATATGCAATAAACGGAGGGATTATAGGAGATTTCCTATTTACAAGGAGTAATTGTCAGGGATTTCCTATTTTGAGCGTCACATGTAGTGCAAGGGGGTGTGAAAGGAATTTGAGCACATTTGACCAAGTTCATACTAAGAGAAGAAACAGGAACATCAAAGATTAAATGCTCTTGTATGTAAAGTACAATCTTCAATTTGAGTTGAGACAAAGGAGTAGAGAAGAGAAGGGGGGAACTTATGATCCTGAATGTTTGTCGAGTATTGAATCGGATGATGAATGGATAACTAAAAAAAGAAAATCCTTGTTTGCCTATTGATTCCACATGGATGGATGTACATGAGTTAAAATTTGACTGTTCAACAAACTATAACTAATTTTTATTTGTCTTTCTTCTGCTGATATAGGTCCCAGAAACTTAAATGCCAAGACCAATAAAAGTAGAAAATCCATAGTAGGTGAGAAAGAAGTTGAAGACATTGATGAAGGGGAAGAACTTCCACTAGAAGATGACTTGAGTGATGTAGATCTTGGAGAGGAAGATGATGAAATATGAATGATTAGAATAGAATGTGTTTTTAAGGTTTAGTATACATTGTATGCAGTAATTATGCAAATAGCAGTAGCAACCACACTTATTTTTTGGATGGCTATAATGCAGAATTTTAGTAAGCATATAGCCATAGTTAAAGGAATCTTATGCAGCAACCACTTTGTTTTTTGAAGGTTGTATTGCTGAAATTGTGAAATTGTGTGGTAAATACACATAGATACAACCACTCTATTTGACTGAGATTGTTTTGTTATTAATTGTTTTTTTGCATATTTATATATTGTATATATTTAAATATATATTACATTTTTTAATGTTTATGAATCGTACAATACGCAATACGATTCGTGATTCAACTACTACCATGCTTGTAGTATCTAGAGATGGTTACATTAGTAGACACATATGATACGTTAGTTGTAATCTAGTACTTTCAGTTAGTTATAGAATCCAAATCCAAAAGTGGATGATCCTGTATTTCATGGGACAAAGTAGCCCAGAAAGCGAAAGTATTTCATTTTTCAACTTAAGCCTGTTTTATGCTATGCCAATCTCTTAATTTTTTTTTTTCTAAATGTTTCTTAATTTTTTTCTTAATAGACAAATGGCGAGAAGCAGTGCCGGGGTCTTGTTGATTACATGAAAAGCAGAAGTGGGAGCTTCTACAATTTAGAAATACTTGCTGATTTTGCTGGTATTCAAAGATTTGTTATTGGATTTCACCAATAAGCAATTTTTGAGTTAGATGCATGATTATTTTAATTATGTTTTTGGTTGAATAGTTCTCCCTTTGTTATACTTTCCTTTAAGTCTTCTCAGCTATTTGTTGAACACATTGTTTCTGGCAAAAGTTTAATTTGTATGCACCAAACAAAAAATCTTTACTCTATAAATCAATTATGAATCATTGGTACTTTTGGTATAGATTTTCAAAAACTACAAATTTATCATGTGATATTTGTGATTTTGATGTACTGAACATTTTATCTGTAAGTTCTCATTATGTGAGTCGTGATTTGTTTTGAAAATTTTCTTTATTAATGACATGTTGGTAGGTGAATCATTTTATAGTTTGCATTGTAATTTAATTTTTTTTCTAATCATCATTTTGGGGCTGTTTCTTTCTGCATCTCTTTTCTTCTTGCATCCATATAAAACTCATACATCTCAAATTATACTTCACCAAAATTATAATAAAAAGGCAGAAATTATCCTTGCATACTGTGTTTTGAATGTATTTTGGATTGTATAATTTAAAAAAATATTTTTAAATTTGAAAATATATTTCAGATTTTTAAATTTGGAAATATATTTTATTTTATAATTTGAAATGTATTTAAAAAATTATTTAGATTATGCAATTTAAAGATGATTTTGGATTTCGAAATATTTTTTGAATTGTGTAATTTTTTAATTATTTTTGAATTCGAAAATATTTTTTAGACTATACAGCTCAAAATATAATTAGAAAAATTATATTCCAAAATGCATATATTGAAAAATAATTTTAACATCTAAAATCATATTTGGAAATATACAATTTGAAATATATTTTTTAAATACATTTTAGATTAACATATTTTTTAATTTAGAAATATTTTTTAAATTACATAATTTAAAATACATTTAAAAAAAGCTTACATTCTAAAAATATACGTTCTTAAAGTGATTTATATACTTAGAAATATATTTTAAAATGTATATTCCGAAATATATTTAAGAAAACTTTTCAAATTAAATGTTTCTAAATATATTTTTAAATTGCATCCAAAACTGTACATCTCATTCTACCGTCAAGCTTTTTCTCTCCGAACACGGCACAAAGAAAGGCAAAGCCAAGTTAAATAGCTCCATAGCAGCTAAAATGAAAAGTCATACATGTTTGATGTATTTACATGAAAAGTCATAAATGAAAAGTAGCGTCATCCTCTATATTTATATTTGATATGTATTCTGTCATGTAGCGAGTACAGATGTCACAAAAGGGTAGGTGAGTATGCTATGAATAACTGATGATTATTTATATATATTAGCATGGGTTGTATGAATGCATGTAAAGATGAAGTAGACAGAGATAAAAAGCTATTATAGGTATAAAAGTGATAGTATAGTCGAGCATTAGAAGTATCTTATCACATCAAACTAGTGAATCTAATATTTACGATTGATGATGAGAGGTTGGAGAATAAGCTGTAGTTGAAAGGACAGTTGTTGGTGAAATGCTTCCAAGTCCGGCCTCGACTTTAGCATTTTGCTCCGCTAAGGCATCCTTTACGAGGGTTAGAATGGCTTCAAGTACAAGTTATGGTGGTGGTAGAGGTAATTGGTAAGTGTTGGTATAGTGAGGGTGACTTATTGATATGCATATATTAGGGACTGATTCTTAGATTGTCTCTCAATACACAAATTAAAGATACCATTTAAAATAAATTGGTCATTAGATCAATTATAATGCTTTGAATCTCAGATTAATAATAATTAATTGTTTCTCTTATCCTTAATTAAACAAATGCAATGTATCTTATTTGATCGATTCTGCACTATACAAATTAATTAACTAAGCGAGAATTAAACCTAACTAGACCACTAAGAGTGTCCTAATTGTAAGTGCAAAACAGATTGAACATGATACAAGACAAGACAGTAGAATTATATTAACAATGCAAAAATCTCATGGAAACGTTACAATGACACTAATGACCAACCCAAACAGAATTAAGTTATCATCAAAATGAAATGCACAATAAAACAAAATTGAAACATCAAAATAGGGGCAATGCGGAACTGGAAAGCAGTATTAAATCTGGAACGAAAATGACCATGAAACTTGTAAAGCGAATTGAGAAAACGAAACTGAACAATGAAATTGGGAATGAAAATTGCAACAGAAAACAGAATTGGAATTGTGAACAAAACTAGAAAGGGAAAACGAAAATGCAATTGGAGAAGTAAAATGAAACAAGAACATAAAACGAAAATCAAAATTGTAATTAAAAATGAAATTCAATATAAAAAAGAGAAAGAGGAAACGAAAATGAAACCTAAACCCCAAAAGGGGAGCTAAAATCGTCCAAGCAAGCAAAAAACGAAAATGAAGAGAGAGTTACTTTTTTGCTCTCTCTGAGTAGTAAAACCTAGGCTGCCAAATCAACCCCCAAAATTAGGCCTCTCTAAATCTCACCCAAAATGGGTCCAAAATATCCAAGCCTAACCCAAAAGCTATTGAAACAAAATTACATAAGAAAATAAAACCAAATGCTAATGTGGGCAATAACAAATGAGGATCAAATTAAGATGAAAGTCAAAAGAGAGAAAAGAAGAAATAGAGAAAATTCCAGAAAAAGGTAAGAAAAAGGAAACTAAAAAAATAAAGAGTGCTAAAAGCCTTTTCTCGAGAGAAAAAGAGGTAAACAGAGCATTAGTAAGAAACAACCTTTATATTTTCTTATGCCTAACAATATTTGTTTGTCTTCTATGCAAGTTTCTTTGTCGTTAGGTATGAAGCAACTTCTCAAGGAGTATGAGGATGTCTTCCCTATAAACATTCCTCATAGCTTACCTCCTTAAAGGGGTATTGAACACAACATGGACCTTATTTCGTGCATCCCTTCCTAATAAGCCAACCTATATGAGGAAACTAGAAGAGACTAAGGAAACATAAAAGCAAGTGGAGAAATTCATGGAGAAAGGATAGATTAAAGAGAGCTTGAGTCCATATGACATGCCGATCATTCTTGTTCCTAAGAAAGATGGATCAGGGAGGGTGTGCATTAATTGTTGGGCCATAAATAAGATCACCATTAGGTATAGACATCCTATTCCTAAACTTAATGACTTGCTACGTGAAATGCATGGTACTTGTTATATTTCAAAGATATATTTGAAAAGTGATTATCACTGAATTAGGATGAGAGAGGGAGATGAATAGAAGACTGTTTTCAAAACTAAATTTGGTTTATATGAATGGATGATTATGCTTTTGGGCTTACCAATGTGTTAAGGAATTTTATTGGTAAGTTTGTTGTGTATTTTGATGACATCTTGATATATAGCAAAACACTTGATTTGCTAACAATATTTGTTTGTCTTCCGTGCAAGTTTTTTTGTCTTTAGATATGAAGTAACTTCTCAAGGAGGGAGAGGATGTCTTCCCTAAAGACATTCATCATAGCTTACCTCCTAAAAGAGGTATTAAACCTTATTCTAAAAATTTATTGTAAATTAATAATGATTTTCATTTTAATTTTTTTTTCTTTATATAAGATTTTATTATGACTTAAAAATTTATTGTGAATGAAATTTTATATGATTTATATGAGACTACCGAAAAAATAATCATATATAGAAGGATTAGATTTCAACTTGATGAATAATTTAATAAATTTAAAAAAGCTCATACAATTTTTGAAAAAAAAAAACATGATAATAGATACTTAGACAAGAAGCAACTTGATAAACCATTTAGTTAATCTTCATGCATAACAATCAATATTACATTAATTTATGTTATCTTTTTAATTGAAATGAATATTTGGTGAGAAAATTACCATTGAAGGGTAGGAATTACAAAATCTTAAAATGAAGATTTTGACTTTTACTTACTATGCCAAAAAAGTTGAACCATATTTGATCAATCTAAAATAAGAAATCGCTAGAAAAAGTAGATACTTTTATCTTTATTAAATATAATTTTTAACTTGAGATGAGAAAAAAGATTAAAAAAGAAAAATAAAATAATTATGATCCATTGATTTTCATACAATAAAAGAATTATGTTACACAATAAGAACAAATAAAAAAAAAAGACTTTGCAATTAAGTACACATCCAAGAGCATGACCAAATAGTATTCTATCATACTTTATTAATATTTTGTTTATACTTTATTTTTTTTTTAAATACAAATTTTCTATCCGAGTTTTATTTAACTTATGATCTCAAATTTGATATTATGTCAATATGCTTTAAAACGAGTGTTTTATAAAATTGATGTTTTTTAAGTTCATGGTTTTGAATATGACTTATGTATTGAAAATGTTCGAAGAAACTTTTACTAATACACGCTCATGTGAGATACGAGTGTTTTAAATTTAAAATCTTCAGTTATTAAATAAAAATGCCTTTTATTTAATAAAAGTGGCATTTAGTTTAAAGTCTAGATAAAATATTATGAAAATATGTCTTACCAATCCTTTAAATCAGAGTAAAACTTGCAAAACTAATATATCATGATCAACAAAAAAAAACCTCTGTATCGAAAGTGATCTTAATATTAATAAATAAAATTAATAGTAAAACTTACGAAATTAAGTTAAACAATAACTTAATAATTTTATAATTGTATTTAATTTCTATTTTATGCAAAATGTTTAATAACATTGCAAAGACATATACAATTAAGATAAATAAGATTAAAAAAGTTATATTTATAAATATCATAATAGTTTTAATTAATATGTTTTTGGATTAAATACACTTTTGAACTGTATTGTTTTGTAACGAAGAAAATTTGGTTCTTATATAATTTTAATAATAGATTTGGTAGTTTAATTTCTCAAAATTAAACAACCTTAATACCTTCACATTTGATTTAAATGCTAAAAGGAAACGAAGAGAACTTTCTTTAAAAAGTGGAACAAAAACGTGAAACCGTGAGCTTCTAATTAATAATGGTTTAATAGTCCCTCCTTTTACAGGGTGTGATCAAAGTTGTTTTTAAAAATTCACTAACATCCTATATTTTGTAAAAACAGTTTAAGTGAGTCCTTTTTACTTACGACTTTAAAAAGTTAACGACAAAATTGCTTCCTAGGCCAAAATTAAATGACGTGTCCAATTAGTTGGCAAAGTCAACCAATAAGAGATTGTCACGTGAGAGACCCCTTTCCACTCTAAAGTAAAACTTTATCACACTTCTTTTTCTTCTTTAATCAGTGTAATCATTGTCACTTTAATTCCTTCTTCTCCGCTATAAAATTCATAATTGCACGTTGTTTCCCAAACCCTAATCCCCTTTTCCCCTTTCTGTGTTCAACGTTGAGGTTCTGGCATTTGTAAAGTTGATAATAGGATTTGAAGAAAAAATTGCAGATGTAGAGCTGTTGATACGCAAGGATTGTGGTGTAGGTCGCTAAGGGGTCTTAAGTCCTAATGAAGTGAAGTGGTTGAGGATGTACTTGGCGACATCGAAACTGGGTTTTGTTCCGACGAGGTAAAGGTGCAGGGTGAGGGCATAGAGGTAGGAAGAAACAGAGAGAAAACGCTTTCCTAATTGCAATTATGAAACCCTAATTTTGGTGGAAAGGGATCTGCCACGTGATATCTTCTCATTGGCCTTAAATGACCCCACTTGGCAAGGTCTTGGTGACATTAGAAGCTTGCGAATCCACTTGCCAACAATTGAAAAAAAAAAGCTAATCCCTAGCATATTTGCTTAGATGAGTAGACTACAGTTTCTAAAAATTTCTGCGGAAAATAATGATGATTTGTTTGATCAACTTTATGCTTTTGGTAAAGAGCTTCAATTTTTGGAAACTGAACTTCGATTTCTTTGTCGATTGAATCACCACACACACGCTGACGTTCACTCCCGTAGTGCCCAGTGCGCGGTAGTCCCTCTTCCTCTCGTAGGCCAGAACCATGCCCGCGGCTTCCGGCTCTACCATCAAGGGGCCTTTGCCAAAATGCGCTGAGAGGGAGGAGTGAATAGTGAAAGAGAGGATTGTGG
This sequence comes from Vigna reflexopilosa, assembly GCA_027742785.1. Taxonomy (NCBI): domain Eukaryota; kingdom Viridiplantae; phylum Streptophyta; class Magnoliopsida; order Fabales; family Fabaceae; genus Vigna; species Vigna reflexopilosa. Next base: position 23,178,692 of record CM050932.1, read on the forward strand.
TGTAGGTCGCCATATGGGTCTTAAGTCCTAATGAAGTGAAGTGGTTGAGGATGTAGTTGGCGACATCGAAACTGGGCTTTGTTCCGACGAGGTAAGGGTGCAGGGTGAGGGCATAGAGGTAGGAAGAAACGGAGAGAAAGCCCTTTCCTAATTTGCAATTATGAAACCCTAATTTTGGTGGAAAGGGATTTGCCACGTGGTATCTTCTCATTAGCCTCAAATGACCCCACAGTGCCATGTCAGATATAATTGTACAAGTCATCAAATTTTTGCCAGCGGGACAAGTCTGCCGTTAGCCTTTTTAACGCCGTAAGCAAAAAGGACTAACGTGAACCGTTTTTACAAAATATAGGACGATACTGAACTTTTCAAAAAAAGGAAGGACAATTTTGAATAGACCCTACAAATGGAGGGACCAAAATAAGTATTAAACCTAATAAGAAAGACTATCTCCGTGACTCTATAGTATGTCTCTTGTTTATAAATCTCTTACTTAATATGACAATGGGTTGGGTCGGGTACGATAGTATGATATTCGAACTCGACCCGTATGTAAAAAACTGTATTCGTATTCGTTTTGTTATTCGCTGGATATCTGCACAAAAAAAAAACTCGCGAATTTTTTTCAACCCGCGGATACCCGTTGGATATCCGTTTCAATCCGCAATTTTTTTTAAAAAAATAATATTTTATGATTTTTTAAAAATGGTTAAATTAAATTGAAAAAAAAACATATAATTTTTTGAAACAAAATTGACTGGTGTTCAAATATGAAAACAGACCAAAAGTCCAAATATTTTTTTATTATTAAGTTTTTTGTTCAAAATGGGCAACTTTTTTTAGGTTTTCTTTCATAACCTTCAAGATGGGTCAATCCTAAACCTTTTTTAGGGTTTCTTCCTAAAACTTTTCCACCCCATCTCGTGCGGTGTAGGATTTCTTCCTCAATCAATTTCCCTTGATTTCTAATGTTCAAACCAATTTTCCAGCACCTCCTAACCAACTATAGACCTGCATCACTATGCTAAATGAAAGATTTGGCAACACTAAGCAACTTGTGCAACAACTATATGTTTTGAGAAGACAAGATGCTCCTCCAAAAGTCCAACACAAATCCTACGAGTAACAACTCAAACCAAGCTCTTAAAATAGTTTTCACACTCAAACACATAAAATAAACTAAAACAGATTGCATAATTAGACTGTACAACAAGGGTCATCCAATAGTTTGCTTAGCACCTAACAATAGGAAAGGGGAAGAAAACTTCACGAATCGCAGATCCAACGCTTCGTCGCACACAAGAAAGGAGTTCGCTCCCGATCCGACGAAACTCCACCAGGCCCAACGAAGAAAAAGGAAGAACGCCTCCCTAGTCGCGCCATCGCTGCTTCACCGGCTACGCTCTCGTGGAACCCTCGCCGCACCATCGCTCCGTCATTGTCGCTGTGAGGTTGTTGCCTTTGCTCAAGACACAGATCATCGCCCCCAACATTGGGTCATCCGAGGTGGAGAGAAAAGCATACACTTAAGCTTCTGGTTTGAGTGAGGGAGAAAGAGAAAGAGAAAGGACATAATGTGATATCCGAACCCAATCCGTTAACAAGCAGGTATTAAAATACCTGCTACTCGTTATCCACAGGTATTTATTACTTGCGGGTAAGGAATATAAACCTCTTACTTACAAATATGCATTTTTTTTATTAGTAATTAGATATGAACCAATTTTTTTAATATTTTAGAAAATTAAAAAAATTAAATCCGTAATTAAAATTTGTTATAAATTAAAAATGTCCATTCAGAAAGACTATGATATGTTAAAAATTTTTTTAACAATTTTTTCACATTGTATTATTATTTTATTAATTCATATACTTAAAACGAACTAATAATAAACTACCGGTTGTAAAAAAATTATCAAAAAAATTATTAAAAAATCATTTTCCTTCGTAAAATTACTTAAGACTAATGTTATGTTTTAAGATCTTCGTGAAATCAAACAATGGACCCAAAAAAAAGGGGCAAAAACGTTGGGCCGAGAATACTGCCATGTTTTGTCGCATTGAAAGTTCCTACCTTTGGTCATCAGATTCCGCTTTTATAGTTCCAGCGCGCCCACTGTGCCACCCGGAAAAAAGGTTCCCAAACAGAGCAAATCAAGCCACAACCCCTCACACGTGTCGTACGCACGAGTGCTACCCACCTCTATAAATTTTCTAGAACGTTCCTACACGGGCCTCGTCCTAATCTGATCTGTACCACACTACACTGAGATTTCAACCTTACTTTTCGTGAGTTTCGCCCTCAAAGTTTGATTCTTTTTCCTGTTTGCTCTTCAGGGTTCTGATCCCTTTCTGGTTTCGGATTTGCGCTTGTGCAGATTTACGGAGAATGGCGACGAAGAGGAGCGTGGGAACTTTGAAGGAGGCTGATTTGAAGGGAAAAAGGGTGTTCGTTAGGGTCGATCTGAACGTGCCTTTGGATGATGACTTAAAGATTACCGATGACACTAGAATCCGTGCTGCAGTTCCCACCATCAAGTACTTGACTGGTCATGGTGCCAAAGTGATCCTCTCTAGCCATTTGGTATGGTATATGTAGCTATTTTCGTGTTTTTAATGTGTCTGGGTGTGTTCTGTTTTAGTCTACGAATGATTTGGATTCTGGATTTGTGTGATCGTTGGATTTAATGTTTTGTTACTATAGTGGTTTTAGGTTGATTCTCTATCGGGTATGTGTGTTTGTTTAATTGATGGTAACTAGGAAAACCATGTCTTTCACTGTCTTTTTTTTTGCTTTTAATTTTTGAGGATTCAAATCTGAAAGGGAGAAACAGGAAACTTAATTGTTACTAACATTGATGCTTGTTATATCTATAATTGTTTTTTGTCCATTTCTTTCTTACATGAGAGGATCTCTTGTTTTATAATTGTAGAAGTAAGTCATTTTTATTGTTGAGTTTTATTTCCGTTGCTCCCAGCTTGGATAACATGCCTCTTTATTGGAATTGGTTTTACTGTGATTAATTTAGTCTATTTAACGAGATCTGTAAAACATGTCAATTTGAATGACTGTTTTGCAACTAGAGTAGCTGTTGCGATATCTTTCTTTTATTTTATTATTAACCTTTTTCTTTCGGGTGTATTAGTTAACGAGTTAACATAAAACCATGGATGTAAGATAAATGTGATGTGAGTAGTAGTGACTTGAAACGTGATTTTTCCTTGACTATCCTGTTTCCAGGGTCGTCCGAAAGGTGTTACACCTAAATACAGTTTGAAGCCTCTTGTGCCAAGGCTTTCTCAACTTCTAGAACTTGAGGTTTGCCTCTTATCTGTTCTAGTTTTTTATTTAGATGTTCCCCCTTTTTATTTTCTGATTACTGTTACTTCATTGTGCCACTATCTCTTGATTATAGGTTAAGATTGCAAATGACAGTATTGGGGAGGAAGTTGAGAAGTTGGTTGCAGGACTTCCAGAAGGTGGTGTTTTGCTTCTAGAGAATGTTAGATTCTACAAAGAGGAAGAGAAGAATGATCCCGAGTTTGCAAAGAAGCTGGCTTCCCTTGCTGATATCTATGTGAATGATGCATTTGGCACTGCCCACAGAGCTCATGCTTCCACAGAAGGAGTGGCCAAATATTTGAAGCCTTCTGTTGCAGGATTCCTTATGCAGAAGGTTTGTAGGACGTAATTGCTAGCTCCATTATATGTTGGCTAACTAATGTAATTTATGCAGTTGATTAATTTGTTATTTGTTTAACTGTTTCAGGAACTTGATTATCTAGTTGGAGCCGTGTCTAACCCCAAGAAGCCATTTGCTGCTATTGTGGGTGGGTCAAAGGTGTCTTCCAAGATTGGAGTTATTGAATCCTTGTTGGAGAAAGTTAATATTCTTTTGCTTGGTGGAGGAATGATCTTTACCTTTTACAAGGCTCAGGGTCATTCCGTTGGGTCATCGCTTGTGGAAGAAGATAAACTAGACCTTGCAACTTCACTTCTTGAAAAGGCCAAGGCTAAAGGGGTTTCTTTGTTGCTTCCAACTGATGTGGTCATAGCAGACAAGTTTGCTGCTGATGCTAACAGCAAGGTACTAGGTTTTTGCTAGTTTAGTCCAGTGTTGCTAATTTTCACCCGTCCCTTTATCATGGGAAGGCTCTCTTCAAACAAATGATCAACCACGGACGAGGGAACATTTGTGAAATCTATGATTTAGAGGGTTTATTTTTTACTCATTTCAGACATTCCAATGCACTTTTAAATAGTAATGTTTCAATTGTTGAGATACACTTTTAACTTTATTTATATATTCTCAGATTGTTCCAGCCTCAAGCATTCCCGATGGATGGATGGGATTGGATATTGGTCCTGATTCCATCAAGACATTTAGTGAAGCATTGGATACCACCCAAACTATCATTTGGAATGGACCAATGGGCGTTTTTGAGTTTGAAAAGTTTGCCGCAGGAACAGAGGTATGAATTATAAAATATAGTAAATCATCCATTATAATTTTGAAAGCATAATCCAAATTAATGAAACAATTAAATGTGATCTACTACAAAATGAATTGACAGTGATTTATAGCAAAACATTCTTGCAATGTAATATCTTTCAAACAAATAGGCAAAACTTAGTTCGCTACTTATTTTGTTTTTATTATTTTATAAAGGAAAGTCACTTTTCTTCCTGTGGACGTGTGTGGGACAGATAGGATTTACTATGCACTAGAGTCTTTTATAATGTATAATGAGAAGATTCACGTCTTACCTTTTCACTTATACAATGTTGGACTTGTTAGATATATTATATTACTGTATATCTTATATTTATCTTTTATCTTCATTTACTTGTGTTATTTTATTATTTTTTTTTTGTATTTTGAGTTTAATCTATATTTCTTTTTTTATAAATAATATATTTCTTTTTTTATAAATAAAATATCCTATGTATATTCTTTACATAAGAGTAAGAGAAATTAATTTCGTACATAGTATTTTATTATAAATTTAATATTTAGGTTTATTAGGTATATGTTGTTTGTTAGGTATTGTTCTTTTTGTTATCAGACTGGTATGGGATCATCTATAAATGTCTAGTAAAAATGTCTAGTCATGTATATTTCTTTACACGAGGAAAGTGTATTGGAAGTCTACATTGACTAATGATAAGATTAGTTTAAAGTATATAAATGGATACAAATTTTATCTTCAAGTTGGTTTTGTAGAGTTTATTTAAATTTAAAATTTATTTTTTAACATGGTATTGTGAAGTTCATTTAAGTTTAAAGTTTATTTTTTAACATGATATTAGAATCATGGATTAAATGTATATTTTTTGGTGCCAGAAAAGTGTAAAGAAAGTCCACATTAACTAATGATAAGACTAGTTTAGAGTACGTAATTGGATACAAACTTTATCTTCGGTTTTGTGGAATTCGTTTATTTTTTAATATGAAATCAGAACCATGACTTAAGTGTATATAAGTGTATATAAATGGATACAAACTTCTTCGGTCTTGTGGAAGTCGTTTTAAGTTTAAAGTTTATCTTCGGTTTTGTGGAATTCATTTTAAGTTTAAAGTTTATTTTTTAATATGGTAACAAAACAAATTTCACATTAACTACACATTAATTAGTAATAAGAGATATTAACTAGTAATAAAACTAACTTATAATACATATATGGATGGATGCAAATCTCGTCATCTCGTTTTATAAATTGGTTTTATGGGTGGTTTTATGAGTTGTGTTAGGTTTAAAGTTTATTTCTTAACCATACTAATATAAGATGAGATTTTATTCTTTTTTCTTGTCCTTGTTTCATTTGGTTACATAGGTTAGAAAATGATAGTATATTATAATGTAATGCTTTTTTCATATTTAAATTTGAGAGTTTATCGTTAAAAATGTAAGTTTTGCCTTTTTTATATTTACACCTGTGTAATTATATATTGCTATATATTTATATTTAATTGATATTAATATATGCTTATAACAGAAGGAAATGCTATCAGTGAAAAAACTTTTGTATACTGTGAAATGTCAAAATGCATATATAAGAAGTGAATGATAGTAGTAAATTTCAGTTACCATTTCTTGATGACTACACCCTTTTGTGCACAGGCTATAGCCAAGAAACTGGCAGAGCTTAGTGGGAAGGGAGTAACAACCATCATTGGAGGAGGTGACTCTGTGGCTGCTGTGGAGAAGGTTGGACTTGCAGATAAGATGAGCCACATCTCCACTGGTGGTGGTGCCAGCTTAGAGCTTCTTGAGGGGAAGCAACTCCCTGGTGTCCTTGCTCTTGATGATGCTTGAGCAAATTCCTTTGAAGTTTATGCTTTTATTGTTACATTGAGAGCTGTAACTCATGTAGAGGCTTAATAGATGATAGGTTTCAAAATAAGAGGGTTTTGTGGCATTTATGTTGCCGAATTGAGCTTTATTGTAGTTCTTGTACAATGTCCATTTCCGAAGGAGTTTCCTTTTGTTACGTTCCTTTGGTTTTCTCAGCGTTGTTTTGGATTTGCTTCTAAATTGTTATTTTTAATTAGAAATTTATCTGCATGAAATCTCTTCGCTGGTTTGTAGTTTATGTTGTTATTATGGTTGAGTTCCCGCAACTTAGGATAAAAAGAAAACTTGTGTGGGGGTTGTCTATTATGACAAAGAATATTTTAATTGGAAACAAGGATAAGTAGTGTAGTTTTAGAACCGAATGTATCCTCTAAAGGCAAATGCTGTAATTACGTGGTATGTTGATGTTTTTGACCGTTAGGTGGCATTCAACTTTAATGAGGAGAGGAGTGTGCTAATCAATGGATTATACTCTTCTTCCTCTTTAATTTTTCATTTCTTTTTTCCTAAGTTGCTTCCATTTTCATTGAGTTGACTCTTCTACATAAAGGCAAGACGAGACAAGTGAATGTTATTCGTTGTCTCTTCCTTCTGGTTCTTCAACTAGTCTTTCTTTTATGCTTTTCAGTTTCTTCTGTGCTTTCTAATTCCATCACACGACGACCAAATGGACTATTGAAAAATGCTACCAACAATGTGTCCGAGTGGAGAAAAGGAAAGCTTCTAGAACGAGGAACATTTGGACATGTGTATATGAGATTCAATAGATAAATAACTTTATTATATTTTAGCCTTCAAATACAGGAAATTTATAGTCAATACTCTTTTGGGTTAACCCCGGACAACTTTGTAGCATGCATAATTTGCAATGTTCAAATTTGTGGTTTTGCTATCCTATGTTTGTATGCATGACCAATAATGAAAAGAGAGTTATTACCACGGATTGAGAAATTAATTTCTTAGTTTAAAGTATGATAAATAAATTAGAAGTAGTTATTTCTTTGATTTTCAAAATTACCATTAAAGTGCTACCATATTTTCTAAGTTATTTCATTGATCCTTTGGAATGTTTACTCTTTGTCCCAATGTCCATATTATGTACAAATTACTGAAACAATTTATATTCCACTTCCTATGAAAATGGGCATATGTGCGCAATAGAAAAGAGTCACTCTCTGCTCTGTATAACACTCATATGTTTGCTCTATAGTATGTGCCATGCAATGTTCAACAGATGTCCATATCCGTATGAGCAATGCAATGTTCAACGGATATCCATATATCTCGAGCCTTCACGGGTTCTCTATTTTTTTTTTGAATTTTTGATTTATTAATTAATTTTTTTGTAGAGTTATTATTTGTTGATTTTTTTGTAGTTGATTTAAATTTTTTTGTAATTTATTTATGAAGAATAATAATTGTTTTGATATAAAAAAATAAAAAATGTTAAAGTGTTCTACGAAAATAGAAGATCCGTTCATCATCGGATGTGGATATCCTTGAAGGATTAACGGATATGGAAATTCGTTTTAAGCTTTCCATTTATCTTTTAACCACGGTAGTTATGTTTTCACCAAGGGACAATTGTGGAATTGAGGTGGTGGAGGAAAAAGTTGAGGTGGTGTAGGGAGTAACCTCCATGTACTTGATTTCAGACATTTTTTATTTATTAGACATTTTTTATTTTTGGGTTAAATATCTTTTTATTTTCAATTATCATGAGTTTCTGATTTTAGTCTCTTTTTTCAAATTTTGTTTTATTTTCATTTCTTTCCTTAATAAAATCATTTTTTTCCTTAATAAAACTTGTGGATTTAGTCATCGAACATCAAATTTTTGTGTGTCACGTGTGATGATATGTGTATAATTGTTGGATATTTTTCTGAAATTGAAAGTTACTTCTTTTAAAGGAAGCTCATATTAGGGTTTTTTAAGAGTTCTTTTTCTCAATCAAAATTAATAAAATTAGTGATTAGGATTTTTTACTTCAATTTTTACGGTTTTCTTTACTTTAATCGAATTAATGAAATTGTGATTAAGGTTCTTTACTTCAACTGAATTGATGTGCTTGCTGTCAATGATGTTTTCAACGAAATCTTCATTGGAAGAAACGCATAAGTTAATTTTTTCGTTTTTGTTTGCATTTAGGGTTGTTATTTGAGTTAAAGTGTTGATGTTTTAATGTAGGTTTGGAAATGGTTTTCAAAGTCTTTTTGCATCACATGGGCAAGTTCCTGAACAATAATGGACTATAATATGTTGGGAGAGAGATACATCTAATTAAAGAAATTGATCCCGATTGGTGGTCCAACTTTGAAGCAGTGGGAATTGTTAAGAATTTCAAATATGATGGAGATTTCAAACTGTTGTGGAAGGGATCCAAACAAAGATTACTGAACAAACTCATAATACTAAGTGATGACAGGGAAACATTATACTTGGCTAACTACACAGAGGCCAATGACGAAGAGGTTGAAATTGTCAGAGTGATGTAACAGAATGATTAGCGTGAACAATAAACCAAAAAGGGGTGAATTGGTTTCTTATTGCAAATAGGTGCCTTTAATAATTTTCTCTTTATTTTAAATTCCTTAGCGAATAATTAAAACAATAATACGAGTAAGGAAGAGAGAAAATTGCATAGATAATTTTATATTGGTTCAAATCACAAGGATCATATGTTCATTTGCTAATCCCAAACAGAGATTAATGTTCCACTAGCATTAACCAATTAACTGTTACAATCGCATAGAGAAACAAGTTTAAGGTTTAGAAACACCTTTCTTGTTACCATAAGAAATGAAACTCACTTCCCTGAAGGCCACAAGGGATAAACACTTCCTCCGAATGTTTTATGAAGGATTAACACTTCATTTAATCTTCACAAAGGATGATAGGCTTCACTCAGCAACAACAACAACAACACTCAATAACATTTCCACTGAAAATTCTTGTTCTGTGCCAACACCAGGTTCTCAAAGTCACATCACAAGGGTTATACAAACCCTAGAACACATTTATCACAAAACAAAATACTTAGATATGTTTTCGTGTATTAGAATGAGAGTCTCAAACCAATATATAAAGATCTCACTCAAGGACACCTCCAAAAATTCGTTGTCAGCTATTTCTCGCGTGATAATTGATTATCCACTTATGGTAATCGATTATGCATTAAATGAATATACAACAGCTAAAAACATGCCTAAAAACTCCAACGGCTAGTCGTAATAATTTATTATGGTAAGTCATAATCGATTATGGATAATCAATTATCATGAGCTAGTAATCAATTATTCTAGAGACAAAATGAGTTTTTAGTAATCTTTAAAAACTTCTCTCGATTATCTTAAGTGTTAATCGATTATTGTAGAGTTTTTATGACTCAAAACAAATTTTAAAGCATTCAATACATGGAATCAACAACAAATAGAGCCATATACATAACTTTACTAATTACAAAAGCTTTAACACACAAGCAAGTCTTCATGAAGGTCTTCTTGCAACTTGAGCACTTGAAACTTGATTTTGGGCATCATCAAAACTTCAATCTTGATGATTTTGCTAACAATCTCCCTCCTTTTGATGATGATCAAAACTCCTTTGATTTAAATCTTTTTGGAACCTATACTCATAAAAAATAGATAACTTAAAGAAAGGGATTAGTAGATAAGAGATAAGCCTTTAAACATATTTCTCCCCCTTTCTTTTATCATGATTAAAAAGACCTATGTATGATTAAGTTATTTCTCCCCCTTAATATAATACCCCCCTAAATATAAGCCATAAATAAATAAGGCAAAGAGAATAATAAAAAAATTTTTTATTAAAGAAAATAAACAACACGGGTAGCAAAGATGTAATAATACATAAAAGATGATAATACAAGGAAATCTAGAACTCATCATTATCATCTAAAGGGTTAACTAGGTCTTCTATGACTTGAACCCTAATATCTAGATTTCTACACAAGGTACAAACTTCTTCATGCCTAAAGGCCTGAAGAGCATACATATCAGACTACTGCCTAAAGATACATTCTAGGGAACAAGAAGAGCTGGCAGGAGCAGAAGTAGGAGTAGAAGGTCCAATTGTGTCTAGGACATCATCCATCAGTTGTGTATGGGACATTATGAGTATGTATTATCTTTGTTAGAAATGAGAGGCTGTATATCTCAATCCAAGAGGGGGTTGAATTGGATTTAACCCTTTTTAAAAATCTTTTTCAAATCTTTGAGTTCTTGGATCTTGAAATCAATAATCAAAGAATTATGAATCAACTGAGTAAAGAAGGAGAAGAGAAAGATCAAGACACATAATCTATATTGGTTCGGCTATCACAAGCCTATATCCAGTCCTCCTTCAACAACCTTAGTGGAAGGGAATCCACTATAATGATTGAGTTTACAAGAATATAATGATTGAGGTTATGTTATGTTGATAGTGGTGCTACTATAATATTTATAGTAAGTAGTTAGCATAGTTGCTAACGAGTGGATAAACCAAGGGTCTATATGTGAGATGTTAGTGATAACATTATGGGTTAGATATCAAGGATCAAGGATTGACGTTCGAGGATCGAGTAATTCATTATGATGAATTGTTTATGTCAAAGGATTAGGAATCCTATTGTTATTACTACTATGTATGGGGTGTTTGATTATTGTTGATATAAATAGTATGTTTATATCTTGTTTTTATGATTATTTTATTGGTAGCTTTCCCATACGTGTTTGTATTTTTGTGAATGATATTATCGGCGATGATCATATAATGTGTTATACGTGAGCAGATGATATTGCAGATGTTCCTGAGGCATGACAGATTCGCCATATGACCGGGGAAAGATTTGGGTTTCTTTAAAAAGTTCTTTTGGTATAGACTTTTGAAACAATGTGTTAGAAATAAAATACCTTGTTTCTCAACACCAAGAGAGGGGGGGGGGGTGAATTGGTGATTTATAAAAGCAAATGCTTTTCAAATCTTTTTGCAAATTTAGAATGATCTTTAAATGTGCGTATGCAATGAAAGTAAAAGAGATAATGAAAGAAATACAAACAAAGGATTTATACTGGTTCAGCCTCAATGCCTACATCCAGTTTCTCTTCTAATCAACCTTAGATTGAAGGATCTTTCACTATAATGATTTGAGTTTTACCCCAAAGGTTTTACAGAGACTCTCTCAAATGTAAACACCTTTCCCACTCAACAACCAAATATAAAAAGAAAACACCTGCACAAAGAACTACACCTCTTCACTGCAACCCCTTTGAGAACACCTCTCAATGTCCAAGAACTCCTCGTTTTTCTTTCTTTCACGCACGAACAAGGCAGCACAATCAAAGATTAAAAAATACACATTTCTGATAAATGTAGAAACACCTCAGTAGTGCAGATAGTGATCAGCCAATACGTCCACGATGTTCCTCTCAAGAATCCTTCAAGTTTCTTCCAATTCTTCAAATCTTGATTCTTGGAGCGTCTCAACGACCTGTAATACTTTTCTCAAATCAAAGATATCAGATATGGAAGTTTACAAATGATAAAAAGTTATAGAGTTGCATGTAATGCGTCAATTTATAGTTTTTATCATGACAGATGCAAAACAATCGATTACGTTAGTAATTTAATCGGTTACATTAAAATTAGATATAACAAAATTACAACTAACACAATTCTAATTGAATGCACAATTAATGTAATCGATTTGCATTAAATGTCAATCAAACATATTTAAAAATATGACCGTTATTACTGTTATGAATTAGCTTTAAAACAATTTTCAAATAATAAATTCTTAATTGATTACATAATCAGTGTAATCGATTAAGCTTTTCACTTAAACAGATTTTTGAAAAAATTTTCTCTTTAAAACTCATCACAACATATTTCAACAAGATGTTTGCAAAGACACGAGTTTTAGTCGATTTAACACTTAATGTATCAATTCAAAATTTGTTGTTTTGCCACAGTTTAAAACATAAGCTGTCTGATGAACTTAATTGATTACAACATCACTGTAATCGATTATGTCATGCATAGTTGCTTTGTGCATGTGGTTTTAACAATAAAAAACATTCGGTCTGCATACAAAGATATAAACACATTATGATCATAATAGTATGCAGACTAAACAATATATTAACATATGTATTAATCAACAATAATCATTTTCATAGCCACATATGTATCAATCACAAATACACATTTCTATTGTGTCATGACAACATCTATGTGTTGTTACAATCAATGTGTTGTCATCAAAAAAGACCAAACACATCAGGGATTGGGTTCAACACTCATATTTCTCCCCTTATCAACACAATGTAATTGTAGTTGTTTTATTTCCTTAGTCATTTTAATTACTTTTGGAATAATGTAATTGGACAAAGCTTTTGGAACTTCTATGTTTTGAATAAATTATGCATGTTTGACAGTTAAGGTTTCTGAAAAATATGTTTTCGCGTTATAAGAAAGTTTATAAATATTCAATTTTTGTAACCCCGTGGCATCCTGGAATTTGGGGCGTTACAGTTCTCAGTGATTGGAAGATGGATAGAGAAGGCCTTTTCAGACTCCCCACCCATGACTCTCAAGGTAAGAATTGAACTTTAAAGAGCTCTATATAGAAGAACAATTTCATTCACTAAAAAATCCTTAATACAATAGAATGGCATGATATTTATAATAGCCCCATTGCTCTAGATACACTAACTACTTGGCTGATGATCAACTGTGATGTATGGATCAGTTGCCAAGTGACATACCACATGGTCAACTAATGAATTGATATTTTCTCAACTTCAGTTACCTTATTGTACTAGATTTAATTAGGGAATTGTGCTTGAATGTCCATTATTTCCCCATTTTTGCTAATTGTTCTTAAGTTGACCAGAAATTCTGATTTTAATTAATTTGAATTATCTGAGACTAATTATTTTCATTATTAATTGCAGGAGAATTTTTGGAAGTATATTTTGGGACTTCAAGAGGACAAAAACGTCAACAACTACTCTTCACATAGGCGTTTTATATTTAATTAGAGTGTAAATTTGTTTTTTAGGGCTTTTGGGTCATATTTGGAACATTGGGCCCAATTTTGGTCATTTTTGGTGAAGCCCAATTGTAAGGGCTTATTCACTTGCCTAGGTCTTAGTGCCAAATTGGGGGCAGACCCTAAACACCATTCTCATTCTCTCTTTTATGTTTTTCTTTAGAAGCTTGGACATGAAAGTGTTCTCCCATGGAGGTTTTCCTTTTCTTTATTTTATAGTTTGAATGAAATGCAATTTTGTTTTCTTTTCCAATTCCATTGTGTTGATTTCGTTTCTGCTGCACTTGTCTCCATTTTCGTTTTCTCTTCTTACTTGTTGATGCATTTTCATTTTAGGGTTTCTCTTCTATTTTCTTTTTAGGTTTCTCTTCTATTTTTGTTTTCACATTACAATTTCGAATTATTTATGCTTTTTAACTTCAAATTCCGTTTTCATGGGTTCATTTTAGTGTTAGGGATTTTATTTTCTGCATTGGGTCTTCGTTTTTGTGCATTGAATTTTTGTTTTTCTCCATTAGGTTTGTGTTTTGTGCATTGGAATCCCTTTTCTGCATTGATGTTTCAATTCTGTTTTGATTGTTTAGAATTCGTTTTGCATGAAGGGGTAAATTTGTTGTGTTGGTAATTGGTGGAACTGCATTGTCTCCATGAGATTAATTTGCTTTCATTGTGCTTTTGACTTTACATAGTATTAATCTGTTATGGGCTTTTCAAATTACGTATACACTTAGTTGCCTAATTTGTGTGTGTAGAATTGATTAATCATGTGCAATTGCGTTTGCTTCATTCGTGATTTGAAAACCCAATTAATCTTCACTTAGTTGGCTGAGTGATGTTGGATTAAGGAGGGAACAAATAATTATACTACACAACCCAAATAATTATATGTCTTTAATTAGTGTTTTAATCAGTGTTTTAATTAGTGAATTTAGTTAGTAAAATTGTCCACACAACCCCCCACTACGTGTTCGACCTATTGCTTGAACCACTTTTAGTCATTAAGAAACGACCTAGGGGTCTATCTCCTATTATACTACACTTTTTATTAAACATTAAATTTGATTCAGGTACGACCTCAATCACCAACTCATGAAAAACGTGCTTAAAAGCGTGTTAAATCAACTACACCTTCTAGAAAGGGGAAAACATTGAGCGCATGCAACATTCGCTTAGTGCCTAGTCGCTAAGTGGAAAAATAATGCTCGTTGGGCAAGTCTTCTAGTTTTTTAAGTGAACATGTTGTGGAGTGATTCCCTTGCATCTGATGTCTTATCCTCCCAACTTTCTTGGATCTTCCGAGCCATACTCTTGGTGATGGGTCCATTTGTTGGGCCTAAGTCATCACCCTTTATAAAATGAATCGTCAAGGAAAAGCTCACTAATTGATGTACTAAAACTTACAACCAGTTTTATAAAATGAGCGTTTAACGTGTTATATCGTCTAGAGATAATATATTAAACGCTTTGCTTCTTAAACAATGTTTCTATCAACGAGCTGACATGTGCCAAAATGTTTTAAACATGTAATATGCCTAAGCGATTACTAACGTTTAAAACATTTATTGCATGTACGAAAAATTACATCTTTGCTTATATGTTTTGTTCTTTTTATCTATGTAGATCATGAAAGTATAAGAGTTTACTCAAATTCCTGCACAAGATCGATAAAGACGTTAAGAGATAGGAAGACATTTCGGAAATGTTTACTTAAAGCTTCAAGCTCTGCTGATTACAAGCTACTTTTGTCAAAGTTCTGAATAGCTCTACAACGTATACCTGAGTTTGACTACCTACCTAAAAAGGCTATAAAGTCTACATGGAAGTCAACTCTCAAGTCTAACGAATCTTTATCAAAGAAGGCTATATATAGATGATCGCATGAAAAGAATACAAGAAGAATATGTGCATATAAACAAGTTCGTTGTTACGCTGTCTCTCTTTCTCTACATCATCTAATGCTTTAATTTAAAGAGAAAATCTTTACAAGTCTTTCAAATTTGCTTTGTATTGAAAACTTATTCTTTCTCTGAGAGTTATCAAATCTATATCTTGTTTGAAATATTTTTGGTTGTTTTGTAAATTCAGAAGTAAATTTAAACACTTGGTTTTAGCTTAATTAAGTTAAACGAGTTAAACGATCTAGTTAGTTGACTAGTGTTGAGACCAAGAGTGATTGATACTCATTGTAAATAAGGAATTGTGAAACTCGTCTAAGCTTTGTTAAAGATTAGTGAAACCCCTTAAGAGGTCTTAAAGGAAAATTGGACATAGTTCAAGTTGGAACAAACCAGTATAAAAATACATGTGTTATTGTTTTGTTTTGTAAATATTTTCCTAAATGCTTTTTTAAACATACTAACATCTAACAATTATTTCAAATCGTGTAACCCTTACAAAAATAACTAAATATTACTATGCATAAATATTTTAAAACACTATTCAACCCATGGCTTTCTATTGTTTTCATGTGTTTTATACGAACTTAGCATTACATGTAACACTCCAATAATAAATCTATATATTGTGTGGAACTTAAATAGTTAAGTCAATAAGACTAGAAAAAGCAATCATATATGTATTACAAATTTTTGTGTTAAGTCTGTATAGCTTATAATCATCCGTTAGTATCAAGTCTAGCTAGTTCCCGAAGAAAAAAAAATGGAAATTTCTTTTGCATCTCTGCTTAAAAAAAAGGCTTTATATAAATATAGAAGAAAATAATTGTTGGAAGACATAGAATTTATTTATCTTAATTTTGATTCTTATATCGAGAAGCTTGATCAAGTGACAAATTTTCATTTACTTATCCTTATATTTTCAATTGATGATGATGTGTTATTTCCCCTCTCTTGTCTTGATCCAGTTTTAGTTTCATTTGTTTACCTGTTTTTATTTTTCCTTTCAAATGAATGGATGCTGCAAGCATAGTCATAATTTTTCATGCTTGTTATTATATGTTCCTTGAGTTTCTTACATATGCTTGAATTAATCAATATCTTTCTATCCTCCAAGATTCAGATAATGATCTACGTTCAAATTCTACTTTTGAATTAGAAATTACATTTTATTCAATAGCTTTGTCCATGAGAAACCTAAAAAGAGTTTACGTGGTTATCAAAGTTAAACAATCCTTGCTTTCATTTGAATTTAAATACAAATACCACAAAGATGAAGATGCAATACTTTCATATACATTGAAGGTCGAATCTTTTTAATAATAAATGTAAAAAAAAATATTGTTTTGATTTTAAAAAATATTTCTGAAGAATTATGTAGTTCGGATGTTATTTTGCATAAGAAAGGGTTTTACATTATATAATTCGAAAATAACTTTTTACATAAAAAAAAAAAACAAATTAGGCAATCCAATCCAATCCGTAAGCTATTCTTTACTTTTGTATTGTAAAATTTGGATGCTTTTCTCCTTCTAACTTATACAAACCAGATTACTTTCTTCCTTCAATTCATTTATGATACAATACATAGACAAGAATTAGTAACGGTAGGAGCAGTTTGATATTTTAACTACTCATGTTGGAGTGCACATAGAAACTATGGAGTACAGAAAGAAAAGGCCTAAATTGGATGTATTAATTACAAAGGACCAATAAATTTGAAAATTGGAAGGTCGTTAAGACCAATTAAAAAAACCCCAATGCCGTAATAAATAAAATATACTTGTAGGTGGCTTTAAAGTCTCCAAGTTACATTCCAATTTGTAAATTATGAAACAATTTATAATATAAATTTGTATCACAATGTGTAATTCGGAATGTAACTTGTATTTTGATTTTTTTTCAAATTACATAACAGATTATGTAATATGTAATGTAAATTTACATTAAAAATTATATAATCTTGAATATAAATTTGTATTATGAATTGTATAATTCAAAATATATTTTACATTTTCAATTTTATTTCAAATATACATTACGAATTATATAATTTAGAATAAAAATTTACGTTGGAAGTGTATAATTCAGAATAAAAATCTATATTTTAGATATATAAAAAATAATAGTTTTAAATTGAAATTGTGTAATCTGAAACTTTATTAATCCAATACTATAATTAAAGGACAAGTATAATTGGAATTTTACAAAATATGAAGGTGCAGGAAAGAAAATAAAATTAAAAACTTTGAAATATTGACGGGAAATTATGCCACGTATGACACAAAATAAAATAAAAAAAAGTTATCCTGAAAAGAATATGAATCAGGAAACACGGTTGTTTTCATGTAACAAAACCAGCAAAATGGCATTAAAAGTTGTTGGTCGACGTTTATTGTGAGATATGTTTCGCTTTTGTAGTTCCAATAGTAAATATCTTATTATGTGGGATGCCCATGGTTTGGAAAAAGATAGGATGTTTCACAGAAAACAATAAAAAAGAGAACAGTAATCCAAGGCTATAACACCTAGTGTTCTGGCCATAGATTCTGTCTCAGGTTGTTCTTTTCTTCTAGAGCTCATGGGATCCATGTCTTTTTCAATCATTCAATGCCTTCCTCCCCACATACTTGATTTGTCATCAGAAGGATAAGACTTCACAGCCACCAACCAGGAGTGATACTGTGAAAGAAATTTTCTCTCAGAAACATTGTAGTGTTCCAATATTGATTCTTAATCTAGGGGAGTTTAGTGATAACTTGCAATATTTTACTTCTGAAGTTGACAGTGAAATGGTTCTTTGTTTCTTGTTGAATCATAGAAATTTGGAATTTCATTTCCTTTTGAGAGAGGGTATCCTTCACTTGTATTCTTCCTCTACCAATTTCCCAACATGAATATGGAGACTCCCCTTGATTCTATGGTATCCTATTCTAACTTATCGTCTAGTGTATTCCTCATGAGCATATGTTTCTAGATGCTTGTGCGTTCATTTTTTTTCTTCCTTATTTGATAAACATCAAAAGAGGTGAATGGAGAAGAAGAACATCAACGCCTGACAGAGTGGAAAACGACAATGGATGAGAAAAGGTGAACATGGAAACAGAAGGGTTGAGTGATGGAGGAGGAAGAAGAAGAAAGATTGGTGTGAAATGACGAGAGGATACAAAGGAAAAAAGGAAAGAAATGGTGATGTGGTAAGGCAAGGTCTGAATGTGAAGGGTGTGTGTTAGGTGGGAGAACTACTCGTAAAAGGTAGGTAAGTTAAGAGTATGCAAATAAGAAAGAATGTTTGATTAGCATATGCATCTTAATCCGAAGGTAGGATAAGATGATGATGTTGATATGGAGGTTTAGGATGTGATTACATTTGTTTGGATGATTGAGAGCTTGAAGAGTCGGTGAGTATTGGAGAAGGCATTCATGAGAGAAAGAAGTTACTTATTTTTGAGAAGGTAACAAAGTTAGGAGATTTATCTTCTCAACAAGGAAATTAATAACTTGGTTGACACGTAAAAGATGATGGGACAAGTTATTGAGAAGATTCAGATTTGAAATTTGTTGATTTGTCACTTAGAGACTTTTTGCAATTCTAGACATTTTACTGGGCTTATTATTAGACACAACTTATGCATGTATGCAATTGTCTTGTAGACGATTTGTCTTAGACAATGTTATATATGACGTTATTTAGACGATGAGTATTTGACATTTGTCTCTAGACGCTATATGACTATTGATAACGCTGTTCTTGACACGATCAAATTAATACTATTAAACTAAAGCAACGTTAGTATTGTTAAGATAATAGCTATCCAGGAAAATAAGGGTTTTAAAAATAAAGTAGTTTTGAGACTGAGGTTTAGTTTGGAAATTAGTGTTACTGAGTGTATATTTTTGTTAGAACATAATGATTATGTTATTTCTTTATTTTTATATTTTTTTTCTAGGGGAAAAAGTGTCTTTTACGTTTATTTAATTAGTGTAGAAATTAATTAAGGGAGGGGTGTAGAAAGGAAAAACATGCAAATTAAATAATTTAGATATTTAATAAAATGATATTATGCAAATCTTTTAGAATATTTAGTTGTTATTTTAAAAAAATAGTTAAATGAAAATAGGAGATACAATCTTGGTCGATTTAAAGATTAAAAGAGATATTATTATTAAAGAAAATTATTATTAGATATTTTTAGATATTTTAAAAGATTACGTGGATTTTAAAAAGATTTGGTGATTGATGATATTTTAAAAAGTAGTTAAGAGAGAATAAGAGAGGAAATCTTAATGGTTTTAGAGATAAACTCAGAGATTTTATTAAAACTAAAAAGATAGAGATAGAATAATAGAAGATAGAAAGGAGAAGAGTAAAAAAGGGTATGCATTTTGTTACCTTAAATTCAAAAAAGAAAATTAGAAAGATAAGGGAGAGAAAAGACGTTTTCTAGGAGAAAATAGAGCCGAGAACATGGGATCGAAAGGGGGAGGACCATTGGTGACGTTGTGAAGCTTTCTTGGTGATCTTGTAAACAAAAATCGTATGAGACCAGGTACAGGGAGACAACCTGGGTTTCTTTCTAAAGAATGGTTGTTGTTTTGGTTTTGTATGATCATTGTTTAATTCGTTTGAATGTTGGTGGTCGTGTACATGTTAGCATGTGAGTTAACTTGGATTGTATTTCATGAACTAGGGTGTTGTGTTAATTTCTGTTTCTTCCTCTTGTTTTTGGTATTATGTTTGAATGATTCATGAATGTTATGGTGTCGTTACCCACTGTTTTGGTCCTTGAATGTGCTTGTATAACATTTAACTTTAAATGACGGGCCTTTGTGTGTGGGGGTGAAGGTTTTGAAGTACAGTGTCACTCGTTGTGGAGAGGGCATGAATTCATGTATCATGGGAGAATTAATGTGTGAGTAAGGTTGTTGGACAATATGAGTTGAGAATGGATAACTCTTTCGGTCGTGCGATGCGGGAAAGAAATTCTTTTCGGCCGTGCGATGCGGGAAAAGGGCTCTCTTCGGCCATGTGATGCAGGGAGAGGATGGTTCAGGTATTGATGACTCTTTTAGCCGTGTGATGCGGGAAAAATGTTCTCTTTTGGCCATATAATGCGGAAAAGATTTTCTTTTTGGCCGTGTGATACGGGAAGAGGGTGTTGTGTGACTCATAATGAATTGATTATGATGATTAGGTGGTTGGTAGTGTAGGGTAAATAGATGACTAAGTTGTGATGATGATGGGTGACCTATTTAAGTTGTTGGTCTGTTGTTAATGTGTTATTATTGTGATGAATGTTTAACATTTGTTAGTTATATTATTATGTTTATTATGATTGATCCTCAATTAGCTCACTCGTATGTTTATGGTTGTTGTTTTCACTTCTGATGATCGTTATATGGAAACAGATGATCATGCAGATAATTCGGATGTGGTATAACACGACCAGAGAATTGGGAACTTTACGAGTTTATTTTAAATAAAATATTTTATTGGCAATTTTATTTTTTGTAATCAATTAGAATTATGGTGTAGTTTTGGTTAATTGTAAAGACTTATTGAATTTGGATTTTTGCAATGATAATATGTTTTAAAATTTTAAATTTTTGCTCTTAACCGTGACATCCCAAAAACTGAGGTGTTAGAGTAACCAACAAAATAGAAAGGATAAATTCAACCTTAAGTCGTCTTCGAACGAACATATAATTGATTTCTAACAAATTAGTTCTTATAAAAGCTATTCAAAATAGGTTAGTCAAATAAAATAATAGAAGTAATAATAGAAAATAAAATATTAAAGAACCAAATAACAAAAGATAGAAATAAATAAATTTATAAAAGATTTAAGAGATAAAAAAAAACAATATAAAGAAAATAGGTTGATTTCACTGTCTTTTCAAAATAGGATTCGTCATTAGTTATCTAAAGATTATTGTTCAATTAATTAATGTCTTAGATTTTCAGATTAATCAATGTAAATTATCAATTAATTTGTTGGAGTTCTCACTATTAATCAAAGTACATTATCAATTAAAAGCAAGAACTTAGTATATTAAACATAGTAAATTTAACCAAAGTGTTAGTAAAATGATGAAGATGAAGTTTTGATGATGTCCAAATCAAGTCAAGAGAAATCAAGATTCAAGAAGATGTTATGAAGACTTGTATTGCAAAGGAAAGCTTTTGTAATAATTGTAGTTCAGTGTCTAGGACTTAGATTTTCAGTGGTTTTGATTCCTTGAACTTTCATATTATATAATTATGTCCAGAGTCAAAATTGCATTGTTTTAATCGATTAAAACTAGTATTAATCGATTAAAACGAGTAAAAGTTGAAAACTCAAACTTTCTCCGATTTAATAGATTAAAATACCTTTTAATCTATTAACTAATCAATTAAAATACCTTTTAATTGATTAAAGGTGACCATTTGAGTTTTCTTGCCGCTAAAACTAGTCGTTGTACTCATTTTAATCGATTAACAATAATATTAATCAATTAAAAGCGTTAAATGGCTGGAAACGAAGAATAAAAGAGTATTTTCTTGAGTCTATAAATAGGCTCTCATTTTCCATCAATAACAACTCTTCCCTTGTGCTCTAGAACTTAAAAATCATTGTGAATTGTGTGTTCTTGTTCGGCTTGAGAAACTCTTGTCTGTGGAGCTGGTGAAGTGCTGCTACGGTTGCAGAGGAATAGCTGGTTCATCCTTGGTGCATCTGAGGAGGTGTTTGGAAGAGGATCATGATTCATGAAGTATTCAGAGGAAGTGTTTCATCCTTTGTGAAGATTCAAAGGACGTGTAAGTTCATCTCTTGTAGTATCAAGAGAGGTGGTTTCTAAACTTTTAGAAATTGTTTCTTTGTGAATATAATTTGTAATTGTTTTGTGATTAGTGAACTGTTTATCTTGATTTGAGATAAGCAACTGGACGTAGGATTGGTAAGATCCGAACCAGGATAAAATTATCTGTGCAAATTTCTCTCAACCTTACGCTTGTTATTCGTTATTATTATTTGCGTAGTAAGTTAAATTGAGTAGAAATTAAAAGGCACACATTTGTATTAAAAACCTTCTTGGTTTGTTATTCCATGCTAACCATTCTGTTGCAGCCGCTTTGACACAAAGTACATTCTTCATTAAATATTACTATGTCTAATCATGTCTATTCGTTTACCTCCTATATCAAGTAAAAAGCTATTTAACCAAAGTGTATTCTTGATTAATTCTTGTTAAAGGTTTTACCACTAATCAAAGTACATTCTCAATTAGTAGTAAAAACTCATTCAATCACATGAAAGTTTCTAACTTTAATCAAAGTATATTCTCAATTAAAATTAAAAACCCTTGGACTTATATGATTGATATGTTATGTAGATTTAACATCACGCCTACTTGTTATAATGTAAAAATCATTACTTTTACTTGATTAGAAGCAAAAGACATTGATAAAAATAAATCACAACAATAATCAAAAGAAAAAATAAATTTATTCATTTAACCTTAGAATCCAATTAAGAAAAGATAGCAGAATCAACACAGAGGCTTAACACACCATGGAATGATGAAATAACATGAAAATAGAATAATAGAGGGTGGAGAACATGAGAGAAGAGAGAGAGGATGAAATTTGAATCCCCCAAATGGTTCCTCAACTTTCCTAATATGTTTCCATAAGTCTCTTTATATAGAAATTGGATTGAGTTTTGTTTTAGGCTTTTCTATTCTTGTAATCTTCTTTATGATAATGTAATCTTCTCCAATTATCTTCTAAATAATCCAATATCTTCAAAATATATTTGATTTTTGTGGAGATCTAAAAATATTTGAGAAGATATTTGCTATATTAAAAAAAGATTTGGCAAATATTATCTTTTGATATTTATTGATATAGTTAAATAAGGTAATTATTTAACAATATCAAATAAAATATCTTAAGATATATTTTCCCTAAATTATCTTTAATCATAAACATTTATCAATTATTAAAGCCCTTTTAAAATAAAAAATAGAGAAAACTGCAAGATCCAATTTTGGTTACCTGTTCCATCTTCTTGGCTTAGCAAATTTCTTCACTTTTTCATGTTATGCTTGGATTGAATTCTTGTGGTCTTAATTATTTTCTATTCTTGGATTTATCTTTAAGTTTCCATGACATTTTACCCAATTTATTTCCACACCTGAATGAGTTTAACTTAGTTGCAGTTGTACTAACACACCTCAAAATATCTTAAGAACATTTATGCAACTAAAAAGTTATTTTTAACATGTTTTTGTATCTCATGCTAAATAAACCCAATTATAACAAATCCTAATTAAAATATTTTATTAAAGTGCAAAAACTAATTAAGAATCCAATATTAAAGAATAAATGAGGGCATAAATATGCACTGGAGACATTGAGTCAGATTCATTCATTGGTTTTCATGACAAGAAGGGTGATTAGACGATGAAGTTTATCTTCCACCAATGGTTTAATGAAGATGTTAGCTATTGATCTTTTGTGTTTACATATTGTAAATCCATAGCCCCTTGTTCACATGATCACGTATGAAGTGATGCTTGACTTCAATATGCTTTGCGCGTGAATGCAATGTGGTATTTTTAGACAGGCTAATAGCAGCATTGTTATCACAATATATAGGGATCTCACTCTCGAAGTAGTTGTAATCTTCTAGTTGATTTTTGATCTAGAGTAGTTGTGAGCAGTAGTGAGCAACAAATATATATTTTACTTCAGTAGTTGATAACATAATTATGCTTTGCTTTTGCTCAACCAAACAAGGTTTCCTCTGATGAAGTGGCAAGCACCACTTATGCTTTTAGGTTCAACTATGTCTCCAGCATAATCAATGTCACAGTAGCCTTCTAATATGAAGCTTTCACATCCTTTGTAGCACAAGCTAAGATTGGTTGTTCATATTAAGTAGCGGAAGATTCGCTTAACAACACTGAAATAGATCTCTCTAGGATTTGACTTGAATCTTACACATAGACAGACATTGAACATTATGTCAAGTCCAAACACAGTGAGATACAAAAGTGAACCTATCATTTGTAGATAAATAGTGATGTCCACTTTTGCCGAGCTTTCATCTAGCCCCAGGATAGTTGTTGGATGCATTGGAGTCTTCATCTCCTTTGCTTCATCCATTTTTAATTTCTTTAGTAAGTCCTTGATGTATTTTGTCCTATGAATGTATATTTCGTTTGTCTCTTGCTTGATTTATAGTCCGAGGAAGAATTTTAATTCACCTATCATGCTCGTCTTAAACTCATCTTGCATCATTTTAGAGAAGTCTTGGCAGAGATCTTCATTAGTAGCATCAAAGATTATATCATCAACATATATTTGGATTATGATGAAATCCTGATTGACATTTTTCCAGAACAATGTGGTGTCTACTTGTCCTCTTGTAAAGCCATTCTCAATAAGGAAAAGACTTAACCTTTCATACCAAGCCTTAGGGGCTTGTTTTAATCCATACAAGGCTTTGTTAAGTCTGAAGACGTGCTTAAGATTGATTGAGCATTCAAAGCTAGGTGGTTGTTACACATACACTTCTTCCTTGATATCACAATTTAAGAATAAACTCTTGACATCCATTTGATATGGTCTTATTCTATTGCATGCAGCAAATGATAACATAATCGAATGACTTACAATCTTGCTACTATAGCAGGTTTTAATGTAGTCAATACCTTTTTATTGTGAGTAACCTTTCGTAACTAGTCTTTCCTTATTTTGTATGACTTTTCTGTCTTCACCCTATTTGTTACGATAGACCTATTTAGCTACAACTACATGTTTTCCTTGGGGTAACTCCACAAGTTTCCATACATAATTCTTTATGAACTGATTGAGCACTTCTTTCATTGCTTTTACCCATGATTCATCTTCTAGAGCCTGGTTAGACAAACAATACATAGAATCAAAGATAAACCACATCCTATACCTAAGGCAAACAATACATAGAATCAAAGATACACCACATCCTATACATAAATATACTAAATTACAAAATTTTTAACATAAAGTAAGTCTTCATGAAGATCTTCTTGCAACAAGAACACTTGAGACTGGACTTTGAGACATCATCAAAACTTCTTTTCTTCAGCTTTATGTTGACACATATGTTAAAACAAGATCGTCTAAAGAATAGACCGACTAAGCAACCCAAATTTTAAAGTTGAAAAAAAACTTGTAAATTAAATAATTTTTTGCATGAAAAGTTATTTAAAAGAAATATCGTCTAAAGAAATAAATATTTTGTATCGTCTGAATAATGTGTTCTAGACCAAACTATCTAATGAATTATAAAATCATGAACATGATCTAAGAATAGAAAGTGTCTATCTTTAGAATTATCTAATAGACTATATGAGTTATAAGCAAAGTGGCTTATGAACAAGAAAGTCTATCTCTTTTATAACACCAAAACTAAAAGAAAATTTTATTCTAGTGTTATATCAAGCAAAACATCTTAAGAATACATTGTCTAATGAATGATCGTTAAACGTTATAGTCTTTGAAGAAGCATCTAATAATACCATCTGGTGATTACACATGATGTTTTATCAAACATGCATTTATGAATGACATGACAAATGATAAGATGATTTGAACGTGCAATACAGTCTAATGTTTATCAACGTTCAAAACATTTAATGCATGTACGATAAAGTGTTTCGATGCTTATATACTTTGTTCTTGATATTTATGCATATCACTAAAGCAAAAAGACATGATCAAAATCACTACACCCAAGAGAAAAAAGTTGTGAGAGAAGAAGAACATTCTGGGAATGTTTCCCTTGAAGCCTTTTGCTTTGTCACATCGTACAAGCTTAGTTTTCTTAGTTTGCATAAGGCTATGATAAAGCTTACTTTTGAGAGAAAAATCTTAGTAAATCACATAAATCTTTGTATTGTGCATATCCTCTCTTTGAGACTTATCATCTATACTTGCTCTTTTAACACTGGTTGTGTTATAAATTCTGAAGAGAATTAAAACACTTGTTTAGACATGTTGTCTAGGTGTGAGACCAGAAGTGATTAGAATATTTGAAACTAGAAGTGGTTAATCTACTTGTAAGCCACAAGTGGTTAAGCTCAGACTAGTAGTGTTGACTAGGGAATCAAGAATGGTGAAAATACCTATTGTAAACCTGGAGAGGTAAAATTGATATAATCTTGTAAAAGAGTAGTGGAACTCCTTAAGAGTTCTTGGATGTAGCTTAGGTTGAGTGAACTAGTATAAAATTTATTGCTTATTTATTTATTATCTAAAATGTTTTCCATTTACTCATTTCGTTAAAATCAGCATCTAAACATTTTACAATTTATATCTCTCATTTACAAACCATTAAATGCTGCATTACGAAAAGATTCTAAAATCACTATTCATCACCCCTGTTAGTGTTTTCCTATGTTTTCACCATATTTTGCTTCTTACTTTGTTAAAAAATAATTTTTTCCTTCTAGTGTTTTTCTATACTTTCACCGTAAGAGATCTTACTCGATAAACATCACAATACCTACAAATTTAGGTATTTCTTTTATCCTTGTGCAATAAACATTGTTCTATAACCTTTTTGAGGTATCTTATGTAACATTCCAGGTCAGGATGTCCCGAACAAACTATTTTTGTTGTGAAAAATAAAATAAATTAATCGAATCCTAAATAAAAATCCAAATCCTTTAAACGTCATTTAAATGAAAATTCGAAACAAATGTTTAATAATTAGAAAAAATTGTAAATCATTCAACATATATTAAAACTCAATAATGTTCAAAATAACCCAAAATAAATAAAATCTTCATTCTCTCAGTAACCTCACCGCTTTAAGCATCCACTAGATTATCTGTAACATCATTTGCTCCTGTATAACAACATGAGTTATACAATCTTCGCACAAACATAAGCAAGCAAGGGTGAGCTAAAAAAATAAACATAAAAACAACAATTTTCATCCTTTTCATTTCGTTGCTTCCAAATCAACGTGTATCATAGCAAGTTATGATTTATCACATGTGGTCTCCCTTTTCAAAATTCTTTATTTTTCACTCCAACGATGTCCTTTTAGGAAAAGTAGGAGTGAGGTGATATGATATAATGTGATAGGTTATAATGGGTAATGGGTGCAGGATAGAGGAAAATTTTTAAGAATTAGTTGTTAGTTTGGTTAGTTGGTTGGGGAGGCCTTTATAAGGAGGCAGAGAGCTCTTATGTCAGGGGACTTTTGTATAATCTTGTAGATTAAGCTTTGGCTCTTTGTGAAGGGGAAACCCTTGGAGGAGAGAGTGTTCTCCTATTTTATGTTCTATACAGTCTATACAATAAAGAATATTACACTTTTATCTCTTTTCAATTCTGGGTTCCTAACAATTGGTTCGACCTACCGGATCAAAGGTTGCAGATCAAGAAGTGATCAAGAAAGGGTGGAAGCATGGAAGGAAGAGACAATACCTTGGAGAGGAGGACCAACGAACAGAAATGAGAAATATGTCATGAAAGGAAAGAAAGAGGGAAAAATGGGTAGGTATGTTGTGAAAGATAGTTTGCTAGACATCAAGAAAGCCAAGAAACCCTCATATGGAGGAGAAAATTCAACCAATAGAGAGAAGACAAGAGAAACGGAAGCTGCTATTTTAAGTTTTAATGGTTTTGCAGGAATTAAAGGCAAGGATAAGAGAGAAGAAAATATATGTGAAGAGGAAGGCAATGACAAAAATTATAATGGAGACCTTCGTGTGGCTGCTGCTGAAAAGGTTGCAAAAGTTGTTGTTTTTAGTGGAGATAGTGTGGTAAGTTGTGGTGTGTATGTCAAAACAATGAAGAAGGGAGAAGAATTCTTGAGACCTAAGGTTAAAATAGTGGTGTAAAGGAGCAACCTAGTTGAGTCTGTTTACAGAGCAAGAGAGGAAAGAAGAGAGGAACTTTTGCAAAACATCAAGAAAGAAAAGAAACACTCGGGTGAAGGAGACAATTCAATCAATTGGGAGCAAAAAGGAGAAAAGGATGTCATTGACAATATTGAAGCTAGGAAGAGTGAGGAAAAACCAGTTTTTCCATGGGTGAAAAGAGAAGAGTTGACCACTAATGAAGGAACTGACACCCAAGGTCAAACAATAGGTCCTACAAATGCTTTTGAAGTTCAGAACATCATAGGATCAACAAAAGTACTCCCAAAATGCGAAGAAAATGTAGTCCAGGGGTTCAAGACCTTTCACTAAAAATCCAAGAACCTTTCTTGAAAAAATCTGACAACAAATCTACTAAAGAGAGTTGAAGGGAATAAGAGAAGCATGATATGTGAGAGTTCGGAAATAGTAACACAAATTGGGAGCATGGAAATTTTACATGAGAGTTTGCAAGTAAATGGACCGAAAGTGTTGTTGCTACCACCCAAGCCAATGGTGAAGTTAGAGATGAGATTCTGAGGATTTCATAAAATTGGGCTAAAAGAATCTAGGAAGGGTGGAAGTCATTGGAGGAGGATTTGCCACCACCCAAGCCTCCAGACTTGAATTGGAGGGCAATAGCCAGTGGATTCCCTTCATATGATAACATGATGATGAAGATGATTCATGAGATCATGTTTCACGATTCCAACCTTGAGGACAAGGTTATTTTGCAACAAGGTGTAATGATAGGATATAATGTGATAGGTTATAATGGGTAATGGGTGCAGGACAGAAGAAACAGTTTAGGAATTAGTTGTTAGTTTTTTTAGTTGGTTGGGAAGGCCTTTTTAAGGAGGCAGGGAGCTCTTGTGTTAGGGGACTTTTGGATAATCTTGTAGATTGAGCTTTGGCTCTTTGTGAAGGGAAAATCCTTGAAGGAAAGAGTACTCTCCTATTTTGTGTTCTATACTGTCTATACAATAAAGAATATTACTCTTTTGTCTCTTTTCAATTCTAGGATCCTAACATGGGGTGAGTACACTTGGTTAGACCAAGTCCTTCATTCTTCTAGAAAGTGACAACCTCAAAAGGAGAGATGTCACTAGCAAACCTACAAAATACAAACATGAGTCCAATTTTTTATTTAAAACAAAACTAAACCAAATAAAACAAGGAAGGTGAAGAAAACTTCCCTTTTAAACATGTTATTTTCCTTGGACTCCCTCCTCCATTTTTGGTAGGGGTTATGGGTTCATCATCCTTTCCATCTTGGAAAAAGTTTGATCCCAATTTCTTCGAGCTCTTCTTGATCGAGTTTAACTTCATTTGAGGAAGTAATTTCTCCTTCCTACCATGAGGTCTAACTCAACCCTTAAGTCTTAAAAATTTATCCTTTCTCTATTTGCGAGTGTGTTTTTGTCTTTCTTTCTTGGTTTGTGGATGTGGTTGAAGAGGGGAGGGAGAATGAGGAGGAGAGTGACCATCCATATTTTGTTTCTTGCTTTTTTAGAAAATAATGATTCCTCTAATGAGAACACAGTACCTGGTAGTGGAAAGTCTATATCCATGGGAGATTCTATCCAATCAACGTCACCATACCTAAAATTTTTACTAAGTGTGTATTCTCTCTCTGTTATATCATTTTGTTAAGGTGTATATGGACATGTGAACTAGTGTTAAGTATTGTGAGTTTAAAAAAGTAGAAATATTAAAAGAAAAGTATTCTCTGACATTCTCACTTCTTAAGATCTCGATTATCATGCTAAAATTAATCTTTCATTAAATAAATCCAAGTACAACCCATTGAAAGTACTAGTGGATTTTCCTAGCCACTTCTAGGAAATCAACTCAAACAAACCATTACAACCCTCTCTAATCTTCTGATATCCTCTAAGACTTTAAATTCACAATAATCATTGGTTGCAATCTCTATTGACAAATGAAAGTCACGTCATTGAGTGCAAACAGTTTCGCCCCTGGAAGATAAAATAAAGACATGCATACAATGCCGACATAAACTTGGTTCGTGTTCAAGGATTTTGCAGGAAGACATAAGATAAAAGCAAAGTGCAAATAGCTTCTGGCAGCAACCAATAGATTTATTTGAATTTAAATTAGATTACACTGGCAGCAAATTTTGCAACATACCTTTCATCTTCTGTTCTTACAATAGTCATCGTAATTGTTTAAGACTTGTTACACTGTGTACCCGGGGCCAAATGGCGCCAGTCAGGAGTGTGACACAAGACAAATCAAAGTGCAAAATGCTTCTGGCAGCAACTCAAGGATTTATTTGAATTTATGGCTCTCAGCCAGTGTTTACAGTTACACGCAATTTATGAGTGAAGTCAATAACTCAAGCATGATTAAATTTACACTAACAGACTCGGAATAACTCAAGCATGATTAAATTTACAGTAACAGACTCGGATCGGTCCTAAAATACATGCTCTTTCACAAGACTGACTGACAACTCAGGATGGGAAAATTTTCCAAAGCTGAAAATTGTCTTACACAGGGACTGGTGTGGCTTCATCAAGAGCAAGGACTCCAGGAAGCTCTTTGCCTTCCAATAACTCCAAACTGGCACCACCACCAGTAGATATGTGGCTCATGACATTGGCAACTCCAACTTTCTCTACAGCTGCAACAGAATCTCCTCCTCCAATAATCGTGGTGACCCCCTTTTGACTGAGGTCAGCTAGCTTCTTGGCAATAGCCTGAAAGAAGGGTACAAAATGTAAATTATGTACGGTGCACACATTTATTAGCCAAACAGAATAGGTTATTCGAAGCCGACATTTGAATCACCCCTAATCGGACACATTATTTTCATAAATGAAAAGCATATAGTATATGGAGATGTACAAGTCACATCACGAAAACTAACTCCTACTGTATATTATTGAGAGTATACGCATCAATTTGAGTGGACATTGTTTATATTTACAGAAAACATGTTTGCTTTAAAATGTAATGTGAACAGAGCTCCTTATTAGTGTGTTCTCGCATACCTCTGTACCAACAGCAAACTTGTCAAATTCAAACACTCCCATTGGTCCATTCCATATGATGGTTTTGGTTGTATCCAATGCTTCACTGAATGATTTAACAGAATCTGGACCAATATCCAATCCCATCCAGCCATCAGGGATGGCAGATGCTGGCACGACCTAAAAGGTTAAGGAAGAATTTAAGTGCTAGTTGTAAATGATTCAGATTGAATAAAGAATAATATTACAAGTAAGCGTTTGCAATATTATTAATATTTTATGTGGTTTAACTTACTGTGACCGATATCTTTAGCTAAAGAAGCTTAGAAACCAGAAAACAAACCTTGCTATTTGCATCGGGAGCAAATTTGTCTGCAATCACCACATCACTTGGTAACAAGAGAGACACCCCCTTTTCCTTGGCTTTTGCAAGTAGTGATGTAGCAAGATCCAATTTATCTTCCTCTACAAGAGAAGAACCCACTGAAAGACCTTGTGCCTTGTAAAATGTGAAGATCATTCCTCCACCAAGAAGAAGGATATCAACCTTTTCTAAAAGTGACTCAATCACTCCAATTTTAGATGAGACCTTGGAACCACCAACAATGGCAGCAAATGGTCTTTTTGGGTTTGATACTGCCCCAACAAGGTAATCAAGTTCCTAAAAAATGAACAATCCACTTGAAAATAGTTATTAAAAACTTAAAGTTTCATTTTACATCAAGTGATAAAACTTATTAATTTTATAAGATCATTCACAATGAAAATGGTGGTATTGTGGCATTGAGACTTTCAGGAGCTTTATTTTTGCAGAATTTTAGAGTTAGCTAAAAGCGAAGCGATAAACACACCTTTTGCAAAAGAAAACCAGCAACAGATGGCTTCAAGTATTTAGTAACCCCCTCTGTTGATGCATGTGCCCTATGAGCAGTACCAAATGCATCATTCACAAACAGATCTGCTAGAGAGGCAAGCTTTTTTGCATGCTCAGGATCATTCTTTTCTTCCTCCTTGTAAAACCTCACATTTTCTAGAAGAAGAACACTACCGTCTGGAAGAGAAGCCACCAACTTTTCCACTTCTGGACCAATACTATCCTCAGCCTTGACAACCTGCAAATTATTCAAATAGAAAACATAAGTCAAGAACATTGTCATAACCACCAGGAAAATTACAACACTCAAAAGATCTCTTCATACATATTCCACAATAATCAATACATAAACATACCGGGAAACCAAGGAGTTCAGAAATCCGAGGTACAAGAGGAGCCAAGCTGTATTTGGGAGTGATACCCTTCGGTCGCCCCTAGACATTATATGAAAAATTGCAGCAATTCAACTTACAAGTTCAACCATAATAGTACACACAAATGCACTCTTATACTTGCATCAAGACAGCCTACATCAACATTACCAAAACTATAACAAAATCAAATTTTACCAACCATCCGGACATTTCTTTTGACAAAATTTCACATCTAAGACAAGAATTTGGATTGTTCTACTAATTGAAGCACCCTTTCTCTCCTAATATTTTTTAAGAAAATAACCACAAGCATAAGCACTGACCCAAAACTCAAAGCATATAACTAAACTTCAAAATTATTAAATATGACAAGGCAAATACAGCATAATTGGCAATAATTAAAAAATCCACGAAACCCCCGTTAATCTACATACAGAGTTACATAAAAACTGATTTTAGAAAAAAATTCGAAAACAAAAAGCTCTTTGGAGTAAATAAATCACTTAAATTCCCTCAAAAGATGAGCACAACAAGGTTATAACTTGCAGTGGCAATTCCCTCACAATTACTGATATAGTTGGAAATTGGAGACAACTTGATGAATGCCTCACCAAAGATTACGAAAAATGGATCATTTCCAACAATTTGTAAACAATTATTAAAAAAATAGAAAATGCGAGAGGAGATTGAAAGATAAAGATGTTACAATCACAAACGCTTGAATTAACAATTCAAACATAAGAATAAGAACCTATATCACTCACAGAACATAAGATTCAATTCATCATGAGTCTAAACTATTACAGAAGTTACCAAAAACCTATTTATACTATGAGCCAAGACTACTGGGTTCATCCACTAATTAGAGTCATCCAATAAGTAATGTCCGTAGAAAGTCTCTAATTCCAAAAATGTAAAAACGAATACAGAATATAAAATTATTATTCTAGTCTAAAGTCTCCTATTTTTATCTTTCATTCATGCACTCATCCCAAATGCAGCTGAAATCAAAGACACGGAGACACCAAAAAACCTTAAGGAGACAGAAATTGCATACTGCGTTTTAAAACATCGGAGCAAATATACCACATGGTCCGAGATGCTACTTAAGTTTCTTTAGTTATTAAAAATTTTATTTAGATAGAAGTAGCTTCCATACTGTATTGCTAGAACTTCACGAAAAGAGTAGCACGATACCCTTGTCACCCCGATTTAGATGGAACTCGAATTCTCTAATTCTAACTGAATAACACTGCAAAAGTAAATAAATGAGCACAAATTTTTCGAGAATCATTCAATTCTGATGAGGAGGAACTTCTCACTATGTATTTCCAGGAGAATAAAATCAGATGAGTAAAATAAGAACACAGACCATGCCGGAAGTGAACGTAGGAAAAAGAGAAGACAAACCAAGTGGCTAGAGAGGATGACTTTGGCGCCGTTTTCAACGAGGTATTTGATGGTGGGAATGGCGGCTCGGATTCTGGTGTCGTCAGTGATGTTCTGGTTGTCGTCGAGCGGGACGTTGAGGTCTGCCCTCACGAACACCTTCTTTCCTTTCAAGTCCGCAGTAGTGAGGTCGCCCACGCTCTTCTTAGCCATCGACACCACCCCTCTCCTGCCCCTCCCGATCCTCACCGCCGCCACCCGCGCCGCCACATTTTCCGCCAGCAGCGGGTCGGCCGCCCTGAATCCCAGGTAGCGCGTGAGCGGGCGGACGCGGAGGGAGGAGGAGAGCTGCACGCGCGAGGAAGACGACGTGGAGGTGGCGGAGTGGAGCAGAGAGAAAGTGGTGGGGGCAGCGGCTGAGGCCATTGCAGAGGGAGAGAAAGAGAGTGTTTGATTTGAGTGAGTGTGAGGAAAAACGAGTGCGGAAGAAGAGGTTTGGTGATTTATTATTTGGTGAAAGGAGAGAGACGAAAGATGTGGACGTGAAGTACAAAGGGTGAACGATTGGGTGTGGTGAGAGGATTTTGGATTTCTCTTATCGTTCAGGAGAGGTTCAAGATCTTCCTTGCTTTTTCACTCTTTTTTTATTCCACTCACTTCCTACTTCAAACACCATCATTTACATTCACTTCACAGAAAATACAAATTATAAAAATAAAATGGTTATAAAACTCTAAATTTTTATATTTTAAAAAAAAAAGAAGTAAAAAAAAAATATCAAATAAATGTAAAAAATTTAGGTATATAAAAAGAATATTTTTCTTAAGTTTATCTTTTACATATTCTTTTTAGTTTATTAGTGCTAATCTCATTAATCAATGAAAACAAAACTGCATTTTTGCTCTCTCTATTTTTTTAATCTTAATTTCAAGCTTAAATAAATTATTTTGGTTTTCGTAAGTATTGCTTATATTTTATTTGTTTTTTTCATTTTTAACTTTATTAACTTAATCACATTTTAAATAAAGCATTATTTTCTCTAAGACCATAGTGCAATGGGATTTTTTTTAATAAGTTAATCACAAGCATCATAAAGAAAAAATAAAATAAAATTAAAGGAGAAATCCACTCTGAAAAGTAGAGTTGTTAAGTGAGCCCATCTTAAAAGATTTGATCCAAACTCATGTGGATTAGGAACAAAAAGGTCCACAAAGTTAACCAAAATCATTTATTAAAAAAAGTCCATAGGGCTAAATACTCTCAAAATCCTATGGGCTAGAGCTAGTCCATGACATTCCTTTTTACTAAATTTTATACACAGAAACAAAAAAAAAATTCAAGGTAACCCAATATTCTGCTCAAATAATTGGTATTACATAGGGATGACAACGGGTCGGACACGGATAATGCTTACCTGTAACCCGATCCGTCGGATAAAATTATACTCGTTACCCGACCTATTACGCGTACGGGTACCCATTTAGAAAATATCTGCGGATACTCACGAATACCCGCAAAAAATAAAAAAAATTATTTTATACATTTTTAAAATAAACTTTAAATACAATTACAAAGAATATATATATATATATATATATATATATATATATATATATATAATATAAATTAAAGTTTAATTTTAATTAAATTTAACCTAATAAAATATTATTTTATTTTATTTTTAATTAAATTTAATTAAAAAATATAAATTAATTTTTTTATTATTTTTTGTGGATAACGGATACCCGTGGGTCGAGTAGTATACTACCATACCCGACCCGTTTAGAAGCGGATATTAAAATACCTGCTACTTGTTATCCGTAGGTAGTAAATATCCGCGGATAGTAACTATCCTCCATGGATTTTACCCGCGAATACCCGTGTCCATAGACTTTTGCCATCCCTAGTATTACAGATTCAGAAAATTTGAGCTTTAAATAATGGGTATTACAGATTCAGAAAATAGAAAGGTAACAATAACTTGAAAGCCATTTAGACTACTATTTTTATGCAGCTAAAGGGTAACATAAATTCTCACAATGTAGAGAGGGTAAAACGATTAAGAAAGTTAATAGCCAGTCCTTGCTGGAGCTGATTGTGACCAAGATTCCTACATAAAAAATTATTCTAGGTGTTTGTAGTGGTGGTCAATGTAGTACAACTATGATAAATTTACAAGAAGAAAAGTATACATAGGTCTATAAGGGCGTTCAAGTTTGAAATAGAGTAAGGAAAAGTCCTTGTGATATTATTATAAGCAAGATTTCTGTACACAAAGAACTAAGAACGCTACAAATCATATCATAAATAAAATACATTGAAGAGTACAACCCCATGTCAATTGAAACATACAATCGTTGCACATATGGAGGGAGTTGGTATGGTATGTTGCCGCCAAGACTGTTGCCACACATGTCTCTACAAAAGTTTACAAGGTCACACAATGATAACAATGAATATATGTAAGGAAAGAGACCATTAATCTTACAGGGTGCTTGAAGATGTCAAGCTTTCTAATCCATAAGGCAACGACCCAGTCAGTCCAAGATTAGATAACTTATTGATAAGTCACAAACAATAGTCATTAAAATTAAGCAACAAAGCTTAAATGTAATGATCAAATTATATAAAGAATGGACTAATTGTAAAAGAGGTCAGGGTTGGCCTTGGGGCTAAAAAAACGTTGACAACTCTAAGTTTCTAATTTTCTAGAATTAAGATCTTTTTGAGTTTTGAGTTTAAATCTTGATTTTGAAGTGTTATGAATGCGATGGTGCGCACTATAAGAGAAACTGCCCTAAGCTCTTAGGAGTGAAGGTTGAAGAGAATAAATGTGTTGTATGTAATAAGCCGAGACATTTTGTAAATGTATGCCCTGAACAAATGTGCAACAACAACCTAGTTCATCGGGAACGAAGCCTCAAGTAGCTGGAAGAGTTTTCACCTTGACTAGAGAAGAGGTTGCTAAACCAGGTAACCTTATCCTTGATACCTGCCTCTTGTTTGGAAGATGTGTGCATGTCTTGTATGATTCAGGAGCTACACACTCCTTTATTTCATCTACTTGTTTTTAAAACCTCAGTCTGCTAATGAGTGATCTGGGGTTTGAACTGGTGGTTTCTACACTAGCATTGGGTCAGATCTTGACTAGTTCAATCTGTGTTGGATGCCCGATTGTTATCGTCGGACGCAAGTTCAAGGTGAACTTGATTTCCTTACCTCTTCAAGACCTGGATGTTATTCTAGGAATGGATTGGTTAACTGTCAATCATGTTCTTCACGACTGTGGTTGACAACAGTTGGGGTTTCCAGATTTCGATGGTTTAAAGTTGATCTCAACCAAAGAAGTCTTGAAAGATGTCAGTCATGGAGCCATATGCTTTGTGATGATAGCCCAGAGAAAAAGAAAAGTTTTGAAGAACAAACGATGAGAATCCTTGTGGTGGAAGAGGAAAAAATATTCGTACCATGAAAGTATTGTGGACTGAGAAGACTCAAGAGATGACTTGGGAGTTGGAAGAAGAAATGAAGAATTCTTATCCACAGTTATTCGATTAATAAGGGTAATTTTCGAGGACGAAAATTTTAAAATGAGGGGAGAATGCAAGACCTAAGAAATTCAAAATGTAACAAAAGTCCAAGTTATAGTGTAAAATATAATGTGGTCAACTTGACATGGTTTACTATTTTACTTATAAATTTTTGTACATTTTAAATTTTTAGTTAATTCTTTTTCCATTGGATAGTAGACTCGAAGAGCTTCGATTCACGTACTCATACGCATAATTCTGTAAGGGGTTCAACTAGACTGGTGAAGTTGAGACAGTTTCTTCTATTCATTGGATGAGCTAGCAAACTCACTTGGGCGAGCTACTGATGTGGAAAAAACTAATTTTCCCTCCGAAAAGTATCAAACAACGCAGAAAAAGTTGTCTGGAACTTTTCATTTGTTGGAGCGAGCTTGGTAATTCGTTGAAGCGAGCCTGGAAAGTCAAGATTCTTTTGAAAAGGCGTCAAAAGTAGGAAAAAATTTGTTGGGAGTATTTTATTCGCTAGCAAATCGCTCGAGCGAGCTAGCCCATTCGCTCGAGCAAGCGGATTCGTTGGAGCGAATTGACCTTACATTCTAAACATGTTTTGGCTCTTTAAAGTTGTGTTTTGGGGCTGTGTAAGGTTCAGAAATTGAACCTGAGACCATAAATGTTGCGACCTTGGACCAGAGGAGTTCTGAAGTAGAGTTTGAAGACGCAAGAGAAGATTCTAAGAGGGGGAAACGTCTGTTAGGTGATTTTGAAGAACAAGCTAAGGAGAAAATCGTATGAGGAACTAACTTTGAGCCTTTGAGTTTCTGCATATTATTAATTCGTGAATATGTTGGGAAATTTGAATATGTTCATGCTTTTTGGATGATACTACGCTTTGGTGATTTCCGAATCTGTCTAAGATTCTAAAATGGGATTTTGGTTCTGTTTTCTTTAATCACGAATTCTAAGATGTTTTGTATGAATTGTGGTTCTGGAATGATGGGATTGTGATTATGAACGTGAATATTGCATTTATGTACTCTGAGTATGTAAAAATCTAAATATGTGGATACTAATTCTCCGTGATGATGATGTTCAATCTGATGAAAGTGATGGTTGTAGGTGTGTGATTGAACTCTGAAAATGAGTTTTATGGATTTAAAATATAGAACTTCGATGCGAATGAATATACTTGATATCTGTAAGATGTTTGATGAATTTTGATGGTTTTGAAAGTCTGTAATGCTAGGGATTGAGTGAGTAAATCGTTGGGACGGATCAAAATATGAAATTTTGTGATTCTATAATGGCCCATTTGCTTGAGCGAATGGACCCACTCGCTGGAGCGAGTCAAGAAATTCACTTGAGCGAGTTGTGCGGGATAGGAGAGATGTTTTGGTGATTTTAAGTTGATTTTGATGTGTTCGATGAATGGAAATTGTTGTGGGATATGTTCATGGATGTACAATGATATGAGAATGAATTGAATTGACTATATTGGTTAGAAATTTTGATGACTTATGATAAAATTGTGAATGGTTATGAATTGATGATTAAAGCTAAATTGTGTATGATTATACATGAAGTAATATGTGAGTTGGTTTGTGAATCTATGCTACTTTGGCAAGTAGGCAGGAGATAGACGTATTTTTGTTTTGCTTTGGTAAGCAAGCAGGGGAATTTTATTGTTGAATTACTTTGGTAAGTTGGAAGAGAATATTGGTCTAAGATACTTTGGTAAGTAGACAAACGAAAATTATAATGGGCTATTTTGGTAAACAGGCATAATAAGAAGTTGTAATGTTGTGTATAGTAAGTATGCTAACTTTTGTTGATTATTGTAATTGAATAGAGTATTATGAGTGTTTTATATGTTTGTTCAGTTAAGTCACCCTGTTGCTTGTGTTTGTATTTGTGTTTGTGCATGTAAATTGTTATGATCGTATAATGTGCTATATTATACGGTAGCAATGGATGTGAAAGAGGAAAATGAAGCAATGTGATGCGAGGATATGCGAGTGGAGGGACCAAAAAGGGGATTTTATGATTTTGAATAAATTAGACTATTGTTGGTACTGTAATTTGATAAAATTTCTCTGTTGGATTGTATGTTAAACTATTTTTAAATGCGCTTTGAAATAATAACTTCTTTTAGAAATATATCGAACGATATTCATTGCGAAAAATAAAATAGGAGCTTCCGCGTATTTTCAAAATAAAGATAATGTTTTGTGAAACAATGTTCACCCTCCCTTAATTGGGGCGTGACACACAGGCACGCATGCGCGTACAAAGGGGTACTATAACAATTATGTTTGACAATTTAATTGCATCAATAAACATTAGTCTATCCAAAAATAATTTGTGCAATTAAAAATCACTTTTTAAACTTTTTAATTTCCAAACCTTATAACTTCAATTGTCACAAATCTCCTTCAAATAAACCATTTAAACACAAGAACAATATCAAAAAATCGAATTTAAACCATAAATGTGGATATAAATATACACTCATTAGTGCGTAGTAAGTTAGTTTATTTCAAAAAGTATTAATTGATGCAATGTCGTTCTATAGATAGGGCTGTAACTACGTTAGAAGACAAAAATACTCATTTGTAACACAAATACTCACTTGAACACACCTTGAAGCACAATGGCAACAAACAAGATTTCTTGTTTTACTGTGTATCTTTAAATTTCTATTTCGTTTGACAATATTGTTCTCCGGTTATCCTCTTCTTGAATTCTCTGTTTTTAAATCAAATAAACATTGATTTAAAAATTTATCCTATTTTAGAAACCATATGTTGAAAAGAATAAAATTGAGTTGAAAAATTTATGTTTTTGAATGAAATACTTAACGATGATATTTCTTATGGATAAAAGTGTAATACATACATACTAACATAAAAAAGTAATAAATATCTGCTAATTCAAGAAAGTGAGGAATTTATGCACCAGCAGATCTATTTCTGCTAGATAATTGAATCAACAAAAAATGTATTTCCATGAAGAAACCAACCATTATTGATCCAATAATTAGTCATTATTGTAATTGAAACAACTACCACGCAATTAGAAATAGAAATAGATTAAAGTAACTATGAGTTGAACTAAGGCTGCGTTTGCTATAATTTGTACCAAATATAGCACTGCTCACCTTCCAAATATTTGGGAAACTAAAGAACAGAGACACTTAGGAAATTGAAGTCAGAACCTTCTCATATTAAACATGCAGTTGTCAGGTGAAGGTGCAGACCAGGTTTTTGTGAAAAGAACCTTTACCACCTTCTTCAATCAGAATTTCACTTTCTATTGTCATCGTCATGATGACCAGCATTTTCGTTGAGCCTCAAGTTATTTGGAAGAGGGATTTGACCACCCAACAGCAACTGAGGCCGAGCTTCAGTTCCTACATTGGCTGGAGAAGAAGCTGTTGTTTCACTGAGAGATGACGGTGGAATTTGTGGTGTCTGAACACTGGTAGGCCTAAAGTTTTGAGCCAGCAGATTAGGCCTCTCATTGTGGAACTGAGCCAGAAGTTGTGCATTCATTGTGTTGAAGTTGGCATTCAGTTCCCTTGGACGAGCACCAGCCAAGGGGTGAGGTGAATGAAAAGCTCCCGTTGGAGACCCTTGAATGTAAGGACCAAAGCTACCATTTGAGGATGGCTTGATCATCCCCCAGTTGAGAGCTTGATTACCCTCATGAACTTGAAAGGGAGGAATGCCAACTCTAGGGCTAGGCCTATGAATTGGAAATTTTGCAGTTGGAACCTGAACTGTGGGGAGCTTAACGGTTGAGTGAAATCCATTTCCATGTGATGCATCAAGTGTTGATCTGTCAGCTGTCACTGGAAGCATGCAGCTGTTTGGTAGATATGGTAACATTTTAGAAGCCACCATTTCCCACTTTTCAGCTAATTCTCTAGCAGTTTTGTTCCTTATAATTTGCAAATCTGGATCTTCAAATTTGACATTCCAGTTACCTAGACCATACTTTTTAACAAAACTCAATAAAGCCTCAAGTTCCAACTCAGACCAATCATCATCAATGTTTAGAAACCCTGGACGTGCCCTTGAGATTCTAGAGCCAGTATTTCCAGAATAGGGTGAAGCTAGAGCTAAACCATTCTGACAAAAATCATGAGTTTGGTCTAGTTAGCAAGGTGATGAAAGGTTTCCATCAAAACTACAATGAGACGTAATCTTTGTAAAGAAACTAAAAATAGGTGTAGAAATCATAGTACCGCTAAATTGGATGAGGAGTTGAAAGTATTTTTTGTCTGAGTAGTACAATCCAATGGAGATGAACATTGAATATTTACACCTAAAAAGGAAAATTCCGCTTAGTTATAGCCCAGTTTTAAGGTGATATCACAGTCTATATTTGATTTTGTTTTGTATCAAATGTCAATGTTTTGATTCCTTACCTTTCCAAGATGCAGCAGCATTCATTGCAGCAAGTTTACTGCGCATAATTGTCTCAAAGTCGAAGAGATTATTCATTGCTGGTCCTGAACATTTAGGAGTTGTGTTCATCAATACCTTCTCTTTCCCTTTTGTAGTTTGCATAGGTTCAGCTGACCCTAAACTTTTATGGACTGTGTTCATCGAAGTAACTTTTTCTTTCCCTTTTGTAGTTTGTCTCGGTGGAGCTAAACCAGAACTTCCAAAGGGCTCCTTCTGTGTGTTCATCGAAGATAGTTTTTTTCCCCCTCTTATAGGAAGCTTCTCACTGCTTGAACATATTTTACCTTGAAGGCAACATTACACAAACAAAACAAACACTTAGGTAGTGGACTTACCGTTTCCTCGTTTTGTTGGTGTCTTCACCAGCACACGCTGCTTCTGTTCGATACATTTCAGTTGCATGTGGTTGAATTTGTAACAAAGAGTTTATAAGACATTCAGTATCAGTTGATATGTTTCTTGTCTCCTCTGAGTTGGTATGCCTATTGATTGATTACATGGAATAACACACTTTACTAGCATGATTTTCAAACACAAGTGTCTCAAACAGCCTAAGTAGATGGTAAAAGGTATTGACATGGCTAAATAAGAACATAGTCCGACATAAATTATTAACGAAAACAAATATATAATAAAAAATATAACACACTAAATAAATCAAGCTACATATTATTAAAAGAAGGGAAAGTAGTACCTAAGCAGCATAGGTTCCGAAATCTTGTTTCCTTCGACAGTTCCTCTTTTTTTACCAACTTCACTTTTGTCTAATTCAGTTGGTTCATGTGGCTTGCGATTGTGGAGCATAAAAATCATTATATGACATAGCAGTAACAAATACAATCCATGGAATATATATATATATATATATATATATATATATATATATAAACATTTCAAGATACTTAGTAAATATAACTTGCGATTTCAATATGAATATATCTATATATATAAAAATCTAAACCCTAAGAATAAGAAAGATGGTTATACAAATTTCATACTAAAAGCATACCTCGTCAACTGAGGTGAAACTCGAGGACTCTGGCTTAACAGCTTCATGTTCAGACAATTTTAATTTCTTTTTGTCTTTTGAATATATGGAATGACTTGAGGAGGATTTTTTCTGCTTCTTTTTTCTCTTGAATTTCTCTTTTGGTTTTGAAAGATCTTCATGGTTAGATCCATCAGGAATAGGCTTCAAATGAAACAAATAAAAGCAAGTACATTTCAATAAATCAAACTAATTTTTCCCATAACAAAGCATTTCAAGTAACCACACACACACACACACACACACACATATATATATATATATATATATATATATATATATATATATATATATATATATATATACACACTTAATTATAGTAAACTTTCTAAAATATTTGGTTATTTTAACAGATATATTGATTAAAGTGGTTGATATGAATGGAAATGAAGGGTACGTACCTGAAATTTACATGTTTGGTGAAAATTACTATTGCTGATGGAATTTTTTATATGCAACCCAAAGAGTTCTCATTATCATTATTCTCATGGAAAAAATCAGTTGAAAAAAAAAATAGAAAACCATTTTGTATCTTGAGCATATTACGAGGGAGAACGTAACACTAGTGATCAAAGGGTTTATATTAAGGCATAACATTCAACATATAAAATATTTATCATAAATGTAAGTTTGATTATAACTGTGACAAGTCATGTAGTCCCACTTTTATCTGGCCACTAATTGTTAAACAATAATTATGAATTTTTCCAAAAAAAAATATATATTAAAGCAAGGTATATAATGTATAAGTTAAGTAATTGAAGAACATAAAATAATTACAAAATAAAGGTTTTTTTTTTGTTCGGTAAGAAAATAAAAGGTGGTTAATATATATTTAAAGAGACATTATTTTTATACAACTACTAAATATTGCAGAAGTTGTTTATATATGGACTAATGCTTATGTAATAATTAAGGGTTAATTATTCTATCATAAATGGCGCATCACGTAGCTAATTTATCAAAGGAAGAAATCGAAGTCATTACAAAAGGCAAAAGGAAGCTTACAGCATTCTCCCCTAGAGCATGTTCTACCTTGTCTGAATTGCTATCAACACTGATCTTACTAGCTTCTGATTTTGAAGACATTCTTCAACAAGATTTTCCTCTTTATTAAACTCGGAAGAAGATTTTCCACTGTTTATCTAAAAATGAAATAATGAAATCATGAGAACAAATGTGTTAGAGTAATCATGTCACTGTAAGATCATCAAATCAGACCTCTGAATAAAAAACAAGAGTATATATAACTATTAGTAATATTGACATCATGTCAGTACATGTGTAAAAAATCCAATTTACGTTTAATTAAAAAAAGAAGCAAAATTAACACTTGAATTTAGGGCTAAAAGATTTAATCGATTTAGGGTTTCAAATCTCTATAAAACTTATATATATGACTAATTCGCTCCACTTTGAAATTTGTTATTAAGTTGTTTATTGACAGTAAAGAAATATATAAATATGAGAGTTTTGATGTAATCCAATCTATTGGAAAAAAATTATCAAAATATACTTCAAGTATAGGAAGTATATCCAACATTGAGTTTTTTATTTTTTTTTATTGGATCGTTAAATTTAATATATAAGTAATATTAGTTAATATAATAACTAATATTTTATATGAGTATTTAAGTTTATTTTCACAAAACACTACCATGATTCCTGATGTAAAACGGTTACTTTTGTACTAATATTAAAGAGTTGAAATTGAGATAAACACATCAGTTACAGAAGAGACTGTCAGAAAAAGAATTGGTGGGGGTAAAGAAGCTGTCAGTAAAAATTTTAATGACCCACATAATCAAATCTTGACTAAATAAATCATCAAAATAACACATTAATTAT
This sequence comes from Vigna reflexopilosa, assembly GCA_027742785.1. Taxonomy (NCBI): domain Eukaryota; kingdom Viridiplantae; phylum Streptophyta; class Magnoliopsida; order Fabales; family Fabaceae; genus Vigna; species Vigna reflexopilosa. The sequence continues at coordinate 23,223,426 of CM050932.1, forward strand.
AGTCGCAAAATCTATTTAAGAGGCTAAATTTACACGAGTAGTTTAACCCATCAAAGGTAACAATGAACACAGAAACTATAAGTATAACATTTTCACAAAGCAAAAATTAGAAGGTGGGGGCGTCACTCTTCCCTCTCTATATATGATGAAAATAACTCCGTTAAAATTTAGGAAAATATATTTTTAACATTTTTTTAATAATTTTTTTACAATAATCTACGTGTAATTTATAATTGGTCTATTTCAAATATACGAACCAATAAAATAATAATATATAATTTATTATTAAAAAATTATTAAAAAAGTTATTAATATATCATGGTTGTAAAATTTAATTAGTAGAGATCTAACCGATCTTAATGAATTGATAAAGAGTGAAGGTTCTAAAGTAGTGAAAAAAAATTGATTTAGTCTTGTTTACCGTAAATGAAATCTAAAGTTGAGAAAAAAAATGATGATGATGCATGGAATGGGAAAAGAAAAGAAGAAGATTAAAGAATGAAAGATGGTGATGTTGGTGGGTGAAGCATGAAAAATGAAGAACTAACCTTGAATAGTTATGGCTAAGGTGAAGAAGTAATGAGAGAGAGGGAAAGAAAGGAAAGGAAAGAAAAGAAAAGAGTGATGATGATTATGAAAGAAGGAAATAGAGAGTGTGAGATTTAAAGGGGTGAAGTAGTGCATGCAGATGATGAGTATGAGACATATGCTAAGGTGGTAACTGGCAAGAAGCGCGTTCACACTTGCATTTCCCAGAGCCATTTCAGTTCTTAGCTGGAATTTTGTTCTAAAAGAACGTTAAAGTGTAGCATATTAGGGATCTGCCTTGTTTAACTTGACAAAATGACAAGAACAAATCAACTCATAAACGTTTTCAACTTCAATCAACTGCATTTCTTTTAATATCTCATTAATGTCTTTCTCTCAAAATTAATTCTTTTCTCTACCCTATTAAACCGTATATAATTTTAATGTGGATAATTATGACCTTTTGTTTCCACATAAGATACCTATCCCCCCACACATATAATTAACATATATATATATATTAATTAGACCTTTATTTTTATTTTCTGTAAAACATATGGGTCCATGCCTCTTAAATAATTATTTTTAATATGTTTACACTATAATATCCTTATGTCACATATGCTTCTTTTTTTTTCAGAATATGTTTTGTTTTAGTTTTTAGGTGTTTCCTTTTTAAGTTTTTCTCCAAATCTAAATTTGAGTTAGGGTAAATTCGTTTGAATTACAATGTTGGAAGTCTTATGTTCACTAAAAAAAGTCAAATTATAATATATAAGTGAAATATAAATTTAAATCTACAAATTAGTTTTGTAAGAATGAATTTCACTTAAAATCTACTTTCTAATATTAAAAAAAACAATCTTTCCAAGATTATCAGTAAAGAAATGTTTTTATTATAAGTTTATTTTCTACTCACCTATGAATGAAAAGCTAGGTAGAATATGTTCAAGTAACTGATATTTTTCTAAATTATCGCTATGCATAATAAATGTATGAGTAATTTATAATAATGATGTAATTACTTAATTTTAATTTACTCATTTTTAACTTTAAAAACTACAATTTTCTTTTATTTCTTGCTTTATTACATCTTACTTTCTTTTCTCACACTTTATTTTATCTGCCTTTCCTCTGTAAGGTTATATTTATGATAGTAAAAGAAAATAGAATTATTTCTTTTTGGGAATTAATTTTTATTTTATTTTTTAGTGATATTTTTATAATATATAGTTGTAATAAAAAATTTTAAAAATTAATAAAATAAGAAATTGTAGATGAGTATTATATAAATAAGAAGATAACCTTGTTTAAAGTGAATTTGTGGATAAACAAATATAAATATGTTGAATCTATATCAACTTTAACATCTCTGATACCTTAAAGTTAATAAATAAAGGGTTAAATATGCTTTTTAGTCCTTGAAGTTTCATTGAGTTTTGGTTTTAGTCCATGTATAAAACATTGATGGCATTTCGTCCTTTTAGTATGGAAACATGTATGTTTAGTCCCTAAAAATGGACGGTGTCAATTTTTTGGTGAGGTGGCTAACGACTCTGTCACGTCTTCTCTGTACACTGCCTGCCACGTCTTCCCCACCCAAAATTAGGGTTTCGGATTGGGGGAAAGCGGAAAAATTCCTTCTCCTGCGCCTGTGCAGCTCACACTCGAACATAGAGGAGAAACATGGAGAAACCCTCGAAGTCAGATTTTTCCCTTCTCTCTTACGGTGGCAGCTAGTGATTCCCGCAGGGAAACAATCTCGATGATGGATTTCACGATTGGGTTTTGTCTTGCAGGTCAGGTTGTGGTTGCAGGTGGTGGAGAAACTGCGTCACTCGCGTCTGGGCTTCTCAGAGGTTGGTTGCGGTGGAGATTGGGCTTGTGCAGGTGGTGGTCGAGGCGTCTTGCGGCGGCTTTGCAGCGCTGGTGGAGCACTGTGGGAACTTTCTGTTGATGGGTTGTTTTTTTCATAGTGCAGGTTTGAAGATGGCTGACCATGGAGGTTGAACGGTGGCATGGTGGCAATGCGAACAGACGAACTCGCGAGAGGAAGGAGAATGTTGTGGTGGTGTGACTTTGTGGTGGCGTGATGATGATGGCAGTGGTTGCTGTGCGACGACGGCCTTGGGCGAGCTCATGGTGGCCGGTGAGAGTCGCTGGGTGGCTGCCATGGAGGAGGTAGCGGCGGCTAGGGTTTACCACATTAAAAAAAATGCTACGTGGTAGGTAGTGTACAGAGAAGACGTGGCAGAGCCGTTAGTCACCTCACCAAAAAATTGACGCTGTCCATTTTTAGGGACTAAACATACATGTTTCCATACTAAAAGGACGAAATGCCATCAATGTTCTATGCAGGAACTAAAACAAAAAATCAGTGAAACTTCAGGGACTAAAAGCATATTTAACCCATAAATAAAAATACAATATTATGTTGGCAATATATGTTTTTGGAAAATATGTACATAGCTGAATCATTTTTTCTCTTATAGAATTTGACTAAATTTCCATTTACACAGATAATCATTCTCAGCAAATTTTTCAAGTAAACAACGATAAACTTATAAATATTTTCACTTACAATGCAATTTGCATAGAAAAAGAATGAAAAGTTATATATCTTTGAAAATAATATAGCTTTTCTAAAAACATTATTTAGCTTATATTTAGCATTTCCACCTTAATCGAAATGATGGTGGTATAATTCATTTGGCATTCAACATTAGAAGACCATACACTTGGCAGTACACATTAATTTATATTAAATAATAATATTGGTGACATATATTTTATTACACAAAAATATGCTTTAACGTATCAAAACTTTTAATGAGCAGATTATATATATATATATATATATATATATATATATATATATATTCTTTTATTTACAAATAAAGAATAGTGTTATCACTATAAGAACATTTATTTTAACCAGGTTGTTTAATGGAACTATCAAAACATGTGTATGTACCTGGTGGCCTAGAGAATTTCTAATGGATTTTCCAAAATTCAAAATGCAATTAGAAAAAGAATGAAAAATTATGTATCTTTACTGGTGCAGTAAAATGATAGCAGTTTATCTTCCTTATAGGCAATGGTTCTGCAATCAAGGTATATACAGGCGGGATTAAAAAAGTAGACTTTTTGTCTCAATTTTTAACCGAGACAAAAAAAAAGGTAGAATTTTGCCTCGGTTCATATATAACCGAAGCAGTAGAGTGTTTTCCTTTTTTAAATTTTTTTTTCGACAGACTTTAGGCCTCGGTTCCTACTGAACCAAGGCAATATGTGAGACGCTACTGCCTCGGTTGGGACCTGAACCGAGTCAGTAAAGTGTTTTTTTTTTTTTCGTCAACCTTTTTGCCTCGGTTATGGTTACAACCGAAGCATATTTTCCTGTGTTTTTTTAAGAACATGTCTGTTTCTGCAACATTTCCACCTGCAGAAATAGACCTGGATATATTAAACTTTACAGAGCAATCCAAAACAATCCAGAAGAATATATTTTTAATAAAAATTATACTAAAACATAAATCAATTCAATGTAATCATAAATCAACTTTTCAGAAGCTTAAACCAATTCAATGTAATCATAAATCAACTTCTTAGAAGAATAAATCAATTCAATGTAATCATAAATCAACTTAGAAGCATAAATCAATCCAATGTACAAAGTTAAAATTAGTACGAAATCGCGTATAACGTCACGCGTTTAACGTCCAATAATAGAATAGCCAACGTTAACAATGACTGGTGACATTGTTGTAAATAAATTCAATCGCTCCTCGTCAATTGGATTTTAAAACCGCCGTTTAAAAGGAAATGACGTCAAACCATAAAAAAACTCAACGTAAAACAATGACCTTAGTAATCACATAATGTTAGCTAAGGAAACACCAGACGTTCAATACAAAATAAATAAATACTAAATAGTGATTTACTAAATATGACGTCGACCGTAACAAAAATTGGATGTTGTATATTATAGTCAACAGTTATTTTTTAATTTTTCTTTTAAATCAGAATGTGGAATTGATAAGGGCTTCGACGTTTTATTGACCAGCCTGAAGCCAAATTCTCAATCCCTTTTTTATTATTTTTTGCTTTTTTCTTTTAAACCAACCACAGAATGTCGAACTCTATTATGAATTCGACGTTTTATTTTCCAGAAATTTTTTTTTTATTTTTTCTTTTAAACCAACCCATAAAATGTCCTTGTAATGGTGGTTTCGACGTTTTATTATGCGGATCAAGCCAAAAGGTCATCGCATAACACGTCGAACCCTATGGGGCTTCGATGTGATGAGCATTGGAGTAGTTGGGCGCATTAATTCTAGCTTGCTCAGTAGTTATTCTTTTTTCTATGAATACAGTTTCGGAGCTTTGGGTAACCTCTCACCTCCATTTATAAAATTTCTCGTAACAACTCCTTCAAGGTTTCTTTGTGTTAACTTTTTTCTTTTTGTTACTATTAGTTTCAAGGTCACAAAAACGAGTCATTTATTTGTATTTTGATTCTTTGTCATGTTGAAAAGCTTGAAGGAATGATAGTAACACAAAAGAAAAAGGTTCATACATTAGGATTTCGCACCCTTTCAAACTGCTACAACTTCCATTCATAAAATTTATCGTAACAATCTAATAACTTTTTTCTTTGTTTTTCTATTAACTCTCTCAAATTCACAAAAACGAGTAATTTCCTTCTGGTTCAATTCTTTGTGCATGGTGAAAAGCATGAAGGAGTGATAACAATCCAAAGAAAAAAGGTTGAGAGATTTGGATTTCGCACCCTTTCAAAACATTACAATCTCCATTCACCAAAATCCTTCTACATTTTAACTATCTCGTGGATCTTTTCGTTGTTAGATTTTCATCTTTTTCCTATGTTTAGTGTTATTATGCTTTTCTTTTGTTTTTGTTTTCATTTATGAACATATGTTTTGTAAAAATGGATTTCTTTTGGAAATCCTTGAAGTTGTTTTACGTCGAACACTTAAAAAATTCGACGTTGGTTTAAAAGAAAAGGGCGTAACTCTTTGACTTATAATGTAGATGACAAACAGTGTCCAATTCGATGTGAATCTTTTCAGAATTTATCAAGACTAACCAAATACACTTTCCCATGCATAGTTAACGTCAAAGACTTTCCAAATTCGACGTGAATATCTTCGTTTCTAAAAAGAGCATTTATCATGACCAACAAACTGCCTTTTACCATATAAGGTAGACCTCGAACAGTGTCCAACTTCGACATGAATCTGTTTGTTTGTAACAACAATATTTATCAAGAATAACCAAATACATTTTTTCATGCACAGTTAACGTCAAAGACTTTCCAAATTCAACGTGCATATCTTCGTTTCTTACAATAGCATTTATCATGTTCACCATATAAAGTAGACATCGAATAATGTACAAATTGGACATCAAAGTTCAAGTCCATTTTCTTTAAATACAGTTTCGGATCCTTGATCTTGACCTCCACGTATAAAATTTTTCGTAACCAGTCACTTTGTTAACATTTTGTCTTTGGTTTTCTCTTAGCTCTTTCAATGTCACAAAAGTTTGGGTGATGCATGAAGGAGCAATAGAAATCCAAAGAAATAAGTTAACAGATTTGGATTTCATTTCAAGTAGTATCATTTGAAAACCTCCACTACATAACTCCCCTAACCAAATTCATGTTAACTTTTTCCTTTGGTTTTCCATTCATTCCTCCACCAAACAAAGACATTTCTTTGTTAACGATGAAGGAATAGTGGAAAACCAGAGTAAAATGTTAACACTTATGAATTTCAAGTAGTACCCTTCGAAAACCTACACTGCATAACTTCCGTAACCAAATTCATGTTAACTTTTTCCTTTGGTTTTCCTTCAATTCCTCCACTAAACGAAGACATTTATTTGTTAACGATGAAGGCATTGGGGAAAACCAAAGGAAAATGTTAACATTTATGAATTTCAAAAATATTCTCCATTGTTTTGTTGGGTTTTTCTTTATTTACTTCTTGTGTTTCGTTATAATGTATTCTTTCATGTTTGGTATTCATTTTTTACGCTAGGTTTTGGAAAAAGGGATTTCTTTTAGAAATCCTCTATGATATAGGACATTGGTTAACTAAAAAATTCGACGTCATATTCATCAGGTAACTTAAAAAAATGAATAAAATTCAGGTCTTTGCATCGAATGCAGTTAATATTCAACGTCATACTAAGATTTAAAACTGCCTTTAAGTTGTTTCCACCCTATGATATCAGTTAGATATGAAATATAATGGTAGAAAACAACTTGAAGACAATTTAAAAATTGAATCATACATTGCTAATGATGAAGTTGAACAACTTTTTTATAGATTTACTTTAGTTCTTAAAATTGTTTCAGCATTAAACATATTGTGAACCATATTTCTTTTTCCTGAGCACTTCCCTCTCAATAAGATATCTTAACCATTTTTGTAATACTAAAAACATTTTGTTGACTTGAATTTCAAAGGGAACCTTCATATGAACAGAAGTCTAATGTGCCACTTTGAAATTCAAGTCAGCAAATTTCAATTTAAAGAACAAAAGTGCTTCGAAATCTAAGGAAAAATATGCAAAGGAAATAAAAAAAAATGAATCCTAATATGTTCAATAGGGAAACAGGAGGCAAGGCGTTACATGAAATGAAAGCTACATTTATAGATGAATATGTGACGTCCAATTGGCCAAGACATCGACGTGCAATAACATTACATCATGAATAAGCAGTACAACGTGTAATTATGCCTACTAATTGTCACCTAGTATGAACGTTGAAGTCTAGCCGCATTCAATGTTCAAACATCATTTTGTGATAAAGTAATAGATTTCAAAAGATTCTAGTATGAACATGTTGACGTCGAAACATCCTAGAACTCGACGTGAAAAACTTCGTTGGTAACAACACACAATTAATGCACCCAACTACTCCAATGTACATGACGCTGAAGCCCCCATAGAGCTTCGACGTTCTATTGATGGTTTAAAAGAAAAAAGAAAAGATAATAAAAAATGAAACGACCTTTGGCTTCTAGATGAAGAAGAAAACGTCTAAGCCCTAGAGACTTTGACGTGTTATGGGAGGTTAAAAAGGAAGAAGAAAAAATGAATAAAAAAGGAGGGAAACTTTGGCTTCTGGATGGCAAATAAAACGTCAAAGCCCCTAAGGACTTCGACGTTTATTGTTGGATTAAAAGAAAAAAGAATTAAAAATGGAGTAACTCTTTGGCTTCTGGCTGACAAATAATACGTCGACTCTATAGAATTTGACGTATTATTGATGGTTTAAAAGAAAAAAGAAAAAATAATTAAAATGAGAGTAACTCTTTGACTTCTGACTGACAATAATATGTCGAATCCCCATAGTATTCGACGTATTATTGATGGTTTAAAAGAAAAAAGAATAAAAGAATGGCGTGCTAGTTTAAATATTTACCACCATAGAACGTCGAATTGTATGGGGTTTCGACGTTTTATTTAAATAGAACATCGAATTTACCTTGGGTTTGACGTTGAATCTGTTTTAATAAATGTAAAAAACATAACACAGTCTCACTGTTTCTTCGCACTTTCATTTATGCTTGAACTTTCTTCTTCGAGGACGAGTGCGGACAACAAAGAAGGTTAGTTTTAGTCGTTTATGTCTTGCAAATTTCATTTGATATTCATTTACTTTGTTTTCATTTGGTTTGACTGATTGATTTTCGTTTATCTTTAGACTTTTTGCGTACGTGGTCAGCGAACTTCATCTTCTTCTCCAGCGACACCATTTCGAGGTTGGTTTTTTTTTCCTCCAATGTATTACGTATGATTTAAGTGTTCGTGTTTGATGTTGTGTTTGTGGATTCTAGACCATTTCTTGGTTAGTTTTTTTTTCCTTCAATGTATTACGATATATATTTGTGTTCGTGTACGTATGATAGCTTTTTTTCCTTTAACGTATGATAGGTATTGTTTGTTGGTTCTGGACGTAAGTTAGCTTTATTTTTTGAGGTGGATTCTTTGCTTTTGTTGTTTTCAAATTACTTAGAGTAGTATGGATCGAAGTTGGATTTATCAACGTCCTATTAGTGAGGAGTATGAGTGAGAGGTTTTTCAGTTCATAGAATATGTTAAAGAACATGCAAAACAAGTGAACGGGGCATACTTTTGCCCTTGTGTTCGTTGTCTCAATCAAGTATTTGAAGACTTGAACAACATCCATGATCATTTGTTCATCAATGGAATAATGAGAAGTTATACAGTTTGGACTTGGCATGAAGAAGTATTATATAAGCCAACAACGTTAAGAGGTTCGGATTATATCGACGAATGAATGAGTGATCATTTAGACGAAATGGTACGTGATATTGGCGAAGAAAATTTTGAAAGAGCTCATTTATACGAAAGTCTTAAGAACAATTCAAAGACAGAGTTGTATTCGGGATGCATCAACTTTACACAATTGTCGGCAACTTTGAAATTGTTTTGTTTGAAAGCAAGAAACAGATGGACTTTTAAAAGTTTCACAGAATTGTCGGAGTTGTTGAAGGAGATGCTTCCGAAAAATAACACGTTATCTATCCGTACCTACAATGTGAAGAAAATTCTATGTCCAATAGTGTTTTTTATTTATTATTTAAAATTATTTTTAAATATTAAATTTATTAAATAATATCTTAAATAATAAAAAATTGATATAATTTAACTCAAAAGTTGTATAATTGTTTTGTTTAAGATACATATCTTTGCGTAGTTTATTTTAATAAGAAGAAATATTTAAACTTACAAAAGCAAGCATTTAAATATTTTTATATTAAATGTCAATAATTAAATTTTACGTTTAATTGCAACTTTTACGTTTGAAAATGTAAACACGAGTTTCTATAAAATTACGAATATATATATATATATATATATATATATATATATATATATATATATATATATATATATATATACACTTTTAAAACTCTCAAACAATACATAATTTTCTTTTTAATAAACTCATAAACCTTTTTCTAGATAAAAAGCTATGCGATTCCTGATTACCCATTATAAATGAATATAAGTAGATATAAGTTCAATCCTTGTCGGGTTCATAAAACAAAACAAAAAAATATTTTTGTTTCATAATAATTTAATTTATTTTATTTTTATTTTTGGAAAAAATTAAATATTTTGAAAAATCACGTCAACTTTCTTAATTTAATTAGAGGTCAGCGCCTAGACGTCGGTGCTCTATCACAACCAACGTCTAATGGGCATTCAAAAAGTCAGTTTAAATGTTAACTTGATCGTTGAATTAGTTAGACAACCGACGTCTAGATTACTATAGACGTCGATTTCGCAAGCAACCGACGCTCAATTTCATTTTAAATAAACCGCAGACTCTTCACGGCATTCAGTTTCTGATATTGTCTTCCTCTCTTCTCTTTTTTCTCTTGTTTCTCTCTTGCGGCATTGCATTATTGTTTCTGATTTCTTTATCGTCTTCCTCCTCTTCTTTTTCTCTCTTCCGGCATTGCATCCCAGGTGGTTTTTTTTTTATGCTTACCGTTTAAACTTTGTTTAGTCTTTCATCGATTATCTTCTGGTTTAACTGATTAAAATTTGCTTTCTTTGTGTTGTGTTTTAGTGCAGTTTTGTTGCTTTCTTGGGGTAACGTAGTAACACATTCTCCATTTGCTAGCTGCCTCCTAGAAAAAACGGCATCTTGTGAATTTCTTTTGGTCGTTTCAACCCAAAAACGACCCTGGGTCGTTGCCTAGTTATCGTTTCACCGTGATTTTTCCCTTTTGTGGATGAAAATGGAACTAAGCAACAACCCAGGTTCGGTTTTAGGTTGAAATGCCATAGGAAATTCAAAAGACGCAAGCTTTTTTTCGGGGGAAACTAGCAAAAGGAGATTGTGCTACTAGGCTATCCAAAGACGGGAACAAAACTGCACTAAAACACAACCACTGTATTAGACGTCGGTTAATGTATACACCGACGTCTATAGTACCTTTTAGTCGTCTATCAGTGTCATTTTCAAAGTCTTTAGTGCCTCTTCGACGTTGGTTATTGCTCAGACCGACGTCTATATAATGTCTTTAGACGTCCAGTTTCGACGTTTAGTGACGTCGGACATAGCACTGACTGACGTCGTTATAGACGTCGGTTATATTCATGTCCGACGTCACATTGACGTCACCGGCAATGACGTCGGTTGTTTAGTAGACGTTAAAAGCTCAAAATAACTGACGTTAAAGAGCGTTTTTCCACTAGTGACTCCTCAATTATGAATTCAAATAAAAAGAAATTTCCGGTGACGTAAAAGAGTTTATACAGTTTGGTATATGTGCTAAATCTATAATGGATATTAAATTAATCTTTTGTTGGTGGAGTAAGTATGATTATCATGTTTAGAGTTGTTAAAATAAGTTTAAATTTATAAGTGAATTTCTTTTACCGTAAAGTCAGATTTGTTAAGAAAAATATAGTTATTTTTTAAAATTTAAGGTTGACGTATTCAATATGCAAATTAAACATATTCAAGTCACTTTAAAAATAGATTAACATATAATTTATCAACAATATTTTTTTATTATTTTTTTATTATTTTTTCTTCAATTTTATTATAATTTTTTATTACTTTTAAATAGATTAAATGTTTGTTATATTTTAAATAATCAAATATTGTTCAAAGTATTTAAATGGTTTTATTTGTTTGTTAAATTGTATAGTTTGATATTTTGATTTTTATTGTTATCTTTATAAATAAGTTCAAAGTAGAGCTGGTAAAACGGATAATTCGGCTCGACCCGGTCTGGCCCACCACGGGTTGGTCACTTAGTGAACCAACTCAACCCGACTCATTTATTAGCGAGTAAGAAAAATTCGAACCCGGCTCGACCCATCACGGATTGGTGGGTAAACGGGTTGGCTCACTGGCTCACTTAATTACAATTTTTTTAAAATAAAAAAAAATTACAAACTTTCTATAATTCAAATCTAAACAAATTTCACTCTTAAATTTCACTCCAACATGGATGTTTAATTAATTTTGAAAATAGGAAACTTAAATAATTTTTTCAAGCAAAAAAACAAATAATAAATATCTTTTTATAAAATTAAAATTAAATTTTAATAAAATAAAATTAGATAGGTGGGTTGGTGGGCCAACCCGGCCCACCACGGTTCAACCCGCATGAGCCGGGTTTAAATGAATCGGGTTTAAATCTGACCCATATAAAAAAAATACAATTTTTTCAAACTCAGCCCGGCCCAAACCCATGATGGGCCGGGTTGGCCCGCAGGTTGTGACCCATTTTGACAGCTCTAGTGGAAAGGATAGAACATGATTAAGTGAGTCATCTCATCTAATTTACCAACTCATCTAATTTACCAATTCATTATGAGTCGTGTTAGATTACCAAATTTTTGACTCAATAAAATGTTAATCAAATTGTGTTTACTTTTATTTTTAAGGTTTAATACCTATTTTGGTCCCTCGAATGAGGACGTTTGTTCAAAGTAGTCCTACGTTTGAAAAAGACTTTACTAATGTCCCAATTTTTGTAAAAACGGTTCAAGTTAGTCCTTTTTGCTTACAACGTTAAAAATCTAATGGTGCAGCTGCCCCCCTAGCCAAAACCTAATGAGATGTCCACTTTTTCTCATTGCGTGACACTTTGTGGTAAAATGACATGTCAATTTTGAATTTTTAAAATTAAAGTTAATGATGTGGAAATGTTTTAACAGAGGGTTAGGTTAAAAGAAAAGAGATTTAGGTTAGAATCAATTCACGATTTGGGGTTGAAGAATCTAGTAAAAGTTGTGTTGAAATTGGGATCGTGGTGATTCGTTGAAGGTACAATTTCAAGAGCATAGTTGAGGTCAGTGTATTTTTTGGTATAATTTTGTGATTCCTATCTCGCCAGAACCACTTTCCTCACCTCAATGGTGGCGCACAAAGAAAACAGCCATGGCTAGGGGTTTCGAGACCCACACGAGAGAAGAACCAGCGAGAAACGAGATGCGAAAAACAAATTGGGGATTTCCCAATTTAGGGTTTGTCCAATTTAGAATAAGGATTTTTTTTTAGGTTCCTCCACGACAACACCAAAAAAGAAGAAGGACACTAGAAAATTGGGGATTTTTCTTAGGGTTTCAAAATTGAGGCTTTTCCCAAATTAGGGTTTCTTAACAAATGTAATCAGAATTTTCAAATATACAAAAGGAAATACTTTAATGGGTTTTAATTTCCTTTCTTTAATCAAATTATAATCATTCTTCCTATTGTTGGATTCCTGCTTGTATCATTCAACCTATATAAATCATTGTTTCAAGTAAAGAAAGTGGTACCAATTTCATAAGCCACTGTCAACCACTGTAATAAGAGCTAAAGGACTATGAACCTTAAGCACGAACAATGGAACAATGGATTGAAATTGATTACAGATATACAATTCGTAATCAATTAAAGAACCCCAAAATTGGTTCATGCTATCTCGCCCCTAGGAAGAAGCCATTCCAATCTTGCCACAACCACTTTCCTTATCTCAGGGATGAAATTGCACGAACCCTAACCCCTTTTCTTTTAACCCCCACGTCAAAAAATTTCCACCTCATCAACTTTTTTATTTTAAATTCAAAATTGACACGTCATTTTACCACAGTGTCTCACGCAATGAGAAGAAGTGGACAACTCATTAAATTTTGGCCAGAGGGCAGCTGCACCGTTAGAATTTTAATGTCGTAACAAAAAAGGATTAATTTGAACCGTTTTTACAAAAATTAGGACATTAATAAACTCATTTTCAAACGTAGGACCACTTTGAACAAACATTCTCATTCGAGGGACAAAAATAGGTATTAAACTTATTTTTAACTTAATCATGATGATGTAACTTATCTCAGTCAATATTATTAAAATCAATATTTAATTTATGAAATCCTAAACAAAATTGTCACGATCTCGTATATGATCGTGGCAGAGCATAATTGTAAGGATCGTTAAACGAAATTGTAAAACTTTTTATATATATGTTCACCTTCTTATACCTAAATCTAATAAAAAGTTAATACAATATTAAAAGTTAATATAATTAAAATTCTCATTTTTATGTGTGTTGTCAACTACAACAATACTTAATTAAAAGTTAATGTAATTAAAATTAACTTTTTTTTACAATTTCACAACAACTTGTTCACTTTCTTGGTGAATGAGATTTTAATTAAAACAAGTTCCAAATCCAATTTCAAATTAATCATGTCTTTTATTGCACCCTTCACCTTCTTGACTTTCTTGAATAATATGTCATTTTCATTAGTGTTTATATATATATATATATATATATATATATATATATATATATATATATATGTATGTATGTGTCATGATTTTCTAGAAAGTAAAATCAATAATTTGTGTTAGATCTCACAACTTACAATTTTGTGAACTCTTCTCAATTTTGTGAACTCTTCGCAATTCATGTACCCCACCTTCTATGCCTCATTAATTCACATATTCTCCTTATGTAACCTTCCTAAAACCCAATCAGTGAGCCCCACCTTTCAACGACTAAAACAAAACTTTTAATCTCATGTGAGCCCTACTCTTACCAAACCAAAAAAAATATCTCTAATGAACCTCACAAGTATACACAAATAAAACAACCCTAATATATATATATATATATATATATATATATATATATCACCCTCATGCTCTAGAATATAATTATTCCTTACACTTCTTTGTACACTAGATTGATGAACACTCATGTTGTGAAGTTGGAAAGTGTTTTTACAAGATTTTCAAAAGACTTTCACAACTATGAATGAAAGAATTTTAACAAAGATTTTCTTCTTTTTGTTGGAAGATTTCTATAAAGAAACTAAGAGTAAAGATGTTTCAAGTAGCTCCTAGAAAGGAGAGGTAAGTCACAATAGATAAGCTTAGAAACCAAGTCCTTCCTAGTTAGAGTTTCCTTAGGTTACCTTTACTAAAGCTTCTAGGTAAAAATCTTCCAAACTCTTTTTCAAATGCAAATATAAAATGCGCCTAAACCAAAGAAAGGTTTATCTAAAATACAATTAACACACCTAGATATCACAAAGACTTATAAAAGGAAACAAAAGCAAGGCATAAAAGTAAAATGAATTGAAATACAATGGAAATTAGAAATGTTAGACAGTCCTATAGGAAAGTGTTGGTGACACTTGAAGTCCCTTGAGACATTTTCACCACTAATGCACGGTTTTAAACTATTGCAATGTTGTACTATGGACTTGGAATTGCACCAATGCCTTTTTCTCAAGCCAAGAAGCAAAGAAAACAAAGAACACAATTACAACAAAGGTTCTGTGACATGAGTAACAAAAAGAGTGTAAAGCAGTCTCTAAAACTCGCCAATGCTTTAAGCTATCAGCCTCATTGGTCGTCACTTCGAAACAGATTGAGAAATGTAGTTTTTGGATGAGTTTATACTGCTTGAATGTGCAAACTTTGTTTGCTGGACTACACCACAATGGCTTCACAACATCACAAATTCACCCAAAATTATCACCAAAACAGTTCAAAAACTGCACCAAAAATGGTTATTGGACAACACCAGGATTCAAACTTGAAATTGACAACTTAGATGGCCAAAGATTGAATAAGCAAGTAAAAATAGGTTATGAAACAAGTAAGCACTCAAATGGAACCTAAGAAATGTTCTAGAACAGATTAATAAAGAAAAGAAACACTAAGCAAGTTGAATCAACTCAAATTCAAAACTGTTTGATAAATTTTCAAAACTGTTTGTGAAAATACCTCAATGAACTTCAGATTTTTTATTTTTGGTTTTGGAGGCCTTTAAGCTTGATTGCACAGGTTCTAATCGCTTTTTAATCTTTGATCTAGCTTCCGATTCACTTTGTTTTCAATTTAAATCACAGAACCTAGATTTTACTACAATCCAAACCAATTAGAATGCACAATTTTGACAACAGATTTGAACTTCAACAACGCACCAGAAAAATGAACTCTTAATTGAGGTTTTAAGTAGTGAAATTCCATAGTAGTAGTTATAAGGCCAATTAGACTTTTCCAACAACTTTAAATCATCAAAACAAAGTTGTTTGAGTTGCTAAATGACTCAAATTCAATGTAATACGAATATGACCTTACAACACTCAATTATGTAGAATTTTAAGCAACCTCACCACCAAATTTGAGTTCTAATTATTCGAATGATTAGGAAACAATAAAATGGACTCTAATTATTCATTGCTCTTATGGTTTACCTAGCCTTATGCATCATTAACATGTTCCAAAACTGTGATAACATATATCAATCAGCTTGCTCCGAATTGAACCAAATAGAAATGCACCGAAATGGACTAAAACAGAAATGAAGAGTTCAATCAGATTTGATGCACTGGCTCATTATCACCAGGCTAGATTTGACATCTTATTGCCTTCATTGGTTGATATATGGCACACACAAGTTTCTGAACTCAATTAATACATATTCAAAGCAGAAAAACCAGATTTAAAAAACTGAATTGAAAAATTGCATCATATTTGAAATGCACATGACTTATGACAACAAAAATTGATTCAAAACTAAATAACCACCAAATAATAACAATGAGCTCTAACCAATTCTGTTATATTTAACTTTTATTTAAGATATTATTTTTTATTTTAATAAGCATAATTGATGTCTAAACCACCTTTTTAGACATCTTATTTTTTTTTGGATCTTACATAAATAACGATCTTTAGAATATAAATTAATTAAGTTCATTATTACAACATTTACTACTTTTTGACGCACATACTTGACTTAAGCATCAACATGTCTTTTGCATGTACATCCTCTCTTAATTTGGAACGATATTGTAAAGAACTTCTCATTGAGGATTTACATGTACTTTCTATCCTATAAGAACAATTTACTTTTAAATGTTAAGTTGTTATTTTAGTTGATAAAATAACAACCTCCCTTTGATTGAACGTGGTAAAGACAACCTCCCTTTGATTGTCCAATGTTCGCACTCCTCCAAGATGGAAGTATTGACAATGGTGGAGGGATTGAAAGATTTGGAGAGGAGGAAGAAGAATAAGAAACTCAAAAAATTAAAAAACAAAGAAAAACAAAAACAAAACATAAAAGCTAAAAAAAATTCTAATACCATTAATATTGATTTAACAAAAAAAATCATCCACATTGATTTCATTTAAAAAAAAAAGAATTCAATTGATTTAAAATAATTATAGAAACAAAAATAATTAAATATAACAACCAAATTAATAATTAAATCATCATTGAATATTGTCGTGTTAATACAAAACTATATTTGCTTATATATGTTTTCTTTTTAAATTATTAAAATTGTGTCAGTACAATTGATTTGTTTGAGTATCATTGTTTCACCAATTCACATGTTCTAAAGAAAAATTTATTGAAGTGATGTTATCCGAATATTTTATTTGTAATTTTTAGCATACCCAACAAACTCCCACTTATGAGGCTTTCTTGAGAAATCCTATCATTATTTTCACAAAAGCCACGTGATAGGATTTAACATTAAACATGGAAACCATTGGCAATTCAACCACAACAAACAGTGTAGCAGAGAAATTTTGACATCCAAAGATGTTTGACAATTGGATATTCCCTTCACTTGCAGAGGCTTTTTGGTGGCATGAAAATCTATCAGTATTAAATTTATGAAATGTCAACAGGTGTATCAGCTTGAGCTCCCCATTCAGTCCAAGATCCATCATAAACTGCAACATCAAACTTTTCAAGACGATGCAGACCCTGAAAAAAGAGTTTATAAGCTGAAGTAAGGAAATGAGATTTCCCCTTTTTATCAAGTCTTTAAAACTGACAAAATTTGAATAAAACACCAAAGTCTTGGCAATTAATACCACTAGAAAAACATGCATGCATATGTTGGAAGTTGAACTATTAAAACTCTATAATCATGTCAGCCTATTATTTTTTCTATTCCAGACTTCAAGTTTAAGATATTCAAATGTGACTCAATAGGCATGTCCAATCTAACAAAGACAAGTGCCAGCAGAACTAGGAGAGGATGGAGAATCAGAATTACACATAAAAAAAAACAATGAAGGAAAGCAAATTGAAAAAACCAATAGGGAAAATACAATTATATAAAATCTGACAAGTAAAAAGTGAAGCAAAGGAGGGTATGACTTCTGTGAATAAAACATATTACTTTTAAGTAAATGATAAGTGGAAAACGGACTGACTAATGAAAATCCTTTCTAAGCAAAATTTCCTTTTTTGTAACCATAGAGCAATAGGTACTATTCCACCCACAAAGGAAGCAATTTTATCTATTTGCTTTCCCAGAGCCACATATATATAGACTCATCCAAATAGAAGGGAAGATGTACCAATGCAAGAATGCAGGCAGTTACGCCTGTTCCACATGAAGTAACAGCAGGGCTATCGAGAGAGATGCCTGCAGATCAATTTAATGCAGTTAGAGGTAACAACATCATGAAATGTAAGAGATTTAGCATAACAATTATCTATCAGAAGATATTCACACCTTCTTGTTCAAATCGCTTCTTCAGCTCATTTGCCGGTAACAATGTATATGAACTATCTAACAGCTGTAAATTAAGATAAACAACATTGATATAGTCTAACAAGTACACAAATATGTAATCTTGACTGATAGAACCAACTGTCTACAAAACTATATGGCTAAAGATCATACTGGTGAATAATAGAGTAATAGTTTAGGATAGAGTGATATAGAGATCTAGACCCCCTACCCCCAATTCCTCACTAAGGAAACCTCCCATAAGTTTTTCCTTTTTCAGTTTATTCCTATAGCTCTCTCAATTGCAACAACTCCACTCAACATAAATGTTCTCATGTGATAAGGCTCTCCTTGAATATGTGCTTAATTAAGCTGATTATGCAAAGATACCCATATACGGAAGCCTAGATAGAAAAACAATGCTATAAATGTTAAATCTAAAATGCTTGAGGTGACCATATGCTGCACCTGGCCAAAAGGAATGCATTTGCTGCCAGGTACATGACCACTTCTGATTCCCTTTCGGGGCTCTGGAACAGCTCCATCAAACCTGCCAAAGTACATAATCCACTTAAATCCAAGAAATGCATATAAAAAACAAAATCTCCAGTAAGAAACATTTCTTACATTGAAATAAATAAAATAATAATAATAAATCAATAGAGTAACATTGAAAAGAAATCTGCTCACATTCAGCAATGACAACAAAAGTGGCATAATAGCATGCTACTAGTTGTTATGCACCTTTTAACGTTATAAAACAGCAGATGTCATTCCACAATCTTAGAATTTTCATTACATTCTCTTTACCTCTATTTGTAGCAATCTAATCTTCTAGAAAGGGAAATAAGGAAACAAAATAATTTAGAAGATCATACACATGTTTTCTCTAATTAGGAAAATTCTATATATATTTTCTCTAATTGAGAAGATTCTATAGATATTTCTTCTAATTACAACACATTGAAAAGAAATCTGCTGACATACAGCAATGACAACCAAAGTGGTTAAGATATCTCCAACTAGGAGGGGTAAACATCTACTATTATGAAAATATCAGTTTTCATTTTGTACAAGATAGGGCATAATAGCATGCTATTAGTTATTATGCACTTTTTAACGTTATAAAACAGCAGATGTCATGCCACAATCTTAGTGTAGTGGTGTTCAGTAGTTATAGCACTGTGGTGAACAGGTATATTAAAACAACTTTTTTGCCCTCCTTTTGAGTTTCTCAACCCACCATTTTATATTCTTGTATGTTTTTCCATTAGAAACAATAGATTTTGAAGCCCTTCATCAATGATCCACACAAAAAACACTTACACTTGACCTGTTTCAAACTGAGTGCCAAGACCCGGCAACATTTTTGCCAAAGTATGGCATCCTCTGCTGATCTGCTCAACCATGAACATCCGATATTGTTCACAAACTGCACAGTGTGCAACTTATCTCTCTGCCACATCCTTCAGTGTTCTGTAGAGTGTCAACTCTTCAAAGTTCACAGTCGTCTGTTCCTATGCATTTCACAAACCACAGCCCCCTATCTATCTCCTTTCTTTGGTACAGTAATACTTTTCAGTGCAGTACATCAACTAACTTAAAATTCGGTGGACTACTACTTTTCACCTCTAATGTTTTTTACTTTTGTTTGTTTCATATTAAAAACTATGCCCTAGATGAAGAGTGATTATGAATTTAGAATATTACTTACAATCATTGATTATGGATATGCATTTGATTTTGGATCACTAATTATTTTTGACCATTTAAATAGCATATACATACATACATGCATAAATATATAGACATGTATGTGTCAAATGCATATCACGTGATGATATGAAAATACAAAAGGAATTAACAACAGTACCTGGGCTTTGATCGAGCATCTATGTGTTGGTGAGTTTTATCCTCTATATTTTTCTTTACCTGAGGAGAAATAAAAAATAATAAATCATTTGATTTACAATACATTTACAAGTGTCCAACTTACATATGATGCCTCTTCTAGTTTTAGTTAATTTTGGTATTTCATAGACCAAACATTTCAAAGAGAATATCATATTGCCAAACAATTCCAAGGACCATAATAAATAAATGTGTTCAATTTTTCTAGAGATTGCAACGTGAATTGGGAAGACTTATACCAAGTTCAAATTCAAGATATATTATTATTATAATTAGACAACTGTCAAACCTATGATCATCAAACTTTTTCTTTTATATACAGGGCTTGGTTCCATAAACTGCCTACTGAAGTATTTTTGTCTTACCAATAAAAAATATCAAGGTATGAGTATCAATACTTAGGTTGACCAGAGAAAAACACCAATGTTCTGTATAGAGAGTTTTACCAGATATCATGATCATCTTGTAAATGGTAACACACTTAAGCTAAAGACTTCTAAAAAATGAAAGGTTTTATGGCTCCACATGATCTTGCCACCATTTATTTCATATTGTTACTTTAAATTGTCAAGTGTTCATATTTTCTAGATTCAAATATTGACAAATAGAGAATAAATTCTTAGAATAATGACAAAAGCAGGAAAATAGTCCATTTTATAAAATTGGGTTCAGAGTTTCAAACTGCTTAAGTCTTTCCCTAATTGCAGCTACTACTTCACCCGAACCTCATCCTTATGATAACTAATTATGGACTCTCTAGAGAGAAACCTTTTTGATAGCTCTACAACCATCAATATTGTCAACATTATATATATAAAATGGACACAATACATTTATCCCTAAAGCAACCAACCTGATCAAGGTTCCAAACAAGATGTGGCCGAAATTTAGTCTGGAATGTGAGTGGGCCAACCTAGCAAGAAAAAATTATATGAGAGAATCAATGCATTAAAACAAAGTAAAAATGTCAAATTCAGCAAAATTAATCAAAGTAAAAGAATTAATCAAAGTAAAAGAATTGGAACTCAAAACACTAACGAAATCATATTAAAATATATGGAAAGATTCTAAACTCACTGTTTGTCCCTTATATACTTTCTCGATAGCCTCACTTGCAGCACTGGCTTTAAGAATAGCATCACTTGAAGCACTAGATTCAACATCATAACCTGATGCACGCCATCTTGGCAGGCCACCATCTAACACCCAAACTCTGTCATGCCCAAATACTCGGAACATCCTTCAAGCAGAAAGAAGATGTATTACTTCAAATATTTAGGAAAAACCATGTTTTCCACAATCTACACAATGTATTAATGTTCCCTTTCGTAGAACACTGAGGCTTACCACCAAACACGGGCTGCACTAAATAACCCTTTTCCGTCATAAACAACCAAGTCATCTTTGTTCTCTATGCCAAGGGCAGAAACAGCAGCAGCAAAAGCTTCCTCAGATGGCAGCATGTGTGGTAACTGATCAATGAATACAAGTTAGCATTCACATACAATAAACCCTATACTCATATATGTAGAAGAAGAGCAATAAATGTGGACCATCCTCCATTGAAATGAATGGACCATGGGAGCAAATTAGGCCACTTGATGCAAAGACAAATCAAGAGGGAACTGGTGGAAAGATTTGCACAGCAGAAGGAAAAGACAAAAGAGAAGGGGATGTTGAGGTTGTTAACAGCAAGTTCAGCAGTAACAAGCTGAAAAGAGAGGAGTGACTCTGGATTATAACCAAATGATTTAGGAATCACTGGTATCATGAATTAAGATGGAATTCATATGAATAGGGGCGTGAGAACTGAAGAGCTGGAAATTATTTCTGAATTGAATAACAAGGAGTCTTGGAGTTCCCTTGTATTTTGGAACTCTTGAGTATCTATTTTGCAGCCTTTTTCTTGTTTTGCTCTGTATTACAGATGGCTACCTCTGAAATATCAGAACTAGTTTCCACACCTTCCTTTCAATAACACTTAGTTCTATCAACATATTAGCTATAATGGAGAAAATGAATTATATTAACAGACAGGACATACAGTACACAGGACAGGAACAGACTATAAAACAATCATGAAACCAAAAAGATTACTCATAGAACAAGACTTCAGAAAATGAATAACCATAATATTCTAACAGAAAACTATAATTTATAAATAGAAAAGAAAGAGTCTCAAGAATTGAAATAGTAAACTAGTATCCATCAAAAGGAAGTAGAAAAAACATCCAGTCATCATTCTAAGATCACTGAAATTGCAAAATATCCTTTGGCAGTTGGCACTAACGTGTATCTAGTTAGGTTATTTCTCTTTCTTCATTCACTTTCTGTAGCATGCCACCGAAAGATCAGAATATTACAAACTAAACATGTAAACCTTGTTAACTTATAAGAACCACTCAAACATGAATGTGCTTCATAAAAATAATAAAACGAAGGAATTAAATAAGGAGATACTGGATTACCTTTGTAGTACGATCTGATATTCCATCCACGTCAAAGAAAAGGGCACCCGGAATGTGAGCAACCTGTTATTGAATTACGCAATTCATACAATAAATGAAAACGGTAGAAAAAAGAAGTCAAAATTATATAATGAAGTACATGCAAGAGAACATGTTCAAGTGATATCGTATATCATTCAATTACTCCAAAATTTGATGCACTAAGAATGTGATTTCCAATAAAATCATGCTGATACCTGATATTCTTGAATTGGATTCCTCTGCTCATCTGGCATGTACCATGAAGCATCCAGTACCTGAAACACAAATTATAGGCAAGAAAAGTTGAAGTATGTAAATTAATATTCAAATTCAATACTAAATAAGGATAACATGATATAAAGGCTCCTTTCTTAGCAGATCATGCATATGTAGTATGGAGTTTTAGAGAATTAGAAATTAATTCAATTGATGCCAATCACATCATATTGACCATATAAATCCTAAACAGCTTTATAATCATCTAAATAAGTGATTGAATGACTTAGAAGGTACTATAAACCAGAACTACCATGTTTGCTAATTTTAATAGACATCAATTAATAAAATAAACTCTTGAAACAATACCATTCTCTAACTGGAAATACAGTGATTGTACCAGTGCCTAGATCGTTAACTACAAAGTTAACAATCAAAGGAACAAGGCACTTTAGTTAAATAACACACATACTGTATAGTTTGACAAGAGCTGTCACTAGTAAGATATATGGTTAGGCATGATAGTGGTAGAGATCAATCAATAAGTAATTAAAAAAAATCAAGTGAAATTTCATTTTCCCAAATATGATAAAATTAGTAAACTGTTTCCTTAATCTGATAAAATTAGTAAACCCTAATACCTTGATATCTGGCATCTTCAGGTTATCATAAAGCCAATCAACAGAAACAACTGGCTCATTTGTTGATACAGATTTTGTAGAATATGTAGCTCTTCTACCAACTGAGGAAGAAGCCATGCAAGGAACCCAACCAGTTGTTTTGCTGTTTTGGGATGTAGAAACTGGGACCGGGACAGTTTGTATACAAAACAGCCGTTTCTGCAAGTATAAAGGTGGATTTTACAATAATATGTCGGCCAAAATAACAAACAATGCAGAAATAGATTAATGGGTTATACCGATGAACATTGGTTTTGTAAGTATAAGAGATGAATAAGTCTCCATATTATCATTAATATATAATTGAAAACCCTTTCTTTCAATTTCTTCAATAAAATGTTATACATAACAGCACCAGCTCCGGATTTTGCATTGTATCATTTATATATAGTTATTGCACAAATATGTATTTCAAAGACTAACTGCGATTTCTATGAAATTACCAATTATTCACTAATATTCATAAATTACTAATTAAAAATGCACCCACAAAAAATTAATACTTGCATTCGAATTGATGAAAAAATGGTAATCTTTTAATCCAGTTCATAAGACAAAATAAAATCAAAATCCATCCCCAGCGGATAGCATTTACTTCAAAAGGAGCAAGCAAACACCCAGCCATCCATACCAATGTATTATGAAATTGATGATGGGTACTTCGGTTGATACACTTACTTAAACACCAAACACTACAAAATTGAAGTTGAATGAAGCATATGCCATGGCAAATTGCCACCAAAGCATATCACCTAACTGTTCAACAACGGAGAACAGAAACAAAAATTTGGACCAAAACAAATCCCAAACCCCACACTCAAAAGTCAAAACTTTAATGAGAAACGCGCAACCCTCATACCCACAAATCGAAACAATTCTAAAAAGACCAAATTTTCATAGGCACAAAATGTCCGCTCTCAAAAAGGAGGAAATTAACAAAGGAGTTAAAAAAACAAGGAGAGAAATAAGATACCCAAATGAAATTTCAGACAGAAGGCGTGAACCTTACACTGAATAAGGAAGAGAGAAACTGTGGCTGCTGAGTGAGGAACGACGAATGGTGGATCAATCGATGACCCGAAAGCATCTTTGAGAAAAGGGTCGAAGCCATTTTTATCAACGACCATATAAAAGGGTGACCTCGAATAACTCGAACGGTCACAGATTGCGTCAAAAGATAAAACAAAATAACAATGACGGACGATAGAGAGTGTCTGCGTTATGCTGTTTCCCTGTTCAGGTTATGTTTATGTGCAGCCAAAGGTGTCACTGCCACTGCTCATGAATTAAGCAATATTTTATAGAAATTCCATTTTTTCTGAAATTGTGGTTTTAGTTTCTAAGGGCTTTTTGTTTATTTCAAGTTAATGAATTTCAATGTTTTATGGATGTTTATTATTTTATTTTAAAAAATTTAATTCAAGTGTTTATCTAAGGAAGATAAATACAAGTTACACGGTCAATTTAATTGTATGAATAAATATAGGAATATCATTATTCTACCTTTTATATTTGTTTTTAAAAAGGTGAAAATAGGATACATATATTGGGATTGAATTGGTCACCAATCTCATGTTTCGAAAATGTCTCCTAATCACGAACTTATTTCAACAGGAAGCATATAGGTATATACACAAATTATACAAAAGTTATGAAAAGAGTTGAAAAATTGGTGAAATTATTTAGTGGCATAACACATCAAACAAAATTCTACAGTTAATTTAGTAAAATGGATATATCGAAATTTTATTAATCAAATGTATTATGCTAAAATCCTAACACTATAATTTTAATTAAGTGTTAAATACAATAAAGTTTAAAACATGAAAAATATATTTGATAAATGTATACTTATTAAAAGTGCTAGTATTATGTCTAATAAATGACAAAATATCAAGGTAGACCTTTCACTTTGTCTAACAAATAATTGTTGATGATTAAATGTTAAATACAAATAGGTGTATATATATATATATATATATATATATATATAAAAGGTAATGGGTTAATAGATCTTTAATCTTATATGATGCTCTACTTTAGCGAAAGCATTCGAGTACTCCTTTTTGTATCATCTTTTATCTTAACGGAACACGCTTAGGTCTGATACCACTTATTGGGGGTCTACCAAGGAGGAGGTTCACTGCGAAAATACAACATCAATGAGATATGAGTTCAACCACATAAGAGATTGACACCACTTTCTACCCAAAACCTTAAGGCAATGGTTAGTGGATCTTCAACCTTATATGATGTTCTACTTTCTCATTTCTACCCAATGTGGGACTTAGACTAACACTTGAAATTCTAACATCGTCATCTATTACTAAAGATATTTGCACTATATAGAAGTTTTATTCAAATATCTATTGGAAATAAAGTTAAAACTGACTCAATTGTTTTATGAATATGATGTACACTTTAATCACTCTTTGAAGTATAAATGTTATACAAGCTAGGGAGATAAGTATTGTGTGATATCAAGGAAGTTATGTAAAGAAGAAGAGATCAATTAATGCTACGTGGAGTGCATTAAGTGTTTCTCAACGTTCAAGCTTCACAAACAAAAGAATAAGAAGAAAACATTCAAAATAAGTTCAAAGATACTCGAGTACTAGAAAATGGATTGCTTAATGAGCCTATTTAAAGTCACTCCTTGACCAAAACAAAGATTAATGGGTCCACTTGGGTGGTAGATTTAAAAGAGGAAGTGTATTTAAGATAAAAAAAAAGGGGTACATTAAAAAAAATGTTTTTCTTATGTGTGGTGAAATTAGTAAAAGTGAAGGTGCACAAAAAATATTGTTCTAATTAACGGAAATGTGAAATTAGTAATTTCAAGGGGGTGCGTCAGTGAAAATTATTTTAATTAATTATTGTGAATTGTGGGTTAATTGTTGGTCAATGGTTGTGGTTGACTTTATACATGTTATTGTGAAATATGTATGATTGTGATGGTGTGGTTGTGAGAGCAAGCATTTTGTTATTTCCTTGGAATTTTGTCAAGCGGTTGATTTTGTATTAGTATACGATAGAATATTGGGTCTCTATGGAGACAAACATTTGAGTGTCAACCTTCCTCATGTGTGAGGACTTAAGAGGGTTAGATGTGTCGCCCAATGACTTTGGCTCGTGTGAGTATAGTGCTTAGTGGGTGTGCCTAACCGAAGTTTTTACTCGTAATTTCTTGAGAAGTCGGAGAGATAGGTCTGAAGTTGCGATGGAAGACAGCTCGAATCGCCCTGTGTTTGGTAAACATGTTTGAATCGCCTTGTTTTGGTAAACAGGATTGGTATGACAAAATTTAAGGAAACAATATGTATTGTAATATAATGACTACGATAGTCTGGATGGTGATATTTTGTTTTATGAGTTGAGCATTGAGACATAAAATTAGAGTTGTCAAAACGGGTAACTGGGTCCGACCCGGCCCGACCCACCACGGGTTGGTCACTTAGTGAGCCAACCCAACCCGACTCATTTATTAGCGAGCCAGAAAAATTCGAACCCGGCCCGACCCACCACGGGTTGGTGGGTAAACGGGTTGGCTCACTGACTCACTTAATTACAATTTTTTTAAAATAAAAAAAATTACAAACTTTCTATAATTCAAATCTAAACAAATTTCATTGCCAAATTTCACTCCCAACATGGGTGTTTAATTAATTTTGAAAATAGGAAACTTAAATAATTTTTTCAAGCAAAAAATAAATAAATATATTTTTATAAAATTAAAATTAAATTTTAATAAAATAAAATTAGGTAGGTAGGTTGGTGGGCCAACCCGACCCACCACGGGTTCAACCCGCATGAGCCGGGTTGAAATCTGACCCGCATAAAAAAAATATAATTTTTTCAAATCCAACTCGGCCCGAACCCGTGGTGGGCCGGGTTGGCCCGCGGGTTGTGACTCATTTTGACAGTTTTACGTAAAGTGATGTCGGAGTTATGAGTTGAGTATTGAGATATAATGGGATATAATGACTAGTATAGTATGTGTTTTGATGATATGATTACTGAATAGTTTGTTATGTTATATTCCTAGTTACTCACCCTTTCTTGTTGTGGTTGCACCTGCAATGATCGTACTTGTACGGGAGTAGATGGCGTTGCAGATAAGGCAGGGCAGGAGTAGTGTGATGAGAGAAATGAGGATTTGCTGCGGGGATTTTATTATGTTTTAAAGTTATTTATGATTTGAATAATGGATTTGATAATTGTAAGGTTTGAAATTTTGTTGTAAGACATTTGAACTTTTGAGGTTGTTTGTTTCTGCAATGTTATTTAAACGGAAAAAAAATGGCATAAATTTTTGGATTTTATTATTTATAAGTGGCACTTCGTTAGGGGTGTTACAGTCATTACTTATGAGTGTTAAATTTATGTTGAATTTTCTCTATGTCCTAAAAGTTTTGTAAGAACATTATTTGTGTTTATTCCAACAAACTAGAAGAGAGGACCTAAACATTTTATACATTGAAAGACATGTCTTGAGCATATAGTGATTTGTTAATCATAAAGACATTGTATTTGTCTTGAGCTAGGAGTGACTTCTTGTTTAAATAATACTCAAGTTAAACTAAGGGTGACATTTTAAAAGAATATTTTGGTTGAACTAGGAGTTACTTGTTGAAAGAATACTTAAGCTATAAATGACTTGTGGAAGAAAATACTTACAGTAGTTAGCCATAAGTGGTTGGTAGTTGAGAAAAATACTTCAATGAGGTCGGCCACAAGTGGTTCAGAGTTGAAAAAATATTTATTTGTACTTCGTAATGATATTTTGCTTAGTGGAACTTAACTTACACAAATCAATCGTCTTATTGAAGTCCTTTAGATAAAAAAAATTTATGAAATTTTCAAAAAACAAAAATTAACTCTCCCTTATGTTTTTCTTATTTTCTCAATCATTCACATTTAACTAAACTTTTAATTTCAATTTTAGGATAAGGTTTTAGAATTTTGGAAGGTTTGTGTAATTTTAATGTTGAAGTATTAATATTATAAGGGTTAAATATGTTTTTAGTCTCCCAACTATCAAGCGTCTTTGGGTTTACCCTTTCCAAAGTTTGCTTCATTTTCATCCTTCTCCTTAATGAAACTATAATATTTAGTCCTCGAAAATCAACGGCGTTAAATTTTCAATAAGCTGGCTAACGGTTTGCCACGTTTCATGCCATGTGCACACTTACAAATTGAAATTCTGAAATTGAAAGTGTCCTCTCTTAAACTTCGTCCCTGTGCAAGCCATCGTCGGCTACCTCTCGCGCAAGCACCCAATGCAACAACCCTAAATCGCAAACCCATTCACGCAAATCGCAGCACCATTGCAAGCTTTGTCTTCGCAAGAACTCTTCACACACCATGGCGTCTTCTCCTTTGCGCAACTATCATGAAGCCTTCGTTCACCCCGCAATTTACGAACCCTAGTAGTAGAGGGACAATCTCCAAATTGCTTCTCATAGAAACCTGCGAACAAAGCAAACCTAGAAACTCAAACACCACTCGAGAGTTCACCCCTTTCATCTCTTCTCTTCATTTTTTTTCTTCGAACCAGCTAACCCAGGGGCAAGGAGGTGTGATATGGTGTGAGGGAAAGAAAGAGCATTCAATGCTCAAAGGGGTAACAGAAAGAGGGATGAAGGACGATTGTGGAGGTAAGGTTTCAGTTTTTAGGAATGATGGTGCGAGGATAAGGGAGAGGGAATTTGTGGATGGCTCGAGATTAACTATTAGGGTTTGGAGTGTTCCATTTGGGAGTTTAGAAGGAGTCTAATTAAAGGACATGAGATGTGATTGTATAGCACAAAAAACGTTCGCTTTGAGAAACCAAAGAATGAGAGAGAGTTATAGACAAGGAGCACGTAATAGAGTGAGACTCATGAAATGAATGGAAAATGAACATATTAGAAGATACAACACTAAAAGTTATAGTTTAACTAATTAGACAAATGCATTCACCAAAATGTTGAATTCATCATGAGCATTCAAAAGTTTTAATCATATTATGGATAAGTTGTTTATATTTTTATTTCAAATATTAAATGTTTAAATTAATTTTAAGATTATTTTGAGAGAATATTAATATATTTTAATTGGTTGATCTGATTATTAATATTCAAAATATTTTTATCAAATCACATTGTTTAAAAGTTATCTTTTGATAATTATATTATGAAGTAAATTTATTTCAAATCAAGCATTCATTTTATATGCATATATCGAAACATTTTATGTGACTAACAATTAAATTGATCTTTATGAATTGAAATTAGTAGTTATTATAATACTAATGAGATATTTTAGAATATGTTGCACATGTTTTCCTTAGTAGAACATTTGAATATTGGAGAAAAGAACAAAAATTAAAGGATTCCAAATCAAGCTCTCACCGATCCAAGAAAGGAAAGGAAGAAAATTGAAATCCCCAACGAAAGAAATTCAAAGACTTGAAGAATTTATCAAGTCACTTCTTATAAAGAATGATCATGAACACTTTAAGCAACTTAATCAAATTCAAAATCATCAATGACTATCATTTCAACAACTATAAAAAGTGTTAGCATAAAGCTGAAGAGAAGAAGTTTTGCTAATGTCTCAAGTGTTCTTATTGCACGAAGATCTTCATGAAGACTTGTTTTTATATTAAAGCTTTTGTAATTTAGTAGATTGATGTATAGGATGTGGTTTATCTTTGATTCTATATATTGTTTGCCTTAGGTTGCATTAAAATTTGTTTTGAATTAGAAAACCTCATTTTATACTCAAGATAATCGATTATTAAATTATAATAATCGATTATCAGTAATCAATTATGACTTGCCATAATTGATTATCACGAGCAATTATGATAATTTTTAAGTAAGCTTTTTACCGTTGTGCATTCATTAAATGCATTATTAATTACCATAAGTGAATAATTGATTATCACACATTATTTAGTTGACAATGAATTTTTTGAGGTATACTTGAGTGAGATCTCTATAAATTAGATTGTGACTCTCATTCTAATATACAACATACGAAATAAGTGTATTTCGAAATTCTTATCTGCTTTGTGCGGTAATAAGTTTTCTAGGGTTTGTGTAGCTCTTGTGTTGTGGCTTTGAGAACTTGGTATGTTGGCATAGAGCGAGAACTTTTATTGGGAGTGTGATTGAGTTTGTTGTTGTTGCTGAGTTAAAAGTCTGTCATCCTTTGTGAAGATTCAAAGGAGGTGTTCATCCTTTGTGATAATTCAAAGGAGGTGGTCATCCCTCGCGAAGCATTTGGAGGAGGTGTTCATCCCTTGTGGGTTACACGGGAGTGAGTTTCATCTCTTGGGGTAACAAGAGAGGTGTTCTAACCTTCAACTTGTTTATTTTCTTTATGATTGTAACAGTTTGTTGATTTGTGCTAGTGAAGCGTTAATTCTTTGTTGAGATTAACAACTGGATGTAGGATCTCTGTGATTCAAACCAGTATAAAAATTATTTGTGCAATTTTCTCTCTTCCTTACTCTTTAATTCTTTAATTTGTTGAAATTGTTTAAAGGAATATTTATATTTACGAGAAAATTATTAAAAGAACGATTTGCGATAAGAAACCAATTCACCCCCCTTCTTGGTTTGTTGAACGCATTAACCATTCCATTGCGTCGCTCTGACAATCGATGACAAGTTGATCATGAAGAGAACAAGAGTTCTACAATATCCATTCAAGTGAAAAAGAATAAAAAATTTTGAGCACACATAGAAGTCAAATTAAGAGAAAAGAGTCTTATGTGAAATACAACTAGGTTATGTGATTAAACATTGTAATATTCTTCACTTGGTAAAGTTTTACCCTATGAATTGAAAGTGTGCTTTCTTTCTTTGAGACTGTTTTTCTTATCATGGTTTAGAGTTCTTAATCTCAAGGGGAGATTAAGAAGGATACTTGAAGGGATTAAACTCTATGTCTAGAGAGATTGTACTTGGATAACTTGGAGAAGTTGATACTCATGTCTAGAGAAACTATACTCAACATAATCAAGTGTTTTGATTAGTGAAACATCTTAAGCGATGTACTTGAGAGAGAACTGGATATAACCCAAGAGTTAGGGTGAACCAGTATAGAAATTCTTTATGTTTGATCTGTTTATTGTTTTAATCCAAATTAAATAACGTGGAAAAAAAGTTTAGGCTCTATTCAATCCCCTACTCTCTAGAGCCATCTACACCAACAAGTTGTGGCAGAGTCTAACTCTTAGGGAATTCGTTACAAGGATAAAAAAAGACTAATCCCATAAACTTAATGGAAGGAGATGGATAACCTGTAATCCACCAATGTATAAAAGTGAGAAATGTGAATTATGGAAAACTATAATGCTTGCATATCTTGAAGAATTAAACATGGATCTACTAGACATAATTGAGAAAGGCATCCCTTCAATCTTGGATGACAAAGAAGATATGCTATTGAGAAGTAAGTTAAATGACAATCAAAAGTATGTATATCAATTAAATTTAAAACATATTTTACTGTGTACCTTATTTAAGGAAGAAATATCAAAAGTCCACACCGTGATATCCGCCAAATAAATATGGGACACTTTGGCATTAGCTCATGAGGGCTCAAGAGGTAAGGTGAAATAAACTCACACTCTTAAGACATTAATATGAAATATTCACCATTAAAGAAAACGAATCTATTCAATCTAAGATTTCTGGATTACAAACTTTGTTATATAGTTTAAGATCTCTTGGAACTGTTTATTGTAAATATGATATAAATGACAAAGTCTTGCTACCTGGTAAATGGAATGTCCAAGATACTATTTTAAGAACATCAAAAGATCTTGAGAGAATGTTCTGAGAAGAATTGGTGGGCGTCCTCATTATACATAAACAAGTATTATGAGAAGACAAGAAGAAAACCAAAAGCACATTCTTGCATTGAAGTCAAATTGTAAAGGCAAGAAAAACAACTTAACTAAAGATATTGAGTAATGGATGATGAATCAGACAAGTCTGACTGAAGATGATGAGGAATTGCCTTCTAACAAGAAGAATTTTAGAGAAACTTCTTTAATAAACAATCTAATCTTTATCATGAAAAGTTCTTGAGATTCAATATTAATAATATTAAGATTTGATATATGAATAATGTATAGCAAGATTATGATTCAATATTAATGGTTAAGAACTAATATGAATAATCTTTAGTATGATTTTTAGAAGCATGAGAACAAATTTAAAACATAATTATGTTTTTACACATAGGATAATTTTAGGGTTGGTCATCAAAACTTGAAAAGTTTTTTTTAACCCTTAAAATTAAATAATATATATATTTAATTGAGGAACTAAAATGGTTTTGTAAAAAGAATTATTTCCTCATATTTAGTTTTTAAAGACTAAAATATTATTATATTAAATTTAAAAGGTTAACATTTTTTTAACCCATTCGCACGAAACCGACCTTTAAGAGATAGGGTCTTGTAGCCTATCAATAATTCAAGAGAAACCCGTTTCACTTCACATAACTTTAAGGTGTAAAATTATTTTTAATAATGCTTTTACTTTATCTTATTGAATTATCCTCAAACTTCTAAATTTTTAAATTTCATGTTAATATTTAAATGAAAAAATCATCTTTTATAATATGATGAAACCTTAATATTCATTTGTCTGTATTTATTGATGTAATTATATATATATATATATATATATATATATATATATGTATGTGTGTGTTTGTATGTATCATATTTTAAACATTATAATACATTAAAGTTCTAACTACTTATAATTTATAACGAAACATTGAATCAGTATTAGTCTCAAGTTTTCTTAAAAACCAGGATACATCGAAATCCTTAAAATAAACACTAAAAAGAAAGAAAAAAAAATCAAAATACTTAAAAATCTTAATTTATTATTTCATTCTAAGGATAAAAATACAATAACCAAAGTCTATTCTCTTAATTATTTCGAACATTTCATAAAGTACAAGCATACCAATCTTACCATAGAAAACGAAATACCCACTCCAGCACCAGATAGGTTCTTATTGAAAAGAAACTCTCTTCTTTCTTTTACACATACATTATAATACATAGACATACATTTCAACTTTTGAGAGTGTCTACTTCACATCAGATACTTGAGCCAAACCTAGTAAAAATAAATATATATATATATATATATATATATATATATTATTTTAATCTTTACTGCAATCAGTGGGATGAAAAGAAACTTTCTTTCCTTCGAGATCATACAGCACATGAAAATCAAACTGTGAGAAACTTCCAATGATGGAAATTCCGGTCATTGTGCTTGGTACTATCGTCAAGCAAAGCAGGTTTCGATCTTCGATGTTAATTAACAGGTTTACAGGTTTCAGCGGAACAGTAGCTCCGGTGAACTGAAAGGCAATTTCAGGAAAAGCCATGTTTTCATGATATGGAAAACAGAAGTTTAGCGGGGAGGGAACATCTTCTTGCACCAGTTCAACGCCAAGGGTTTCTAGCAACGAAGCCGCGAATGTGGAGAAAAAGGTTGGCTCCAGATACGTCAACACCGTGCCGGAATCAATAATCACGTTGCCGTCAGTGCCGCCAGTTGGCACCGTCTTCTGTGCAATGGTGACAGCTTCAAGGTTGAGAAAGTAAAAGGTGGGTAACGACGGTTTGATTATCATCGGAGTTGACACAACCCCGTTTCCCGTTATTACTGCTTCGTTCCCGAATCTCAACTTGCTGGATGAGGTTGAACCGAAAGGAAGCAAACAGTAGGAGAATTTGTGACCGATTTGGTCACCGATTTGTGAAACCAGCGATAACGGTCCAGCTCCGAGACCCACTAGACCAGTGAGTTTGGTGCTGGAATAAACAGTGAAGTTGTTTAACAATCCACATCCGAAGATGGTGTTAGGTAAAGCAACTGTTTGTGCTCCACCTTGTGAATCATCAAAAGTTAGGGTTTCGGTACTCAAAAGCCCTGCAGAAAATGAACTGTCACCGTATTCGTAGATGTAGACGCATTCACCCGACTCTCCACATTGACCTCGTCCATCTCGGAGTAACGTGCATGGTTGTGTGCCACATGTGGTACCCACGAACGTGGAAGATTTGAGTGGTTCAAACAATGGGGTATCTTGGGGGAAACAGCTTGCACAAGGGGAACATTGTACCCAGATGAGATCACTCCCTGTGTCTACAATGGCAAGCCTTTCAACTGGAGGAGTGCCAATGTAAAATTTCATGAGGTATTCACCTTTGTCAGGGACCAAAATTGATTGGGGTAGCTTGTTGGTTTGATCTAAGTGATGAGAAACTCTGTTTAGTCGAGAATTTGAGCGTAAGGCAGCGTTTATGATGCGCTGTGATGGGGTGAGAGAAGGGTTGTAGAAGGGTGAGACAGGTGAGTCACGGTGGATAAGGTCGACGGTGAAGCCACCGAGGCTTTCATCGGCTTCTGCAGAGGAAAGAGAATAAACTGAGAAGAAGGCTAAACAGAAGAACATAGAAGGATTCATGATGAGAAAAGTGATTCAAAAGTGAAAGATGTAAGAGGGAGCATGTTGATGTGGTTCTATTAATAGATTTTCTGAGTTTTGCACGAGTTAGGAGTGTTTGAAGAACACTTGCTTAGGATGACATTTGGTTCCTTTGAAAAGTGTAAATGTCTGTTTGGTAGGTTCCTAACGGTAATCAAAAACAGATATTTATTTCTCCATCTCTGGTTGGGTCAACTTATGCAAATAATGGTTTTCTGTCTCGGCGAAGAGACCAAATGAGAAATTGTTTGATGAATGGTTTTCGGTCTCAACATGGAGACCAAGAATAATGAAGAAACTTTTCAATATATCATGGAAGATGCATCGTTTTCACTCTCCAAACGTTATATGGTTTTGATTCTCCACAAAGAAAGGGCATATGGATTTGTATAATTACTAGTAACAATACCCGTTCCATGCACAGGATTTTAAAAATTAATATATATATATATATATATATATATATATATATATATATAAAGAGAGAAGTTTTAAATTATAAAAAAAAATATATTTTACATTATATATAAATATGTGTATTATATTGTAAAAAGAACTTAAAAAGTTGAATTATTGCATCGTAGTATTTTAAATACAGTAATCTAACTCTCAAATATAAATTTCCATAAATTAAATTATTGTTTTATACATTATTAAAATAATTGTATATTTTTATTTTATATAAAAAAATTAAATTAAATAATTAAGAACTATAAAATTAAAGTAATTAAAAAAATGAAGTACAATGGTGAAGTTTTAGAAAATCGAATAAGAGTAGCTAAGAGTTTTATGAATGATACTTATATATTTTATTATTAAAAATTTAATACTATAAATATAATTTATTTTAGGCGAGTTTTATTTTATAAAAAATTTTATTTATTTAAAACTTTTTTTCTAAATTTCTTCTATCTTCTTTCTAAGATTCTAACATCCCTTTCATTTTTTTTAATATTTGAGTCCATCTTAGGACTCCTAGGGTCAAGAGTCATAAATTTATTTGATAAAATTTATTTATTTTAGATTATGTTGTATGTGACTTTTGAGGGGCTTTATGTGGTTTTAGGTAACTCTAACTTGTTTTCTATTCTTTTGTGATTACGAGGATGTTCAGATCATTAATTTGAATTTGAGTTTTTGACATGTAGTTAAAACTAGATAATTTTGGTCACTGTAGAGTCTTTACGAGAAAAGGCTTTTTATTCGAGGTAGGAAAAACTAATATATTTATAATGATTGCATTAGTTTTAAATTGATGAATTGAGTATGATGTGATCATTGAATTGGTATTTTATTGCTTGAACTACTATTTTTGGATTGAATTAATATTGTTATTTGTGGAGCTTATTTGATTCAGTTAAGATTGTCTAAATTTTCTCTATCTCATGGTTATTTTAAATTAAAACAAGGTATTTTAAACTAAGAAATAACTAAAATTGTATAAATAGTCAAGTTGGACAACTCTATATATTCAAGTTAAATTGGGAGTTAGAATTCTACTTAGTGGTACTACAGAATTGTTAAGCAATACACACAGAAACTATGATAGTGAGCTCTAGAGGTTTAGGGCGTTGAGCGACACCCTAATAATGCTAGAAGCTCATAAGTTAGTGAGTCCAATGGTTTAGGGTGTTGAGTGTCACCCTTGATATTGTTTCTCTGTAAAAAGTATGAGTATGAAGGTTAAGAGTGTTGTAAAGCTAACTTAGAACTCGATTTAAGCTAACAAAGAGTGATTTTAGTGTTTGAATTGTGTTGAAGTTTGACTAAATCTACCTCTAAATCTACAACTTTAGATGGTCAAGTCCTAGGAGTACTCTTTATGGTACTCTAAGCCCATCCTAGTACCCAAAGATTATTATGTTGCCTATTGTCCAACATGAAACCTATCAGTGATTTTGTACGACTCGCCTGTATTACAAATAAGACTATATTCCAACTACACATCTCTGGTCTATTTCATCCAGAAACATACAAAAAAATTGATTGGACCACAACTTAAGACTAGCTTTCAGTCAATCTTAAGCTAATAGGATAAGTGATTAGTTCATCCCATAATAAAGCATAAATCAATTAACCACTTTATATCAAATGAAAACTACATAAATAAAAGTGTCAATGAATATAAGAGAGTTTGAATTTGCTACATCATGTTCCAACACAATAGAGGTTTAGATCCTCATGAACATTGAAAGAAGTACATGCAAGGAAGAGGAAAATATCTCCTAATACAAGGATTATGTGTGAGAAGACTACTAGAGTCTCTCTCTAGAATCACCCTAAGAAAGTTAAGACTGAAGTCCCTTTCTCTCTCTTTCTTCACATCCTTTGAATTTTTCCAGAATGCTCTTATTTATAGACTTTTGAAACATGGCTCAAGCGGTGGCTCACGGCTCAAGCGTTGAGGTTTCCTCCCTTGGTGGGTTTCCTCCATGGCTTAGGCTATGACTTCTTAGGCTAAAGCTGCTTGAGGTTTCTTAATAATGAAGCACTCTTTCATGGCTTAAGATCCAACTTATGGCTTAAGGAAACCTCCTTCAGTTGGTTTTCTCTATAGCTCAAGCCCTTAGTTGGCACTACAACCGTAACAAGGAAAATTCTTCCAAAATGATATAAAATCTTCTTCTTTTCTTTCAAATGCAAACTTAACTCCATGGATTCACATATTTATGCAAAACAAGTAAAATTGGAATAGTTATCATAGACTTTATACACAATCAAAACAAGATATGTGTTAATTAAACATTGAAATTCACTAATATTTATCAACATTCCAACTTTAAACCTTTGTTTGCCCTCAAACAAGTCTAGAATTTAGCATATTTACAAAACATCAACCTGGTTCACAAGTTGAATTCATGGATGCTTTCCTTTAGGATATGCAAGATCAGAAAGACAAATCACATTTCATTTCACAAAGAAATAAAGTATAAGTTTCAACAACATGGAATTAGTGCATTAATTGTTAAGAAGTGGACTTCCAACATTAATCACTCTCATGTGTAGGGAGATGCTATATGTTCAGTGTTTCACTCTTCACAGTGGAATCCAACTCTTTCTATGCTTTGTACCACATTTACATGAGTATATCTTAGACTTAACCCTCAAAGATCACTAAGGACTTTCTATTGGCTTGTAATGAGGTTGGGCATGAAGAATTCATGGTTTTTCGTGGTCATTTTTACCAATGAGAAACATTGATATTTTGAAGAGATTTTGATGATGATGCACTTAAAGACTTGAAGACTTGAAGAATCCAATACTTTAAATGTTAAAAGTATTCTTTGTAGAAAGCATTTATATAGGAACTATTTTACAATTGTAAACACTTCGAAGTTTTATAACTTAGTGATTTCTTGGACAATAATAAATTACCGTAAGGGATAATCGATTATCACAAGTAAAAGTGGAAAAGAGTTTGTCTTGGCAATAATTGGTTATCATAGGAGATAATCGATTATCACCACAAGTTTTGATATTGTCCAGGGTTTGACAATAATCGATTATCACTAATGATAATTGATTATCACGTTTTCCAAAATTCATACGGCTTGAAATAATTGATTATCACTTGTGACAATCGATTATCACTGGCAGTTGGGAGTTGTCTTTTCACTTTCTGATTCCTGGCCTATATATAGAACCCTCCTAAACCTTTTAAAGGTGACCAAAACTGTTTGAGAGCATAGAACCCTCCTAAACCTTTTAAAGGTGACCAAAACTGTTTGAGAGCACAAAATCTGTTATGAGGAAGTTCTCAAGTTTGAGTCTTAGTTTAATCTAGTATTGTGAAAGGAGAAGTTTGTTTTTAGTATATCTAAAGATGCAAGTGGTTCTCTACAAGTTAATTGAGCCGGTGTTCATTTTATCGCGTATCGAAGGAAGGAGTTTTATGTTCTTATTGTTTCATCATTCTCATTGTAATCTGAAACTGATTTTTAGTGAAAAAGTTAATCACTCTTTTATAATAATTAACGACTGAATGTAGAATTTTTTAAGTCGAACCAGAATAAAATTTTTTGTGCACTTTTATCTATTTCTGCATCTTTTATTCAAAAACTATTTGATAAAAGTTCTGAAAAAAATAATCCAAAATTTTAAAAAAATCAATCCACCTCTCTTTCTCTTTTTGTTATTAACATTTCAGTGATACCAATATGAAGGGAAAAGTAACATCTAAACTGTCATCAATAATTTGAATAACCAGATTTATTTCAAATATGCACTGATTGCTTAAAAGAAAAGAAAATTTTCATGTTTTGTTAACATTTCGTCAAACTGACCTGACAAATATCGCTCACAAAGTCAAAGATTGAATTAAATGGCAAAAGGCCATGAAGAGAACTTGAATTAGTGTCTTGTGTATAATATTCAAAAGGATTAGTGCAGAACTAAATATTTTGAATATAAAAAGATACACCAGTGAGGATAAAAATATATTTTGAAATAATTATCCAAACAAAATATTTTCTGCCACATGTACTTACAATTGCAAAAGTTTAAAATATGCTCAGAAAGTAGTCGATAACCTGGACCAATTAGTAGAAATTGATTTATATATATATATATATATATATATATATATATATATATATATATATTAATAAACTACTATTTCTGAAGTATAATAAGATTTAATGAATACAAACTAAGATAATATATTTTATGTGATATAGATAGATTTAAGTACAAATTCCAGAATAAGGAACTATAGAAAAAGAAAAAAAGGGCAGAGACGTGTACATGGCTGGTTCAAAGCTTTTAGCTATTGGAATCATGCAAAATTGCTCAAAGGGTACAGTGGGTGCTGAATAGAAAAAAGGCTTGAAGGGCATTGTGTTGCTGGAAAGGAAAAATGCTTGGAGGGCACAACACCTACGGAATGGCAGAAAGGCTCTCAAAGGGCAGGCAGAATAACTTTTGGAGAGGGTGGATGTTGAAGAGCAAAAGGTGTCCAGAAGGCAAGGTGACTATAAGAGAGAAAATATGGTAACCAATGATCACTGATAAGGTTACCATATTTCCTTATCTTTTCATCAGTGGCACTTAATTTTGCTTTCAAACATTTGAAATCCAAATGACCCACATTTTAATATAACTAATGATAACAAATACATTTTTCAAGACAATGATGCCAATACCTTATCATCTTCAGGCTTACCGACAATGCTAAGATCTGCTGAATACATTCCTGCAGAAAAACACTAGGGTGTGTCCAAATGAACTAACAAGCTTTCAAGCCTGGTATCCATAGTAAACCA
The DNA here is from genome assembly GCA_027742785.1 of Vigna reflexopilosa. Taxonomy (NCBI): domain Eukaryota; kingdom Viridiplantae; phylum Streptophyta; class Magnoliopsida; order Fabales; family Fabaceae; genus Vigna; species Vigna reflexopilosa. The sequence goes on from CM050932.1 coordinate 23,263,596, forward strand.
TGCAGGAATGCTAACCTAAAGCAGAACCGTGTCATCTTGCTAAGAAAAGAAAATATAATTATACCATCTCAAATAATTCTTCCTTTTTCTCCTCAAATGAAACCTTGATTGTTGACAAGTAAAGCAAGAGCTATATTAGTTCAAACTTTGTAAATATCATTCATTTATTACATACAAGTTACACACAAACTAAAATTAGAGGTGCAGAGAACGTAAGTAAAAAGCAAAGTGTACATATTTATTTATCTAATACTTTTTTAATATTGTTAATTATTGTAATTAATATAATTGTTAATCAATAATTATAAACTATATTTATCTGTAGGATCTTATTACTATCCATAATGATAGGATATGTATTATTAGTATTTACTATATATGTAAACTATTACCATAAGCCTAATACATCATTATACCTTAAATGCATTTCTTTCTTTACATGATTTTCATAAAATAAAAAGATAAAATACTCTATAATTAATTTAGATATCAAAAATATTTTTTACAATAATTTACAGAAAAAAAAAACATATTTAATAAAAAAATTTAACAATTTATCAGTAGTAAACTTTTTTTTTTCTCAAAAAATCTGGTCTGTTTGAACTCAACAAAACTACAAAGACAAGAAAGTGGGAAACGCGTTTCAATAATTGGGTGCAGCGCGTTCAATTCAAGCATCGTCTTGTTCCACTGTCCATTCGTCTTTCTCTCCATTCACGAGCTGTCACTGAGTTCACCTACAAATTTCAAACTCTCGTAAATTCAATTTTCGGTGCACATACAATTCTAGACAGAGAAGTTTAAACTGTTTCTTGTTTTGAATATTATTATTATTATTATTATTATTTTTTGGAAATTGCGATCGGATTTGGAGGGAGATGGCGGCGCCGAATAGAATCGAACGCGCTCACCAGATGTACCGTGAAGGACGATACGAGGAGGCGTTAGGGTTCTACACGGAGGCAATCGCCATGGCTAAGACTAACCCTCAGAAGATCGCTTTGCATAGCAATCGAGCCGCGTGCTTTCTGAAGCTTCACGATTTCAAAAAGGTTACGTCTCTTTGTCGCTCCCTTTTGAATTTGTTATTGGTGCTTTGGTTTGGAAAGCGATTTTCTATGTTTTGTAAAGTGAGTGAATGCTCCAATTTCAGTTTTTATTTTGTTTAATTTCATGAAATTCATTTAATTTGAAATTGTTGAGTTTTGTAATAATTACGGAAGTGCTAAACAATCTTCGTTAGGACTCCTGTACTAGGGAGGAACTGTTTGATTGATCAAAAGCGAGGGTGTGTAGAAACTGGATTTGATTATGTTGATGTTTCAGTTCATTACGTTGGCCGGGGAAATTGCTTGCGAAAGTTTTGCAAAATTTATGGGGTGTGAATGGAAAATTGTGTAGATGAGGTTGAATATGTTCATTTCCTTCTCTTATGTCTCTCTAAAGGATCTGCGGTTATTTGTAATAGTAATCCATCAAATTAAAAAAAAAAAAAAGAAGTTTAGTTTTGATTTACACTGTCAACTAATTAGAAATCATTATAGAGGTGATTTTAATGTAATTATTGTAAGAATTAATGAATTTCAACTATATGACAACACTTTATGATGGAATAACGGTGTGAAAAAAATTAAAGCATATTCAGTTATATTCTAACAAATACTGGTTGCTTTGTTGATGTTCAATTTTTGACCTGAGATTGTACAATGTCATTCTACAGTTTCGCCCTTTTTTGTTAGAAATTTCATAATACATTGGTTTGTGTTTTTCTTTTTTAATCTCTGTTTAGGTTCCACCTAATCCTAGTTGAGTCAAATGAAAACATTGGTTGTTTTATTTATTTCTTTCTGGAAACTTTTTGTTAAAAGTTTTGTAATACATTGGTTATAATTTCAACCTTCTAAAATGATGCCCTTGCTTATCATTTTTCTACCATTTCCAAGCTTATGCTGCATGTATTCCTGTCTAATACTTTTTCTTTTTGGGATCCAATCAATCCTTGTTATTTCAGGCAGCAGAAGAGTGTACCTCGGTGCTTGAGCTTGATCACAAGCACAGTGGGGCATTGATGCTACGGGCTCAAACGCTTGTCACCCTGAAGGAGTATCATTCAGCTCTTTTTGATGTCAACAGACTGTTAGAGTTGAATCCATCTTCAGAGGTTTATCAAAATCTTCAAGCTCGCTTGAAGACACAGTTGGTAGGCACTATTATCTCTTCTCTTTTATATTTTTGTTGCAATTTCACTTGCATGCAATGCACCCTGGTAACATGGTTTTGTGGTACCAAGAGAATTACTAATTATGTCTACGGGCATATGGTTCCAACTTGGTAATAATAATAATAATAGTTATTATTATTATTATTATTATTATTACTACTACTACTACTATTATTATTACTGTTTTGATATTGTGGCTGCTATTGCTGTTATTCCTTGTCCTTTTGGATTTTACATTTTTCTGGTTAGGATTTTCCTATTTGGAGGGACACTCATGAAGTATATGTGCAAGTTATGATTATATTATAGTTAGAAAGTATTTGATTTGATGAATATTGCAACAGGAAGTGGGAAATAGTAGAATAAAAGTGAGTAGAGAAAGATGAGTCAGACTAATATTTGGCCAAGAATTTTATTGTTGTAGACTAAGTATTTTATCAGCTCGTAGTAAGAAATGTTTTTTTTCCCTATATTCTTGATCAAGGAAAGTCACTTGCTCCAATACCAGAATCAGAAGAGGAGTTTGAAGAACAGGAAGACGAGGAGCCTGAAGTGATAATTGGAGAGGAGAATGAAAGAGAAGAGATGGGAGACAAATATTCTTCGATTTCTAATATTATGATAGAACAGAAGGATGAACTCGGTAAAGGCATTGTTATTACCGAATGTGCTGCTCATGAAGCAGAGCCCAAGTTTTCAATGAAGCAAGGGGGAAACCAAAACTATGACTCTAAGAAGTTCATAGCAGATGCTATAGCTCCTAAAGCACCAAGCAGGGAATCCAATGAGGAACATTCAAAAGGATGGCAAACTATTCCAAAACCAAAAGGACATTCAGCTCTAGACTACGCACGGTGGGATAGTGTTGAAGATGATTCTAGTGATGATGATGGTGACAGTGAAGAAGAAGAATCTTTGCCTCAATACCGGTTTCGTGTAAGAACAATTGGTGTACGTCCTGTAAAGTGAGATGTTTGTACTCTCTACTGACATTACCTATAAACAGCTGTTTTGATCCCAAAGTGAACATAACAATGATATTTGATGGGAAAGATTCAGTGGCTTGAAATGGCTCTATCATGTTGTACGCCTTGAAGATCTATGAATCCTATAGAAGTACTGATCTGTACTGATTTGGTTTGACTGTCAGTGGTGATGAGCTATTTGGACTCTGAATTTTACATGGAACCCCTCCCTTTTGAAGCTGCTAAACGTCCTGTTGTGATAGCAAGTTTAGAGGTTCGTGTTTACATATTGGACCAAAAGGGTGGGGTGTTTTTCAGCTGCTGAGGCTCATAGTGAGTAATATCCATTCCAGCCGGAGCAGGCTGATTACTTTTCTTGGTGATACTATTTCCACATCTATAAATAATATTCAAATTTCCTAATAATTAACTATTGTACTATTTCTCTATTCTGTCATTTAAAACCAAAATCAAATCATTCTAATATGTACGGGCACGAAGCTGTGCTTTATGCTCTGTTCTTTGTTTTTTTATATAGTATGATTCATTTGTTTCACCAATTGTTTTATATTCATGTTTTACACTCTAAATCTTTTGCAAATTCTATATCCCATATGCATTTATTTCCTTAGGTTTCTCTGTTTCCAGAATGCAACTTGATTTTGTATTCAGTTATTTTGAGTTTGATGATAGAATTTTTTTAAGAACTGCTTATTTTATTTTCACCTGTTAATACGCATAAATAATGGGAAGCATGGATTCCCAGAGAAAAAAAGAAAAAAAAATTAAAACATTAAGTATTGTGCAGGATCTTTCCAAGTTTCAATTAATAATGATAATAAAGTAATTTAATATATAAATATAATAATTATTTTAATTTATATGATTGGAAGTATTAATTAATTAAAAATTTATAAAATATATATATGATTTAAGATGGAAAGAAAATTTTGAAAATAAAAAATTAAAGTAAAATTAGTTGCCGGCCCGTTGAGTTGTCCATTGTGGGACGGATTAAAATCCATTTTAGTATTACGGTATTCGAATAATATGGTAACATCTCATTATACTTAGATCCTCTATTATATACTCAAAAACCTTTTTTTTTTTGTCGTGTTTATATTTAGAATGAAAAGTTGGTCAAGTTCAACCAGAACCAATTCCATTCTACTCAAGCTTTAGAATATGAATAAAGTTTTATATGTATATTTGTTACATCTTGATCAAAATTTACATATTACCTTACCTGTATACAAAGAAGTTTGCAATTGTCTGAATCAAATTATTAGATGTTCAAATTACACCCACCAAAAGATTAAGAAAGTTGTTTTTGGTGAAAATAATTTTTTAAACTTATCTTTGGTGAATGAAGTTAGATGTTCAAATTACACTAACCTACACAAATACAATTTCTGAGTATTTCTCAACTTCATTGTCTTTTGTTTTAAATGGAGAGGTGGAGCTATGAGTGCTAAGAGAGAAGCTCCTCTTTCTTTTTCTTTTTCTTTTTCTCCTTTTGTAACATCATCTTCTAACGTCATAATTTATTCAACCTTTTTGTTTCACAATTATTTTAAAAACTATGAAACCAATTTTATCAAGTAATTAAGATCATTTCTAATGATAGTGTTTTAAAACAATTAAAATATGTAAATTGACAATAACATTAAATTTTTTATGCAGCAAGGTCAAACACAATTACTCATTTGGTCTATTAGATGAAAGTGTATGATGTTATAATTTCATCTAACTTATTAAACACTAGCTCACAGCTTCGTTTGACCTAACAGAAGAAAACTATTAACTTCGTCCAACCAAACATACACAATATAACGATTTCAAATATATAAAAATAATAATAAGAAATAAACTTCTTCCATAAAATTATGTGTAGATGATGAGTCTTTAACTATTACCAATGGAAGAAAATGTTTAAGGAAAATAAACATGATTAGGAAGTGTTTCAATTAGTGCGATCGAGGTTAATATTTTATGAAGTTCCGTTCGTTCAACTCCATGTACAGGTTACTATTCGTTTTTTACTTTGTTCGGTCGTACTGGGATGTTACCTACAATAGGTGCTCCACGCAAAGATTCGACACTCTAACAATATATGCGTATTAAATGTAATCAACTTACCACAATACCTCAAACCTGTATTTATAGATTTCAAAATAGATTTCAGATTAGCGTCAGCCTAATTATGACCTACCTAATTCTGATCGTGCTTTGGTTTAAGATAATCATCATCAGTCCTAATTCTTGTTCAACTTCAATCATTTGGTTCATGTTGCTTGGTCGACCAGTTTGTTGGGTGTTTCTGACGGATTGGACCGATTGATCCTAAGCTAACCGGATGACCATACAGTACATGAGGAAAGTTTCTTCGTTCTCTTTCTTTTGCTTTGTTTAGTTTTGTCTTAAATAAAAATCTTGAACTCATGTTTGTGTCTTGAATTTTGTAGGTTTGCTAATGACATATCTCTTGTTTTAGGTTGTCATCTTCTAGAAGAATGAAGGACCATGGAAGACTCTAGCCTAAGGGACCTTTAGTTTTGCTAAAAAGACCCCTTGAAAGTGGAAAATGGGAACATATTGGGAGTGTGGATTACTATGCACACTTGGAGGAGAGAAAATGTACTTTTATATAATTTTTCAATGATTGGAGAATATTCTCCCCTATACCTCATCATTAGGGTTTCTAAAAAGATATTTTATGATTTTATTAATGTATCCTCATCTTTGTATTATTACTAGGATTGGCCTATTTAAGAAGACTCCTCTGCACTTGTAAAGGGTTGTGGAATAAAAAAGTAAAGTTATTTATAACCATTTTTTGTTGTGAATGTCTCTCTTTCTAAAATGATTCATCCTTTAGTCTTATTTTGAACTTTGGTTCAACTGATGACAGCCACCACTTGTCTTCTTGGGTTGGTCCATTTCTCAAGTGTCATGTCTCTTTCCCCATCCTTTTCCATCCCCTTTATTTTCCATTTTTGTTTCTTTATGTCAAGTTTCTTTATGTTATTATATGTTCAAAGAGACCTCATCTTTGTTTCTTTATTTTAAGATTAACAAGATTTACATAAGAGTTGATTTTGTTATTTTTAAAGGATAACATGTTTGTGTTTATGTTGCTTAAGAAAGTTTGAAAAAGATCATCATTGTACATTAAGATAACAATGTTATCTATATGTGAAGGTTCACCTCATAGAGACTCCGAGAGTAAGAAGAGAAGATGAGTTCAAGATAAACAAACAAAATGATAAGACTTAAACATAAAGGGGTGAAAGCAAAGAAGAACATAAAGAAACTTGAAATAATGAAAAAAAAATGAAATGAAAGAGGATAAAAAATGTGCACTTGGAGGATGGACCACCAACCAAGATTAGTGGTGGTTGGTGTCACTTGAATCAAAGTTTAAGATAAAACTAATGAATAACTCACTCTAGAAATAAAGACACTCGTAACCAAAACTATAACTTTACTTCATTCAACAATCTTTTACAAGTGGGGAATAAGTCTTCTCAAATAAGCCATAAGATGGATAGCTAGCAAAATCACAATATGTCTAAGGTAAATAAGAGAATATTCTTCAATCATTGAAAAAAAAACGTGCATTCTCTTTCTTCCAAGTATCATAGTAATTCACTTTGAATATATTCTCCTTTTTTTATTTTCAAGGAACTTAACCAAACTAGAGGTGTGGTGAGTACACTTCCTTGGACTGGGTTCCTCCATGATCTTTCATTTCTCTAAAAGGTAACACCCTCAAAAAGAGGAAGCATCACTGAGAAACCCATAAAAAACAAGACCTAAATATGAGTTTTAGATTTTTATTTAAAACAAAACTAAACAAAATAAAAGAAAAACAATGAATAAACTTTCCTCTAATACATGTTTATTTTTCTTAAACATTTTATTTCATTATTGATAGGAGTTCAGGACTCATTGATAAAGAAGTAATATTTTGAATATTAAATTTAGCATGAAAAAATAACAAGAAATAAACATCTTTCATAAAAATTAATATCACATCACAACAAAAATTTATCTTGGCTTTTTATAGTCAACCAACCTCCGACTATATTTATGACCTCAAATTTCACTTATTTTTCTAAATCTTCTTTTAAATAAATTTTACTTTTTTTTATAACGTTGATGATTTATTTGGAAATAAATAAAAAATTTAAAATATATATAAACATAAGAAGAAAATAAAACACTATAATATGATATATCATTTAACTCTCATGGTCAGGTGAATAAAAAAAAAAAAAGAATTACAATATTCATGTTTAATTACTTTTATATATTTTTTAAATAATAAAAAGATGAATAATTTAATCTATCATATATTATTTTTATTTTTATTTTTATCCTTAGTTAAATTGTTATTATTTTTTTATTGTGTTAGTTCATACATGAAAAAACTTTATGGTAACATTCTGCACACACAATACTTAAGGAATTTAGGATTGATGGTTTAGAAGTTTTTCCTCTTCTCTACAAGTATTTACAGAAATATGCTGAGAAAGTGGCAAATTCTTCCTCCATCTCCATACCTTTTGTCCTGCACCCCAATCAATATTAAATTTTTTTATCTTTTTCGAATTTACAAGTTAAAAATGAGTAATTCAGGAGTTATTTTCTTCTTAATTCTCTCAAATTTTCGAAAGTCATTTTTAGTTTTCGGATATGTGAAAGTTCTTTTTAAGGAAAAAAATACTTATAAATTCTGTAATCTAGAAGTGAAAATTCATTTCCGAATTGATTAATCCGTAAATTAAAAAATAACTTTCAGATTATACAATTCAAAAACTTTTCAGGCAATCCAGGAGTTTTCCAAATTCTGCAATTAAGAAACTTTTCGGATTGTGGAATCCAGAAGTTTTCCTGTTAATGTAATTCAAAAGTATTTTTAACTTTTAGATGACACAATTTGGAAAGGGCAAAATGAAAAATTTAATATTCATGGAAGTGGAGGAAGAATTTCCTGAGAAAGTAAAAGAAGGGACTAAGCAGTCCAAAATTCACTGTGGAAATAGCATTACGCCCAGATTTTAATTTGCACAGCCTTTTTATGTGGTTTTCACACACATTTACAAGTTCTGATATTCACAACAATCAACAACAAAATGAGCAGGACCAGAAAACTACAATACAAACAATTATTGTTGGCCCTTACATGTCAATAATATATGTATAGCTATTTTGAAACTATATATGGCAATCAGATCAAATATGTTCATTTTCATTTAGAAGCCTTGTGGACCTGTCCCTTGTTCTGAATAGCAGCTGCAGACATCACACGCAGACGGCGAGCAATTTCTGTGAAGGATGGCCTAACTGCAGGATTGGGTGCCCAACACTGCTCCATCAGTGTTTTCCACTCAAGATCACAATAACTGGGAATTGTAGGTCTCAATGTGTTATTCACAATACCTCCTGCATGTAGTGTACAAGGAAGTGAGAAATTTTTCTTTAGGATACTTGTCAGTTCTGATTTCTTTAACGATTTGCATGTCAGTTCTGATACTTGTCATTTGTAAATTGTTGTGAAAAGTATGAAAAATTAGTTAGTAGAATGAATTTTTTCCTTTTCAAAAAAGTTTGTTGGCAAGTTCCAGACAGGCTAAAAGACTTGTTAAAGGGAAAGAATTAAAAAATTTCATTGATGCTATAAGCATGCATGCATGGGCAATGTAATTTTATGTATACCATCTGATAATGCAACTAAGAATTTAAAAATAGATCTCAGCTGTTCTTAAATTTATACATATTAGCAAAAGGAATTTGTCTTCTATAATTTTCTCATCAACAATGTGAGATGTTGCTGCAAACTTATACAAGCAACATATCTCTGAAACTTACATTTCAAGGAAGGAGGGGTGAAAACTATTGAAATTCTAATATTGTAATAAAAAAGATTTTTAGCTTGCCCAATGAGTTTTTGCTATCCTGATTGTTTTTCCCTCAGGTTATCTAAGGTTGTTCTGTAAGAAAGTAGATAACTTGAATTTAAAAATGAAATGAATATCTCCATGAGTTACAATTTGTTATAAAATCAGAAAAATGGTAAAGGTTGTAAAACCAGAGAAAAAACAGAGGAGAGCTTTTCTTGTGAAGATACATGGTAAAGGGAGACAAAGAGTATACTTCAATATTTTGAGTCCAGTGGCTTATATGTTACAAAAGGTTTCTCTTTAATTAATAAAAGAGATGTAAATCTGCATAAAATATGCTACTACTCATTCTCACCTAACAACTAATCATATAACCAACTTTTCCATAAAACAAGGTTTATAATTAATATCAACCTGACATGACTTAACAAACAAAAAATAAATAAAATCTTAAGAGTATCTAGAAAAGTCTCATTTTCTAACAAAATTATATTATGAACAAGTTAAAGAAGTAAAAGTTTACAGAGGTCACTTGAGAGCTTCTACTAATTAGCTTATGTATAAGATAATTTTAACTTTGGTGGTGACATTTTGTCTTCATATTTTTCTCTCCTAAAAGTCTTGATGGTTCCAAACATTTCCTTACTTTGGTTTAGCTATATTAGTTGCTGTTCAGGTTTTCCACATTTGATCTGTTTTATAGTAGTTAAATTTTCACAGCGTAGCCTGATTGTTGTGAGATTTTAATAGAACTATCAATTCAATGCAAGTACTATATTGATGCAAACTAGTGCCTGATAAAGGTCAAATACTATTAGAGTCTATACAACAGTAAGTAAAGTTCCAAAAAGAAGAGAAAAGAACCGCACCAATAATTGCACCATAGTGCATATTAGCATATGGCTCTTCACCAGTAAGAATCTCCCATAAGACTATGCCGAAAGAGAACACATCAACCTAAAGATAGAGGTAATAGCATTAATAATCAGTGTTTCTCAAACAATAGAGACAGAAGAGACAATAAAGGACAACATAATCCACTCAATAGTGTGATTTATTTCTTTGCAATGTTAAATTTGAGAGACAAATTGGAACAAGATGAAAAAGTCTTCATAGGGAGGTGCCAATTGAACTACAACCTTGTTGGGGACAATTTCAATATGGTTTAGGAGGAAAATATAAATCAACTTGTTGGCTATTTTCATATTCCCTGTAACTAACAGTGATTCTAAATTTCCACTAATTATTTGAAAATTTACCTTTTCTGAGACCTTGTTGCTGCTACCATTTAGCAGCTCTGGTGCCATCCAAGGTAGAGTTCCACGAACACCACCAGAAACAAGGGTGTTTCGCTTAATTTTTGATAGGCCAAAATCACCAACCTTGTGAAAAGAAAGCTTCTTAGCTTTGTCACAGTGAAGAAAAATTTATAATAGAATGGCTAATCCCCAACTTTACTAGATACCTTGCATATTGGCCGTAAAGGATCCTTCAAGTTCACAAGCAAATTGTCACATTTCAAGTCAAAATGCACAATATTTTTTGAGTGTAAATATTCCATTCCAAAAGCTGCATCCATGGCTATTATCAACCTCTTACGGCGATCAAGATATCTGGAATAACAATAAGACCATGCAAAAATCTGACCATTTTTCTTAATAAAGCAGTCAGTGAGACCTAAGGATTATAGTAACCAGCAAAATGTCAGAACTTTCATTAAAAAATATTTGCCAATTCGTAGACATTCAATAAATTAAGATGAGGGTAATGGATCCTCTCGTGTTAAACTTTCGTATGACCTTGTTGTGTGGAAATTATCTCTATAAATATTCACCAATTTTGATAAGGCACAATATATTTAATGTTTACAAAGAGAGAGAGAGAGAGAGAGAGAGAGAGAGATCTTTTGCAGGATTAATCATGTGAAATTTTGATATGAAAGGATGCTTTCACAAGGATAATGGATACATTACCTATCCTTACGAAGCAAAACATTCCTAAGAGAACCATCCACCATGTACTCAGTGACAGTGGCTAATGTTGCTCCTGGTCCATCCTGGACTACACCATAAAATGCCACAACATTTGGATGGTGAAGCTTGGAAAGTATGTCAGCTTCACGCCAGAACTCTATTGTCTGTGAGTGGAAATGAATACCATCAAATAAGCCTCTTTAATATAAGAGTGTGTGAGAAAACGTGTAGGCTAAAGGCAGTAAGTGTGGAATTATTTTCCTTGAATCTAAAACAAAACAATATATGGGTAATCAAAGATAATCCTAACTAATGAAATAAATCTCCTGAAATAAACTTCTAATCCAAACCCCTTAAATTTAGAGATTACTTACAACTAAATCTATATTTATTATACAACAAGTGCGAAATAATTCCATCCATTACCCTCTTCTAATTATTCTTTAATAAATTTCAATATGTTTTGTCCAGTCACGATGAATGTATTATGTCCAATGTTATTGCTCACTTATTATCACAGTAGAGCTTCATATGACCCTCCAAATTAATCTTCCAAGTCATCTAAGATAATTTTTGGCCATAGTAATTCACCACCACATTGTGTGTTTTGCTCTTCCGTGTTAGTAAGTTTATGTTGCAGGTGACATCAATTGTCTTGTGGCAAAAGCCAAGTAGGCCAAATCAATCATATTGCGGTGTTTGGGTTGTTACGCTCTTAACTAGAAAGAATTGCATTCTAACAAACAGTTATAGTTTTTGACCTAGTGGTAAGTTCTTGATCCAAAGTTTCCACTTTGGAAAGTTCTAACAAACAGTTATAGTTTTTGACCTAGGGTAAGTTCTTGATCCAAAGTTTCCACTTTGGAAAGTGTAATATTCAGTTGTTGATCTTCTATCAAAAAGAGAACGTGTATAATCAGCATTAGTGTAGGCTTCAAGATCCAGTCTTCCATTCCTTTTGAACAGTATTCTCTTTCCAGGGTGGCCCTTCAAGTACTGCTGAACTATGTTTGGGGAAGTTTAGCTTCTTGGGAAGTTTGGTCCTGGAGCTTTTGTTCAAGGGTTTGGTTTGCCCCCCCGATATGTTTGTTGTTATTTTTTCTTTTTCTCTTAAATTTTTTTTTTCATGTGATGGCTGATGATGTATTTTAGGGTGTCAACCTAGCTGAGATACCAAAATATATAGTAATGCCTGAGTTTTTATTTAAAAATGCATGAATTGGCTGATGACACTCTGAATGAGAAATGTCCGTCCAAGTGTGAGTAAACTATATTAATATTCAAACCTAAAATCATCCTTTTTGTCTATGTTGGTTCTTCTTCAACTTTACATAACTTTTTTATTAGGATCCATTGGAATTTACTGGTTTGCATCCATTTTTTCCAGTTTCTGCCAGCAAATCAGTTACATATTTTGGCTGATATAAAAATTCCCTGGTTAAAGTCAGCTACTTCAATCCCCACGAAAGTCTTCTAAGATCTTGGTGATAGTAAACTACGACTAAATGTACCGAGCAAACTCCTAATCCCAACCCTTTAACTTTAAGAATTTCCTACTACCAAATCCATATTTATTATACGATAAATGTAAAATTTACATTCATATTTTGACAGAGTGACCTGACAGAATCTAAAACATGGACAGAAGGATCAGAATCACTCATAAGCAAATTACCAGTCTCTCTTGTTCTGAAGATCGACCAGCGAAGCAGCTTTTCTTTATTCTTTTAATAGCAACATCCGATCCCCTCCACTTTCCATGGTACACAGTCCCAAAGGTACCAGAACCCAGCTCTCGCAGCTCTTCAAGATCATCATTCTTTATGAACTGCCATTAACATTATAAATATATCTATTAAACTGAATGTTAGTAAATCTTATGAACTCATTATATAATTTCAATACATAAAGCAACGAAGCCATCATCTAGTACAGATGTTCTTCTGGTCAAAATTACAGAAACAGATTTATATAGGATATGCATTGCCATCATCTCAGTAGAGAATGCATGCTACAGGGAAAAACAGATTATGAAATGGTCGTGGACTAATGAGTCAATTAACACCAAGGTTGGCGAAGAGTGACATGGTACTTTTCAAGAATAAACTAAGATGGGGCATCAAAGCAATTATGCAAGGTATAATAAATATCCAGCCAGAACATATTTTCACAAACAAAATTTCATCAGTTAATATTATAAGTTTTGGATCATAACTTCTGAAGTGGGCAATAAATAGGTAGACTAAAATTATATTCTCTGCAGAAAAGGCAGGCAGGTAAAAGACATCAACGCAAACAAAATAATACATCCAAGCGTAATACCTGCACAGTACTGATGTCAAAAGTCCCTGCCAAATCCACATTCCTTGCTTCATTCTGGTCATCCTAAATTCAATCCGTTAAAAGCAAGATTGTCACCAAAAAAAGAGCAAATCTGTGCAGGCTCTAAATATAAAAAACTATTAATATCATACCTCCAGGTATTCAGATTCCTGTGGTCTTATGTTTTCCATTATGGCGTCCATGTTCTTATTTTCATTGCCCTTTAGCTGGGAATGCTCATATTTTTGTTGAAGGAGAGTTGATTCTGTTTTAGTTGTTACAGGTACATTTTTCTGATTTTCGTCACCACCGAAATTTAGGTGAGATTCCTTGTGTCCTGCCAAAGCACCATCTGCCAGTAGAGCAGCAGACTGCTGAGAATTACTATCCCCATCTGGAACTTTACTCACTGCAGACGAAAAATCAAGATAGTCCTGATCAATTAGAGAAACATTATCAAACCCCTCTTGGGCCAAGTTCTGAAAATATGACCAACGTTTAGGCTCATGATTGTCCATGTGTGAGCTCAAACCTGCTCTATCTGCTGGTAACGGACAATTACTTGATGAATCTTCGGAAAGTATTGCTTTGGAGAACATATCATGAAGGATATCACGGGGAAACCTGTCCTCAATATCAATAAGAATGTCTCCCTGAGCAGTAGGTCTTGGTTTAACTTCTGGGGGGAAATTTTGAGAATCATCTTGGCCTGTGTTTCCAGTTGAAGGAAAAGACACAGCTTGGACCTTACCGTTATCCAATTCCCTGGTAGAAACTTCAACCAAATTGAGGTCTGGAGGTTTAGATACTACATTCAGATTATGATCAACTGGAAGAACCTGATGAAAAGCCAGATGTCCAGTACCTTTGGGTCCATCAACTAAGAGGATGTTATGGTTGTCTTTGGAACGATTGGCATCATTTTCAGAATGAAGGATCTGGTCCTCAATTTCAGTAACCTTATTATCTACTAACACTTGCTTCAACTCAGAATTCACAGGCAATGATAACTTTGAATTCAACTTATTTGTTGCATCAGGCCACTGTTTGTATGTTGGCGGTGGGGCAAATCCATCATCAATGGTATTGACATCTACTTGCAAAGGCTTTGGTGCCGATCTGGATATAATGTTCTGATTTGACATATTCCCACCGTGCAATATGCCACTGGATTCTGTTTCTGAATTGTTCTGGCTGAAGTCAGAAAGCAAATCGGACATGAGTAAGTGAGAACCATACGCATCATCTGACTTAGTAGATCGATTCAGCAAATCTTCCTGCTCCCTTGGAATTCTCTCTGAATAATAGACTCTGTTGGGAAGTGGAGGTGGTTCAAGGCTACCGAAATCAATCACATTGGACTCAGCATCAACCTGAGCACGGCTGAATGCATCAGTGGGTGTAGTATAGAAATCATCTTCACCAGACTTAGGAGTCTGTGTGCGATTCATACTCCCGATTAATGAATAGGCATCTTCAGACTGCTGGTGCTTACCCTTGTTCTTTGATGGCACTGCAGGATGAAGCCCTTCTGATAGAGCAGCAGTAACTGGTGCCTCTGGTAAATTAGCATGCAAATTTCCCTCAAATGGCAGCGAAGCAATAGGATATGGTGCTTCCAAGGGGAAAACTTTTCCTGGATCGTTGCCTGTATGAATGAAATTATCACCCTTTCTTTTTACCAACATGTCTGCCATAGCTGAAACTTGTACCTGCAACTCACCGGATGTTTGTCCATCATTCATGATCCCTTGGTTAACAAAACTTTGAATAGGCACAGAAACTGGAATCTCTCCAAGATTGCGAGCGGAGTTGTTAGAAGGACCAAGACCGTGCTGTAGTGGATATTGACTAGCTTCCCCTTGGTGAATAACCGGTTCATCATAAAACAATGGATGGGTTTCAAAAGCACTAGAGGAGATTGGAAGCATTTGTTGTGAAGATTGAATAGTCAATGATGATTTAACATTGTCAGTCAAAGATGAGCCACTAACACCAAATGAGTCCATCAAAACTCTGTTGGTCTCCCTCTCATTATTTTGTTCACTCAATTCATGCAAGTTATTGGTAGAGCCACCTGCGGCATGAAGAATTGAGTTGTTTCTTGAACCCATGCTCATGCCATTAACAGCAACTACATACTGGATTTCAGAATCACCGTCAATGCTACCTATGCCAAACTGAGTATCATCCAAATCATTTATAGAGAACAGAAACATCCTAAGCTTGGTTGATCCTCGTTCACCTTGTAAATCATGACATTCTTCCATCATATTCCGCAGATCCTCATCAGAAGATACTGAAACTAACGCATCAAGATCTTCTCCAGGGAGCTGATACTTTATCACATGAGGTTCACTATAAATTAATGATGTTTTCTGCATAAGCTCCGGCAAACGTATGTCCCTTCTTATACTTATAATACGCGTTTCACCCCCAACATATCTAAGCTTTCCATCACTAGGCCTAGGCAATACTCTTCCCCCAAAGCTGCATAGAACCTTCATCTTCATGGATGAAATTTCAGATGCACTGGAAGGGGCAGTACCATGAAGGACTCGGTAACTTTCTTGATTGGATGAAGTTCTAGGAATTAATCGAGCTGAACCATAATTACTTCTGTCCGGGTTTTGAGAAGAGTTCCTTCTGTCAAACTCTTTAGGACCCTTCTCAGTCTTTGTTAGCACAGATATATCAGATCCACTCTCAGATCCTGAATGTCCCAAAATGCCTTTCAATTCCATATAGCCCGTTGAATGGTTGGGATCACCCACAACATTTGGAAATGGAGGCTTCCTGAGATTCACCCTATCTCTCATAAACTCGAGAGCAAATTCCTCACCTGTCTGTATGGAATAGTTAAGTACAGGTTTATTTTCTGACACATTATATGCTGGAGGCCGTGCATTGATATGCATGCCATCACGATGGTCTTGAGGGACCAATTGCTGTACAGAATGGAATTCCTCAGTTCTAGATTCCATGGAATTGTATTGATGTTTCTGCATCCTTGAAAGTCTTGTCAAAGCCTCATTTGTGAAGTTAAATGCATGGATTTACTGTAATGCCATAGTCCTGGGAAGAGACACTTAACATCGTGTAGAAATAATGCACCAAATACTGTAAATTCAATTTCCAAATCTCAGAAACAGGACTGCAAATCTTTAAAAGTTTGAACTCTTGACCCGTAGCAATAGGTCAGAAAGAAGATTTACCATGCTCAAGTTTGTCACCATAATCAACACATGGAGAAGCTTCCGCAATCTTAACAACCTTCAGAATATGTCACCCTGTGTGCATGATCAAACTTAGAAACTGCTCAGCGTGTAAGATATAGCAAGATACAGAAACAAGTACATGATGGGACAAATTACACCCAATAAAATCAATTAGAAAATCTATCACCAACATATTAGAATTGTCAAAATATTCACCTTATCGCAAATAAAATCAATTTATTTACCTGCCATACAAGAGAAAAAAATAAATTGTCTTGACCTGTTATAGTTGTTTGAAGAAGGCTCACAATATATCTCTCTACATTCTGAAAGTTTAGGATTATAAGTCTAAGGTTGTTCCTTCATTGTGTTCATTTGTTAGTAATAATATAGCGAAGTCCGGTATTTGGTAAAGGTAAGTTATTTATCTTCTATAAATTTCTTTCACTCCCCACTCCATTCCTTAATTACTCTTCATTACTTACACTAACTACATGAAAAAGAAGAAAGAGAATTATAAAAGTTTTTGTAGTAAAAATTAGACTTTGTTTTCTAATACTAATAATAGGATGTAGAGAATCAAAACCCAACAACAAGCACTAAAAAATGGGGGAAAATATATTACCCGTCTTTTTTTAGCAAATTAAATGGAAAAATATGTTAAAAAGATATTTAGGTCATCTAAAAATCGACCTATATATTAGATCACTTCTTCTCAACTCTCCCATGATCGTATAATCCAAAAATTATCAAACTTGACTCTTGATTTAACCTTTCCCAGTCAAAACACAGCATGCAGGATCATAAGAACACAAATCAAGTTTGACTCAATCAACAGCAGAAGACATCACTAATCATAACAAAATCACGGCTGAATCGGAAAAGGATGGAACAGAATCAACTAAATACCTGACTGATGTTTGTTTTGAGCTTGATACATGTATGGCTCAAGAAGGTTTCAGAGGAAGTGCCATGGCAGGTATCTGGGGGGAAACTGAAATCAAATGAAAAGGTATATATGGGAAAGAAACCAAAAAGAATCCAGCTTTGTCTACCCCATCTTTTGATCTACCTTTTCTTCTTTTGGGTTCAAAACAGGCTGAATCTACTTCTACTTCAATGATCCTTTCGGAACAAAATGACAGCACACACTATCTCTTCTCTCTCTCTCTCTCTCTATTTCTCCTCAATTTTGGAATAAATTAAGTTTTTCTGTCAGAAAAACAGTCAAAGGAGTGAAGAAACAGTTATGTCCAAAAACTTCCACCCTTTTTTTATTATTCTTACTGCAATAGTTCGTTAATAGTTAGCCACGTGTTGGCTTTCCATGGAGAGAAATTTACCTTATTATTATCATATTATTGTTACTATCATATTATTATATATACTGAAAAAGATAATTAAAAAAAGTTTTACGAACAACTTGTCGGAAAACATTAGAATTGACGAAGGCGAACCGTCATAAAAGCATATAATAAAAACCTGTTGATGAGAAAAGAGAAATAACTGCATGAACAATGTTTGTATAACCAATAAAAAACCTTTTCTTAAACTGTTATCCACAATTCATATTATAATGAGTAAACTTGTTGTAAATATTTCTAAATAGGAATATATAATTTATTTTTAAACTCTAATTTATTTGGTCAAAATTTCAAACTTCTGTATTACACACTAGTCTATGTTTTTAAAAGCTTTTGGCATTCTGTTCTTTAGATGGAAGTTGTTGAAATATTAAAGTCTCTTATTTTTCTTTTAAAATGACGAATCAAATGTCTTTTCTTCTTTATTTAAAAAAAAAAAGAATTTTCTTTATTTTGTCTTTCACCTAGAAATAAGAATATGAAATTCTTAATTTAGAATAATAGGTAAAGTCATATCTTTAAAGTAACTTGAAATGTGAATCCTTATTGGTCCGATTAATCCAACCAAGATTACAATTCGCTTTTCCTGTGCCTGGATATTGATATATACGTTTTAATCAAACTAAAGTGGCTCATAAACATGAAACCAATTTATATCACGTGAATTATAATCCTTGTCATGGTCTGAATAAAATAAAAAATTTTATTTTTATTAGTATTGTCAAAATGAGTCATCCAGTCCAATCCAGTCTGGTCCATTATTTTGAATCTGGCTCAAACCACCACGAGTTAATAGGTAAACGGGTTAATTCACTGACTCACTTAATTACAATTTTTTTTTAAATAAAAAAAATTTTCAAATTTTCTATAATTCAAATCTAAACAAATTTTCCTTCTAAGTGTTTAATTAGTTTTGAAAATAGGGAATTTAAATAATTTTTTCAAACAAAAATAATAATAAATATTTTTTTATAAAATTAAAATTAAAATTTAATAAAATAAAATTAGGTAGGTGAATTGGTGGATTAACCCAATTTACTACAGGTTCAATTCGAATAAGTTAGAAATCAGGTTGAGATCTGACTCGCATAAAAAGAATACAATTTGAACGAATGTACTGTCAACTGAGAAATGAGAACTGAAATAAGTTGAAAAATAAAAAAGAATAAAATTAAAATTGAATACCTAATCATCTAATAAAGTAGAAATGAATTAAAAATGGAAGAAAAAAGTATTTTGTATCATTAGGAAGTGTAGAGGAGACGAGCTACCCTCAAATTAACCTCGCGAAGAGTATTTAATGGTGCAAAAAATTCTTATACATTCAATAATTTCACATTAATTAAAAATAAAAAATTAAAGATAATTTAAATATATTTTTCAACCTCTAACTCTTCAAAATGTCTTTTGAAAGCAAAATAAAACTGTAACAATAATTTTGGACTATAAAATAGACAATACGTCATATTCATTTTTCTGATTTATCGATGTTTTTTCAACATATTTAAGATCGGAACACAACCATAAAGAGATATAATTAGGTTTCACCATCCTTTTACTAACTTAATGCATCTTTTAACAGTGATTTACTAAATTATAATAATAAATAGATACAAAATTCATAAATATAAGCAGATTTTGCAAAATTAAAGTAAATCTAAATCAACTTTATAAGAGTTTCTAATTTCTAAAATTAAGAATTGAAAATAAAAAAGACAGAATAAAATTAAGGGGCTAAATGACAAGTTTGAATTTGTACTATGGTGGTCGAATGTACAACAAAAATTTAATCAGACAACCAATGAATCATCGAAAAAATATTAGTATACCAGATAGCATTTCCTCTGGTAATGAAATACAACTTTGGAGTACCATTCAATGAATAAATTCAGCAGTATCCATCTTAACCAAGAAAAATCATCAATGACAACATTGGTATCAGCATCATCTAGATGCTTTTTGGCCCGATGATTTAGCAGCTGCAGACATTATGCGCAATCGACGAGCTATTTCTGTGAAGGAGGGCCTAGCCGCAGGATTGGGTGCCCAACACTGCTCCATCAGTGTTCTCCATTCAGAATCACAATGATTTGGTATTGTTGGTCTTAATGTGTTATTCACAATCCCACCTGTTTAAGAAGAAAGCATTTGTAGCTGTATGATAAATAACTAACTGCACGTAGTTGTCTGACACATTTTAGTATGATGCCTAGAGTCCTAGGTGTAAACCCCTGGGATTTCTCCTCCTTTTCAACTTCTATAATTGATATTTACAATTTACACATTTTCATTTGAAAGTGGTAGTTCTTTTGAAAGCCCAACCCTCCCCAGTTTTCCAACCTTAATTCTCAACTTTGATTACTAATGTCACAGAAGCTGGTTTGCTCACTGTTTTAAGAAACAACAGGAGAAACTTTCCTGTTATTTTAACTTCAATTAGAAGAAAAAGCCAATTTCAGGAGGTTACAGAAAAAATGAAATTGCTCAGAAATGAAAAAGAACATAAGAAAAAGATCATACCTATGATTGCACCATAGTGCATATTGGCATATGGCTCCTCACCGGTTAGAATCTCCCATAATACTATGCCAAAGGAGAACACATCAACCTACAAATAAAAATTCATTTTCAACAATCAATAACTCCAAACGACAAGTTTTGCTGATAAAAACAAATGTGAATGTACACAGAAATAGAGGTGATATAAAAGCATTGTAGATCTCCTATTCCCTTACAAAAAGAT
This sequence comes from Vigna reflexopilosa, assembly GCA_027742785.1. NCBI lineage: Eukaryota > Viridiplantae > Streptophyta > Magnoliopsida > Fabales > Fabaceae > Vigna > Vigna reflexopilosa. The sequence continues at coordinate 23,284,308 of CM050932.1, forward strand.
TCCAAATGTACACAGACAAATTTGTATGTTTAAAATGTTCAAAGTCAAATAATTTTACTTAAATTTATATTCCAATGCAAAGTTATCAATATTGGATAGCAACACAGCAAGATGGCCTATATCCAGATATTTTTCAGACAAATTAAATAATTTATGCTACATATATAAATGCTCGAAAATCAAAAGCTAATAAAAAATTTGGAACAGTGTTCACACTTCAATTATTTTTTTTTAAGTTATAGAAAGTGACCGAGAAACTTCAACTTTGCCCCTAAAATACACCCCAAAGTGATGCTATTTTGAGGGCAAAAAGATATCTTTTATCTGAAACCCCTTACTTTAGTGCTGCTAAAGGCCACATTGACACCCACTATAGCACTCAAGCAATAACTACCGCTGAAAAATGAGAGGAAGAACGTGATCCTAGATACAGTGAACTAATAAACAGACCTTTGCCACTATTTTAAAATCTAGAAGAGAGACCAATACAACTCAGATCCTTAGATAAATGTGACCATAGAAGATGCATTTCATTCAAACAGATAAAAATTCCACCTTTTCTGAGACCTTGTTGCTGCTACCATTCAGAAGCTCTGGTGCCATCCAAGGAAGAGTCCCCCTCACACCACCAGAAACCAAGGTATTTCTTTTAATTTTTGATAATCCAAAATCCCCAACCTAGAAAAGCAAATTTCTTAGTCTTCTCAACCTCTAATTAATGCCGAACATTTCATGTTCACAGAAAACCGAAGTAAAAGTCCCACAGGTTAGTTACCTTGCAAATAGGCCGCATAGGATCTTTCAAGTTCACCAACAAATTGTCACATTTTAGGTCAAAGTGTACAATATTTTTTGAGTGTAAATATTCCATTCCAAAAGCTGCGTCCATCGCAATTATCAGTCTCTTACGAAAATCAAGATACCTGCAACAAAATCCAAACCCATTAGTAAAATACAAGAATTATCACCCATTTCGTATGGGAAAGGGACTTTTATTGTTTTATAGCATGACTTTCTCTTAAAATAAGAAGCAATAGTAAGCCTTGAACTGATATAATATCACCATACTGATTATTTTCTTAATACAATGATCAGAAATAAAAAACAACATTTTAGGCAAAATTGGTTAATAAAACTAAATAACCAAAATGTTTTTCTAGGTGTGTTACCTATCCTTGCGAAGTAACACATGCCTAAGAGAACCATCCACCATGTACTCTGTAACAGTAGCCATTGTTCCTCCGGGTCCATCCTCCACTACACCATAAAATGCCACCACATTTGGATGATGAAGCTTGGAAAGAATATCAGCTTCCCGCCAGAATTCTACAGTCTGAAAAAGTAACCTCTGTTAGTGAGAAGGCCTTTCATGTAAATGTAGGGAGAAGGAACAAAAGACATAGCTAAACTGGAAAGTCATAGTGCATGCCATCAGACATAAATTAAATTTTAACTTACCAGTCTCTCTTGCTCAGATGATCGACCAGTGAAGCAGATTTTCTTTATTCTTTTGATGGCAACATCTGTTCCTCGCCATTTTCCATGATACACGGTGCCAAAGGTACCAGAACCCAGTTCCTTCAGCTCTTCAAGATCATCATTCATTATGACCTACAATTTGCATTCCAATAAAGGAAAAAATGAATTAAAGATTTTAAGGCCAGTGATCAAGCAACCATAAACCCTAATAATCTTAGAGTTAATTCCTCTTGAGAATGTTGTAACACAACATCAAGCAACTGCAATCCACATAAAGAAATGTCTTAGTCTCCACACATTGTGTTAGGATATAAGGAGAAGGAGAAATCAGTTAAGAAAGTTAGAAATATTAACGTGTTACTTACTTACTTGAGACATTACTTAGATATAAATAAGGGAAGCAGGGTAGGAGAGGATGATATTCCTTTTGTAGATTGACAATTAGTTCTATGTGAAAAGAGAAATCTTTTGTGAAGTGAAGGATTTCTCCTTTCACAAGAAGCTAATGCTCAATCTACAAAATGAGTATCCCCTCTCCTTTCCTCCTATCCTTCTTCCCCTATTTATATCTAACTAACACCTATTCTAACTGTCTTAACTGATTTCTCCTTTCTCAAGTTTAGGAATAATCCGTGATATTTTATTTTATGAGATGCATCAGCTTTATGTACACAGGAGCCTGCTGATAATTTTAATAGGAAAAACTTCTACAACTGGACAACAAATCCCTGTAATTATGGGCTTGTTTCTACATAAACAATCCTAGTATTAATAGCAAGATACTCTAATGATATAGAATAAAAATGCAGTAAGGCTAACATATAAAACTTCCTGAAATGTATCAGCAATAATCGCTGTTTCAACACGCTTTGAGCAGGAAATTTCTAAACATCCAAAATAAGAAGGAATCAACGACTACTGATGCAATGAGAAACTGAAAGGCAATGATCATTGGTGACTGGTTAGTCAAGGGTTTGAATATAAAATCAACCTCATGACATATAAAGGGTAGGGGATGCATAAACAATCCTCTTCCCATACCATCACCTAGTGAGTTACCTTCTGGTACCAACGTACATTAGTATTTTATACAAGCTGTAAGGAATTTAAATGCCATTTTTCTAAATATAGGAGATTGGAAATAGAAAGAAACATTGGGGGATTTTGTTATTATTGCAATTTCTGTGACACTGAGAATTTAAATGGAAATACGAGGATATGAGTGGATTAACATGATCAGGTCATGTTCATCAATAAAATAAAAGCCTCCTAATCTACTGCAAAGTGCAAACTAAAATATTCAACTACAACCTAATCAACCCTTGATAATTAAATGAATAATTAAGAAACACACCAGGAAAATATGCATTCTCGATATTATTCTAATTAGCATCTATTTTATAAACTACAGATGTCGGATAACCAGTGATGAACTTTCTTCAGCAAAATCTCTTTAATTCCCGTACCCAAAATTGCAAACACAAGAATGCACTCATGAATAAGCATCTTACCTGCAAAGAACTCGTATCAATCTCTCCCAAAGAAGGATCAGGAGGATGTAGATTGTTATTCCTTTTTTCAAACATCCCAACCTAAGTGATAAGAACTTTTGTAAGCATATACACATATTTATAAATAGTCCAAAAACCAAAAGTAGTTAAAATCATACCTCGCATTCTGACTCTTGAGCTCTTATGTTTTCCATCATGGCATCAAATTGCATGCTTTCAGTGTCATTCACTTGGGAATGATCATAGTTAGACTTTCTTTCTCCTCCAATTCTTCCAAGAAAATTTTCTTCAACAAAATCAAGGTGGGACTCTGCATGGTTCAGAGAAACTTCATCAGTTGTTAAAGGTGTAACATGTTGAGCTCTATCATCTCCAACCACTTTTCCTATCGCAGGTGCAAACCCAAGATGATCTTGGTCAATAAGAGACACATTATCAATGCCTGCTTGAGCCAATTTTTGAAAATACGACCATCGTTTAGGATCACAATTTTCCATATTTACACTTAAGCCCACTCCATTTGAAGTTAATTGATGGAAACTAGAGGGGTCTTCTTCAAGTACTGCTTTAGAGAATATATCAGTGAAAAATTCACGGGGAAACCGATCATTAATATCAATAAGGATGTCACCATGTGCTTGTTTCATGATGACATCAGACGGAAATTCTTCAGAATCATCATCAATATTCCCATTTAGAGATACAGGTAAGGCTTGCACATTAACATTGTCATTAGACTCTTTCACAGAGGTATCACCCCAGTCAACCTCTGGAAGAGTGGATGCAGGATCATCAAGATTCTTACGAGAAGAAACATGGTGCAAATTCTGCAAGTCAGGTTTACTGGCTTTTGTCTCATCAATCAGGAGTTTGTTATAGCTATTGTTACCATTAATTTTCATTTCCAACCCAACAACATTATCTTTATTTAACACATCTGTGTGTCCTTCATTGTCCGATAATACCTGCCTCAGCTCAGGATTCACATGCTCAGTTAGCTTTGATTTTATCAGAGTGTTTGCATCAGGCGGCTGTTTGTAGATTTGATTATTGACAATCCCATTATCAACTGAAAATATATTTGCATGCAACGGATTTTCTGTGATGCTTAATTCCTCATTTAGATCAGACAGATTTCCATCATGCAACTTGTCAACAGATTCTGTAACTAAATTGGGTGGGTTGATATCAGAGAGTAAATCTGGAACATGAAACTGAGAGCTGTGTGTATCATCAGATTTTGAGGACCGGTTCACCAACTCTACCTGTTCACGTGGAATTCTCTCTGAATAGTAAACTCTCTTAGGAAGAGGAGGAGGATGAAGGGAACTCAAGTCAGAAGCATTGGAGTGGGAATCAACATAAGTAGGACCAAATGCACTGCTTGTAGAAGAAGTCTCTTCATAATCTTGGCCCTTGTTCACGCTTGGTGGATGCAATGAAAACCCCTCTGACACAGTAACTACAACAGATGCTTCAGGAAAATTATTTTTCATGTAACCATTAAGCAGTTGCGCAGGAGCGGGTGATGGTAATTCTGAGGCCAAAACTTTCCCAGGGTCACTTACTTGTGGAATTGAACTAGTAACCATCTTGTTTGCCAATGTTGTTGGTATTTCTGAATTTTGTACTTGTATTCCTCGAGGAGGAAGGCCTTCATTCAAAATCCCTTGTTGATTGACAAGCATATGGGGAGGCATAATCATCGGGGTCTCTCCAATAACAGGTTTATGAGAAAGATCAAGGCCTTCATTAATAAAGTATTGATCACTAAGTTCGCCATGGCACATCATTTGATCACTATAAAACAGTGGATACTTTTCATATGAATTTGAGGAAGTTGGTAGCACTGATGGTGAAAATTGAGAAGCCAATGATGAGTCTAAATTGTTAGTTGGGGGAGGATTTCCTTGTACAATACATTCTATACCAACTCTATTATTAGTCTCCCTGTCAATACTTTGCCTGTCCAATTCATTTATGTCAATGGCCGAAACGCTGACACCAATCATTGTAGTGTTTTTTCTTGATCCCAAGTCCATGCCATTAACAGCAACAACATACTGAATCTCAGAATCATCACCCATACTGCTGAGACCAAATTGAGCATCCTCCAAATCACTCATTGAGAACAAAAACATCCTAGGTTTTTGTGATCCTTCCCTATCTAGTAGATGACTACATTCCTCCATCATATTCTGCAAATCCTCATCAGATGACACAGATACCAAAGCATCAAGATCTTCCCCAGGAAGCTGATACTTGATTGCATAAACCTGACTATAGATTTGAAATGCTATCTGCATGAGCTCCAGCCAAGATATGTCCTTTCTTAGTCGAAGAATACGTGTTTGGCCTCCAACATACCTTAGATTTCCATCGCATGGTCGTGGCAATATTTTACGGCCAAAGCTGCAAAGAAACTTCATGATCATTGATCTATCATAAGCTCCAAAAGAGCCATACCCAGGCACAAATTGCCTATTATCCCGATTCAATGAAGTTCTTGGCATTGATTGAATAGACCCATAGTTGATTCTGTCTCCAGGTAAAGATGTATTCGTTGTATCAAATTCTTTTGGATATTTCTCAGCCATTGAGAACATAGAGATATCAGATCCACTTTCAGATCCTGCATGGTTGATACCTAAAATGCCTTTCAGTTCCATATAACCTGGGGTATAATTCGAATCACTAACATTTGATAATACAGGCTTACTCATATTCACCTTATCTCTCATAAACTCAAGAGCAAATTCTTCACCTGTCTGTATAGAGTAATTAAGTACAGGTTTAACTTCTGATGTATTAAAGTCAACTTGTCTTCTATGGGTATGCGTGCCATCCAAATGGTCCTGCATCACTGGCTGTGATCGAGACTGGTGCCATTCATCAAGTCTAGATTCCATGTTACTGTACGTGTTATCAAATCTTGATTATTCAGTCACGCCATTTTTTTCCTCTTTATACTAGAAAAATACATTACAAAATTGTTGAAAATTGAGGCACTACAATTTTAGTAACTGAGTTGTTTTAAACACCGTATAAATATTTGAAGCATCTGCAATCTTGAAAACTGTCAAGAACTGTTGTACTTTTTCTCCCAAATCGCAAATTAAATATAAACCAAACTCCCTGAAAACAAAATTGAATCAAGACAAGTTCCAGAAATTAATTAACATGAAATAAGATGTCACAATATATGGAAACAAATACATGACCTTCCTGCAGACAATATATGCTAAGCAACAAAATAGAATAACCATAAAAAAGGGTCAGCACATTGGCGGACCTTTTGCTAAATTAACATTAACAAATTCGAATGCAATAACTAACTTTGGTACTAAATGATGAATTTAGGGCAATAAAAAGAGAATGAATTTAGTGGACAACTTTAACTGCATTTCCATGCCTAAAAGCTGTTATGTCACTGGAGCATGACTTCAATGACTACAAATTAAAGAGACCAGGCAAGCTCGCAAATGTGTCAATAAGTTCTCAAATATACTGCAAAGATGACACTGACATTGACATCTTAAATAAGCTCTTCAGTCAACTAGTATAAAATGTTTAGGTACTGAATTCCCCTAAGCTTTTGGTCATCTTGTAAGCATAAAAACCGGCAAAACATTGCATTCAGAGTGTAAAGCATCTAATATTCAAACACAGTTTCATGTAGCAGCTAAGCCAGAGCCCATCACCATCACCAATCAAAAAAGAAAATGAAACACTAATTAACAAAAACATAAGAATTTTGGTATCAATCTAGACAACACCAGAACACAGTCAGAACCCTTCAACTCCATCTCAATCCTCAAACCCAAGCTAACCAATCTAGGGTTCTGCCTACAATACTTGAGCTTCACAATGAGGAACAAAAAAAAACAACTAGAAAAAAAAAAAAACAAACAAAGAGAATCCCAAAAGCAGCATAATACAGACAGGATATGAAACTGAATCTAGACACCCAATGCGGCAAAAAAAAGTTAATAGAAAACAAAACTTTATCTTACCCATTGCTCTCAGCTCAAAAGATGCAGCTACGGGCCAAGAAGGGATCACAGTAAAGACCAAAATTTGCATCCAAAAACAGAGGTTTGAGAGCAAAATGAGATGAAATCACTTGTATTTTTCTCCTCTGAGTGTCACAGTAACGTTGGTTTCACACCACAGCGTGAACCAACTTGTGCTTTAAGTTGTTGAACTCCTTTATGCAGAAAAAGACCTTCTTTTCTCTCTCTACCAGTTGCACCCACTGTCCTTTCCGTTTTCGTGTATGCCGAAATAGTTTTATAATTATTTTTTTATTTATTTATATTTATTTCTGCTTTTAGTCAAACTAGAAATAATCAATCTAGCTCCTTCCTTACAGATAAATACAGAAGGGACAACGTGACCAATTCTCTACAACCAACTTCTTTTTGTTCAATCATGTGTATTGGTGTTCTAAAAAATATTAGACTTATATGATTCAAAATTGATTGATTTTTATATATAATAATTAGTGGTAGTACATTCTCTTTTATGATAATAATATATATAATAAAAACTTTATTATTATATTTAAACATAGAGTTATTTATAATCATATTAATATATAAAAATTATTTATTATAAAGTTATTTAACTTTATACATTTTGCTTTTCCTTTTGCCAACACTTTTTATTAGATTTGTACAATTATTTTACTTTATCATTTTTGCCTTTTCCTAACCTCAATTCTTATTGAATTATTTGTAATATTTTATTATTTGAATTTTTCTTATATTATTTTGTAGTTAAATCACAATAACTCATTAGGTTATATTTAACATCATTAATTCTTGATAAATGTTTCTAGTAAGATCTGTTAAGCTGTACGACAAAAGAATATCTTCTATAAAAATATAGTATGTATAAATATTCATAAGTTTTTACTTGTATTATATAATGTTGAAAACTATATATTTTATTGTGATGCACTATTAGACAAAAATGATGTGTATACGTGGTGGTTATTAGACCAAAACAATATTTCTAATGAGATATGATACTAATCTATTATATGTTTTTATGTTTCATATTATAAAAACACTTCACTAGAAATGCACAGGGTAATATAAAGTTTTTTTAAATTTGATCTATCTATATTGTTAGATAAAAAATCTTTATCACTCTTTTTTAAGTTTTCACTCAAAAAGTGTTTAAACTTTTCCTAAAAACAACATAAAACTTATAAAAGTTATAAAAGGATTGATTCATTCATTCAAAGCCTAAAATAATATGAAAATCTTTCAAAATATTAAATTATAAGAGCATCTTTTAATGTGGATAGGAAAAAATCACCAAACACTCAAAGACAACGCAACATGACAAAACTATAAAAATTTTAAAAACAATTTAGAAAAAGTAAAGAAAGAAACCTAAACCAAATAAGACACTGTATACGATATGAGACTCAAAATAAAGCAAGGAAAAACTAAAAAAAAAAAGACACTAAGGATAAAACTAACTAATTAGTAATATCACAAGATTCATATTAAAACACATGAAAAATGGTTTCCCATGTTTATTACAAACATTATTTAGTGTACTCATAGTTATTTAGATATTAAGTCATGATCATCATTAAGTATGGGTCGCATACAAGTTCTTTTTCACGGTCATTAGAGATTATATATCATTGTGTTAGTCTTACAAACGAGTGAAATTGTTATAAAAACCATGTTGTTTATAAACAATTACATTTTTTTGGTTAATTGTATTTGTTACTTGTACTTATAAGCTAAAAATGAAACAATTACAAGTTAAAGTTAGTATAACAAATGAAATAACTCATCACACAATTGAAATATATTTTAAATTAATTAAAATTATTAAATAAAGGTGTCTCGTGAAAGGAACTAAAACTATTAAAAAACTAAATGTCCTTAAATTCAAATTAAATAAATTTAGATAGCTGATCCATGTATGTGACATTCTTTTATACACTACTCAATCATTTCATAAACTAGTTGTAGTGCAATTTGAGTTCTTTCGTATACACAAGATCCTTCAAACACGTGATTACAATCAACCATCCTTTAAAGTATGAGCACGATTCATCTACATATATCGTGTAGTGATTACAAGAATAAGTGTCACTACAAATCCTAAAAGAAACAATTAAACTCATTATATAATATGATCTTTTCTAGGAAAGATTACAACCATTTTTGAATTTTTATTCCTTTTATAAAATAGACAATTAAATCAAAGAATAACAAAAGGATATATAATAAGAACACAGAATAAGACTTAACCAACAGTTGCTTCACAAGCAAGACAGAGAAGATAAAAGAATCAAGGACAAAAGCTTAGTCTAATGGATACCTTTTGAAAAAGCCTTTAAATAGAAGATCATTCAAAGGAAAAATCAAGAGGATAGCTTACAACGTAAATATCAAATCCTACGAAAAGCTTTTAGAAGAGAAGCATAGAGAAGCTCAAACAAAAAGAGATTATCTGAAAGAGGAAAAGAAAAGTCAAGTAATATTCTCAAGCATCATTGTAATATTTTCTTATTATTGTAAGAAGAGAGAAAAGAGAAAAGAGTGAAACATCTAACGAGTCTATAGATTGTATTGTATTGAACATATATCCTATCTACGAGAGTAATAGTCTAAACAACTTGAAAGAAATCGTTGATTGTAATTCTAAAGAGAATTAAAACACTTAGTGTGAAACTCTAACGAGTTAAGGAAATCTAGGCAGTGTATCAAAGGATACCGGGATTGTCTAGTACTAGGAGTGGTGCGAATACTCAACTAGTCTAGGGTAACGAGAACTTATTCGCTGACTAGGAAAACCAGGAGTGGTGAAGAATACTGCACAACCAAGAGTGAGTGAAACTCAACTAAGCAGCATATCGAGGGATACTAGGAGTGCTTAGGGATACCAAAAGTGATAAGAATACTCAATTGTAATCTTGTTGAAGATTATAGAGGAACCCTCTATGGATTAAGGAGACTGGATATAACTCAGTTCGAGTGAACCAATATAAAAATATTTGTGCATTTATTATTTAATTTTGTCTAGACGCTTCTCTTATTAAACCTGCAATTGCATTTTAGTTTTAAATACAAGAGCTTTCCATACTAAACAATTATTCATTAAAAAGAAAGCTCTTACAAACACTATAGTGAATATCCTATATAGCATGAAGAAAAGAATTCATTGATTAATATTATTTACAAAGTTAAGCCTTTACGAAGAAAAATCTTGTACTCGACGAAAGTGCTATATAAGGAGAGTTACGAAAAAAATTTCCATTAACACTATTGAACCCGTCCCTTCTAGTATTTTTTAGGTACCTTAATGTGATTCTTTAATTTTTAAGTATCCTAGTGGTGGTGCCTTGTTTTGAAGGTTTTGGGTCCCTCGCTTGGAGGGCTTTGTGTGCCTCACTTGTAGGGCTTTGGGTGCCTCACCTAAAGGGCTTTGGGTGCCTCACTTGGAAGGTTTTGGGTACCTTGATTAGAGGGCTTTTGGTGCCTCACATGGAGGGCTTTGGGTGCCTCACTTGGAAGGCTTTGAGTGCCTCGCTTAAAGGGTTATGTGTGCCTCGCTTGGAGGGCTTTTGGTGGATGTTTGTCCTGTCTTTCTTGTTTTTGCAAGGCTTTGTTGTAATCATTAGCATAAAGGACTAAAGCAAATAATTAAACAACATAAGGAATTCTAAGTAAAAATTGTGGGAATAGGATTTATGTTTATCTCTTAGATGTGTTTTTATAGTGTCGCCTTTAAGCATTCTACTAGTGGATGTTTTTCATCGTGCTTGAAGCTTATCTTAACGTGACCTCGATTAACGTTGTAGTCAGGCTTAGACTATATGTACCTTCTGCACCACACTTTCTTGGATCTGGATCTACTATTGTGGTTGGATACTACAATGCCAAGTCATTCCTACACTCGCACAGTGGAAAGTCAGGTTCTTGAATCTCTTTCTTGCTTGTTGTTGCTTAATTCCTCCTGTACTTAGCCTTAGAACATCGAGATGGTATTGTGCTTCGGGCAATTGATTGTCGGGTTCATTCTTGTATCTGGACGCTAGGATGCCTAATTTGTTTATACTTGGCACACTAAGCTTGTGTACCTTGGTTTTTGGAACATCGGGTTGCTCTTATACTTGATCACATGTACTCTATGTTGATCACGCGTTGGGGTACTATAATGCCAAGTTTTTCTTACGACTTTTGGCTTCCAGCTTTACTCTCGTAAGGACATGGGAATTAACTACTATTAGGCTCTTCCCAGACTTGTTGCTTTATGCCGAGTTGGCTCACATCTATCTAGGTTGGATTTTATGTTGAAGGAGTTTTGAATTTTTTGCTAGTCGGACCGAGCTCAATTCTCTGGTGGTCGGGCTTTGCAGTCGTTCTTTGTTCTTTGGTGGCCGAGTTTTGTGGTTGGGTTTTGTTCTCACCCTAGGATGGTGTTTGCACTCTGTTGTCCTTTTTTTCTCGAATACAAGTAGATGAATGCATATTTATGCCCTTATTTAGCCTTTAATATCGGATCTTTAATTTATTTTGTACTTTAAAAGAATGTTTTACTTAAGATTTGTTACAATTGAGTTTATTAAGCATGAGATGCAAATACATGTTAAAAATAGTTTTTTAGTTTCATAAATGTTCTTTGGATATTTTAAGGTGTGTTAATGGAGCTGCAACTAAGTTGAGCTCAGAGAGGTGTAGAAATAATTTGATCAAAGTTTCATGACACCTTAAAGATAAATCCAAGAAGAGCAAATAATCAAAATCACAAGTAGTCAAGTCAAACATTGCATGAAGAAGGCAAGAAAAGTTTGAGGTGTGTTAATACAACCGCAACTAAGTTGAGCTCAGGAAAGTGTGGAAATAAATTAATCAAAGTTTCATGACACCTTAAAGATAAACTCAAGAATAAAAAATAATCAAAACCACAAGTAGTCAAGCCAAGCATTGCATGAAGAAGTCAAGAAAAACATGAAAAACTGAATAAATTTGGTTAAGCCAAGAAGCGGGAACAGGGCAACAAAAATTGGACCTTGTAGTTTTCTCTATTTTTTCTACAAAATGGACTTTGTTAATTGACAAATGTTTATGATGAAAGATAATTTGGAGAAAATATATCTTTAGACATGTTATTTGATATTTTTAAATAATTACCTTATTTAACTATATGAGTAAATATTAAAAGATAATATTTATCAAATCTTATTGAATCTAGTAAAGATCTTCTTAAATATTTTTAGATCTCCATAATAATTAAATATATCTATAAAATATTAGATTATTTAGAAGATAATTAAAAGATATTACATTATCAGAAAGAATATTACAACAATAGAAAAGCTCAAAACAAAGCTTAGTCAAATTTTTATATAAAGAAACTTAGTGATGATTTTATTTTAACCAATGAACCTATTACTAGGAGCATGGCTCAAAGGACTCAAGAAGGGTGGAAAGATGAGACACCAAATGTAAGGTACCCAACGAGCCCTATTTGGACGCTCAACGACCATGCACCGAGCAAGATAAGTTAAACGCTCAACATTCTCTACCTTCTAGAATCTACTACATCTTTAACACATTTATAACACATGTTAAATGAGTTGTCTACTTATGAAATTCATTAATCATAATTTATCATCACCCCAAATAGTTAGTCAGATAAGAACATTGGAACTAATATAAATCCTAATATTTAGACAAAGTTATTAAAAAAAGAAAAAAATAGTTGAAATTAGTGACAAAAATTATAAAATTATAGAATAAAAAATAAGAAAAATAAGAAAACAATATAATAATCACGTCAACCAATTAATAAACAAATTAATTAATAAAATTTTAATTAAAAATACCTAAATTTATCATTTCTTTCAAAATTTAATTAAGCCTTACGCAACAAAACACCTTTGTATATGCCTTTCTCAACCCCATGACGTTGTAGTCTTCGGATGGGCACATGTTGTCTCTCAGGCGTTGGTTCTTTTCTTTAGCCACTCACAGCACCCTTTCATGTTCTTCCGGAATAACCTTGTTTTTGGTTCCTCCTCTGATACTCAAGAACACCCTATGCAACAGTTCCAAAAAAAATCTTAGTTGCTACTGTGGGGAACCTAATAAGAAAAATGGGTTTTTCTCAGTTGCCAGCGACCTCCAATCTTCTTCTTCCTGCCCGAAAGATTCTCCCTTTTCAGGTACCATTTCCCTTTTGTCAGCCTCGATAATGTTGTCTTTGTGGCAGTAGCGTGAACCCGTGTGCATAATCTATTACGAATTTTGAAATGCCCCTACCTTTTTTTTTCAGGTTTGGAGGATGCCTTGGTGAGTTATCTCTTTGGGAAGAAGAGGGCAACCGACATTGCTCACATGTATGTACAACTGGTTTATCATATTATGTCCTGAAAATTGAAATACTTCTGTTTCCAAGATTTCTGCTTGCTTTTTCCATTTTTTGCTTACTATTTGAGGGATTACTTAGTTTTTCTGCAGGATTTGTGTTCTTAATACCTCAGTGAATGAATCTTCCAATTTTAATTCTCTAAAAAAACGTACTCTCATGTTTGCGGCCTTTAACTTTTCAATTTTGAGTTGCTATTGTTTCGTCTTATAAAATGGCAGATTAAAATTTCAAAATTCTGTTTTTCTCTCATGTATGCTGATATTCTAATCTAGAACTGTTTTGTCAACTTTATTTGTTGCCTCCAATAGTAACAGCGACAGTTTTTTTTTAAGGTACGCATGGGCTTATATTTTATGATTACGATACTAGAAAATTACATTGCATATGATATATTATTTACATGGATGTTACACTTGGAATTGATCTCATGCTACATTTGTTTCACCCAGACAGAAGCTAAGCTATTAATTTTTTTGGCAACTCTAAATCCTAATAATTTGTGGCAAATTCTCTGATTCTTTGTCAGATAATTTGGGGAGCTTCTCTTAAATATTTATTTCAGTTTCCATGCTTCTAAAAGAATAAGTTAAAAGTGAACATGTTTTATGCTTGTTACAGAAGACTATTTGGCACCCTTTTACTTTAAAGTTTACGACATATATTTTGCTACTTGTTATTATTCTCATATTTATATATATATATATATATGCTATGTTTGGACAAACTTCTTCCTAGACACTTTTAAAATAGAAAAATAAGGTAAAAATGAAATGAACTTGTAGATCAACTAAATTTAGCTTATGCATAAGTTACTAATACGAATTTAGAGATATTATATTAGAAAATTTATATACATTATGCAGAAGTAAATCTTAGTTAATGGAGAAACTGATATCATTTTTTCCTTAGAAATGTTTTTCGAGAAAATTGTCCTAGTACACTATATAAACTGTTATGGTAGTAAAGCCTTGATAATAACTAAGTATATTTCTTATACTTACCAGGGTGTGGAAACAGGTTGTCCAGAAAGGAGACACTGTCATTGATGCTACTTGTGGCAATGGTTTTGACACCTTAGCAATGCTTAATTTAGTTGCTGATGATTCACATGAAGGTTATGTATATGCATTAGACATTCAAGAAGATGCTTTGAATAACACTTCCCTCTTGCTGGAAAAGTCACTTAGTTCTAATGAGGTTAGCACTATATATGAGCAAATAGTTTCAACTTTGAATTGCCAAAAATATTGCATAAAATAGTCTATGTTATGTAGCCACTGAAAAAAGTTATAGGATGATAGATAGATCCTGCTATAGTCTGAGAATTTGAACTGGCCTTGATCCTTTTAGTTTTGGTGTAGTTAATTTGACAACAATTAAGAACTTTCATGTCATAAACTACAATATCAAAATACATGCAGAGACAACTTGTCAAGCTCTTCAATATCTGCCACAGTAAAATGGAGAATGTTGTTCCAAGGAATGCATCAGTTAGGTACTTGTCTCATGATCCCCTATTCCTACTCCTTGTTCAGAAGCTTATGACAATAAATAACTGATGTAGTTATTTTCATCAGTAAACTCGTCTTTGAAATTGTAACCGTTCATCACTTTGGCTTGTGAGTTTATAAATTATTGCTTTAGTTCCTAACTTTGCAAAACATCATTCCCTTTACATCTTTACTTATATGAAATAAAAGTGGAAAGCAAAGGTGAGAAAAGGACTCAAATAATTACCTTTTGTGATTGATTGATACTGATAACGTTGGAGATAGGATTGAGGTGTAACTTAATTATATTCACTGAAATGAAATCTGTTACATTCTTTATTTTTATAGATTTCTTGAAAAAAAATTTATAATTTCAGTCTTTATTCCAACTTGGTCTCATTGCATGAATCTTTTATGAGACTAAAGAGAAATTTCTCTAAATTTCAAAACAATATATTAACATGTCCTTCCATATGCACAGTCAGGCACCTAGGGCTGGTTTGATTATAGAATTAGGACTTCTGGTCTCAAGTTTTGGTCTCAAGTCCACTAAAATCGCAAGTGCCACAGGTTTTCCTTAAAATATATTCTTGTTTGAAATTCTTAATGTTTTTCATCACGGTTAGCATTTACTTCAACTCCTTAACCATATGAGATTTTTGGATGTATACTATCAAAACTATTTTCAAATAATAAGATAGCCTAAGATAACTAATTTTGAATGTAGATTTCATAAATTTTGATGCAACCGTCAAGATAATGAATATTAGCTGCAACCCTGATAATGATTGCATTAATGTATTTCTTATTATAAAACTACATGTCATGGTGAGTTGCTTCTTATGGATACAGTTCAATGAATCATGCTTATCTATCTTAATATTCTGCATAGGCTCGTTGCATTCAACTTGGGCTATCTTCCTGGAGGTGACAAAGAGATAATAACAGTATCAGAAACAACATCACTGGCATTGGAAGCTGCCAAGAGAATTCTGATGCCAGGTGGTCTCATCAGCATAGTGGTGTATGTGGGGCACCCTGGTGGACGGTGATATTTCTGACCCTTTACCTTGTGTCATTAAGAGATCTTTGAAATATGCTAATTTTAAGTCCAGATTCTTTGTTGGTCTTTTGATGCTGGTTCTCTGTTGAGCCTTTAAAATACACTGTTGTCAGCATCAAAATCAGTATCCACCAATGTATTTTGAAGACACAGCAAAAGAATAACACCAAAGCACCAACACCTCAGCAGAAAATTCAAATTCACAATTTTCCATCAATGTTTTGAATAATCTATGACTTTTTGAAGCTTCACTTGCTTCAGTGAAGACTTGAGTATTGCAATTACTCTTTTCATTTCTAATGATACGACTGTCTTGAAACTACAGTCCCTTTTTAATAGACTTTGTTCTAACTGTGTGCTGTAATAATTATTTTTGACCAAAATACCCTTACTTATTTTAGTATAAAATAATGAATACTGTTAATTGCATGCTTCTCATTCTCATGAAAAGTGAAGCAGATGAATAAGCCACTATTTTTACTCTTTAATTAATTATAAAGGTGAAAGTAATTAAGTTTAAAAAAATTATATGGATAATCCCAAAACTCGTAGGGTATTTTAGGAAAAATTATTATAAATAGAGACAAGTTTATTGCTATCAACTAAATAACCAAATTTTTTTAATGTGTGAATTAGTTAAAATATTTCAATTGCTTCCCTAATCATAAGACATATTATCTTGAAAAAAAAAATAGTGTTCATCTATATGTTTAATTATTTAATATTTCTGGTTTATTTCCAGTGAAGAATTGGAAGCTGTTGAATCTTTTGCTACTAAATTGTGTGTTGAGAATTGGATCTGCTGCAAGCTCCAGATGTTAAACCGTCCATTTGGTCCAATACCAATTTTCTTGTACCGAAGATGATGCAAATTAATTTAATACTGCTCTTGTTTCTGAGTTGTATTCACCCTATGGGAAGTATTATGATGATTATGCTAATTATTTCTGGTTGAATTAATATTTTTTTATATTCCTAATTAGAAATTTATCCATTGCTTATTATCCAAATAAAGTAATTAGATGGAAAATAATGTGGCTCGTGGATTTGTCTGTTTATTTTGTTGAGAAAAAATATTTAAATTTGTTTTTAATAACTGTTAACTATGTACTTTCATTTTCAGAAAATGAACAACTTATTTTTAAAATGTTTCTATATATATATATATATATATATATATATTAATTCTATTATTATTATTATTATTATTATATCTTCTATTTTTATTATAATTTTTATTTCAATTATTTTTTCTACTTGATTTCTTTTGAAGGTTCAAACTATATCTAAATAAATTACGAAACATTAGTAAAATTACAAGATTTTCTATTTTTTTAAAATAAAAATGAAATAAATAATATATTCTATTAAAAATAGGGATCTTACATGAAGCGTGAATTTCCTACGAATGATTTAAATAATGTAATTGAATATATTTTTATTGTACAATTTTCTTTTTAAATTCATTCGTTATTATTGTTTAAATGCATTCCAATGACAATGAAATAATTATAGAAAGGTGGAAGAGGAAAATTATTTTAAGATGACATCAAAAGTTATTGAAATAGAAGAAAAACAATAATGTTTTTAAAATTCATATAAGATGATTAATTACTACATTTTTTTTAGTAACTTAAACATTAGTTTTTCTTTTTATATTTTCATCATAAAAGAAATTAACTTTTGATATATTTATTAATATATAGTAGAGATATTAATATTGTATTTAGTTTAAATGTAAATATTATTTTTATGTTTATTTAGCTCAATTGAATTTCATTGGTAACGTAAGATAAAAATTGTGAAATATTAAAACATACACATATTATTGTCCCCAAACCTCCAAACCCCCCTTTCTTCACCTTCAGGATTCCTTCCGTCATTTTCACTCCTCCAGTGGTTCACCATTGAATATTTTAAAGGTTTGGCCATACGCAACACCTTCTTCACCGATTGAATAGAGGTACATCACTTTATTTCCGTTTTGTTTTACTGTTGTACGATGTGTCTCCAGTGCGGTGGGATGTATGGTGTTTTGGAGTTTTAAATAAATTACGGATAATACAATTTAGAATGTGTTATTGGATCTGAAAGCTATGTTTCAGATTAAACATTTCGGAACATCTTTGTAAGAATGCATTTCGAATTGAGTAGTCCGAAATGCACTTCCAGATCCGGTGAGATATTTTGGATTGATCATTTTAGAACACAAACATATTTTCCAGAATATCCAATATGGACTGTATCTTCAAATCTATAAGTATATTTCAGATTGCTCAATCCAGGGAACATTATTGTGTTTCAAAACGTGTAATTCGATATATTAAATTGCAAAGGAAGAAGAACATTGCTCACTCTGGATGTGCATAAAACTACACTCCATTATATGCCCTCTTCATTGGGCTCTGGATTTGCTTATGTTTGGACGCTCTACGATAATAATTATTTGTAGGCTTCGTCTAATTCGAAAGGAAAATGATACTTGAACAACAACTTTTGACAACATTTGGACACGGGACATGTGTTCAAATGTTAGTGGTGCACAAGAAAATCAATTTTTAAAAAGAATAATGACGTGGAAACAGATATGGGGGTAGGGTTTTGAATTTGAGGCTTGGTTCTTTTTGGGGGTTCATTTTCAATATCAGATTTTGAATATGAGGCTTGGTTAGAGAGAACCGAAGCTGAGAGAGGGAGCACGAAACCTAAAGAGAGTCCCTTCTTCCCTCCACCCATTGCTATTGGAGTGCCGCCGTTCGTAGAGAGAGTGTTGCTTCCTCCCACCCAGCCACCCATTGTCGTCGGAGTGCCGCCGGAGTACCTCCGTTCCTAGAGAGAGTGTCGCTTCCTCCCACCCACCCATTTTTGTTGTCCGTCGAAGTGCCGCTCGAGGAAGTATTGTCCGTTCCGGTGACCGGCGTCATTAAAAGCTTTGATTGGAATGGCCACCGAAAAAGACGCGTTTTCGCCGTTCCGATATCGTATCAGCGTTTGTGCCTCTTAGAACAAAGTACCTACTATGGTTGGGTGGGACGAAGACGCACGAACGCTGATATGATATCAAAACGGCGAAAACGCGTCTTTTTGGTGGCCATTGCAATAAAAGCTTTGAATGACGTCGGTCACCGGAACCGACAATACTTCCTCAAGCGGCACTCCGACAGAAAACAAAAATAGGTGGGTGGGAGGAAGCGGCACTCTCTCTAGGAACGGAGGCACTCCTGCGACACTCCGGCGACAATGGGTGGCTGGGTGGGAGGAAGCAGCACTCCCACTACGAACGGCGGCACTCCAATAACAATGAGTGGTTGGATGAAAGGAAGAAGAGACTCTCTCTAGGTTTCGTGCTCTTTCTCTAAGCTTCGGTTCTCTCTAACCAAGCCTCAAATTCAAAATCTGATTGTGAAAATGAACCTCTGAAAAGAACCAAGCCTCATATTCAAAATCCTACCCCCAAATCTGTTTCCACGTCATTATTCTTTTTAAAAATTGATTTCCACGTGCACCACTAACATTTGGACACGTGTCCCGTGTCTAAATGTTGTCAAAAATTGTTGTTCAAATATCATTTTCCAATCCAAAATGTTGACTATATAGCTGTTTTTGAGGAGGGTTGGCTTGTTGAAATGGTTACTCATGATGAATTATTAGCCATGGATGGTTTGGTTCCCATGCTTATGTTTATTTGCTTATTTTATTACATTTTAATAAATTTTTATGTGATGGGAAATGATAAAGATGCATTTTGAGACATTTATTAATGTACATGTCTAATATGAGGTTTGAAAAAAAAACGTTAACTATATAATAGATTCTAAATTTGGATGTAAAATTTAAAATTTTTCATCACAAACTTTGGTATTTAGTCATCAAATTTTAAAAATAAATGGATATAATTTATTTTTTTAACATGTTAAAACTTGTTCTGAGTTAATATTTGAATGGAATATATCAAACATTTTAAACATCGTTTGACATGTCTTAACCTAGGTTTACTTCGGTCCGGACCAATTTGGCTTGACTAAACTTACTTGAACTGACTTGTCTAGATCTAGGCCTATAGATCGATCCCGACTTTAATGAACATGGACTTATCCAACTTGACTAAATATGGATTGATGCAACTTGAGCCAAAACTAACTTGGTTTGACTTGGATCTGGATCGACTCAACTTGACCTAAGTCTGACTAATGAGCTTGAGTTAGGTCCTAATAAACTGGTTTGATTTGAGACTAGACTCAGTTTAACTTATGTTAGGATCAAGTTAGGTCCACTAATACTAAATCTATTTGGTTCAATCTAAAACCCATACTAACTTAAATCAATCTAAACTTCGACCAATTTAGCTTAACTCTAACCGAATCAACCTAACTTTTCATCTTCAAATCTGATCAGATTTAACATTTCATAATTTAAATTAATATTGTTTAATAAAATTTGAAAAAATGTTTTGTAAATATAAAACATGACATAATTACATTTTTATTTCTTATAATTGTATTGGTTATTCAATATTTTTTCTCAATGTATAATCTAATCCTCATATTTAAAAAAAAATAATGTAATCCTTTTTGTTAAAAACATAACATCAATCAAAATTAATAACAAAAATATTATCAATATCAACAAATTTTTATCTGTTTAACAATTATTTAAATAATCTCTTAAATTTGGTAATAATAAATTTATTTTATCCAAACAAAGAAATTAAAATTCACTGAATCTAAATCACCTTTTACAAACTATATATTTGAACAAAGAAACAATTTAAGATGATTACTGTAAGGGCCTGAAAATTCTTTTAAAGCCATTGGGTCTCATAATTGGAGTAGTCAGGCTCATGAGCTAAGGGTGTCTTATCCTTAGAGGGAAGCTTTTTCAGAAGTCAGACTTCATTTGCTAAGTAACCCTTCTCTCTCTAGAACATTGCCCTAACCATGTGCTCTGCCTTCTCTTTACATTTCAAGCACTTTGAATCGTTCAATTTTTGTTTGGGTGCTGCCAAATCATTCCTGGTGTAGAAAGCTTCAATTCTACCGATCGATTTCTTCATTCCGACTGGTCCTGTGAGTTCACTGCTGTGTGGGTACTGTTAGGACATCCCCAAGTAACTGTTCTACGTAACCAAAGAGGTAAAGGGAGCTAATTATTTTGTGTGAACTTATTTTATAAAATATATGCCTTTTGAATTTGAAGCTGATGTACTGTTTGAACTGCATTTCTCACTGTTTTATATATCTGTTGAGCATGAACTAGACTCTGCAAATGATGAACCTGTGATTGATTGCCTGTGGCGTGTTTTGATGAACTTGATTGCGGTAATTTAGACTGTTAGGAGATGTATGGAGTGGTTATATTCTGGGTTCTACGTTGATGGAAGAAATCCCTTTCTATTCAATTAGGATTGAATATAAAATTTTATAATGTAATATATGTTAGAAAGTTTAGGATTTTGATATAATATATTATATTTTATACATGATATATTATACAGTATGCTGAAATCCTTTTTTATTTGGTTAGGATTGAATATAAAATGTTAATCTGTTTTGGGTGAAATTGATCTGGTTGGAGGGTTTGGAGTAAGGGCTCTGTGATAGCATGTGTATGGGTATTAAATAGGTGTATAGGTACTGTTTAAGGTTGTTGTGAGGGGAAGTGAAATATTAAAATTAGGCATTTCAGATTTAGAGCATAAGAGAACATGGTAGATAATTTAAATAAATTAATTGTTAATTGTTGAGAACCTTTCTTTGTTGGTAGGATAGAGGAACCTTAAAAATCTGAGTTGGCACATCCCTGATCATAGAGCAGCCTTGGCCTGGTCCAGTCAGTTGTGACTAGTCATATGTGCTAGCGTCGAAGGTGAGTTTGATGCGTTTAGACATTTGGGTCCTCTCCGGTGACCAATTGGGGGAAAGTAAGATCTCTACTATGATAAAATAAAATAAAACAAGTTTATTGTAGATGCATAAAGTTATAATGTGTTAATTTCTGGTCAGTTATAATTTTAGGAAGTTAATCACTGTGTATTTGAAATTTAAATATATATATATATATATATATATATATATATATATATATATATTAGTTTATTATATTAAACTAATATATATATATATATATATATATTAGTTTAATATAATATAAATATATATATTTATAACGAACTTATGATATATATAAATATATATATTAGTTTATTATAATATATATATATATATATATATAAAATAAAGTAAGGATAGTTGTTTCTTATATTAAAACATGAGTGTTAATCATTAATTATATTACTTGTAGGTATGTATAAATTGATGCATTTTATGAGCTGTTATGGGTTAGTTGAAGCTGATTGGTTATTGGTATTGATTAACTTAGATTCAACTCAGGAGATGTTATTTTTATAACTTGTGATTGGTGAGTAATGCATATCGTTGAGATTATGTATATGTTGATTGAGGCAAAAAGTATATGATTACAAAGTGATGAAAGTACGATCCAAGTAGTAAACAAAGTTCCATTTGTGTAGAATCTCTTGGTGAGATTCTTAGTGTTTTAGAATGAAAGTAGGAGCTCAGTTTTGGGGGTCTTCCTGACGCTCCAATGGTCTTTCTTCTCACGTAGAGAGGACTGAACCATGTGGTGAGGAGTAGTAGGAGGTCTTAGTCTTCGAGGCTTCCATCATGCTCCAGGGCGCGGACTAACCTCGTGAGTGTGCCAGGGCGGGAGAGCCTAAGTATCACAAGCTACCACGGGTGCATGACCCGCCATAGCTCGACTATCATTCTAAAGTCCGGACAAGTCAAGTCTAGAAGATAACATGCTAGGATCTGTGTTGTATATATTGCCTTGCTTGTATGTTCATGTTGGTATAATTGCATACTTTTTATATAATTAGCTCACCCTTGCTTGCTTGTTTATGTTGTGCCATGTCTGCGTGTTTTCTCTTGCGATGATCATTCACTTGGATGGGAGTAGATGACGAGGAGACTACTCTGGAAACAGCTCTTGATGGAGATGACAGTGCTGCAGTTTAGTCCACTAGACCTCATTTCTCTTAGTCATGTTATTTTGAAAAAGCTTTTCATGTTTTAAAATTTTTAATTCCTTATATTTTCAGGGAGAAACTTTAGTACTCCACTTTCAAATTCTAGATACTGTTTAAGGATGATTATAATCCTATTACTCTTAACTACTTTCTAGTATTATTCATAATAACGCCTTTATTATATTATATATCTTTATAATATAATTGGGATGTCACAACTACAATGTAGTTGAATATATTAGAAATTGTAAAACTTCATATCCAAACAAAGGTTAAAGCACTAGAGGCGCGCTCATTTGTCTTTTCACACGTAATACAAGTGACAAGAAAAATGCAGATGAGCATATATAATTCAGCCATTGGAATGAAATGGAATACTGAATTAGACCTACTCTCTGCTATAACATTACAAATAAACTATTTTTTAGCATTTGACTCCCTAATGAAGCCCTAAGCTCACTAGTTATGGACAGCTGCAAACTAAATCAACTATCACACCAATCGTTTAGAGAGCACATACAATCACAAATGAGTGCAAAAATCCTCAAACAATCTGTGGCTTTCTTCAATACATAACCCTAAACTACTGCCGAAAGGCATCAAGTAAATTTGTAATCAAAAGATGCATGCTACTTCCCAAACCTAATTGAATTGCACATAATCATCATGAATCTGTTTGTTGTTGTTGTTGGGGTGGTTGCTGTGGCTGGGGTTGTGTATGGGGCCATGGCATGAAAGCCATGGTAGGTCGAGGCTGCTGAGTAGAATATAGCGCTGCTTGATCAACTGACTTTCCCATGATCATCCCATGAGGTCCCACAGGATGCTGTGGAGGGACATAGTAATAGGGCATATCAGCAGGAGAACCCACTAATGGAATAGAGGCCTTGGTTATTCCAAGTCCTTCCTCTTTCAACTCGTCTCTTGGAATAATATCAACCAAGAAATCAAAAACATCGTTTCTTGAAATAGCTGCTGCTATATCATTCTTTTGTAAGGTTCTCCTCTTGTTCTCTTCTGTGTGAATCCAAGAACGTAATGTCAACTCTAATATGAACATTTCACATGCTTTTGCAAATATGACTGGAGCTTCTGCTGAAATCATTCGGACATCTTCATCAGCTTTCATTATCTTTTTAATTCGAGCAAGAGGAAGACTGTGATTTTTAAAGTCAATGGTTTGATCGATTTCTTGCATTTGATTAGACCAGAACATTTGCAGCTGCTGTTGTTGGTGCTGCTGTTGTTGATGGTGGAAATGTTGAGCTTGCTGGTAAGCAAGCTGGTGGGCAGAACTAGAGAAGGCAGCAGGAGCCTGTGTTGGGGAAGGAACAGCTACAGCAGGTGTGCCAGCAGCCACCACGGGAGCAGTCTGGTAGTGAGAATAGGTCATTTGGTTAGCACCTGCAGCAACTCCCATCACATGCTGCTGCTGCTGTTGCTGTTGCCGCTGCGGAGTCCCCTCTGATTTATCCATGATGATTTGCTGCTTTAAGATTTTACCTTCAAACTGTCCTCTCTATAGTTCTATAATAAAAATAAAACAGAAAACCTCAACATATGATACTAAATTGCAAGGATACAGGATTTATAGAGGTCAAAAAAAGTCATTCAAACAATAGCTAATATAAGAATACAGAAAATAGTCTGAGATCAAATCCTTATTGATTCAATACTTTCCTACTTACAAAGTTACACAAAACCATAACAACATTAAGTGAAAACAGAAGCGCAACACAAAGTCAGAATTTTTTTTATCTAAATCATTGATTAATGATGGTTAATAAAAGACCAATCTTTCAAACACTCAAATGTACCAGGACAGGTGTCAAGTCTAAAAATATGGAGATCAACATAAAGGCATATCATAATGAGCAAGTTTACATGAAGATCATGGGTACTTGGTAAACACATAACTTATGAAACAACCACAATAATACAAATAAATAGCCTACCTACAGCTTCCCGTTACTTAGCAGGTAAGATGAATCTAAGGCCAAAATCTTTAACATCTGGCAAGCCATACAAAGGATCAAAATTTTGGCAGCAGTCATAACCCAAAAGAAAAATGGGTGATCAAAATTAGTCATGAAAAGATCCAAGTATTCAACCTTAGAAGACATTAATAATAAATGCCTACACCATTTGTTCTCAATCAACAAACTAACATTGATGGACCCATAAAAGAGCAAACCAAAATTAAAACTGCAGAGTACAATTTGCATTCAGAATCCAAGTCCGAAAATTCGAAGAAGACCGAGGAGATAACAGGTCATTATTGTGTTTTTAATTCATAATTTTTAATCAAGAAAAGTAAAGACAAAGAAAACTCCATTAGTATGCGAGAGCAAGAATCATTATGCATGCAGGATCAGAAATACCTCTTATGATGCTTTACATTTCACACCAATTCACAGAACTGAAAGCGAAACGAAAAGCAGGATGGCAAAAGCCTGCTCTGTTGCAGAACCATCAAAAATTCAGAAAGATAGCTAACTCTTTACCTCCCCACAGTATTTTAGACCCTTTCATTGCTGATTTTCAAAACAAATTGCTATAATCAATCCAAAACTGAAATCAAACAAGTTTCCTCACTTCCACCCCTCCGGTAAAACACGAAACTTCGCATCTCACAAAATTCATGCAAAACAGTAAACCCTATATGCATGCATAGAATGTAATCGCAATAATCGTTCATTCCCAACAAAGATGAGACCCAGAAATTCATGCACTTCTATAAATGAAAATAAATAAACTCATCTAAAACTTTTTTTTTTCAAACAAGAATATCAAAGTCACAACAATGTTAAACTCAGCTTCATAACGATCCAAACGAACCCAGATAATCAACACAAGAATTTGAAACGCCCGAGATACAAAATTAACACTTAATAACAAACAGAAATGACAAAAAAGACTTCATTTTCACTTTCTCCGCGGATCACGAAAAACAAACAAGGAAAACAAGGAGAATCAAGGGAGAAATTTACCCATAAAAATTGGGCGAGGCTATGCGTTGGACTGAGGGGTCAATGGTGGAGAAAACCCTAGGCGAGAGAAAGTAAGGGTAAAGAGAGAATAGTAGGTTTGGTTTCAATATAAAGGAAGTAGACAGTGAAGTTGAAGAGTGTGTGCGTTTGAAATCAAAGTTTGTGTGTGGAGGTTCTAGAGAGAGAGAAAGAAAGTGCTCTTCTAGGAGGATCTATCTGGATCGACACGTGGCGAGTGTTGAAAGTTCTGACATTCGAAGGGAGTATTCAGAGACACGTGGCCTAAAAGTAGTGGCCATCACATTTTTTGAGAACGACTGCGACGTTTCCTGGTGTCGACAGCGCATGCGCGTAAGGGGTGGTTTCGGAATACCAGAAAAAGTAAAGCGTTTTATTGGAATTTCAAGCACGCGCCATTGTGGGAATTGCAAATGAGTGGGGGAGAACTCTTTTTACCCTTTTGTTTATTATGATCCATTTGGTGAATATTAAAAGAAATCTTTGATAAAATGAAATTTTATAAATGTCTCGTTTATAAAAGATAATAATTCATAAACTATCTCATTTAAAATAATAATATTTTTTACGAAGATTTAGAGCGTGTATTTTTTGACATGTGAAATAAATTGTATGTTGGCTAAAATGTTCCAATAATACAATTTTTAGGATATATGTATATATTAGTGACTATGAAATGTGTTTATAGTTTTTGAAAAAATTTTACTTATATTTATAAGATTTCTAGACTTTATATAATTTATTATGAAATAAAATATAATAAAAACTTATGATGATAAATTAACATGATAATAACAATAATATATTATTTAACCAAATTAACCATATTATATTAATATATGGTATAAAAGGATATTTATGATGTAATCATATTATCGAGATATGACAATATATTATGCTAATATACAATGATTATACCAACAAATATCTTTGTTAATATTATTTAGTTAATTTAGATTAATAATATTGATTAAGCTTTATTAGGTCAAGCTTTTTAGTATATTTGTTGGCTTCAGTAACTATACAAGTCCTCTCAAGCTTGAAAGTTTGATTGTCAGGTAAAGTGAACTTGTTGGGACTATAATTGATCCTTTGGTCGAGTTTTAGTCGGCTTTATGTTTTGCAGGTGGATTGGTCGTTTGGTCAAGTTGTAGTTGGTCATCTTTGACTATGTTGAATATAGGTTTCTTTAGTTGAATAGTACATCTAAAAAATTTCTCATGTTTTTCATACTTTGTAATGACAAATCAGTTAATGATTAAGTAATTTTTATTATTTTTTTGAATGTTGTATGTATGTATGACTTATGATTTGTGTGTAGAAAAACTTTTAAGTACTCGGTCGGGTTTAACTTTATGCTACCACCTTAGGTAGGTTTGGGTGTCACGTTTGTAGTCTTTAGCTTGTGTTATTGTCTAGGTAGGCTCAGGTTCCACATTTTTAAGCTTGTCCTATCGTCTAGGTAGACTTGGGTGTCACGTTTGCGGCCTTTAACTCATGTTATCGTCTAGGTAGGCTCGGGTGTCATTTTTACGGGCTTGTGCTACAATCTAGGTAGGCTTGAGCGTCATGTTTCGAGCTTGATTTGTGTTACCATTTAGGTAGGCTTTGTATGTTTTGTTGTCTTACACAAGCCTTTTGATAGTGGATGTTTGTCCTTGTGCATCCAAAAGAGGAGTTTAGAGAAGGAAACCGCCTTTGCACTTGCTACCTTCTTCACAAAGTTATGGTTATTTTTTACAAAGTTATGTGACATATGATCATAGTTGTGGCACTGCTAACTATAGCCATTGTTAGAATAAAGAAGTACAAACGAATAACAAAACAAATAAAGGAATATAAAATATCCTAAATAAACAAATTTTATGGGAAAAGAGTGTTTGCTTATCTCTTGAACATTTTTCTTTGTGCCATCTTAGGCATTCTATTACTAGACATTTTCCTCGTACTTATTTTATTTTGAGGTTTGCTTGAGGTGACCTTGGTGATTAGCTTTTCATTAAGTTCTTATAGCTTGTAGGCTCTAATTTGGAGAGAGTCTGTAATGTAATACGGTTTGTCCTAGTTGGGTGTAAGCTTTCTTTCTGAGTCTTCATTGGTGTCGAACTTTCTCCAGACTAGGTCTACCTTCTATAATATTCTTTCTTGAACCTATGTATTGCAACACCAGGTTGTTATCTGCTTAGCCACTATCTTAATTAAATGACTATCTCAACAATTTTATATCAAGGCTATCTCTTTGAGTTCATTGGGTTGTCCTTTGTTTGACTATTATTTTCTTGACATGAATTGGCAGTGCTTTTGTACTCTAATATTGGAATGTCAAGTTGCTCTTGTTCCTGTACCCAAGTATTTCATGTCGAGTCTAATAGCCTCCTCCTCAAGCTAGGATGATACAAAGCATGAAGGTGAGACCATGAAGGTGATGGTGTAGAAGCAAATGGATGTATGGTGGGAAAAGCTCACGATTTTGGATGTTAGACAATGGGTAATGGTGGTGTTTGATTGCTCTTAAAAAGGTTGGGTAACCTATATAGAAAGGTGGCTAAGAAAGACTACATGGGATGCTCTAGCCTTGACTTTAGGGACAAGATAAAAATGACTCACAAATTGGGCAACATTTCATTACTAATCTTAAAGGGAGAATACAAGGGTGGAGACAACTTTATTTATAGGCTTAAGGTGTCTCCAAATTGTAGAAGTAAAACCCTAAAAACACAAGCTTGACCACCTCTTCATTAGGAGAATGACATGTGACCACTACCTATGGAGAATCTTCTCCATTCCTAGAGTGACATGTGGTCACTACCTATGGGAAATCCTCTCCAATGAGAGCATGACAAATGACCACACTTTAGGTTAAAACCTTGACTACATGGGTCAACACACACTA
The DNA here is from genome assembly GCA_027742785.1 of Vigna reflexopilosa. Classification (NCBI taxonomy): domain Eukaryota; kingdom Viridiplantae; phylum Streptophyta; class Magnoliopsida; order Fabales; family Fabaceae; genus Vigna; species Vigna reflexopilosa. Next base: position 23,313,207 of record CM050932.1, read on the forward strand.
AAGACATCCAATTGGGTCAAGATCAGGAGTAGACCTTTGTTGGCCCAAGTTGACCAAAAATCCTAGACTACTTGGCCCAAATACAAGGCTCAAAAGGAAATCCTAGACTACTTTATGCTCCATGATGGCCTAAGAGAAAGAGTTTAGGTCCACCTTTCATAGATGAATTCAACCTTTCTTGAATGTTCTTGGTCATGGCTAAGGGGTATGCCATTAAAGTCACTCATATACTTAAGTATTGGAATGTCGAGTTGCTCTTGTACTTGGGTATTGTTACGCCATATTGCTCTTGTACTCGAGTACTAGAACATCGATTTACACCCATACTCGGGTACTGAAACGTCGATTTGCTTTTGTGCTCAGGCCATGTCATGCCAAGTTGCTCTTGCTCATGCACTCGGGTGTTGCCATGTCGAGTTACTCCTTTTGCAGTCTAATATACTGATTTGACGTTTTGGAGATCAAGATTATTTTTGACCTTTGTGTTTGATTCAACCTTTTCTGACATTTGGACATTAGGCTCCTTTTTGAGTGGTTTATGAGAGAATTTGCTACTTAGATGGAGTTCAATGATTACTTCTTATGTTGTTCCTGTTTAGAGGGATCTTTCTTTCTCCATTTCATTAAGTTTCTGGTTCTTTTACTCAAGTGTTGTATGTCGAGCAACTCTTTATTTCTCCACTGCTTCTCTTATGTGGGCTTCTTCCCAAAGCTCGTGAATGAGATCCAAATTAGCTCTAAGGTTTTCTCTATTGTGTTTTTCATCAAAGTGTTGTCTTGTTGAATTCTAGTTAGCAGGTGACTCCCTTTTCCTATTTGGAAGGGAAATGATGATTTTGGTAAAGCTTTGGGTTTTTAATGCAGGATGGTGTAAGTAGGACCACTTAAACTATTAGTTATGCATTGCATAAAAGTTTTTGAAAGAGAAATATTCCTGAAGGTTTACTAAGTAGACTCTTAGAAAAGAGAGATGAATCATAATGGATAGACTTAAGAACCTTGTCTTTCCTAGTTAGAGTTTTCGTCAAACATTTTTTTACAAATTTTCTTATAGAAATCCTCAAGAAGATCACACCAAAATTCTACCAAAAAGTATCACTTGTACTTCAATCTCTTTCACCTAAGTTTCTACTCGTACCTTATGCATATCGATCTGTCAACATTCTCATGCATCAAAGATTTTTGGTTGTCATGGTTGAAATCGATTTGTAAGTTATCATCATTATGAGCTTTTGATAATGCTGTCATTGACGAGATAAAACTAATATTACTAAACTATAACAACTTCAACATTGTTAAGATATTAACCAACAAAATAGAAAGGGTAAATCCAACCCTAAGTCATTTCCTAACGAACATGAAATTGATTTTTAACAAATCAGTTTTTATAAAAACTATACAAATGGGTTAGTAAAATAAAAATAATAAAGAAGATAAAGATCAATAAAATATTAAAGAACAAAATAATAAAAGATAAAGAGAAATAAATTTATCAAAGATTTAAAAAGATAAAAACAATGATAAAGAAAATAGGTTGATTTCACTGCTTTTTCAAAATAGGATTCATCATTGGTTATCTAAAAATTATTGTTCAATTAATTATTGTCTTAAATTTTCAAATTAATCAATATAGTACCATTAGTGATTTTTATATTAGCATAAAACACCCTTACCAAATCTGGGTACCAGTCTTCAAACATCTCCACGAAATTTGCCAACCCTTGATACTCTAACCAGTGTTGGAAGACGAACCCTTCTTTTCGAATGAAGTTTATCCCCGTGTATTTGTGGGAGACAATTTTTCGAATGTGCTAGAAGCATTCAAAATTTGTTTGGGCTTCTTCATCACTTATCCATCTAATGGGGCTTGCGAACCTGGTTTTTTGAGTAGCCCTTTTGACGCGTTTATAAGAAAAAGCCATGAGGATTATAGGTTTAGGAGCAAAGATAATGATTAGGGTTTGAGATAATTTTTGACAGTGGAGGATAATTGATCTCAAGATTCTAAGAGTGAGAAAGAGAAAGAAAATTTTAATTGATTAGGGTTTCAACCTAATTGATTAAGATAAGTGGGAAACTTATTTGAAATAGAAAAACCATTTCTAAAGCTATTTTAATCGATTAAATTTTTAATGTAATTGATTATGTCAGTAATAGACCCTTATTCCAGAAAGAACAGAGAAGAATGCTTAATCGATTATGGTCTTAATGCAATCAATTAAAACTTGCAGATTTGGTTATTTTGAATATTTTCACTTATCCTATTTCCATCTAACATCAAGCACACATCATACATGTCAAAATGTTTATACAGAATAGAAAATATGCATGTTTTACCAATGATACATTGTGTTACCAATTATGATGTCCTCAAGGTGTCATGATCACTTTGAATTATGAGATATGCTTCAAATCTGCATTTTACCTTAAGCACAAACATTTTTAATTTATCTCAGTTATCTACAAAATAATTGAAAGGCTTGGATGTAGGTACCCATATGAATTTGGGTCCTTTAATGTTAGGTGGTTGTGGTGATTCCTTAGGAATCCATTTAAATTTGCCCTTAAGCATACCAACATTTTTATAATAGCAAGCCTTTGATAAATGACCAATATGATTGCAGTAAAAGCATGCTATGGATGAGGGTTTGCTAATGCCAATGAATTTTCTGGCATTCAATTTACTACTTTTACTTGTATAGTCAATTCCTTGCTTGTTTAATACACTTATTTGTGTTCCTAGTAAGGCTTCAAGGTTTGAGCTACCTTGAGTGAACTTAGACAAAGTGTTCATGAGGTACTTAATTCTCTCCAACTCTCTTGGACAATTTTCACATTCTTGACCACTCACTTTGCTCTCTTCTATGTTCTGTCTAGGAGCATTTTTTAAACCATTCAGTTTAGTTTTAAGCCTTTCATTCTCTTTGTCTAGGTTGTCTAATCTACTCTCTAGACACCTATTTTCACTTTTTAGCCTATTGTTTCCATATTGCATTTTTTTGGCTTCTTCATGTAATTCTTGGAATGCATCAAGGAGTTGATAATACTTGTCTTCTATACTCTCATCTTCAAAGTTGCTCACACTACTTTTTAAACACATTGAGCTTGCCATCAAGCAAATAGAAACGTTATTTTATACTGGTTCGCTCCACTTGAGCTACGCCCAGTCTCCTCTGTAGAGGGTTCCACTATAATCTTCAACAAGATTACAACTGAGTATTCTCATAACTCCTGGTCTCAGTGAATAACCACATGTTACCCTAGACTGGATGAGTATTTTCACCACTCCTTGTCTTAGTCAGCAAATAACCACCTGTTACCCTAGACTAAAAGAGTACTCACATCACTCCTAGTATTAAGCAACCCTGCCTAGATTTCCTTTAACTCAACTAAGTTCAACAAGATTTTTAATTATTTTCAGAATTGCAATCAAGGATTGCATACAAGTTGTTTAGACTATTACTCTCACAAAGAGGATGTAATTACAATACAATGTAGTCTAAACACTTGTATGTGTTTCTTTCTTTTCTCTTTCTCTCTTTCTTACAATTGGTAAGCAATAGAACAATGAAGCTCAATAGCATTTTTCTTTTTTTCTTCTCTTCTTTTCCTTTGTCTACTAAAATGTATTCTTTTTCTTGAGCTCTTTCACTTTTATTGTGAATGCTTCTTAAATGGTAAATATTTCATTATATGCTACCCTCAGGATTCTTCTTTTGAAAGCTCTTCTATTTATAGGCTTTTTGGATAAATGTCTGTTAGATTAAGCTCTTGGGCTTAATTCTTGTGTATTCTCTTTCTTCGTGTACAACAACCATTGAATAAAGCCAACTTGTCAAACCAGACATGCTTTTTCAGCCCTTTGCTTGAAGTAGGTTGCACGTTCTTTTAGACGTGACTTCAAGTGAAGAATATTATGTGAATATCTTTTTTTGTCTCTAGCGTTCACTTTTGATATCTTAATTTGAAGTTTGTGGATGCATATAGTATAGCTCATGTGCAAAGAATAAAGTAAATTGTGCATGCAGTAAATATGTCTTTTCTTAACACTTTTTTTGCTTTTAAACATTCAACATTTAATGTCATTTAATGCTTGCTCAGAACAACAAAGTGCTTTTTAATTTCCTACCATTGAAGTAGCGTTTGACAATTAAGCTTCTTCTTCTATAGATATTGAGCGTTGATTAAAGACTTCATTGTCTAATGAAGTAATATTTTGGCTCATGGTATTGTTTAGAAAGAGTAAACGCTTCTTGTGATTTTTCCTTTTCAAACAAAGAACGTTTAACTTAGTTTAAATTTTCTCTTGGTGTTTTAAGTTTTAGTATTTTAGTGTGTTTTGTCACTGACCTCGTCTTGACATGTTTTGTTTTTCCGAGAGCTAAACTAGATACCCTTTAAGTATGATAAGCTTTATGCATTTAGCTTCAACTCTATTATACGTTTTTGACTTGATAATTGTTTTAGCATCGTGTCTGGATGTTTTGTCTTGGTTGTTTCTCTGTTTCCTCAAATCTTAGGTGTTTTCCTAAGGTTTTCTGTGTTGGAGATTTTGGTTCTAAGTCTTGTGTTTTCATCTTATGTTTTTTTTTTAGATTATTATTTTATTTAATGTTATTTAGTTAAACTCCAAAACATGAGAACCTTTAGATGCATATACGATTTTGTCCTAACATTATTATCTCTCATACTTTTCATATACAATATTCTTATTTATTTTAATTATTTTACTAAATTAAATTCCTTAAGATCTTACCAAGAAATCGTGTTTATTTGGTACAATTTTACTGGGATGTATTTCTTTTTAATTTTAAATGAAGTTGTGCCATCTTAGTACAACTTAATGATATAAACTAAAGTCATGTAAACTTAGTATAATTTCAGTGTTTGACAATTTTTTTTTTTAAATTTTAATTGAAGTTGTGTGAGTTTAATACAACTTAAATGTATTATAATATAAATTGAAGTCATATCAATTTAAAACAACTTCATTGTATTGAATTATTTTTATAAATTTTAATTAGAGTTGTGTTAGTTTGACAATATTTCATTTTCATCAATGAAAATGATAAATGAAAATGATAAATAAAAATCATAACAAGTTAATACGGTTTATTCACAATAAAATCAAGAATATTTTATTTTTAAAATTACACTATTTCACTAATTTAAAAAAATTGTACCATTTTAGAATTTTTTGCTACACATAATATATATTTATAATATATTACTCAATTTAACACATTTGTAAATATATTTGTGAACATAGTTACTTTCTAACATTAATGTTATTAATTTATTAAAAATATTAAATATTTAAAAAGTAAGAACCAACTGAAATTTTTAAAATAATGAAATAATATTAAAATCAAATAATATAATAAATATAATATATTTATAAAATATATATATATATATAATATTATAACATACTAAATTGGAAATATATAAATATGTTCTTTTATTCTTTCTATAATAAAAGAAAATAAAAACTTAATTTTTATTATATTATTAAAATAGAAAAGTATGATCACAAAAAATTATTTTAAACTAAATTTTTTTATAATTTCATCATAAATAACTATAAAATATAAAGAAAAAAAATAATAAAATAAGTTATATTAATTCGAATAAAATTAATAACGATATATAAAACGGTTTTTAATATTTATTTAAATTTATATTTTTATAATAAAAGAAAGTAAAAACTTAATTTTTATTATATTATCAAAATAGAAAAGTATGATCACAAATAATTACTTTAAACTAAATTATTTTTATAATTTCATCATAAATAACTATAAAATATAAAGAAAAAATAAAAAAAAAGTTATATTAATTCGAATAAAATTAATAACGATTTTTAAAACGGTTTTTAATAGTTATTTGAATTTATATTTTTATAAGAAAAGAAAGTAAAAACTTAATTTTTATTATATTATTAAAATAGAAGAGTATGATCCCAAAAAATATTATATACTAAATTATTTATAATTTCATCGTAAATAATTATAAAATATAAAGAACAAAATAATAAAATAAGTTATACTAATTCGAATAAAATTAGTAATGATTTATAAAAGGTCTTTCAGTAAATTTAAATTATATATATATATATAAATTATTATTACATTAGTACATTTAAAATCTCAAAAGATAAAATACTAAATGCAGAAGGAAAAATATCCGGCTAGTGTACATGTTTGCCCACTATAGTGTTTTTATTCTCTCTCCATTTCGGCTGTAAACCCTAACTTGAAAATTCCCAAAATATCTATTCTCTTTTCTTCTTCCACACTCTGATACAGTTACACCACCAATTTCCTCTCTCTCTCTCTGCAAACACGCTGGGGTTTGGAACTCTCCGATTTTGGTTTCCTGTTGTCGCTGATCGCCAAGAAAATTGGCGTTGTTCTTTCCAAATTCTTCTTTGACAGTCAAATTGAACTGTTCTTTCGTTCTTTTACTGCAGGTAAAGGTTGAATTTGATTTGGGTTTTGTAGTTTTCTGGTTACAATTCTTTTATATTTAGTATTTGATGAAATAGACAGTGTACCCTTTGAGTTTTAGATTTTGTCAGTTTCTCATATACTTAGTTTGTAGAAATCTAGTTTGTAAACTTCATTTTCCAAATTGTCGTAGAAGTTGTATTGTATTGAGGATTACTGTGGCTGGAGAGTAATTTCTTTTATTGCTGGTAGGTAGTTGAAGTAAGTGGCATGTTGAGATGATTTTTCCGAGGGATTTGGTTTGGGTTATTTAGTACTACTCAATTTCTGGTGCTGTTGTGAAGTTTGTCAATATATGTATATATATATATATACATATCTAAATGTTTTAGAGTTGGGAATATTGAGTGTGGAGGTTTAATTGGCTTTAATGTTATTGATAATGTTATAAAAGAGATTTGATTCTTGCTATGTATGATTAGGAAAATATGAGATTGACAGATGTATGATTAGGAAAATATGAGATTGATAGATGTATGATTAGGAAAATATGAGATTGACAGATCCCTTTGGGAAAATCTTGACGATATTCGTTTCAGATTTTGATGACTAAAGACAAGAAAAATGGAGGGATCATTCCCTATGCTTTTGTTGATTTCATTAGGGTTTATATTTTATTTATTTGTAGATTAGCATCACGTAGTTGTTTCTCATTATTGTATTTAATGGACAGGGAACAATTATTTAATGTACATTAGTGACATGATCATAATGTTCTGAAATTTAAACAGATATACATCAAAACTAAGTTTCATCACAACTTATGGCTGGATTGTTGCTTGGTGATGCGTCTCATCATGGAACTTCTCAAGGTGTGTCTCAGAGATACTCTCAAGAGAAGTCAGAGGATGGCTCACGATGGTACTTTTCTAGGAAGGAAATTGAAGAATACTCACCATCCAAACAAGATGGCGTAGATTTGAAGAAAGAAACTTACCTACGCAAATCATACTGTACATTTCTGCAAGACTTAGGCATGAGACTTAAAGTGTGAGTCTTTGTTAGTTGCATAAGTGACCTATATTAATTCAATAGGTTCTTTTTTGACTTTCCTGTATAAGACATGTGGTTTATTGTAAGTATCCTTGTTTCCTATTTGTTCAACTGATCTGAGTACTGAAATTAAGGTTTGTTAGGATTTGATTTGTTCCCTTGTAGGAGGGCAGGAGGTCATTAGGAATATCTTAGCAATTTTAATGTGTACATATATTTAAGATATTGCTGGCACCGAAGGGAAAACATTTCTTAATCTCTGTTGTATTAAAATTGATAATAGATGTCAGTGAACACACCTAAATTCATTTATCATTATGTTGATATTGATTCAATTGTGTTGCAGGCCTCAAGTAACTATTGCAACTGCCATAATATTTTGTCACCGATTCTTTCTAAGGCAGTCCCATGCAAAGAATGACAGGAGGGTAAGTTTGTATCCTGTTATAACTTTCCTAGTCTTTATTATTGGATAGTTGTTCTCAGTGTGAATGAAATTTTTTCTTTATATTTAATTATGTATTTTAATGAGCAGTGTTAGCAAATCTATATTTTGGATTGTTTATATGTTCATGGCTGTTGAATTTGCATTAGTTTGTTTTGATGACTATTGTTCAATATGGTTTTTTTATGATAAATAGAATGATCAAAATTATCTCCACATGTGGTGTGCATTCAAATTCACAAAAATAGTTCCAATTAAAAAGAAGGAACAAGTGTTGGATTGGAATAGTATTCTTGAAAATCATCAAGAAAAGAAAGAGAGAACGATAAGATATGCTTCAGTTATTTATATCTCGAATATTGTTAAACTTGAAACTAATCAGTTATAGCTGAGGATTGTTTTACCTATTGGTGCACTATTTGATACATATCCAAGAAGTTTTCATTTGTACTAATCTATACTTCTATATTACTATATAAAGGGAGTTATTGGGGTACATATTTTTTGTACAATTTTTCCCTTGTATTTTGATAACTGTCTTTTTATATAAAAACTGCTGTTATTTTTATTTTGGCAATTGTCATTTTAACACTCAAGAAAAATGTCTACACAGGTGTAATAGTGCTTATATTTCCACTAGTGAATATGAACTCGATCCTTATTTAATGAATCTCACAGGTGATTTTCAGTTTTAGATAAATTTTAACCAATAAAAGTGTTAGAAATAGGATGGTCAGTGTGTTGCTAGCACTGTCAACACAATGTCATAGACCAACTATCGAGAAGTTCAAGTGTTTGGTTAAGATGAGTAAATTGTTTTTATCATTTAGTATTGTCAACTAGCCACTATAGTGCAACTTCTGCTATTTGCCTGTGATTTTTCAGCTATTTGCTATAGCAAATTGCTGGCTTTCCTCCATTTTCTCATTGGAAAGACTGGTTAAATTTCTAACACATTTAATTACTGAGACCTAATTCAGAGAAAATTTTAATTTTTTTCCACTGTACAACTTATGGGTTGGTCTGACCATGGTCTACCTGCATGTTCTGGGTCTGAACCTAAATTGTTTTATAAAATAGCCCCTTTTCCTTAAAGTATGCTGGGTAATCTTTGGTTAATAAAGAGTAAGAAAAACGTTTTCATCATATTGGAATGTTGGTTTATCCTGGTTATAAAACTTCTGCATCATATTTTGTTTGATTTCTTTAGACATTTTCCATCAACCTTGCATAATACGCAGTTGTGGATAAGTAGTTTGATGAATAATTAGGTATATTATAGTCATACTATGTTATAAGATTGGTTTTGAATATTTGCATGTAACTGTCAAGATATTTATAGTTATATTTACATCCTGGATGAGCAGGATCGAACATTATTATCATGTCAAATCAGTAGATGAATTCTTATTTGTTTTTCTCAAATTTAGAAAGAATAATATATTTCTTCTGCATTTCAATAATGATTCATTTGTTGGACCTATAAATACATGAGTCTGCTAGTTACTTTATGAAATGTAGAGAGCTAATTCTAAGGAAACAAATTGCTGCAATTATGGGATTGTTTCTAAATACATATCAATAGTATGATATATCTGAGATAAAGAATGAAATTATAGTGAGGCTAAAATAAAAAAACTTAAAATTTGAGTAGCACGAATTGGACACTCCCCTTCAAGTTGGTGAGTAAGTATTCTCCAGTTCCTGCTTAGATATAATTCTTTCAAAGTTAATGCAGTTCAACCCTTTGGTGAGTATGTGTGCTACTTGATTGAGTGGACAATATATGGGGTGAAAATCTAGCCATTCTGTAGATTTTCCTTGATAAAATGCTTGTCCACTTCAATGTGTGTGGTTTTATCATGCTACACTAGGCTGTGGGTTATGCTAATCGCAAATTTATTATCACAACATAGCCTCAGGTTCATCCCACTTTATCTTCAGGTTTTCCAATATAATCTTCAACCATAGAAGTTCACATATTCCTTGGGCCATTGTTTGATGCTTCGACACTTGATTTGGCTACTAGCATTCTGTTTTTTGCTCCTCCAAGTCACTAGTTTTACACCAAGGAAGGTGCAGTATCTAGTGTTGATCTCCTATCTCACTAGGGCAGACATTGCTTTTGTTGTTACTTATCTCCTATCTTCCTATTGTCTTAGTTTCAAATTTTGTGGCAAGGCATTAACTTAAGATTTACTTCTCCTTTCTCATCTCCAGTTACTATAATATCATCAACATACACCAACCATAATGTTGTTCTCCCTAGAACTGAATGTTTGATGAATAGAGTGTGATCTCCTTGACTTCATAACCTTGGGGAATCTACCAAACCATTCTTTTGCTGTTTCAGCACATTCAAAGCCTTTCTTAACGTGCAAATAATTCCAGTAGCAAACTGTCCTTCATAGCCTGGGGGCAACACAATGTATATCTTTTCATCGAACTGCTGCAGATCCCAATTATGATTTGGTTTTAGTTACAATATTACTTTGACCGTGTTCATCTTAGCAATCGGGGCAAATGTTTCCAAGTAATCCATTTCATAGGTTTGAGTGAATTCTTTGGCCACGAACCCTGCCTTATAATGTTCAATGATCCCATCAGTTTGATATCTCACTGTATATACATTCTCAAATTTATAAAGAATAATATTCTTATTTTGTATTTCAATAATGAGGCCATTGGACCTATACTAAGTACATGAACCTGCTAGTTGTTTTAGGAAACATAGAGCTAATTTAAGGAAGCAAATCCCTGTAATCATGAGATTGTTTCTGAATACATAATCCTAGTATTAATAGCAATACTAATAAAGAATAAAATTATAGCAAGATAAAATAAAAAAGTTCCTAAAATACATAATGAGCAGAACGATTTTGACAGTTTTACTAACTTGTACCCTTGTGCATCAGGTTAAATTTAATATGTAGGACTTCAATTATAAATATAGTGTTCTATGCCAGTTACCAGCTAGCTGCTTTGATTGTAGTAGTTGAGTTTTTGCTGTGCTATGCAAATCTTATGCCTGCTTAGTACTTAGCTTTGTAATTGTTTTCTACATTTGGAAAAGTTGTTGTCATACCTTTCTTTGTTTGGATGTCTTACCTATTTACTGTCTTTGTCAGCATGATTTAGAGAATTTTCACATTTATCCTTCCCTGTTGATATATCTCTTTACATGCATCGTCATAGATTCTCTTATACATAAAATGAAACATTAAATTGGACTCATGGTTATAATTAGTAACTTAATATGTTCTGCAGACCATTGCAACAGTATGTATGTTTCTTGCTGGGAAGGTTGAAGAAACTCCTCGTCCATTAAAAGATGTCATTCTTATTTCATATGAAATTATACACAAGAAGGATCCAGCGGCAATTATGAGAATAAAGCAGAAGGTATTTCAAAGCTATCTTTGTTCTGACTCCAGACGTTTAAGTACCTGTTAATTTATTGTTTCTTTGTAGGGAATTCTGTTTTGTTTTTCCTTTTTCACTTTTTGCGTACCATTCGAATTATTCACATTTTGGATTTCTGTTATGGAACAACCTGCAGCAAGCAGGTTAGCACAAGCAAAAATTGACTTGCAATCTGCATATTGAAATTGAAATTTGTTGTTTTCCTTTTTCTGTCTGCGTTTGTTTAACTGCATGGGGATTTATTTCTAAATAATGTTTTTTGAAATTTCTCAGTTTTACCTAAATTGTAATTTATTTATTTCCTCAATTATGAGACAGGAAGTGTATGAACAGCATAAAGAATTAATCTTACTTGGAGAGAGGGTTGTCCTTGCAACTCTTGGTTTTGATCTGAATGTGCACCATCCTTATAAACCTCTTGTTGAGGCAATAAAGAAATTCAAAGTTGCTCAAAATGCCCTTGCTCAAGTTGCGTGGAACTTTGTAAATGATGGGTAGGAAGATTATACAATTTTTGTTCAGGCTAGTAGCCTTTGATTTTCTTTCCTGAAGTTATGATGTGATATGCAGACTTCGGACATCACTTTGCTTGCAATTTAAGCCGCATCACATCGCAGCTGGGGCCATATTCCTTGCTGCCAAGTTTCTGAAGGTGAAGCTCCCATCAGATGGGGAGAAGGTCTGGTGGCAAGAGTTTGACGTCACTCCACGCCAATTGGAGGGTTGGTGTCTTTTTATTCAGTACTAGTGGTATAAAGAAATGAGGAAAAAAAGTACCATCTCATTGTCAACTCTATTTTGTCCTTCCTCTTATTAATGTTCATGTTTCTCTCTCTCTCTCTCTCTCTCTCTCTCTCTGATGGTATCTTAGTATTTATCTATTCAAGGAGACTGTGGTGCAATCATAATAACTTTAAATATCATTATTATAATGCAAACCCAATATGTCCCATCTTTTTTGCAGAAGTGAGTAATCAAATGTTGGAGCTGTATGAACAAAATAGAATGCCACCTTCCAATGATGTTGAAGGAGGTGGGACTTCTAATCGGGCCACTGCAAAAGCTCCAGCTAATAATGATGAAACTTCAGCTGCAAAGAGTAATCCCCAGACTGGAGTGACTAGAATTGAAACATCGAAGCCTGTGTCTTCTGTGGCTGCGTTTGATTCATCAGTTCCAAATCATGTTGGGCGACCCCTTTCAAATCATGGTAGAATTGGTGATTATGGGAGCGCAGAAATGAAACACAGGGTGGAAGGCGATGCTAAAGGCAATCAACATCCCGAGTGGGAATCAATACAATTTAAGGAAAACTTACATGAAACTCAAGACATGGCTAAATCTCGATCTGATAATGGTGACAAAGAGCTGGAAAACAATGGTGGAGGGACAGAAACAAGAGAACCTATTGATTTGAAAGATAAGCATAGTAGCAGAAACCTAGATAACAGAGAGGGTGCATTTAGCCGGCCACCTCAGGAAGCCATTAAGAAAATTGATAGGGAAAAGGTAAAGGCTGCATTAGAAAAACGAAGGAAAGCAGCTGGTCATATTACTAAGAAAACAGATGTCATGGATGATGATGATCTCATTGAGAGGGAACTAGAGGATGGAATTGAACTTGCTCCTCAGAGCGAGAAGAATAGGGATAAGAGGCAAAGCTGGTCTAAGCCCTCTGACAGGTCAGACGAGCAAAATCATGGAGGAAAGGGTCTATCTTCATATGAACAAGATCTAAGTGCTGTTGAAGAAGGGGAGGTATCTGCGCTTGATGACATTGGCCTTCCGTCACCCAAGTCAAGCAATCGCAAGAGAAAACCAGTAAGCTCCCCCGAAAGAGGGATGGAGGGGAAGCAACGGCATAACTATGGCCCTGGACCTCACCACAATAGTCGTTACGATTATGTGGAGGATCGAAACAAGGTCAGTCGGCTAGGCCATACTGAAAGGGACAGCAAACGGCATGTACAGGAGAACCATGTTTAATTTTTTCTGGTATGATGCAGCCGCCTTAGCCTTCCATTATTAAGTCAGGTCTATTTGTTTGAAGGACTTGAACACATTCAATTTTGCTGGAGGGACCAATTTCATTTACTCAGTATATGGGCATATGGGAAAATTGTAAAGTAGAAAGAGGAGGGTTATATAGATTATATCGTTGGACACAAATCAGAATGTCCATTTTCCGGCAAGATCATCCATGGTTTTGATGATTACCCCTTTGAAATAGTATTAGGTGTGATCATAAACTCAGGCTATTTACCAGATGGAGGATTCTAAGTGTCATTTGTCACATCCTACCGTTATTAACTTCAAAGCCATGCCTGTTATGTTTGTAGTACTTGGAAGTGTATCTTTCTGATTTATATTCCCTTTGAAATAGGGAGCATGGATAATCTTCACAATTTTAACACTCGGATGTAAAATTAAAATCATCTGCAGTCGATAATGGTCAATGATATTATTATGATAAACATTTACGAACTATTTCTCACGCAATAGTTGAACAATACAGCCTTATAGACCATAGGATAGACACCATCGAGTGGGTTGGGTTAGTCTCTCAGCCCCTCGTAATCTTAATAACTAATTTATTTTTGGTTAAAACTATTGGATGATTTTCATATTTGTATTGCAATTTTAATTTGGTTCTCACATTTTAATTGGATCTTTATTTTAAAAAATGTGACACAATTTAATTTGGTACAGAATTGACTATGTTAACTTAATAGAACGTGGTAGTGAAATTTTAATTTGGTTCTCATATTTTAATTGAAACTTTATTTTTTAAGATGTGATACAATTTAATCTTGTACGGAAGTTAACTTAATGGAATGTGTTAGTTTGTGATTTTTTTTAATTTTAAACTTTTTAATATTTTTACTTGTTTTATTTTTTTAAAATAAAAAAAATTATGTGTGATGTCATGTAATAGAGATAGTCTGATATGATACTAGAGCGAGCCTTATGCCTTATGTGTTAAGTAGGAAAAAGTATTATAAAAAAATTTAATTTAATCTTTTATTTGTATTTTTTAATTTAAAATTAGAGCAATTTTATCTCTCTTTAAATATTAAATTTAATTTTTTTATAAACATATAATAATATTTTATTAAATTGAATGTTTTTATTAAAAATTTTAACATATTAAATTTATATTTTATATTATTTTTTTAAAATTTTGTTTCAAATATTTATATATTAATAATTTTTATACAAATGTTGGAATTGGTTTAAAAATAACATTTTTATAAATTTAAATATAAATTTTAATAATAATAAATTTAATTAAATTTGTATTTTATATTGAATTTTATTTAAAAAGAGTTGATCTGTTTTATCTTTTTTAATAAATATTATAATGATATTTTTATTAATATTTTTAATAAAATTAAGTTTATTTAAATTAATATTTTACATTGAATTTTACTTAAATATTGTTTTTAAATTTTAAATATATTTATTTTAAAATGTTATAAAACTATTTTATGACTTTATATATATATATATATATATATATATATATATATATATATATAATAAAAATTTTAAAAAGTAAATAAAATATAAATTTGAAAAAACAGTAATTAGTTTCCTTGCTTTTCCTATGCTTTAACATAAAGGTATTCTGCGCTTAAGGCACAACTAGTGCTTTTCATTGTAAAAAATATTGAGAATGGTAGAATTTAGATAAAGATGACATAAAGTAGTGAATATATCTGCATTTTATTTTATTTCTATAATCTACAATATCTTTGTGAATTGCTCTCTTTCTCTCTATGATTCTTCTGCCATAACTATCTCATCAAATAACCTATTATTAGTATTTATTATTTCTTTTATTTTATGAAAAGTGTCAATTTCATGTTTGATTCTTTTTATAAATTCTTAACACCATCATGATAATTTATTTTTGAAACTTTGTTTTCTTTTTAAATCTTTTTATTTTGTTTTCTTGTCAGTTGAGAAACTTTTGACAGTTTGGAAGAGTTTGACAACAACTCATGATAAACTTCAATAATAAAGTATAAGTTAGTGAAATCTACCTCATCGTTAGAGTTGTCTGACGAACATTTCTCATTGTCTGCCATGAGACAAAGATTGACTTCCTCATCTTCTTCATCAAATTCTAAGAAGTCCAAATCCTCTCCAGGTACTCATCAACACCATTTTCTTTCCTTGTTTGGAGAAGCCAGGTTTTATCTTTGTCTTCTCAAGGTTAGGACACTCAAATTTGAAGTGGTATGGTTTCTTATATTCATAGCATACGAGAAGATGTTCCTTTTGCTAATAATTTCTAGAAGTTGATCTAGGGCGTCTGCCTTTGATCTATGTGCCCGTCTTCCTTCTCCACATTGAGTAGATCTTCCTAGAGATGAAAGATAACTCATCCTCTTATCCTTCTTCTGTAGAGTCTTCTTCATCAGTCGACTCTTTTGAATGTTCTTCTGCTTTTAGGGCTTTTGTGGGAGTCCTTCTTGCATGATTATGAGCTTTCAACGCTATATTCTTTTCTTTCTTTATGATTCCATCTCGTTGAAGCTCCTACTCATGAACTTTTAGGATTCCAATAAGTACCTCTAAGCTCATCCCATCAAGATTCTTTGAGGTTCTTAGAGCGATGACTTGTGGTCTTCATTGCCTAGGAAGACCGTGAGAATTTTGTCAATATTAACAAAATTTTCATAGGTCTTACCTAGCGATCTTAACTCATTTAAGATCGTTTGAAACCGGTTGAACATGGCTTGGATGTTCTCGTTGCCTATCATGGTAAATAACTCATACTCTTAGGTTAGCAAGCTCAACTTATTTCTTTTGACTTCATTTGAGCCTTCATATATGACAACTAAGATATCCCACATTTCCTTTGCTCCATTGAACATGTGTACTTTCTTGTATCCTTCCTAAAAACACACACATTAGCGATATTCAAGCTTTAGAGTTAAGAAGGTACCTGTGTTTTTGCTCATCAGACCACAAACTTTTCTGCAAGAGCTTTCCCTTTTTATCAAGAGGTATATAGTTACCTTTTTCGACCACATCCCACATGTCGATGTGATAAGATTCAAGGATTGTAATCATTCTTTGTTTTCAATAGTCAAAGTTTTCCTCCTTGAATAGAGGAAACCTATTGACAACATATCCTTCGTTTTCCATTGCCCGCTAGGATCTTTTCCTGAAGATGTTAGGAACTCACCCCTGAGGTAGGCTCTAATGCCAACTAAAAACACAAGAAAAACACTAGAGGGGGGGGGGTGAATGATGTTTTGTTAAGGAGATATATAATTTATATGATGTTTACACGTTGAATTTTATAAAAGAGTAAATGGAAAATGTTTTAGATATAAAAGCAATCAACTGCAAATTTTATACTGGTTCACTTAACTTGAGCTAAGTCCAATTATCTGTTAAGAACTCTTAAGGGGTTCCACTAATCTTTTACAAAGATTACACGAGTTTTACCATGTCAAGTTTACAACAAGTATTCTTACAACTTCTGGTTCACCTAGTTAACACAACTAGTTTGAGTTTAATCACTCCTGGTTTACAAGTATTCTAACCACTTCTGGTCTCAAGTATTCTAACCACTTCTGGTCTCAAACCTAGATAACACGTCTAAACAAGTGTTGTAATTCTCTTCAGAATTTACAACACAAATAATGTTAAGAGCAAGAGTACGAATGATAATTCTCAAAGAGAGGATATAAACAATACTCTGTGATTTTCTAAGAATTTTTCTCTCAAATGAAAATATATCTTTAGACGATATATGAACACAATAAGCTTGAGTTCCCTATTCTATTCTTCTTATCTTATCCTTATTATGTTATCATTCTTATCTTCTTTTCCAGCTTTCGTGTATATATAATTTTTCTTGAAAGATGACTGTTAGACAAGGACATTGACTTCAAGAGAGCAGGTAGCCTTTGGGTAGGAAGTTAAACTTTAGTCTTCTTTGTAAGGGTCAGAGCTTTATCATAGCCTTAAGAAAATTGAGGTTATACGATGTGAGAAAGCAGAAGACTTCAAGGGAAACATTCCTAGAATGTTCTTCTTCTCTCACAGTGTCTTTTTCTTGGGTGTAGTGATTTTGATCATATGTTTCTGCTTTAGGGATCTGAACAAATATCAAGAGCAAAGTATACAAGCATTGTAGCACTTTATCGTACATGCATTCAATGTTTTGAACGTTGATAATCGTTAGAATGTATTGCATGTTCAAGTCATATCATTTGTGATGTCATTCATAAATTCATCGTTTGATAAAACATATAACATGTACAATTACCCAATGGTATAAATATTAGATTCTTCTTTATAGGCCATAACATTTAACGATCATTCATTAAACTATGTTTTCTTTTAAACACTTTGCTTGAGATAACACTTGTAATGAATAAAAATTTCTTTTTAGTCTTAATGTTATTTTAGATAGACTTTCTTTATCATAAGATGCTTTTCTATGTATATAGTTTATTAGATGATTTTAAGAGAGAGAGACTTTCTTTTCTTAGACACTGTTTATCATTTTAAATTCATTAGACAATTTAGTCTAGAAAACGTTAATTATAAGCTTGGCTTTAGATGTTAAAAATTATTTTCTTCTTTAGATGCTATTTCCTTTAAACAACTTTTCATGCATAACAATATTTCGTTTACTGCTTATTGTTAAAATTCAAAACCTGAGTTGTTTAGACAATTTATTCATTAGACGATCTTTTCTTATGAATCTATTTTCTTGTCTCAAACCCTTGGTGTCTTCCTTAAACCATATAATGCTTTGGATGTTATTTACGCAAGTATTAAAATAAAAGGAGATATGTTATATAAACACTTAATACGAAAACTTATTTAAGCATGTCAAATGAAAAATTTCTTTATAACAAGTAAATCAATTAGAGCTTAATCCTTTGTTTGATATATTTCATCAGACACAACTATCATCATACTATTGTAGAAAAGCCTTTTTATACCAGTTATAATTGACCAGGTATAGAAAGTGGCATGATGGAGTTTTGTAAATATGATAAGCTTTTCTATACTGTTTTGACTCATAATTAATTTAGAAAGGGTCACGATGGAAACATTATAATAAATTATAAAGATTTTCTATACCTGTTGGGTTCAGATTCAGCATAAGTGGCACGATGGAAATTTTTTAATAATTTACAAATTTTTTATGTACTTGTTAGACCTTTTTTCTTCTTGAGAGTTCAATTGAGTACCATTGGTACATTATAGCTTCTGCATTGATGGATGATTTGAGAATCTTATCTTATTCTTCAGGTTTAGGTGTTTTCAGATTCTTATCTTGTTTTAATGTTATTTGACTAAACTTCAAAACATGAGAGCATTTAGACGTATAAATGATTTTGTCTTAACAACTCTAGGTCTCATCCTGGAACCTAGGGCCTAGGATCATCAAACTTTAGTATGATCCCTCAATGACTACTTAAATGGATGACATGTATTAAACTTAGGACTAACCTTAGATCTATTCCTAGCATCTTAAAGCATACATGAGAATCGATTGGACCACAACTTCAAACTAGTTTCAACTCAATCTTAAGCCAGTGGAATAAAATGAGTGATCAGTTTATTCAACAACAAATATAAACAAATTCACAAACTTATAATTAAAAGCAAACATTCATAAATAAAATAATACTGAATATAAGAGAGTTCAAAGCGATTTACATATATCACATCAACACCTAGGAGATTTAGCTCCTCATAATGGATGGGAAGAAGTTAAAACAAATAAGGAACTCAATCTCCTAGTCCTCTAATGATGTTCTTTAAAGTACAGAGGAAGTAGGTGAGACTTTCTAGAGTCTCTCTCTAAAATTGTCTAGAAATTCTAGTGAGAAGTATCTAAAATGGCTCTGCTAAAGGTTCCAAAAATAGAGAGGAAGTTCTGTTTTATAAATACTAACAGTGTGGGTTTAATGGTGGCTTTCATGGCTCTAACCGTGAGGTTTTCTCCTAAAGTGAGTTTTGTATTTCTATGCTTGGGCCTCCTGAGATTACTTCTAGGTAAAAGATTCTTTATGACTCTAGCCTCGTGTCACAGCTTGAAGTTTCTCTCCAAGGTGGTTTTTCTTCATGTGTCTAAAGCCTCAGATTCTATGTGTTAGAGTCAATTTGCTATATTTTGTTCAAAATTTCTCTAGTTTCTTTATATTTTATCTTTAACTCTTGAAATTCGTCAAAACTTGCAAAATAAATAAAATTAGAATTAACACATATACTTAACATAATCAAAATAAGATAAGTATCAAATTATCATCTAAACTAATTAACTCATATTGAGCTCAACACATCCAATTTTAAACATTGTTTGCCCTCAAACAAATCTAAAAAATAAAAGATAAAAGATGTTTGTACAATCAAAGGTTGGTACAAGGATTGAATGCAATTGTTGCTTCCTTGTTAGACGTTACAAGCTAGGGAAAACATGAAATTTTCAAACCTTTTCCAAAAGCATAAGTGCAGGTTTTCACAACTTTTGAGAAATTGCAGATTTGTTCATGTGTTTATTGTTTACGCAAGAGAAAACCCCCCAATATGGTGTTTCACTCAGTCAAAGTGACAGTGAGCTCTTTCCATACCTTGTACCCTATCTCAAAGTACTTTCACTGGTCTTTATGGGCTTGTATCGTGGTTGGGTTGCAAAAGAATTTTGGTTTTACAAGTTAAACAAAACTCACTGAAAAAAGATGAGCAATCAGAACACAAAAATGGGTTCATTCGCTTTTCCTTTTCAGCTATCCTTGAGGCTTAAACAGATAATTCATTCAAATTCCATACCTATTACTTTTCATCTTCTTGCACCTTTTCTTAATCTGATACTTTCATGTGGTGCTTTCTTCAAACCCATTTTTCTCTTATTTATTTTCTATTTTCTTGGCCTTCTTTTTACATTTTCAATCTATTTGACGTCATGAGGGAGCCACGAACAAAGGTGGAGGAAGCTGTAGCGGAGGCTATGGTGTTAGCAAAAAAGCAGTGGGTTTCGCTGGAGGATTTCGCAAAATAAAGGGCTTTCAATAGCTATGGAAGGTGTGTAGTGGTTTCTAGGGAAGGAATGAAGTAGAAAACTGCAAAAATGAAGTTAGTGCCTTTGCAAATTTCGCAAAAATTAACTTTAAACAGACCTTTCGACTTTAGTTAGTAGAAAAACTGAAGCCTAAAGATTAATATGTTTCGATTTTACTAATAACTGAAACCTAAAACATCTACACTCAGATCAAATAATTTTAAAAAAAGTGACAATTTTAAAAATTGTGGAGAACTATTGGACTTCGGTTCCTCAACAACTGAGACCTAAAAATCAGTAAAAATTGTAAAAATGCCACTGTATTTTTATATGTTTTTTTTGCTCGAAAATCAAAACATATAAGATAATTTAAAAAGTCAAATCTGCACTAATGAGTTCTCCATTATTTGTGTTTTTATATTTTTTCAATAATACTTTTTTTAAGTGATGGCAAATTATTGATATACTTTGAGATGTTAGTCTATTAGATATATCAAAGTACATAATAATTTCTAATATGAGTTTAAAAAAATATTTTGTATCGATGGTATGATTAACTGTAAAATTTTAGTGGAATGAAAAGTTGATAGAAGTAAATACTAAGGAAAATCATTACATACTAATTATAATATCATGATTTGTTTGGCAAAATAGCTGATTATAAGATCTGAGGAACTTGGAAAAATAACTGTATATCTTCAATGGGTGATTGGGGTTTCATAGCAGAGCTTGTACAACACTAAACTGGTATAAGAGAGTCCACAGTCCCTACCACAGGCTTGAAAATTGTGATTCTCGAGAACACTTTTTTTCTTCTCATATGAGTATCTTGGAAAGAGTTAGAACAATAAAAGTAGATGATAGCGTTTAGGCAAAGGGTGCATGCCTGACATGAATTGCTAATGGAAAACTGATCCTGTAGAAGAAAAGCATGACAAATCTTTGAGCAATGGATCTCTCTGGTTGCAAAGAGATACAAAATAAGTGTACTATGGGAACAGAATAATTTTGTATTGATAAATGATTGAAAACAAGAAAAGATACCGTAGTCATCTTATACGCCAAAATCAGCCCTTAGATTTGCTAGGTTTTTGGTGTTGTCTGTGTTTTCAAATATACTTATGCCTAATTGTTCAAATTGGTTTCATTTGTTTCTTTAATTTGTTTTGGTTTAATTTTGGCTCTTAAATGATAGCCATAAAGTTAGCTTATATGTTACGTTGTTAATCAATGATAAGATTCTCAAGGACACAATGTTTACACTATCATTTGCTAAAACAATTTCAATTTCATCATGGTTTGGAACATTTAACAGCTGCACTGTGACTGTAGTCACATTTGCCCACACTGATGTGACTGCAAATGCGACCAGAACAGCAATTTAAAAACAAAGGTAAGAATTAGAGGCTATCTTTCCCATTTTGATTGTAGTTTTTATACTATTAATTGATCCCAAACATATCTTTTCTCACGACTTAAAGTTGCTTGATTTCAAAGCAAGTACAAGATTGTTGTTTGAACTTTGAAGGCATTCATTCAATTAGTCATGAAAAATAATATCCACTCGTGCATTTCCATGTTTGATATTCATTCCTTTATATGTTTGAACTGAGGGAAAACATTATTTTTTCTTTCATGTTAAATAAACTTTGTTTATAATTAAAATGATAAATTCTTATGCAATTATAACATTTAGTAATTATAGAATTTGATTATATTATTTGAGAAAAGTAATCCTTCACTGTATTTTTCTTTTCAAAATTCCTCCATCAAAGACAAAATAGGGCAAAGAGCATCCGGCAGTGTGTCATCTCAAAAGATTCGGTCAAGAAAGACCAAAGAAAGACCTGTTACCAAGCACTTTTGTCATATGACAAACTAACCAAAAAGGGTTTCCATTATTACACAGATTAATTAAGCTAATATAATTACATCACATGATTAATTTTGTTACCATATTTCGTCAAGATCTTTTAACAGTGGGAGAAATAAAATAAAATAAAATAATAAATATTTGTTACCTAAGGTGGGACACTTTTGTAGTTTCCGAGCTATAATGCAAGTGGGAAATGGAGCTTTAGGGAAAGAAAGAAGTGCACATGCAGAAGCACCTGATACTAAGTACTGTAACCAAGATAATCATCTTGAATTCTATCTATTTCTTTGCTTTTTGTGGCAAATAGTCAGAGAAAGATGAAATTTGAGGGAGAAGCAACATGAAATATTGTTTACCAAGTTGGCCAACATCATCCTTTAATGACGGCTGATACTAAGCTATAGTATGGTGGGAGGCCAAGAATCTTATCAGATAACAAAAGATTGTGCAAATGTATATATGCTTTTTACAAAACTGATATTGAACCAGATACCCTTTTATAAAATGTGGCAGAAAGTGTCATGGAAAAACCAAAATATCTGTGAGATGAGTTCAGAAATCTATTAATTTATGCTTTCGAGAACCTAGGTAAACAATAATGCTCACATATTTGTTGGTGAATATTTTGTGAACTGTTTTATATGGATGATGATGTTGTAATAGTGTAGCAGACAAGCTCTTTTTAAACACCTTACTAATGCATGTTATAATATATTACTGACATGGATGTTGTTGTTATAATGCCGACCTTGAATTGAATCATGCAACTTTGTTAGGTGAATTTTAAATTATATCGGCAAAAGCGGCCTCAAACACCACTTGTTGAGTTCAGGTGAGAATTTTGAATTCACCTTTTGGTCCAAGTGGTGGTGTTTCATAGGATTGAGAGTTAGGGCAAATTAAGAAAGATATTATATTTATGGATATAACCTTAACTCCCAAAGAAGACAACAATTTCAAATTACAAATATTCAACAATTCAATTTCACTTGAAAGCTAACATATAAAAACTTATAAACCAGGTATAAATCTATATATTAAAGCTATATGTAACTAGCCAAATATCAACTAAGGCCTTTCAGAAAACTTGTATTAAGTATGTCTTACTAGAGATTAATCCTTGGTCTAATACACAAAATTTAAATTTACAAAAGAACCTAAAAGAATGGACTAAGGTAAATTCTCAAATCACATATCTACATATGTCACAATATGAAAAAACTCTTCTTAGTTTATGTAACTTAAATCATCAAGCTAAAGGAATTTCCATTATAACATAAGTATCAATACTTAATACACAAATCAAATAATAGTTCATATATATCATCCCACATATGTCACCATAAATTCATATAAATTTTATCATTTTGAACAACCATTTCCATACAACATAATTTACTTAAGCAAAAATAAAAAATCAATTAAATATGGAAACAAATATTTGTTTTACATTTATAATAAAGATCCATTAAAGGGACAAGACAAGAAGAGAAAAAGGAGAAAAACTTTTCTTTACCTTGAGAAAAATATTTTCATTTGTATGAAAATTGGTTTGTTTGAGTAAAATCACTAGTGCAAAAACGCTGTTTAACGTCACACGTTAGACGTCGGTTAAGGATAAGAGCGACATATATTGATGACCGATGATATTTCCGTAAATAAGTTGACAATATAGGTGTCCATTAAGTAGATCCCCGACGTCTATAGAATTTTAGACGTCGCTCCTTCCAACCTGACGTCTACATTTCTGACCGTTAGGTGAAAAGTCATTTCATTTCACCTTATAGACGTTGGTTCTTTGGGGGCCCCGACATCTATATGGCGGAAATTAATGTTGCTCACCTACCTATCAGACATATAGACGTCGGGCTCTTGCAAACTGACGCCTATATGTCTGTCAGGTAGGTGAATAGTCACTCTTTCCAACTTATAGACGATGGGACCCGCCACATTGACGGGCCCCGACGTCTATATGGCGGAAATTAATGCTACTCACCAACCTGTCAAACATATAAACATCGGATCCCGTCACATTGACGTCTATATACAATTGTAGACGTCAGTTGCCTCAGGTACCGGCGTCTATAGTCCTATCAGGTATGTGAAAAGTCATTCGTTTCCGCCCATTAGACATCTCATCCCTCCAAGCTGATGTCTATATACAACAAAAATATTAATTTTTAAATCGAATGGACGTCATATTAGTCAGGCGTCCGACGTATTTGCTATTTTAAACGTCGGTTATGTGTACAACAAACGTCTAATTTCTTGTTCAATAACATTGCGAACCAGTAAGTTTACGAACCAACACTTTGATCGTCTTTGTCTTTTCTCTCTGCTACTCTGCATTTCCAAGTAAGTTTCCTCTCCTTTTAACTATTTAAAGTTGTTTTTACTCCGATTAAAGTAATATTTGATGTATTATCTCTCATTTGAACCGATTAAAATAACTTTTCGTTGTGTTTTGGTGCTGTTTTTTTGTTGTGTCTTTGTGTAGCATAGTGCACCTTCTCCCTTTGCTAGTTTCCTTATAAAGAAAACTTGTGTTTTTTGGATTTCTCACGGCATTTCAATCCAAGGACGAACTTGGGTTGTTGCCTATGTCCATTACAACCGCCAACGAGAAAATATACGGTATTCTCACCGTATTCTTTTTCATTGGCGGTCGAAATGGATCTAGGCAACGACCCAAGTTCGTCTTAGGGTTGAAATGCCATGAGAAGTCCAAAAGACGCAACTTTTTCTTACGAAAAAACTAGCAAAGTAAGGAGGTGCTACTACGGTACCCAAGACACGACAAAAACCGCACCAAAACACAACGATCACTTCATAGACGTCGGTTAATGTACAAACCGACGTCAATGATGTCCCAAAGACGTCAGTTAATGTAATGTTTGACGGTTTATAGACATCCGAGGTTTTACAGACCGACGTCTAAGGTAAGATTAGACGTTGATTAGCGCATTGTCGGATGTCTTTGTAGACGTCGGGCTATTGAACCGGACCGACGTCTATATCGATGTCGCACTTGCGAAAAACCGACGTCTCATTAACGTCACCTGTATAGACGTCGATTCTGTTTCTGACGTTAAAAGCCCAAAAGAACTGACGTCTAAAGCCTTTTCTGTACTAGTAAACCTTTCATCACTTAAGTGAAAATATATGGCTCAATCAATGATTGAGTTGTAGTGTTATTTTGTTTTCAAATCATTTATTCACAATCACTTCATTAAACACAACTTTAAAACAATTCAAAATGATCTAAACAATTTAAAAGGTGTGATTTGGACTTCCCAGTTTAATTTAAAAGTAAAAGAAAAAAAAAAACCAATAAACCAAAACAAAAGTAGCGATTTTTTATTTTTAATTTCCATTATCAGTTTAAAAAAAAATTAGGTTGACTTATTTAAATCATTTTAATCACACATGCTGAATACTTCCTAAAAGTGTTAATTACTAGTATCTTCAAGAGCATTATAATATCTCTACTTTCCTAAATAAGCATCCTAGGTGGATATGGGTGACAAAATGAGTTAGTTTCATCGGTTGGGTACGCTATAATAAAATGAATTGAAAATGGTTGTTTTTTAATTTTTTGTTTATTTTTAAATTTTAAATTTTAAATTTTAAATTTTAAATTTTTAAATTAATATTTATATATTTTAATCATATAAATATTTTTTTAAGTTTTTAATTAAAAAATTAATTAATATTTTCAATTAGATAAATTAAAATGATTAATAATTTATTTAATTTATAAATCTTAATAATTTAAATTAGATTAGAATTGCAGATTTATATTTTTAAATAGTATAATACAAAAATTAATCTTTTAAGTAATTTTTTATTTAAAAGAAGAAGTCGATTATAAATTCATTTCATGTCGTCAATTTGATAGATTAAGTAAAATAAATTAAAGTGACAGAATTGAAAACACCAATCTAATCTATCGAAACGTAAAAAATTGACAAATCGAGCATAAACCAAAATCCACTTTTTCAACCTTATCCGTAAACGCCCATTTCATCAATTGGGCTGTGGTATTTATGAAAGTGATTGTTTGGTGTGTGGTTAAACATACCTCGAGGAAAGATTATAAAATTATAATAGCTCAAGGGTTTCGATCCTATATTCCATCAAAAGTTCCACGTTAGATTCTTTATTTATTTATAGTGTTGTTATTATCGAAATCTTGAATGTTGAGCTTTTTATGTGGTAAAATTGGAGTAGTTTGAAATTCTTGACGTATATTTATGAAATTACAACATGAAAAAAATATTTATTTGTAAAAGACTTTTTGACATTCAAGTCAATAAGATAGTTGAAATTTTGTGAGTAAGAGATAATGATATGAAAGTGAAAATATATTTCTTGGAGAATACCAAATGTATTTATAAGATTTTTTAGTCTTGGGCATGTTATAAAATGAGTAATGTGACATCAAATAATATTAGTAAAATAAACACTTATCTCAAATACATAATAATAAAATGATACCTTACTGTAAATAATAATAATAATAATATCAAATTGGCAAGATTAGTTACAATTACCGTTAATATGTGAATATTCCCCCAATTGATGTATTTTGGGACTGTTCAAAGACGATATGGCTCATTGGACCTTGTTGAGCCGCCTTCTTTAGCACGTCTATTAGGTTGGGTAGGCACATAAGATCCCTCAGTCTCAAGAGTTTGATAAGCATATAAGGGATGCTCGTCATGGCTATGACTGATCTCTTGATCGGGTTGTGGTCCACTTGTAGAGTTTGTAGGTGGATTGGCTGTTTGGCCAGACTATACGAGTACCATTGTCTAAGGGTAGTCCTTGCTTTGTGTTACCAACTTGGACAGACTTAGTGTTGTCGGCTTGATAAGCTCTATTGCTCATTTGACTAGGTTGATGATGACTTTATGGGTGACTATGAAGCATTAATGAGGGGTTTTTGAAATGCCATAATGGCTGCCTTGTAGTTCGAAACGTCATTTCACATTAAATGACTTTGATAGAGGTTGACGAGGATGCATCTTAGTGGTTAAACTCGAAGAACAAAACACCAAGAGTTACGTGCAGAAATGAAACATCGCATAACTAAAGGTTGTTTCATTTCGAACTCCTTGATTTCGTTTTTCATTCTTATTTCATTTCAAGAATTCTTTTCGAGCACTCTTTGCGTCTATCAAATTAATACTACTTTTCAAGGCAACTTCAGTATTGCCAAGTAGTATTCAAGAAAATAGATAGGGCTAAAGTAACCCTGAGTCGTCTCCCAACGAACACGGAATTGCTTTCGAATATTTGACTCTTATGAATGTTATGCAATGCTTATGAATAAAAGTGAGAATGTTTAAAGAATGTTGTAGAACAAAGAAGAAACTTAAAAACAATATGAAGAAACATGCTATTTCCAATACTTTTCCAAAATAGATTCATCATCGGTTATTCACAGATCATTGTTCAATTGATTATTGTTTAAGTTTCAAATTAATTAAAGTACATTCTTAATTAATTTGAGGGCAGTTATGCAGTTAATCAAAGTACATTCTCAATCAAATGCAAGACCTTTCTAGATTATTCACAATAAATTCAACCAAAGTACATTCTCAATCAATTTTATTGTGTTTAATCATGTCTATTCTTAAATCTCTTAACCAAATTAAAAGCTAATCAATCAATGTAAATTCTCAATTGATTATAGTTGAAATTATTACTACCAACCAAAGTACATTCTCAATTGATAGTAAAAACCATTTAATCATATGAAAGTTCCTAAATTCAATCAAAGTAGATTCTCAATTAAACCTAGAAACCCTAAAACTCATATAATTAATATGCATGTAGATTCAAACACATTATGATGCAAAAATCTTTGCTTTTAATATGGTAGAGAGATGAAAGACATAGAGAGAGAGCAACTTAAATCAATAATCAAAATAAACAATTGCATTAATTCACTTAACCTCAGAATCCATAATGAAATTACAGCAGAATAGCCCTAAATGCTTAGCTCTCCATGAATGGAGTTGAATACATGATGAAATAAGAGAAAGAGGAGTGGTGAATGAATGAATGAAGATCCCCTTTCTGTCTCCCCTAGGTCTCTTTATATAGGGCTTGATTGGGCTTGGACTTTGAATCTTCTGTTGATAAAATCTTTTATCTTATATCTAATATCTTTCAAATATTCAATAGATTTAATCAGTTTTTGAGAATATTTGATAATATCTTTCCTAGATCAAAAAGATTTGGCAAATATTATCTTTTGATATTTATTGATATAGTTAAATAAGATAATTATTTAACAATATCAAGTAAAATATCTTAAGATATATTTTCTCCAAAATATCTTTTAAAATATCTAACAGATTTAAACTTGTCCAAAATTACATTTCAACCCTTTTTATTTTATTTACACATAAGTCCAAAATTTTCCTCTAATTGCACTTTAGCCATCTCTGTCTTTTCAAAATTGCATAAGAGTTCTGAGTTGACCAGATTGGACCATCTTTGACCATTCAATTTCATGCTTTAAATGAGTAAAATTTTAACTTCAGCTGCACAAATAAACATTAGAACATCCAAAATAATTTATGCAACTAAGAATCACATTTTAAGCATCTTTAATTCACAAATTCACTTTAAATCAATAATTTAAGCACAAAAATCTCATTAAAAATTTGAATTCTAAAACATAAATGTGGGCATAAATATGCACTCATCACACCCCCACACTTATCCTTTTGCACTCCTGGGCAAAATTGATTAATTTCAAAACTTTGTTCTGAGTCATTTTATTCCATATTTGCATTTGGATCAAGAGAATGAACATCACCGGACATAGATCAAACATCTAAACATCACTTTGTCATGGACATGCAAATGAAATCACTTTATTCTTCACACATGAGTTAAACTTTTTGAATTCCCAAGAAAATCAAATATGAAAGATAACACTCAAGTCAAAATGTACCTATTTCTCTCCAAATTTCTCAAGTGTTTTTGGCTTGTGTTTACACTCAAAATACCCTGTAGTAGACATCCTTGGTATTTAGCAAGACTCTGACATTCACACACTTCAGAAAACATGCAATTATTGATCATGAGGGCTTTTTAAAGGTTATATTGGGGCCAAGGCAGAGGTAGGAAATTTTCTTTGGAATTTCTAGGTTTTTGAAATTGATATAGAAAGAGTAATGACACTTTATTTCAAAAACAACCTTATTTCTTGCTCTTTTTTAGGAAGATTTTTTTTTCTTTCTTTTTCTCTCTTTATTTTTTTTCAAAACTCTGAACTTTCATCTTCCTTTTTGCCTTCTCTTTTTTTATGTTGTGGTGAGACACTCACCCACACACTTATTCATCACTTACTTATAACACAATCCATTACTCCTTCTTTCATATGATTTTCCTTCTTCTTTTTCATTTGGCAATTACTAGAAACAAGAAAAATAGTCTTAAGGCTCAAAGAGGTTTCCAATGGATTAATGTTAAGGTAAGTTTATTTGGCCAAGTAGCTTAAAACAAGAAATGCCTCAATCATATCAAATCATGCATATTCACCTCAGTTGCACTCCACAGAATCAAGCTAAATATTAGGGTATCATCAAAACATGGATAAATCACTCAAGAAAAATAGGTATGGCACATGATGGTCCATCCTTATCATTAGGCTCAAAACACACATGGTTCAAATTTCTTTCACAAAATGATTTAATTAGGAAATTCTCAAGTCAACTCAATCAGCAAATCATAAAAGCAATCCATTCATATCAACATGACTCTTTTTTTTTCTATATATGATCATCCCAGTTACTGATTCAGACTCTCAAATCCATTGCAAATGTTTATTAAAGAAAGAAAGAAGAAAAGAAAAATGAAACAGGGAACAAATCAAATTGTTTCCCCACACCCCCACACTTAAACTATGCATATTGCTCAATGTATGCCTTAAATATAGAATGCACAGAAAAAGTATGAGGGAACTTACCTCCTTCATGGTGGAAGGAATGCTAGCAAGACTTCATCGGAAAAGTCATCCTGGATCGGAATGTTAACTTTTCCCTTTTCAATCCTACTAAGATGGTCAACTACCAAATTACGTGCCCCACTTCTATCTTGAATAGGAGACAACTTGTCCTTCTCGTCCTTGACCATTGTGATTCCACCTTCCTTGGGAACCACATGTATAGGGCCCACCCAAATGCTGTCAGAATTGTGGTATATAATACCTATTTGTAGTAGCTTGGTGTCCCTTTTCTTTACAACCCCCATCAGTTGAGAATTCAATCTTCCTTGAGGTTGTCTCACTGGTTTAGCATCCTCCTCCAAAAGTATTCTATACATGCAAAAAGAAGGGCTAATGCCAGGAATATCTTCTAAAATCCAGCCTATCGCTTCCTTGTGGTCTCTGATAACCTGTAATAGCACCTGTAATAACTGTTTTTCCTGCTCATCAGTAAGCAATGCAGATATAATAACAGGGAGTTTCCCATCCCTCTCAAGATAAACATATTTCAAATAGGATGGTAAAGGTTTCAACTCCAAAACGGGTGGTTGTACCACAGATGGCAATATCTTACTGCCTAAGGTAATTTCAGCCACCTCAACATCACACTCGGACATCACAGAGGTATCACCTATTGACATTGCGTCCTCAATATCACCTGTTTTACAGTTTCCTTTGTCGTCCAAAATAAGGCACGACATATTTGAAAAAGAAAAGTCCCAAGTTGAAAAAATGTTTGAGAAACTAAAAGAATCATTGTTTACAACATCACTTGATAAGTCAATACAAAACAAAGAATGATCTTTAATCGGATGTTTCCCAGATTCCAACACATTGAAACGCACTTTCTCGTCTCCTATCTCCATTGATAGTGTTCCTGCATGCACATCTATCTTGGTTCGTGCAGTCATCATGAAAGGTCTTCCCAAGATAATAGTTGTTGGACTGATTCCTTCTTCATCCTTCATGTCCAAGATATAGAAATCTGCAGGAAAAATTAACTTGTCTACTCGGACAAGCACGTCCTCAAGCACACCTGCAGGGTTAACTGTGCTACGGTTGGCCAGTTGAATGACCACACCAGTAGTCTTAAGAGGTCCCAGAGATAGAGATGTAAACAATGATAAAGGCATTACATTAATGGAAGCCCCTAAATCTAGCATGGCATTGTCAAACTTTGAATTTCCAATAACACAAGGAATAGAAAACATACCTGGATCCTTGCATTTTCGCGGTATTTCAATATGCTTCTTAATCAAGCTTGACACATTTCTTCCCAAATTCACAACCTCATTATCCCTAAAACGCCTTCTATTTGTGCAAATTTCTTTTAAAAACTTAGCGTATTTAGGGATTTGCTTAACAGCATCAAGCAAGGGAATGTTGATCTCCACCTTTTTGAAAGTATTCAAGATCTCTTGGTCTAATTCCTCCATTTTTTTGTTTCTCGGCTTCAACCGATTGGGATATGGAGGTGGTGGAGAATAAGATGAAGAAGAATTTTTAGAAGAAGAAGAGTTAGAGGATACTGACCTGGATTTCTCAGTGGTGGTCTCAGGTGATGGTTCACTTGGTCCTCTATTTTCATTGATATGTTTTTCTTCATTCTCCTTACCTTCATGCTCTTGGGTTCCTTCGGAGCCTTGTACTTGCTTACCCGTTCTTAAAGTAATAACACTTACATTTTGTGGGTTGATCACTGTCTGTGCAGGCAGTTTAATTGACTCCTTAGCCTCTAACTTTTCCACCCTCTTAGTCAAATCTACAATTGATTTCTTGATTTCTGAATTTTGCTCAAGCATTGTTTTCATGAAATCTTGCAGTGACATTTCGGGTTGAGGTTGATGCCTTTGTTGAGGTGAAACATGAGGTTGCCAGTTCTGCTGATACCTATTTGAGGATGAATCATGATAATTCTGGTATGGTCTGTTTCCTCCAAACATGTTTGCAGCAAAAGCTTGAGATGGGTTTTCCACAGTAGTTTCCATCAAGCTAGGACATTCATCAGTGTAGTGATCAGTTGAAATGCAAATCCCACACTTCTTAACAATTTGTGGAGTGGAGGTTTTAAACAAACTTGCAATCTTGTCGAGTTTGCTTTCTAAATTATTCAATCTTTCATCTATCCTCCTTCCATCAACTACACCGTTTTCAATTTCATGTACTCCTTTCAACAAAGTCACTGAATTTTCTCTTGTTCCATATTGTTGATTGTCTACTGCCTTCCGTTCTATTAGATCTATCCCATCTTCTGGTGACCTGTCTAAGAAAGATCCTCCGCTTGCAGCATCTGCCCATGACCTATCAGTTGGACTTAAGCCTTCATAAAAGCTTAGAATGAAGTCTGCCATTTTGAGCTGAGGGCATGAAGCACAAAGTTTCTTGAATCTTTCCCAATATTCACTAAGATTCTCTTTATCTCTCTGTCTTATATCTTGTATTTCTCTACGGATGGCAGATAATCTGGATGCAGGAAAATACTTTTCAAGGAATAGTCTTTCAATGGTTTCCCAATTTGTAATCCGTGCAGAGAGATAATACCACCAATCTTGAGCTGCTCCTTGAAGAGTAAAAGGAAAAGCTCTCATCTTTAGGCTTTCTATTGTGATCCTGGGAGATCTGAAATTTTCGCACAACATGTGGAATTGTCTCAAGTGCTTGTGTGGATTCTCCTTTGATAACCCATTGAACTTTGGTAAGGCATTTAGCAGGTCAGGTCTCAACTCCCATTCTTCATCAGGGTATTGAATGTTACTTTGGGTAACTGTATTGTGGGAGGTGGCTAGTTGTCTAATGGTTCTCTGTGCCATTCTGTTTGGGTTAGGATCAGGTAAGGGATCAGGTGGTATGTTTGTGACTGGGGATATTGAAGGTGGTATGACTTCAGATGTAGGCAGTGTTCCCTCAGTAGAACACACAAGTTTCAAATTTCTCCGCACCTCACGCAAACTCCTTTCAACTTCCGGGTTTATTTGATAGAATTCTCCCGGGTTAGCTCTGGTCATGCACTAAGTAGTCTGCTTGAAAACTTTTTCTCTGTTTTTTTTTTCTTTTGTCCTTGCTTTAGAGAAAGACTTCAAATGAGAGAATAGAGAGATTTGTTTGGGTCCACTCCCAGGAAAGAGAGGTGTGTCACAATGGACAACTTAAGTACCAAGTCTTTCCTAGCCAGAGTATATTCAAACTAGCCTCAAGTATTTCTCAAGAGAAATTCTTAATTTAAGCAAGAACAAAGACTTTGCTAACAAAAAGAATAACTAAAAGCTACAAAATAACTCAAACTAAATTAAATGCATATGCGTTAGAAAAAAAATAAAACAAATGAAAATAAAAAAAATAAAAATGAGAATCAAAATATTCAAAATACTTACCGTAGTTCCCCGGCAACGGCGCCAAATTTGATAAGCTGTCGTTGGAGCTATCAAATTAATACTACTTTTCAAGGCAACTTCAGTATTGCCAAGTAGTATTCAAGAAAATAGATAGGGCTAAAGTAACCCTGAGTCGTCTCCCAACGAACACGGAATTGCTTTCGAATATTTGACTCTTATGAATGCTATGCAATGCTTATGAATAAAAGTGAGAATGTTTAAAGAATTTTGTAGAACAAAGAAGAAACTTAAAAACAATTATGAAGAAACAGGCTATTTCCACTACTTTTCCAAAATAGATTCATCATTGGTTATTCACAGATCATTGTTCAATTGATTATTGTTTAAGTTTCAAATTAATTAAAGTACATTCTTAATTAATTTGAGGGCAGTTATGCAGTTAATCAAAGTACATTCTCAATCAAATGCAAGACCTTTCTAGATTATTCACAATAAATTCAACCAAAGTACATTCTCAATCAATTTTATTGTGTTTAATCATGTCTATTCTTAAATCTCTTAACCAAATTAAAAGCTAATCAATCAATGTAAATTCTCAATTGATTATAGTTGAAATTATTACTACCAACCAAAGTACATTCTCAATTGATAGTAAAAACCATTTAATCATATGAAAGTTCCTAAATTCAATCAAAGTAGATTCTCAATTAAACCTAGAAACCCTAAAACTCATATAATTAATATGCATGTAGATTCAAACACATTATGATGCAAAAATCTTTGCTTTTAATATGGTAGAGAGATGAAAGACATAGAGAGAGAGCAACTTAAATCAATAATCAAAATAAACAATTGCATTAATTCACTTAACCTCAGAATCCATAATGAAATTACAGCAGAATAGCCCTAAATGCTTAGCTCTCCATCAATGGAGTTGAATACATGATGAAATAAGAGAGAGAGGAGTGGTGAATGAATGAATGAAGATCCCCTTTCTGTCTCCCCTAGGTCTCTTTATATAGGGCTTGATTGGGCTTGGACTTTGAATCTTCTGTTGATAAAATCTTTTATCTTATATCTAATATCTTTCAAATATTCAATAGATTTAATCAGTTTTTGAGAATATTTGATAATATCTTTCCTAGATCAAAAAGATTTGGCAAATATTATCTTTTGATATTTATTGATATAGTTAAATAAGATAATTATTTAACAATATCAAGTAAAATATCTTAAGATATATTTTCTCCAAAATATCTTTTAAAATATCTAACAGATTTAAACTTGTCCAAAATTACATTTCAACCCTTTTTATTTTATTTACACATAAGTCCAAAATTTTCCTCTAATTGCACTTTAGCCATCTCTGTCTTTTCAAAATTGCATAAGAGTTCTGAGTTGACCAGATTGGACCATCTTTGACCATTCAATTTCATGCTTTAAATGAATAAAATTTTAACTTCAGCTGCACAAATAAACATTAGAACATCCAAAATAATTTATGCAACTAAGAATCACATTTTAAGCATCTTTAATTCCCAAACCCAATAAATCCAATTGTCACAAATTCACTTTAAATCAATAATTTAAGCACAAAAATCTCATTAAAAATTTGAATTCTAAAACATAAATGTGGGCATAAATATGCACTCATCATTGAGATAATGGAAATATTTGATATTATGTCATATTTTATAAATATATGAATAAATGAATTTGACAAGTTGTTCCTTATAACATATCTCTTATATTTCAAAGTACTTAACATCCTAACAATGTGAAGATCGTGTAAAAATGAAGGAATTTTCTTTTTCACTAGATTGTGCAAAACAAATTTTCTATACTTTCTACCATCACCTATCACTACATAAAATGGTATAAAAAGGTTTTTAATTTAAAACATTTTCCTTGCTTGTAGAACAAAAATGATGAGAAAAGAATTTAAGAGACAATATCATGTAAAGATGTACAAAATTGGGTGCAATACTTAACATCCCAACAATGTGAAGATCATGTCAAAACGAAGGAATTTTCTTTTTCATTAGATTGTGGAAAAAATATTGGCTATATTTTTTACCAACACCTATCATTACATAAAATTATAATGAGGTTTTTGGTTAAAAACATTTTCCCTAATTATAGAACAAAAATGAGGTTTTCAGTTAAAAACATTTTCCTTAATTATAGAACAAAAATGAGGTTTTTAGTTTGTTTAGTTTGTTTTGACTCATTATATGCATTGTTTATCTCCTATTAAAGACTATTTTTACTCTTTTTTTTTATCATAATGGATCGATTTCTTCAATTTGGAGTACTATTACAGAAAAAACCTTTTTATACCGATTAAAAAAGACCTTTTATATCGATTTTTGAATAGGTATAGAAGTACGGGATATAGAAAGTATTCAACATTTTAAACCAGTTCAGGAATCGATATAAAAAGTCCACTTTTTATACTTAAGTGAACTCATGGTCACTATAAATGACAAACTCTTTGGAGAGTAGATAGTGCTTCCATGTTTGAAGGGACATCACAAGAGCATACAATTCTTTGTCATAGGTAGGATAATTGAGAGTCACACCATTGAGTTTTTCTCTAAGATATGCAATGGGATGGTCCTCTTGTTAAAAAAATCCACCTTTTACCACACCACTTGCATCACATTCTATCTCAAAAGTTTTTGAAATGTTTGGAAGAGCTAGAATGAGTGCATAGATGAGCGTGTCTTTGAGTTGCTTGAAAGCCAACTCTTGCCTCTCTTTACACACAAATTTCACATTTTTTTTACCATCTCAATGACAGATGAAGTTATACTTGAGAAGTTAGAGATAAATCTTCATAGAGGGATGTTAATCCATGAAAACTCCTAACTTCTCCTATATTTTTGGGAGTTGCCAATTTTGAATGGCTTGGACTTTGATGGTATCAACATGCATACCATGCTTGTTCACGATGAATGCTAGAAAGACCACACTATCTTCACCAAATGTGCATTTCTCTTTGTTTGCAAAATAGATGGTTGTCCCTCAAAGTGGAAAGAACAACTTGCAAATGTCCTAGATGCCCATGAAGACTCTTACTATACACTAGGATGTCATTAAATTGCACAAATACAAAATTTCCAATGCAATACCTAAGGACATGGTTCATTATTCTCATGAAGGTGCTAGGTGAATTAGTTAAACCTAAAGGAAATACTAACCACTCATATAAATCAAATTTAGTCTTAAATGCGGTTTTCCACTCATCACCCTCTCTTATTCTTATTTAGTGATAACCACTTTTAAGATCTATTTTAGAAAACATGGTGGACCCATGCAACTCATTTAACATGTCATCAAGCCTAGGTATTAGGTGCCTATACCTAATGTTTATTTTAATCACAATACATTTTCCACTTCCATCTTTCTTAAGAATAAACAACAAAGGAATGACACATGGACTTAGACTCTGTTGAACCCAACCTTTGTCTAAGAATTCTTGAACTTCAGTCTCATTCTCCTTGGTTTCTTAGGGATTTGTTCTATAGGCGAGCTTATTTGGTAATCTTAGCCCAAGAACAAAATATAATTGATATTCTAGCCCCCTTAATTGGTAGAAGACCTTTAAGATCTTCTTTGAGAAGCACATCATCAAATTCTTTCAAAAGTTTATCCAAAGGAGATGGACACTTGGGTTCTAGAGTTGAAGAGATGAATGAAATTCCTCCTTGACAAAGAAGGTGATGGTAGGAAAGTTGTTCACAAAGGAGAGTTTTCTTCCATGTTTTCCTAGACAAATTTTTGTCCTTTTAAGTAACCTTGGTAAGAGCACTACTCTCCCCCTCTTCATGAATGCACGTGTTGGGAGCTTGCTCCTCTAATTCTTTGCTCATGCTCTCTTTATTTCTTTCTTCATCCCTTAGTTTCCTCATTTGTAATTGATCTTCAAACACCTTAGAAGGTGGTAGGGGATGAAGAACAAACTTCTTTTCCTTGTGGTGGAGAACAATCTCATTAGTAGACCATTGTGTATAGTTTTCTTGTCAAATTTTCATGGTCTTCCTAAGAGAATGTGACAAGCTTCTATAGGGATTATGTCACAAAGCACTTTATCTTCATAATTACATATAAAGAGCTTGACCTCCACTTGTTGGTCCATATTGAAATACCTCCTTCATTTAGCCATTGAAGTTTGTAAGGTTTGGGATTGAGTTCGATTGTCAGACCTAAATTTTGTACCAACCTAGTGCTACAACAATTGCAACATGAGCCACTATCCACAATGAGAGAACATGTTTTGTTTGAAACTTACATCTTGTATAAAAGATGTTCTCTCTTTGGGTTAGGACTTGGGGACTAGGTTGATTCTTGAGAACTCTTCTTATCATGAGGAGATCTCCCTTACAAGGGTAGGAATCTTCTCCCTCACTCTCATCCTCACTTGCATCTCTCACTTATTTTTCTTCACTACTATATGAATCAACATCCCTTAAGATTATTGTCCTTTTGGTGGGGTATTGAGATGCAATATGATCTCTACCTTGACATTTAAAATTTTTTATATCACTAGTGTGCATGGATGATGATGATGATCCCTCCTTGGGTTTCTCTTTTTCTTTCACAAATTTCTTAGAGGGTTCCTATATTTTCACTTGTTTTCCCTCCCTCTTTTAGTCTTTCTTAACACTAGAGTTATAGGGAAGACACCTTGCTAAATGCGCTTTTGAACGAAACAAAGATAACTTAAAGAAGTGTTTTGAGTAAAAGTCTTACATAGGCTAGACGATACCATGTGCCAAATGATTTCTTTAATCCAACAATGAAATCTTCATCAACTACTTGGTATCTTAGTTAAATGTTTATATGATCAAATCCTGCCTGAATGGTAAAAAATGTGAAAATCACTTTATTATTCTGAACATGCATTAAATGCACAACGTTTAAAAAAACAAAAGGGATAAGAAAAAAGACATATCTTCCTGCATGCATATCTACTTTACTATGTGTAGATTACCTATGTCAAGTATCCACCTACTCCATCTTATACAAATTAAAAATGGACCTTAGAGACAAAGAAGACATTCTTGGAATGTTCTCTCTATCAAAAGTCGTGCTTAAAAGTTTGTACAACCTACTTTTGATAAAGAATTGAAAGAGCATGCCTACTTTGACAAATTGACTTTAACCAACGGCTGCAACTTACGATAAGGCTAAGAAGATCCGAAGATCAAAGCAAAGTACTATCTAACGAACATTTTCTTGAAGCCTATATATTTAAGAATATCAAAGAAAAGAGAAAGACAATAAGCACACGAACATGAAAAAAAAATATATCTGTGAAGAAAACAAAAGCTCAAAAGAAATAGAAAATACTCTCAAGCTTCGTAAAATCATAAGCTTATTGTTATAAGAAGAGAGAAAATTTTGAGAGTCTATTAGATCGAATTGTATTATATACACATCCTCCCTACGAGAGTAATCATTTAAGGACTTGTAATCAATATGTTTGATCGTAAATTCTGAAGAGAATTCAAACACTTAATGCTTAACTCAATGAGGTTAAATGATAACTAGACGGGTTTGTCTAGTGAAATCAGGAGTGGGTGAAACTCAACTAGATAGTGCATCAGGAAGATACCGGGAGTGTCTAAGGATACCAAGTGTGGTGAAGAATACTACACAACCAGGAGTGGGAGAAACTCAGTTCTAGTTAGAGTAACGGGGTTACTTCGAATCATCCACATGCTTTATTCAAAATATTATAAGTGGGCGTTAAAGACAAAATATATATTCACGATGTCTAAAAGAAAGTACAACTTACTTCATGCACATTATTGAAAAAGCAAGTGTGCTTTGACAAGTTGGCTTTAACCAATGATTTTTGTACACGAAGAAAGAGAAATGATAAAAGCTCAGTCTAATAGATATTTCTCCAAGAGTCTTTAAAGAGAAGATTATTCATACGAATAATCAAGAGGATATCATACAACGAAAATATTCATCCTAAGAAAAACGTTCAAAAGAGAAACATAGAAGAGCTCAAGAAAAAGAGAATATCTAAGAAGAAAAGAAGTCAAGCAATACTCTAGAGATTCATTGTAATATTTGCTTACTATTGTAAGAATGAGAGAAAAAGAGAAAAGAGAGAAACACCCGTGAGTGTTTAAACTGTAGTTTAAACGACTTGTAAGCAATCGTTGATTAGAAGTCTGAAAAGAATTAAAACACTTGTTGAATTCAGTAGAGTTAAGGAAATCTAGGCAGTGTTGTCTAGTACCAAGAGTGGTATGAATACTCAACTGATCTAGGGTAACAGAAGGTTATTTGCTAATCATGGATACCAGGAGTGGTGCTAATACTCATCCGGTCTAGGATAATGGAAGATTATTCGGTAACTGAGGAGTTGTGCGAGTACTCATCCAGTCTAGGGTAACGAAAATTATTCACTAACTGAGAATACCAAAAGTGGTGAGAATACTCAGTTGTAATCTTGTTGAGGATTATAATGGAACCCTTTATGAATAGAGGAGACTGGACATAACTTAGTTGAAGTGAATCAGTATAAAAATATCTGTGCAATTATTGTTTACTATTGTCTAAATGCTTCTCTTATAAAACATGCAGCTGAACTTTATTTCTATATACAAGAAACTTATGCACTAAACGATTCTCATCCAACTAAAGAAGTTCTTATAAACACTATAATGTATGTTCTGAATAACACGTAAAAATAAACTATCATTCTTAATCATTTATGAGGTCGATCGTTTAAAAACTTATTTGACAAATCTAATACTTGATGAATGTGCTATACAGAAAGGTTGCGAAAAGATTTTTCCATTTAACACTATTCAACCCCTACCCGCCACCCTCCTCCCAACCCCTTCTAGTGTTTTTTAGGTACTTCACTACCTGCACGAATTACTCAGCCGAGAAAGGGAGAATTCTTTTCTATTGTGTATTTTCTCTTGCAATATGTTTAGCTAAGGTACATTGATCCAAGCCTTGTGATAATTTGTGTTTGCAGGAATGGATCAGCTAGTTTCCTGAATCAGACTAAGAGAGTGGAATTCAAATTCTTGCATTCACATTGTTGGATTGTGCAGATTGCAATGCGTCTTGGTCAAAATAACCAGTAGTTGAATCCAGGAGCTAGGAGACCCAAAGCTTCCCAGAATCAACAAGTGTGCAAGTAATTTTTTGATAGAGTAGTCCAGCACCATGGCAACAACGTTCTTATTTCTGTTGTAATTGTTGGTTCATTTTAACTTGTAATAGGTTTCAGATTTAGTTTTCTTTGTAATTTTAAGTTCAAGTGTTTTGGAAGATATAACGTCGATTCTCTTAGAATCTGATGTTAAATTCTTCGATAAAATTGTCTTTCAACTGACTTTTTTAAATATTTAAAAACTATATGATGTCGGTCTCTTTAAAATCTAACGTCAAATTCTTCGATATCATTGCCTTTTTGCTAACTTTTTTAGATATTTAAAAACCATATAACATTGAAAGTCTTAAACTCCTAAATAAACTCTTAAAGATGATATGATGTTAGTCTCTATGACATTAAACTCTTTTTTTTATTTACAAAAAAGAGCATTGAAAGAGAGACATTATATATACCAAATAATTCTCATTTGATTTATTATAATATATAATAAAATAGTGGCGCCAAAATATTTATGTAACTGTGTGTTACATGTGTTCCCAAATGAAATACGTTTCAGTAACAGTAAGGGGAGTGAGGCTATTGAGGACAGAAGAGAGAAAATTGTCTTTTTGTGCAAAGTTCCCTAATCCTCGATATGGGGTGTTTATATATCTGAAATGATGTCTCAGTATTGCAATATAGAATATTAGTACACGACAAAGGCAAGAAAAATAAGAGGGAGAAGAGAAATAAAGTAATCTAAGCTTATCTACATTGCATGGATCAGTAGTGGTCGGAATAATATTGATTCTAATGAAATTA
Source organism: Vigna reflexopilosa (assembly GCA_027742785.1). Lineage (NCBI taxonomy): Eukaryota > Viridiplantae > Streptophyta > Magnoliopsida > Fabales > Fabaceae > Vigna > Vigna reflexopilosa. Next base: position 23,354,784 of record CM050932.1, read on the forward strand.
ATGTTGCTTTTAAAATTCTTAATGAATCCATAACTGCCAATGTCTTTTGCGACCAAAATGGAGTTTTCGAGTCCATGTGACCCATGTTCGGATCTTCTCACTCGATTCCATTTCATTTTGTTTTCCAGTGTAAAGATCTCTCATTAGTCACCTCTAAGTTTAGGTATTTTTAGTTTCTTTTTTAATTCATGACGGATCTTTAAAAATTATTTTTAAATGTTAAGATAAATGTATACAAATTTTAGAATACCAAATATATAAATTAAACAATATTTTGATTTATATATTTATTTACTTAAATAGAAAAAAATATGTTGTCAAGATCCCCTCTTGTAATTCTTCAAAGTTCGTTAGTGATTATATAATTTTTCTTACTTATTGTATAGATTTTCAAACGAGTATTATTAATATCGAACAAAAACAATTTTTAATTTTACTAAAAGGTGAATTATTTCATAAATACAATTCTTTTTATCTATACCTACATTATTTTTTGTGTGTACATATTTTTTTTTTCACTTTTACCCTTTTAAGTAATGCTAATTAATATAATTATATTTTCATTTTTACCCTATTAATATAAATTTAATTATTTTATTATTTTATTTTATTTTCAAATAAGTTCATGTTAGACACTATGTCACTACATAAAAATTTTATTGAAAAAATAAAGAAAAAGAACAAAGAAAAGAAAAATATGAGGACCACATCAAATTCATAATAAAATTACATCACACTTATAAAAAAAACTACTTTGAACTTCATATATTATTGAAAAGATAAATTTCTCAACACTTTATCATTCGTCAATCTTTCTTACATTCAAAAAAAAAACCTTTAATATTTAGAAAATTTTGCTTTGGAAGATTTAGTTTGGTCTATCCGTACTAGGTTTTCTTATTGTTCGAATCGACTCATCATCTTCTTCAATATTACAATCTCCCTTCTTATCAAGCATATTAATTCATTTAAAAGCTATTTTCAATCCCATTTTGAAAGGACGTAAAAATATATTTAAAATAGTTTTAAACATGAATATTTGTTTTATAACTTTTTAAAACTAATATTTTTAATTTTATCAATGTGCTAATATGCTTAATGAGAGAGAGGATTCTAATTTTGAGGATGATGATAAACTAATTCAAACTATAAGAAAACCTAATTGAGGTAGGTCAAAGAAAGCTAATACTAAATCTTCTAAAACAAGTATTTCTAAAAAGTCCTGATGAATTTTAAAGGCCTTTTTTGGAATGTGAGACGGTTAGTTAATGATAAATCTATTATGATGTTGCATTGATTTACTTTTTTCGATCTATGTATTTACTTAGTTTTTTCATAATAGGAATTTTTTACCTATTGTGTAATGTATTTTTATCATGAATTTGGTGTAGTCTCTCCATGTTTTTCCTATTCGTTTTCTTTCTCTTTTCTATTTTTTTATTAAATCTTCATGTTATGGCAATGATGCCCAACATGAGCTTGTTTGGAAAATTATTATATTATGATAAATGAAATGTCTTTATATAAATAAAGTGATAAAATTACACTTATGACAATGAGTTAAAGAATAAATATAATTACACTTATGGTCATGGTCGACTCAGTTTTACATCGACCTAAGCCAACTTGACTTGAGTAGGGTTCTTGTGATAGAGGACTATCCCTTGATCCTATAGAAGAAGAAGTTGAAGAAGAGGCATTTCAATTCAAAGGACCTATGACAAGGTTAAGGAGAAAATACTTTGAAGAACAAATATCCTCAAGGCTTATGATGCTCCATGAAGATTGGAATTCAAGGAACATGAAGATCATAGCTTGGAGAGCATTTATACAGTTATTTAAACAATTAAAAGTATTTGTAATTTTATTTTAATTGCAAACAATTTATTTCTATTTATAAATTTCCAAGTTATTTTTGAGTCTGATGTCTTTAGGCTTTCTTTCAGAGTTTCTTAGGTGGTTTAAACATTTGTACATATATAAAGGGGAACCAAATACATATGTAGACACTTTGAGTCATATTATATTTATTTGCATTCTTTAAGGGAGGATTCTCTTGATTCTTAGATTGAAACTCTAATTCTTATCAAATATTAGCATCGTTGTAGCAAATCTTCACTTGACTTATCAATCTACTAAATTGTTGCGTCCTTATCCCTCTCTTATTTCGTGTTCTTCTTTAATTTATTTTTTGTGTGCCTCTTGAGGATTCAAATGCAGAAGTGATCATACTCTTTCTTGGACATGATCGTATCATCTGGTATCTAGAGCAAATTTCCAGTTTGAATATCCTATTTTATCTGTCATATAAAAAAAAACTAAAAATTCTTGAATGTTTGTGTTCATTACTTTGTTTTGAAATTTTGTTTGGTTTGTTATTGTTAGAATTTTATAGGGAGTAAAACCCTTAATATTTTATCCAATTCTGTTGAGTTTTATTTTTTTTTTTCGTGTTCTTCGTTTAAATCATGCATTTCTACATTTGATTTGTGGAAAATGTTTTGTTTTGTGCTTTTTGTAAATTGTAGTCTCAATTAATTATTTACCTTGATCTTGCATGAGTTTTGGTATTTGAAGGACAATCTATTTAGTTTCCCTTATTTGTGTGTTAAAATTTAAAATTAGAAAAAAAAGAGAAAGAAAGAATAGTGTATCCAAGTCAAAAGAAAACATATATATATTGAAAGAAAAAAAAAAAGTAAAGATCCAAGATTAAAAAGAAAAGTTGTAAGTTCAACACAATTATTATGTTGCACAATAGGTCATGATTGTTAATCTATTAAATTATATTCAATATCTTTTTGAGTCTCCGCATTGTTTCATATAACTCTTTTTAGTAGTCCTATTATTCTTTATTTTTATTGTTTTATGTCTTTTAAAATTCCTTGCAGGTTTATCCTGATTTTTGTATTTTCTTTGACCTTTTTAGTCAATATTTAGATCTTGAAACATTTTTCACATTATTTGTTCACTATTTGCATGCTTAAGCTATCAGTGTTCTTTACAAGCATTAAAGGGAAACTGATTAGTAAAAGGCAAGAGATTACATTCAAGAAAAATTCTATAAGTGTGATATATGAGTAAAATTTAAGTGAAACACTTAAAAGAGTGGTGAGGTCCTCCATCGACTAAGACTACGAAAATTATGGTTGCACTTGAGAAGCTCAACTTACAAATGACTCAAATGCAACAACACACTCAACTATAGTTTGAAAGCCTCTAAAATTATAATGAATATGTGCGTGTGAGATTGGAGGAATGGGGAAAAGGAGAAGGAGACATGATGATTCAGACCATTGTTCTCATAAATGAAGATGAACATGTTTTTAAACCAAGGAGGGACCAAAGATGAGAGGAGTTTGGGAACCACATGCTTAGGGGGAATAATGATGAAGAGGAGAATGGTTTTAGACCAAGGCAAGGTCAGCCATGAGAGAAGTTTAGGAACCACACACCTAAAAGAGATAACATGTGAAAGAGGTTTATAATCCCTAAATTTAATGGAGCCAATGACCAGGAAGCATACCTGACTTGGAAAATGAAGCTTATACAAATCTTCAACTCTTATGATTATGAGGATGATGATAAGGTTCTTACGACATCCTTTGAGTTTAAACAATATGCTATGAAATGTGGAATCAAATTACCATGGACATAGCTAGAGGGAGAATGTTTTTAATCTCTATATATGTGAGAAATTAAAGGTGGATATGAAGGAAAGATTTATGCCTCCGTATTATTAAAAGGATATTTCAACAAATTGAAAAGACTTACATAAGGAAATAGAAGTGTTGAAGATTATGTCTAATAGATAGAGGTCACCTTGATGAAAGATGATGTAGAAGAAAAAATTATGGCTACAGTGGCTACATTCTTGAATGGATTAAATAATGAGATTAAAGATGTGGTGGAAATACACCATTATGAGACTTTGGAGGATCTTATTCATCAAGCCAGCAAAGTTGAACAACAACTCAAGAGAAAAAGCTCCTACAGGAAATCATCCACCTCATGGAGGGATAAGGAGAAATCTAAGAAGGAGGGAGCTACTTCTACAATTCCTAAATCTAAGGAAAATGAGTCTTCAAGTGGTAAAGTAACTTTTAAATCTAATAATGATGATTATTCACGTTCTAGTTAAAAAAATGTTTTAAATGTTTGGAGAATGGGGAGTACATTAATGAGCTTTCTGCTGGAGAATCATATGAATCAATTAATAGTGGTGAGGAGGACATGAAGTATGAAGTACCACCTTTAAAGGGAGATCTTTTGTTGATTAGGAGGTTGTTGGGTAGTATGAATAAAGAGGAGGATGAGACCCAAAGAAGGAATATTTTTCATTCTAAATGTATGGTTATGAGAAATGTGTGTTCACTCATCATTGATGGATGAAGTTGTACAAATGAGCAAGTAAATAGCTAGTGGAGAAGCTTAGTTTGGTGACATCTATACACCCTAGTCCTTATGCTTTGCAATGGTTAAGTGTGGATGGAGAATTGGTGGTGGATAAGAAAGTGAACATTGCTTTCTCTATAAATAAATATGTCGATGAGGTAGTATGTGATTTGGTACCTAGGGAGACTAGTCACTTGTTGTTGGGAAGACCTTGGAAATATGATAGAAAGGTAACCCATGATGGACCTGACTCTCCTTGGACCGATATTTCTATGGATTTTGTTTTAGGAATTCCACGGTCCAAAAGAGGAAAATATGTTTTTTTTTGTGGTAGACAGGTTCGCAAAGATGACTCACTTCATTCCAGTGATGACGCTTACCATGTGACCAATTTATTTTTTAAGGAAGTGGTAAGACTACATGGTACTCCAAGGACAATTATGTCGGATAAATATGTAAAATTTGTTAGCCATTTTTGGAAGGTATTGTGGGGTAAGTTAGATACAAAACTTCTCTTCTTTACAATTTGTCATCCTCAAACGGATGAACAGACCGAAGTGGTAAATTAAATTCTTTCTCAACTCTTAGATGCTTTGTAAATAAAAATTTGAGAACTTGGGAGGATTGGATACTTCATGTGGAATTTGTTTCTAATAGGGTAGTTCACTTTACTACTTGTATGTCTTCATTTGAGGTAGTATATGGTTTTAATCCTCTAACTCCCTTACATTTGTTACCTTTTCCTAATAGTAATTCTATTACTAACAAATATGGTCTTGCCAAAGCTACTTTTGAAAGGAACTTACATAAGGAAGTGAAGGTATAAATTGAAAAGAAGATAGAGAAACTAACTTCTATGGCTAGGAAGAAGATGAAGTTTGAGCTCAAAGATTAGGTGTGGGTACACGTTAGGAAGGCTCATCATGCTCCAAAAAGATTAGAATTTAAGGAACATGAAGATCATGGCTTGAAGAGCAATTATACCACTGTTTAGGCAATTAAAAGTATTTGTAATTTTCTTTTAATTACAAACAATTTGTTTTTGCTTTTAAATTTTCAAGTTATTTTTTGGTCTAATGTTTTTGGGCTTTCTTTTAGAGTTTCTTAAGTGACTTAAACATTTTTTCATATATAAAGGTACACCAAATACATATGCAAACACTTTAAGTCATATTATATGCATTTGCATTCTTTGAGAGAAGATTCTCTTGGTTCTTGGATCAGTATTCTTATTCTTATAAAAATTAACATCTTTGCGAAAAATCTTCACATAACTTATCAATCTACCAGATTGTGACATTCCCATAGGATTCAAATTCAGAAGCAATCATACTCTTTCTTGGACAGGATTGTATCACTTTATCAAGTTGGTTTGACTTGAGCTTGGACCAACGTGGCTCTACTAGATTCGGTCTAACTCGGCTCAATCTATATCATGACCAACTCAGCTTGACTAAGCCTATTTGGATCAAAATGAAATTAACTTGACTCAATTTGAACTTGGATTGACTTGGTTTGACATGACTTATTAACTAAATATTTTTTTGAATATTAACAATTATTTAATATCTAAATAGGTTTTTAATTTCATGGTAATTTATATACTTTATTAAAAAAATCATTAAATTTAAATTGTCTAGTTCAAATAAAACATTTAAAAAGTAAATTAATTTAAAATTAGATTAATTCAATTCAATGTACTTGAATCTAAAACCAAATTTGTATAACATTAAGTAATTACATTGATGTTGTTGTATTTGCAATGATAAAGTTTATGTTGATGGCAAACAAGAAGAGCCATAGAGAGATGTAATGAAGACGAATATGTCTGATTATCGTACAAAATTAAGAGGCCATCCAATCATGGGGGCACTTTGGCCTACATGTATGTGACCTAGAATTCTTTGCTTGCCAAGGGTAGATCTATTTAGAAACCTCAAGTCAATGTACTTATATGTTTCTCTATATGTGATGGGTATATTAGGGTAAGTGAAGTATTTGATGAAAACTTTGGGTAGAGAGAGAAATATCTTGTACTTGATTTGTTTACTAAAAATCTAACAACCCCATGTGTTAGATTCTTGCCCTATAAAACTAGGATAAATCTTTACGAGTACTTGTAGATGCACAGCTTTGGAAGTGTATGAAAGAATAGTGTGCACATGAAGCCCTTTACGATTTGCTTTTCCAGATCGCTTCAGCTTTTCTTTCTTCTACACAGCTTAAATTCCTCTTCTCGTTGGCTATAACTTGATCAAAAATTAAATTCCTACTTTATTCTATTTGCATAAATATGAAATATATGCTTTTATATAGCTTTAACCTTAGACAACAATATCATTGTATACCAATTATATATTATGTTTCACTTCCTTCGAATCTCACTCTTCAACGATTGATTGGATATGTTCATAACAAATTGTTCGTACTTTTAGAAAATCACTCAATCAAGGACGTTGAAAGTGAGAAAACAAAAACAATTCGAATTATAAAACTAGTACTTTCATTTCTTCGTTCAAAGTGAAATATTTTTTTTTTCTTTTTACATATATAAAACATAATTACCGAACTACATGAAAGATTATTTAAGAATTGAATCGTATTAGATATTTCATCTTAATTACAGATAAAACACATATTTGATATCACTTTGTTATCAGATCATTTATATAAATATTGTCATAGTTTTATTTTAAAAAAGTGTTTTAATTATCTCAACAATGTGGAATTATTAGGTTATATTAGAAATTTAAGTATGAATTAAAGTCTCACATTGGATAGAAATAAAAAAATAAAACACTATATAAAAGTGAAAGATCCACTAAATCTATTACTTTAAGGTTTTGGATAGAAAGTAATATCAATTTTTTATATGGTTAAACTTATATTTCATTAGTGTTTGTATGTTCTGAGTGAATTTTATCCTCGATAAATCAAACCGGTTATTATAACACCTATGGTTAAGCCATTGTGCACTTTATTAACATAAGAATTTTCCATTTTGACTATAAAGCTCACAATTTGTTACCTTTATCTATTACTGGACATATACGTGTTTCCGCATATACAAAGAGTTAATCATCTTCTTTTGTTATGTGTGTGTGAGATAAAAGAGGAACATGTAAAACGATGTATTGCTAAAGAAACAAGTTGAGTGGTGGGTGAACAGACAAGGAATCGTACTATTTCACATTTATGCCTTTCTAACATTTATGCATGAAAAGTAAAAGGAAAACATTATACAATCTCTGTTTAATCATAGACATTAACACATTAGGACGTTTCTGCGTTTTGTGATTATTATCAAAATTTCTATCCTTCTCATTTAATAAAAAATGGGTAAGTATTTTCATAATTAAGAAATTTATATTTAATCATTAACTTTAAATTTAAAAAAGACCAACTTTAACCATCCATAAATAAGGTCTTCTTCTCACATTCATACATGTTCTACATTTTTTTATTGGTGAAAAAGAATAAAATAAGTAAAACCTTTTGATAATTAATGTTAGAAACTAATTTAAACTATAATTCACAAATTAATTTAGATTATAATTCACAAATAAGTTATAATTTTTTATTCATAATAAAAATTATATTAGATATTAATAATTCTTAATAAAAAAGTATTTAATTTTATCAATATAGTGACAAATTATTTTATTTTTTAAAATTAATTATTATTTAATAATTTCTTAGTGATATTTTCACCTCAACTAGAAAATGATAAGTTCAAATAAACTCTAGACATCTGGAATCAAGTCTATCACAAACAATTTACTTACGACATAACTTTAATATGTTTAGGGACAGAATAATGTATATTGAATTGGAGATAATTGATAGAATTTTTCTTACCAAAGTAGGTAAAAGTTCTCCCACAAAGGCCTTGAACCCTAGCCCTACATTAATTCTTGTCCGTGTCTAATTGGAAGCACTTTAAATACAACTTTAAGATTAACATTGTTTCTGTTTAAAATTATTGTTGATCTTTTTTACTGAATTTCAATTTTATTAGAAAAACACATTACCAAATTAATGTTACCAAATATCTCGTAAAACATTGTGTTACATTATTAGGAGAATTATTATTAAGATACTAACAAAAAGTATAAGTATTGTTCTTATCGATTTACTCATAATCGATTAGGGGCAAGGGTATAATGGAGGTATAGGACCGAGCGGAAACATGTTAGAAAGTATGTCAGGATCGTTCAGTTCAGACAACTGATAGGTATTCAGGACTGTTCGATTTCGCAACCGTTGAGCATAATTAAAACGTTATTAATATCTTAACGGTTACTGTTAAGTGCTTAAGATTCACATTAATGATTATTATGAGTTAAATTAATTGTTCAAATTCTTATAAACTCGAAATTATTGTCGGGATAAACTCATTTTGACTAACTATTGAATTACTAAAAGTCTATAGAGAAAAATTTTGATTTGATCAGAAATTCTTTAGACGGTTATACTCGTCCCATGAACAAGTATATTAATAAAAAGAAATAGTCAAATTGATTAAATAGAGTGTAAGGTGTTGTAAATTTGTGTATGTTGTATTTGTTCAATATTCGGTCAAATAGTAATGAAAATCCAAATTCAAACACCATGAAAGTATTTTATGTCATTTTGTTCATAAAAAGATAAGAAGATATTAACCCTTATAACATATGGACAGAAATCCTAGAAATTTTGAAAAGGATATTTCAGCGTGACAGGTTCAGAATATGATTGAAAATGAAAAGAGATGAAAATTAAAGTACGTAGGTACATAGAGAGATTTTAAAGATCTCGGGTTACACGTTTCGAAAATTCGAGAGCATGATCCTAAATTAGGGGGTTGCTTATAGAACGTGCGTACCCTTTTAAGTACACACAATACGAAAACAAAACAACTATACAATTCTACATGACATTCAATGCATATCAATTCAATATATATTAGAAAATTAATATTCTAGTCAATTTCCAATAAACAAGTAATATTTATTATAATTCAAAAATTTTCAATACCAAATCGGTTAAGTGATATCGTGATGTTAGAATTAATTATTATATTTGAAATATTGTTTGATTTAAAATTATCTTTATATTATATTGAAGAATGGAAGAAAAAAAATTATTTAAAATATTGATTTATAAGAGAGATGAAACTAATGGATATATCAAAATAAAAATTATAAAAAAAGTATGTACTAATATAAGATAAATTTGTTTTAGCTGTTTTATAAAACGAAAATTATGTTTATTTCACTGAAATGTGCTGTGACTAAAATTATTATATGTTGCTAGGTCTGATATTATCTATAAAATTTTTACATACTTGAATTGTCTGTAAAATGTGTATATAAAAGGGTTGGAATTAAATGTTAGTTTTTTCTAAAAAGAAATATAGTAGAAATTTGGTATAATGAAACTCCAAAACATTTTAGTCATCACTTTAAATCTAAAGCCATCTAGTTATATATTATCTATCTTACCAATTTTTTTATCCAAGTAAGCCTTTCAACTCAACATAAATTCCAAAAATAAAAATAAAGTAATTGTTTTTCTTATATAAATTGATCCACTAATTTCATCTATCAAATAAACTCATTTTTAAATCATTTGAAGGAAGAGTGGTCAATCCTAAACATAAACACTAAATCGAAAATACTTTCAAACAAGAAGTTTTGAAAAATGGTATCGAAAGTTTCACAACAACTTGTATTGTATTAGCGACTGAAGTTTTGCACTCCAAAAATAATTGTATGTGGTGATAAAAAGAAGAAAAGAAATATGAGCTTTGTTATGATGAGCAGAACGTTTACGCGTTTACAGTTCCACAAGTTAGAAGATGAGAAAGTAGAGAGAAACAGTTTAATTAGTTTGCTTTGATATCCATATTCTTAGCTGCCTAATTCCCTATTATAGTCTTGTCCACTTGCTTTGACAACTTGCCTCAACCCATTCTCTTGCACTATCACAATAGCCTATATATTTCAACCCACAAAAGAAGAAACACCAACCAAAAACACAACACAAAACACACATCAATTCATTTCCTTCTCTATGCCCCTCTCTCCCTCTTCCATGGCCTCAATCCCACACTTGTATCCAAACTACACCTTCACTACTCACGATCTTTCAGAGTTCCCTACCCCACACATGACTGCCAACGCCTCACTCATCGAGAATACCATGTGGGCTGCTCAAGATAGCTTGATTCCTGTGCTTGATATCAACAATGGTGCACTTGATCATATTGTGTCACTGGATTGTGATACCATGGCTTGTGCCAATTGGATGCCTTCCTTCTCTGACCAAGTTGGGGGGCTCTCGGATTTGGCCATTTCAGACTGCAAAATGGGCTTCTATGGCGGCTTTCAGAGCTTCAACGCCAGATACCAGCCTCATATTGGGGACTTTGGAGAAGAATGTTGTGCGTTTCTGGAAGATGTTAAGCCACCTCCATATCCTAATGCTGCAAGAGAAAACTGGGTATACTTTTGTTCTTCCATTATTTCTCCTATTGTTTCATTCATAAAGAGTCTTTCTCTTATAATTTTTTTTTTTTTGCAAATAAGGTTATTCTTTCTTTGTTTCATATGTCAAAGTTTTCACTGCCTGCTTAAGAAAATAACAGATACGAGGTTTCATTTCATTGAATGTTGGTTTGGAAATTGATGACAGGGACTTCAAGGTAATCAAATACAAGCAGTTGAAGAGCCAAACATAAAGGTAGGAAGGTACTCAGAAGAAGAGAGGAAAGAAAGAATTCTGCGATATTTGAAGAAAAGAAATCAAAGAAACTTTAACAAAACCATCAAGGTCTTTTTTTATATTCTTTCTTTCACTAAGAGACACACTTATACATGACTCTCTTTTTATATTGTATCTTTCTGCATAATCTGGAATATGAAATTCACTTTCCATTGACCTATTTCCACAGTACGCATGTCGGAAAACCTTAGCTGATAGGCGAGTCAGAGTTAGGGGAAGGTTTGCAAGAAACAATGAGCTTTGTGATGAAGACATGACATCAAAAAAACACGAGAATCATCATCACCACAAAGAAGACTTCTACGGTGGTGATTCAATCCAGTTCCAGGTAACTTTCCTTCTCTACTGTTAAGATGGATATCAAGAAACCAGAATCCATAGCTCATCACAATCAAAATGCTGTACACACTTTTAACCATAACCTAACAAACTAAATGTTTTAACCACTATACATGTTTCTAGTCCTTTCAACACTACAAAATATTGAACAAAAAACAATTCTATTTACTTTATTTTAAAACATAAAAAACACCCAATACTTCTCCCAAGTATGTAAAATGTAAAAAAAGTTAAAGTTTGGATTTTTCAATGGTTTTTTTAATGTTGTCTTTCTTATTTAAACACTGAAAAGTCATCAGAGAATCTGGTTTCAAATTTATGAATATCTGCCATGGTTAATGCCAAAATTGATTGTTCTTTATGCATGCAGTTAAAGAATGATGAGGAAGATTGGCTGCAAGAGGCTATGGCAAGTCTAGTTTATTTATCTCACTCTTCACCAGAGGATATGTAAAATAGCTAGCATCAATGATTATTCCACATGGGAAGCTGTTGTTATAAGCAGATGTGAAGGTGAATAGGAGGAAAAGGAGAAGAGAGAGAGTTTGGACAGTTAATTAATTTGTAATTGTACGCTAATTTGTTTTGTTTAAGGATTAATCACGTAGATGTAAACTCTAATTGCATGGGGGTGTAACAAAGCAGAGGAGATGTAGATTGTTGATTTTAATTTTATAGGCATCTCTTTGTTAAGGAATTGGATGGGCCTAGTTTGACTGGATACTTGGGTTGATTGAAGGTATAAATATTCCATAGAAGGGACTTTATGTTTGAGAAGACACAAATATTCCGATAAAAATAGCTTATGAGTCACTATCTCTCGAACTGTTTGGAGTCAATTATATCCATTCATGTGATTGTCATCGTCATTATTACTGAAAGCCACTAATCGCAAATTCTAGTTCCCTTATATTGATGGACATTGGCCTCTCTAAAGGGACCTTTTAGATTTACATTTACTTTCATTACCAATAAATAATACTAAAAACTAATCTGTCTTGTCTCTTTTTTCGATAGTATAAGTCTAGTTACTATAATATTTATTTGCTGTATAACCATCTTCGTATAAGTCGTGAAAGCTCAAGAATATAATACTTTATGGATAAAAACAAGTCATTAATTATTTGTTTACATGTTTCTCTATTCTGTTAATATAATTAAAATAAATTTATTTATTTATTTTAAATTACAACATTTGTCATATTATTAATTACTTTGTATTTCTGACTTAAAGTTCGCTATACAAAAAGTTCCGTCAATCGAGTATATTTTGTATACTGAAGGAGATTGAATTTTATGCCAGAGTAGCGTACATGTTACCAAAAAAATACATAACTAAGTTAAATAAAAAGAAAATACGAAAGGAAAATTTTGACTGAAATTTTAGGTGGCTGTTCATATACCGTTTCATATTACTATTTGGTGTAAAATGGTGGTTTCATACATTAGTTTCATATATATATATATATATATATATATATATATGTTTTTCTTTATAAATAATTTCCTTTTGATTGACATTCTCACCTTGAAGTTTGGACACCATGGTGGAAATGATAATTATTAGCTTTTCTGTTTACTTCTGGATGCCAATCTTGTGTATGGGAAAGACGAAAAAGAAATTATTCTTGTGGAATATAATGTAAGAAAATTTAAAAGACAAACACCTACGAATATTAAAGGACAGAAAAGAAAAAAGAAGAAGAAAATACAGATTTTATGTACTACCACAGACTGGTTTAGGTCATAGAAACCCTACTATGTTTAAGGAACATTAATGATTTAAAACAAAATGATAGACATGTAGGTTAATTATGACTTGGTTGGTGTAAATATGAGATTCGAAATATAGCTAAACTTAGTTTATAGTTCAACCGATTCAAACCAATCCACTAAACTTCTTATGCGTTGTGTTTTAGAAATTTGTTCATAAACTTTCCATTAAGAACATAACAGCATATATCCCAGAAAGTAGACTTCAACGGACATTATGAATCCATATTAATAATTTAAAACCTTATCTTCTGATAAACGAAACCCTAGTTTGGAAAGCACCCAATATTTTTGTCCCACAATTTTGTGATTAAAGCCTAAAAGTGAAAAAGTGTAAAAACAATCCCAACGTTTTCAATTGTATATTAGTTGCATTTCATTTTATTCCCCGTCCCTTTACCAATCCAATCACAGTAAAGCTCGATAACTTTTCCCAGTTGAAAAATAATAAAACCAGTGATTAATTACTTTTGATTAATTACTTTATAGCGTAAGTTTAACTCCATCCCACAAAATTAGTGTATAAGATAAGGTTTATATCTACTTATATACTATGAATTGATTTTATTTATATTTATTGTGGGATTTTTAACAGTTCTATTTTTATTTTATTGTTATTTTTTTTTAATTGAGAAAGAATTTTAATTAAACGAAGCTTTCATTTTATAGTTAATTTGATTTGGGCAGATTGGAGAAAATTTATGCATTATCCTTTTATTGTCGTTAGTGTGGATGTATAAAAAAATAGGTTGTTCGTCCAAATGATCTATGGAATTCAATTCCAATTCCTTGAAAGCCAGATGCCATGGCAAGAACATATATGCTCCTCTGGACCAAGCAAGCATCTACAAAATAGTAAGAACGAACTTTATGATATTTTTCGAACTTTATGATATAAGTTATACAATATTAAATATTAAAAAGTATTTAGGAATTAATTGAAATTTTGTTATGGTTTAAATGTATGTTATCCTTTGACATTAATTCAGATTAAGAGGTGGTTTAAAACTTTTTAAATTCATTGACTTCGTGGAACAATACAAGAAATTTATTTTAGGAATAAGTTAAAATTAACTCGATCAAATTGAGAAATCTAGCTAGAATTGCAACCAAAGACTAAATGAAAGAATTATATATAAGCTTTTGTCACTTTCATGATAAGGACTGTTACCAATAACATAATACTAGTTCTTTCTCCCTCTTTCTAATGTACAAAATCACAATTCTGAATGTTAATTATGTGATAAGTAGGTCACATAGCTCCAGATGACAGCACTGTTACAAAAAATGTTGGAGAGTGGCCCCCAGCTTCTTGAAATGTCACGTTCTTCAATCACCTATTTCTTTGTATCATATTGCTTTTCTAGGAACTATTAACTCCTATGCTTCTTGTAGTGGTGTCATTATCATAGTTATCTTGCTCTCTCCTTTGTCATCATGTTCAATCAAGACTTTTCTGACATACACAACTTAGTTGGATATTTAGCGTAGAAATTCTGTATTAATATTCACAGAGTGTAATATGTATCAAGAAAAGAGAAGAAGTGTGTACCTAGTAAATTTTAAGGAAAGTGAAGTTTCTAAGAATGACATGTCACAAACATGTCATTGGTTAAAGCAACATATGTATAATTGTTTGGTGACATGATAGAATTTTGCTTGGAGTTTTGATGTTTTGCATACTGTGGTGGATTCCTAGATTAATCAGTCACAACTCAAAAGTAATTAACTTCTCGGATTTTAACTTGGTGGAGCCTGCCCTCTACTACTACAACCAAAAGCTTTGTAGTCAATAAAGGATTGATTACTAAGCTATATGAGCACACTTTATGTAATTGAAAGTGGTATATAGTATGGTCCTTTTCAGATTCTACCTACAAGTATCCATGTTCCTTCTAGATCTTCACCCTAATCTCTCTCTCTCTCTATATTACTATATCATGTTATGTGTGAATATTTTTGTATGACTTTTTCGCATAATAGTATTGCGTTCAACTTTTTATGTTAATGTTATTGGCAAGAAAATTATATCAGAGAGTTACATCCACTGTAAACTGTATTGAGATTGACAAAATTATCGATAGAGAAAAGTATCAACGGAAAAAAAAGTATTGAAAAAGGAAAAAGCATATATGTAAGAAAGAGCAGCGTGAAAAAGAAGTTATTAGTAAAATTTGTATTAAGAGATAACTTTAGGACCCTATAGAATCAATGTACGGTACGCTTCTCTTCTGTTAGTCTTCGGTCCCTATTTTTTGATCCTCTTCTTCGGTCCTTGATTAGCATCTAATCCTGTTTTTTTGCTTGTTTAAGCAATGCTTATGCATTCATTCGGTTGGCCGTGGTGTGTATGGATTAGGAGTGTCGATGTGCATCAATCCAAATTATGAGTTGGTTTATTACGGATTTGAACCAAAAATAGGTTATTTTATAATTCGGTTTGAGTTAAAAATTTTGTAATTCAACTTCATTTACCATGAGTTGGTTAGTTACTCGGTTGAGTTACTTACAAATGTTTTATTTTTATAATTTATTTTATATATTTATGTTAGTATAATAAAAGTGGATTGACTTTATTTATTTATTTTTTATATTAATGAGATTAAAGTGTTCATCTAATTTTTCAAATAGTTTTATAATGATAGTAGTTAAAAATTAAAGTATCAACCAATATACCTTCACAAACAAATAAATTAAACATCCAAACTATTCAAATATTATTGAACAACATTTCAATATTTAAAAATATTAAATTGTGAACCTATATAATTAAAAGTAGTAAATAATTATAGTAACAAAACTTTTAAAGAAGTGGTAAAAAACCTAACAAAATGTTGTTGTTGGCAAGATATGAGTCAACTCACCTTCAACCCAATTCGAACCCATTTAATATGTGAGTTAAGTATGTTGAGTTCAGTTTAACTCACAACCTGATTCGAACCTGTGATGAACCGAGTTGACTAATGGGTTAAAATCTATTTTGACATCTCTAGTATCGAGTGAAACACTATGCATCAAGAGGTTGAGAATGATCATGCGCCAAGAGGTTATCGACTTGACTGAAATTGTGCCAAGGTGTCACGTAATCATGTAGTACACTAACCTTTAAGGCTTGAGAAAGTAAGAAGAGTCTTGAAAGAAAACATCATTTCTTTGTTAAGGTATTGTTAGTGTTGTATGGTATACTGTGATGGCAAACACCCTAGCCATGGCCTAATAGATTAAAAAAGAATAGGCTTCATTTGCGGAAAGTGGGTGCAAGCTCTTATCCTCTTGGGCCATAGTGAGTTTTTAGTAGAATATGTTTCTTTGAGCTTTGTATTATTGGTCTAGAAGTATAGATTTTTCTTTTGGGTCGTGTATTTAGGCCTTAGGCTTGTGTAGGGTTTTGGGTCTTAAGGAGACATATGAGTCTAGGCATTTTACCCTAGCTTGAGGTGCAAATCTCCTAGAAGAAGGTCATCCTTATGCACATATGACTAAAGAGAGTTCTAGAAGCTTATGGGGCCTTTGAGAGAAGTTGTCTCCAAGTTTCTCTTTCTTCTTTTATGAGACACATGATCTTGCCACTTGGCAAGACACCATTGCCACACGTGTCACACTCTCATTGGAGAGGATTTTACCTTGGTCTCCAAGCTAGAGTAATTAGGGCTTTTGCTTCTCTATATCAAAGACACCTCTAGGGTTACTTAGCTTATAAATAGAGGTGTCTCCCCCTTGTAAAAACTACCTTTGAATTGAATATTTTTATGCTGTTAAATTTGTGTCATACTATACTCACTAGTGCAGTAAAAGGAAAAGACACTGGTTTTTTTTGCTTATAGGCATCGGTTCTGCAACCGAGGCATATACGGACGAGGTAAAAAGAGGGAGGCTTTATGCCTTGGTCACGAACCGGTTTAAAATGAGAAAGAATTATGCATCGGTTCTTAGATAACCGAGGTAGTAGCGTGTTTTTTTTTCAGACTTTAGTTCGTACTGATTTTCGTCATTTTCATTTGATTCCTCAGTGTTTTCTTCTTTCGGCAAAGGCACCCTCCAAACAGGCTTTGCAGAAGTTGTGACCATCCTCGTCCTCGCTGGGAAATCCAGTCGCCACCGTTGATGAAAGGCGAAAACGACGCTCAAAGGCAGCGTTGCGGTAGAGATGTACTCGTTGGACCCCTACGCGGATTTCCGGCGCTCCATGGAGGAGATGGTGACGGCGAGTCCTGAGTTGATCAACGTGGCGGCTAATTGGAAAGAGCTTCTTTTTTGCTACCTCGCGCTTAACCCTAAGAGCACACACAAGTTCATCCTCTGCGCTTTTTCTGATCTTCTTCTAAGCCTCATCTTCTTTTCTGCTACCATAAAGTTCCCATCTTTACCATAAAGTTCCCATCTTTACTAAAGACAAATAAAAAACCAGAACAAAGAGAAAGCTTCTGGAATGTCGGGGTAGGAATGCGGATCTGGGTCGCTTGGTGGAGTAGTTACGATAGGTGCGAGCAAGGGAAGAGGCGCGACAATGAGCAGTGGCAGGCGCGAGCACTGGCAAGAAGGAGGAAGGCGAGACCACTGGCAACACAACACAAGAGGCGGCGCGGCGAGCCAAGGAGTGGCAGTGGTGAACCCGCAAAAGAAGAAGCTACGTAGAGGAAGAATAGCACAAGGAAGAAGAAGTTGTTGGCGACACAAATGAGAAGTGTGTAGTTTAAGGTGAGAAAATAAAGTTGAGCTAGTACATCGGTTACAGACTAACCCGAGGTAATATCTTAATGTGGCACCGGTTAAAAGCAGAACTCGATGCCTTAGGTCTGGTGTAGTAGGCAAAGTGCAGGCAACGTAGCAGGTGTAGCAGGTGGAGCAGAGGTATAGGTATCAGTTGTGCAGCTACCCGAGGCAATAAGCCAGCGTATAGGCACCAGTTATCCAACAAACCGAGGCACTATGCCTTTTCAAAAAGTTGTCAGACCTTTCTGTCTGATCAACAGTGCCCTGTGCAGAGGTATAGGCCTCAGGTGTTATGTTAACCGAGGCAATACCTTCATTCCGCAACGGGTCCATACGTAACCGATGCATATAGCTTTGTATGCTCCAGTTTTTGCATAACCGAAGTGTATATCCTGCGTCAGAAACCACTTTTTCTACTAGTGACTCTCTTGAGTCACCAAAAGCTATAGCATCCCTTAGAGGTTTCCTCTAGTCATCATTCCTCTAGAGTTGATCCAACTTCTCTTGAGAGCACCCAAACACTACACCCAACACCACTTCATGCACACTATACACCCATCAATATAATCAAGCTCTCGTACCATCTAGGAGTCTCCAACTTGCTTGAGTCATGTATGAAGAGCAAGAGGCTTATGTATCTAAAATAAGACCCATTACCCCTTTATAAATTACTTTTTTAATGAATGAGAATTTTGTTGGTGTAGATGGCTCTAGAGAGGGGGGAGATTAAATAACACATGGACTTAACAACAAACATATCAAGCAAAAAAGAATGCTTATATTGGTTCACCCAAACTCATGAGTTATATCTAGTTTTCTCTTAAGCACTTTGCTTAAAATGTTCCATTAATTAGATAAAATTAATCATGAGTATCAACCTCTTTAGGTTACATGAGTATTAACCTCTCCATTACACAAGTATCGATCTCTCTAAGTTAAACGAGTATCAATCTCTCCAGGTTACATGAGTTTCAACCTCTCTAGGTTACACGAGTATCAACCTCTCTAAGTTACATGACTATTAACATCTATAGGTCTCCTTCTTAATCTTCTTCTAAGATTAAAAACTCTTAATAGAATAATAAGAAAAACTCTTAAAACAAGAGACTACAAATAAATCTCACGACGTAAACTTCACTGTGTGAAGGACATTATAATGATTTATCACTCTCCTTGTTTCTCAAAATATATTTTTCACTAAGTAAATTTGGCAATCATTTGCTATTTGTGCTTTGAACTCTTTTCTTTGTGATTGTTGTTCTTATTGTTGTATGTTCTTATTGTGTGATTCTTGATTAGCTCATCATCTATTTATAGTTGTAAAAAATATAATTGTAGGAGTTTGATAACGTTGTTGTTGACACGATCAAATTAATATTACTAAACTATAGCAATTTCAGTATTGCTAAGATAGTAGTTAACAAAATAAAAAGGGTAAATTCAACCCTAAGTCGTCTCCCAATGAACACGAAATTGATTCTTAACAAATTAGTGCTTATAAAAACTATATAAAAGGGTTAGTAAAATAATAAAGGAGATAAAGATAAAGAAAAAAATTAAAGAACAAAGTAACAAAAGTTAGAAAGAAAGAAATTTATAAAAAGATTTAAAAATATAAAAATAATGATACAGAAAATAGAATGATGTCATTGCTTTTTCAATATAGGATTCATCATTGGTTATATAAAGATTATTGTTCAATTAATTTGTTGGCGTTCTCACTATTAGTCAAAGTACATTCTCAATTAAAAGTTGGAATTTTGTAGATTAATCATAATAAATTTAACCAAAATACATTCTCAATTAAATATTACTATGCCTAATCATGTCTATTATTTTACCTCTTATATCAAGTAAAAAGCTAATCAACCAAAGCATATTCTGGATTAATTCTTGTTAAAATATCCACCTATAATCAAAGTACATTCTCAATTATTGGAAAAAACACATTCAACCACATGAAAGTTTCTAACTTTAATCAAAAGAAATTCTCAATTAAAAATAAAAATCCTTGGACTCATATGATTGATATGTTATGTAAATTTAACACCATGTTAACTTGCTATAATGTAAAAATCATTACTTTTACTTGATTAACTAGAAAAGGACATAGATAAAAATAAAGCACAACAAGAATAAAAAAGAACAAACAAATTTATTCATTTAACCTCATAATCCAATTAAGAAATTATAGCAGAATCAACCTAGAGGCTTAACACTCCATGGAATGTTCAAATAACATGAAACTATAAGAAGAGAGGGTGGACAACACGTGAGAAGAGAGAGAGGATGTAATTTGAAATCCCCAAAGGGTTCCTAAGCTCCCCTAATTTCCCTAAGTCTCTTTATATAGAAATTGGGTTGGACTTTGTTTCAGGCTTTTCTGTTGTTATAATCTTCTTTATGATAATGTAATCTCTTCTAATGATCTTCTAAAGAATCCAATATCTTCAAGATATATTTAATTATTATGGAGATCTAAAATATTTGGGAAGATATTTGTTAGATTAAAAAAGATTTGACAAATATTATCTTTTGATATTTATTGATATAGTTAAATAAGGTAATTATTTAACAATATCAAATAAAATATCTTGAGGAGTTAGCGAAGGCAACACCCCTCCTGGGATATATGCAGTTGAACCATGTAAAACTCATCATTTTGATGATTTTAACGTTCTCTTCTTAGTAGATAACAATATCATTGGATGACGTTTTGTCCAAGAGTTGCCTCAAGAGACACATGTGCCTCAACCTATCATCTTCAGTAGTTGTGTCTCTCTCGATGAAGTTATGTGTCGCTTTGTTGATCAATCGTTTACAACCTCTATGATGACCACTCTAGAGAAAGAACTTTCCCAAAATGCTCGTGTTCCAACACCTGAACTTCCTACCACTCTTGAAGAACCCTCTGATCCACGTACACCAAGTGAGGTGTTACACACCTCATCCACCTAAATCTCATCAAAGTTACCTTTGTGTAGTTGTCTTCCCATTAAAGTTAATACAAAAAGCTTTTGTAGCAAAGTGCATGTTAATTTCATGACATGTGTTATAAACCAACTCATCCACCCAATACATGTCAAGATAACATTTCATCAAAGTCTCTTCAATATAACACATTCTCCCATTAAAGTTAAGATATCTTATTCTAATGAGAGAGTGTATGTTGATTTAATAACCACTAGTACAAAAACAGTCTTTTAAGTCTGTTTTCAAAATAATAGACTTAATAAATGTATAGTGACACTTTTGTAAATAAAAGTTCATATTTTAAATTTGTTAATCTCATAACATACTTAAATTTTAGTTTTACATCTGTTAAAATTTAAATAGGCTTAAATTTTGTATCTGTTAAACTTTTTACCAGACTTAAATTAATATTTTAAGTTTTTTTTGTAATGAAAAGAGATCTTACTTTTATATCAGATCCATGTTTAACCTAAAAGGAACTTTTTTACATAACACTTCTTTCTCCACTTTCTTCACATATCTCCCATGCCTTTGCCTCCAAGGGATAGTCACTACCTCGCGGGTCATGTCTCGCTACCCCCTTCCGCGTCGCTGCCGCCATGGCCTCTTGTAAGGATGGCAAAAAAATCCGTGGACACGAGTATCCGCAGGTAAAATCCGTGGTGGGTAGTTATTACCTGCGGATATTTACTACTCGCGGGTAACGGGTAGTGGATATTTTAATACCCGCTTCTAAACGGATCGAGTACGGATAATATACTACCCGATCCGCGGGTAACCCGTTACCCGCAAAAAAAAATTATATATTTTTTAATTAAATTTTTAATTAAAAATAAAATTATATATTTTATTAGGTTAAATTTGATTAAAATTAAATTTTAATTTTAATTTAATTTAATTTATATTAAATTATATATATATATATATATATATATATATTTGTAATTTTATTTAAATTTTATTTTAAAATGTATAAAATATTTTTTTTGCGGGTGTCCAAGGGTACTCTCGGGTTTTAAAATACCCACAGGTTTTAAAATACCGCAGGTATTTTCTAAACGGGTATCTGGCGGGGAGCGGGTCGGGTAACGGGTACAGTTTTATCCGGCGGGTTGGGTTGCGCGGGTAGGCACTATCCGTGCTCGACCCGACCTGTTGCCATCCTTAGCCTCTTGCATTGCCCCTATTGTCGTGGCCTCTTTCTTTGCCGTGTCGCCGCCTCTCGCGTTGTGCTGCCACCATTGCCTCCTCTCACGTTGTGCTGTCGTCGCTGCCTCCTCTCGCATTGTGCTGCCATCGTTGTCTCTCGCATTGTCATTGCTTCTCGCGCCTCCGCTACCTTTCGTCGCTACCACTGCTACCTTTCTTTTTAGGGTTTTAGATTTTAATCTTTCGGTTATAGTAATTTTTACGGTTAAGAATTTTTGGGATTTTAGGATTTTTTAGGAGTGATTTTTAATGGCTCCAATTTCTCTTCCCTTGTTTCTGATTTGTATTATGTTCATAAAGGATGTGATTTGATTTATGGGTTCTTGTATTTTTTTGGTTGTGAAGATAAATTGAATTCGGGAACTAAAAGATGAATTTTGTTATTGTTGATTAGGTAACAGGTTAATCTCTATAAGGGTAATGATACTTTGACACCCAAAATGTGACAAATTTTTGACACCGCCATGTGTCACATTTTGGGTGGTCCACGTGTTTTAAAAAATAAAGTGACAGAATGACATGTATTCACTGTAGAGTTCAAAACAAGTGCCAGATTCAAAGATGCATTCTTGGTGCTAAAAGTTAGTCTAAACTACCCAGTTATTTGTACATTGCTACCATTTTCCTTTCTGTACTATCACTTTAAAAAAATGTTTCCTTCGAAATGGACTTCGATATAAATGTGTTCTTAAATGATAATTAATGAATTTTACTTAATAAAATTGGTTAAAAATAAACCGTGGAGTTCAAAACAAATGGCAGATTCAAAGATGCCTTCCTCGTGCTAAAAGTTAGCCTAAACTACCCACTTATTTGTACATTGATCCCAAGTCTGTTACTACAAATTGAATTCACTTCATTCTGTCATTTTATTTTTTAAAATACATGAACCACCCAGAATGTGACACGTGACGGTGTCAAAAATTTATCACATTTTGGGTGTCAAAGTATCATTACCCTTTCTATAAAGAGACCTCAATGGAATATTTAATTACAATTTTGCGTGAAAAATTTAAGTCTATTAATTCACAATAAAGTTAAAATTTAAGTCTATTATTTAATAACAGATTTAAAATTTAAATATCCTAAATTTAAGTATGGTATAAAACAAATTTAAAAAACTCAAAATAACAGTGTCTATTTTATACTAGTGAACACATGTGTGAGACACCCCTTCCACTCAATTTATTTCTTATTTTATTTTTCCAAATGTTTTCCTCCTCCTATATTTTTAAAATAAAAAAACACCTACCTTTTTTTTCAATATTAGTATTTTATATAAAAGTACATTTCTTGATTTTAATTTTAAAAATAACCACCATATTTATATGCTTTAATTCAATATTTTATCCTTATTTTCTTTATTTTTTTTGCTAAATATCTCCTCCCTTATATTTCAAAACTCAAAAAGTCTAAAATTTCGTTTTTTCTCCTATATTATTATACCTAAATAAAACTACATTTATCAATTTTAATTTTAAAAATAACTAACTGAAATACAACTTTATTCAAATTTTTTCTTCAAACTTATTTATTTCTTTTTTTTTGTTTTTCCTTAAATATTTACTGTCCAAAATTTTAAAAAACAAAAAGGAAACAGGAAACACAGATCAAAATTTGATTTTCTGGAAAACCAAATTCCAAATAACATTTTGACGAAATCCAAAACCATAAAAAGTTTGAATTTTCTCCTCCAAAGACGAAATTCTGAATTCAAAAAGATCATGAATAAGATAAACTTTAGCGCAGTTGAAAATTAAAAACCTAAAACTTCAGGCATCAATAAACATATTTATTCCAAATATTTTTCCAACAAACCACACATGGAATTTACATTATACTCCTTAATAAAACTTTGTTTGTAATAGAAAATATCCATTTATCGGGAAAAATATTTTACATGACTTATATAAAATATGAAAACAAATTGAAAACAGAACTTCAATTTTTAAAATAATTTAAGAAAAACATACTAAAGTATCCATTTTTTTCTTTTCTACACATAGAAAAGTCAAACTAGGAAAGAAAAGGATATACAAAAATGGTGAATATTCGGTGCTATAAAGTCAGGTGAGAGTTCACATACAAGTCCAACTAGAATATTACTGAAAGAAATTTAGGATCATATATTAATAATTTTTTAATAATAAATTATGTATCACTATTTAATTGGTTCGTATATTTGAAACAGATTAATCACAAAGTATCACATAAGTCATTGTAAAAAAATTGTCAAAAAAATTATTAATAACACTTTTTTCCGAAAATTTAACGCAAACTAGCGTAGTTTGTTTTTATCAACTTGTCTCTACGCATAGAGTCTGAGTAGAGAGGAAACAAAATAAAAATAATTTTATTAAAAAAAAAGATTAAATCAAATGGGGATCACAAGCAAGCATTCTTACAGTCGTAAGAAAGCACTAATACACTCTAGTCACTCAAACATTCTCTTTCCTCTCTAAGTTGACCTGTTGGCATTATCATTTATAATGGATTTCCATCTCAGTGCCACGTGTAAAACCTTAGGCTTTGTAATCATACCTAGGAATTGGAGTTTGCCCAAAAACATCATTTAGAATAACCCAATAAATTAATAAGAAATTAAACCACATTATATTTCTAAGAAATCGACAACCACAAAATATTGCATGGTTATTATTATTTTTAGCTATGTTGCATGGTTATTGCAATCGCATTAAAATAGAAATGCATATCGCATCAATCAAGAATGCAAATGTGAGTGTATTTAATGGTAACAGGAAAACTTTTATAAAACAAATATATGTTTCTAAGTTGCCCTTAACGAATTGGAGTTTGGGATTATGTTAAGTGTATTTTAAGTTTAATTCAATTTTATGATAGCGGGTGAAATAATATGTCCAACAAACAATAAATATTGTTATGATAGGTTCTAACCATAGTTTTGATACATATTAAGAAGTGAACTTTAAGTCTAATTCAATCTTACAAAATTGGCTTGTAAAATAAGATTTACATCTATTTATATATTATAAATTGATCTTATCTCCAATCGATGTAGGACTTCTAACACGATCTTGAAGAGATACAAGTAAGATCCTGTGTAGGAAAGATATTCATTGAGTTCATTGTCCCTTCACGGCAAGGGAAGGCAAGATCATAGTGAAGTGGAAACAAGTGCATAACTGTTGATGAATTTGAAAACATTTTTCAATTGTTGTCTTTATGTGTGTTTGAGACTAAACCCATACACTATCGAAATCAAAATAATGAAGGAGTAGTTTGGTGTAAGTGGCAAGTGCATATCGTATCATATATACGCTTCCAACTATGCCCCACAAAACCCCAAGAAGAAGATAGCCATACACACTGGCCCCATTGGATTTGGCAAGGAAAAAATAATTATAATTAGTTGACTATTATTTTTTATATTTTTTTAATAAAGTTACTCAAACCCAAACTATGAGGACTACGTTGTTATCAATTTAGAAAGTTGTTTGGGTGACCACATATGTTTACACCTCGAGCACTGAACTTCCAAACAAAAAAAAGGAAGAACAATGTTGTATAGTACAAGCAAGCATATCAATGTTGTAATCATAGCTATGTATATGGGGCCAAAAGTAACATGGGATAAAGCGTCTACTACACCAAGATTCTTACAATCCCTGACCAGAAAAATATCAAAAAATTTGCATCATAGTTCTTCAAATTCCTATAGTTGTTGTTAAGTATTTTGTTCGTACTATACGAAGTTTTTAATTCGGCAACATAGGATGTCTTTGTATAAAAAATGTTTAATATCTATTTTTGTCCCACTTTTGAGGGGTTTTTTTCAAAATCGTCTTATCTTTTTTAAAAAGTTTAAAGTGATCCCAACTTGTGAAAAATCGAGTCAAATTAATCCTTTTTGGTTACAGCGTTAAAATTTTAATGGTATAGCTGTCTCGTTGGCCAAAACTTAATAAACTATCATATTTTTCTCATCCGTGGAATATAACGTATCTATTTTAAATTTTAAAAAAACTAATTGCTTGCCACATAAGCTGAGAGAAGCTCCTGATTGTTGGTCATCAACGTCGTTGGACTCCCGGCCATGGATCCAAGCTTTATGATAAATCTGCCACGGAGAATCTCCTCAAGAGCATTACAGGTGTAATCAGGAAACCAACCTCCATCCTCAATCTCGCACAGCCATGGCGGTCGTTGGTGCCACCACCGTTCAAATCAAACGCGCTTGGGAATCACCTTCTCGCTTTCCATAGTGGCCTCCGGATCAAGCCTCGTGGTGGCCATGCGACTCTTCGCTGCGATCTCGACAAGGTCCCCCGCTACGGTGCTTGCGACCTCTCCTCTACCACTATATCCTACTACTCTACCACCGCAATGCCTGGTCCAAGTGGTGTCGCCGCGTCGTCTTCGTGCTTTGCCACATGCGTGACTTTTATAGGGAGGTTATCTAAAAGGAACCCAAACTCAAATCAAACAAAAACCCTAATCCCAAATTGCAAGAGATTACACACGGCGCATCACCACTCAAGATGAGCTTCATCGTCTCTCTGCAATAGCATCATCCACGCATCCATCATCTCCACCGTAGCGTCCTCTCGCATCCCAACAATTTTTTTGAGTTAGCTTATGGTATATGAACCCAGAAGCATCCCAGCATCATCCACGCATCCCAACATTTTTCCTCACCTTAGGCAACGAACCCAAGGATCTTGTCTGCCAGTGTCTTCGTGGGAGGGTTTCGAATGGGGTTTAGGGGTTTTCTGTTCACGCGTGAGGCTCGCGATTTGGGGGTTTCCTTCTTCAATTTGTTGTGTTTGTTTCTTCTCTATAGGATTGGTGGTGAGAGCTTGGAGTTATTGATCTTGCGTTTGGTGTTCGCGTTTTCGTTTTGGGTGTGAGACCGAGTTCTGTTTTTGAGAATTTTTTATCTCGTGTTTGGGGGTTAGGGTTCTTAGTGAGTATGATTTGTGTATCGAAGTTTTGTTTCTCGCTGTTCTGGAAATTCTGTGGTGGTTCTGGGTTTCTGTGGAGGTTGCACAAGAGGCGACAATGGAGGTGTCGGTCGGTGTGGCCATGGATGTTACGGTGGCTGGCCCGAGGAATCTTTCATGGGCTTGACCTGAATTGGACTGGGTTAATTCAACGATACCATTATTTTTTACACCTTAGTCACCCTCACACAGCCATGCAATCATATAAAATAGACATGTCATTCTGTTTTGTCCACAGTAGCAACTGGACTGTTAAAAAATTAACGCCGTAACAAAAAAGGATTAATTTGAACAGTTTTTTCATAAGTTGGGATCACTTTAAACTTTTTAAAAAAAGTAAGACGATTTTGAACATAACTCCTCGAAAGAGGGACCAAAATAAGTATTAAACCTAAAAAAATTATGTTTAACTTAACCTATGTTTATTTTTGTTAGAGATTTTACATTTGAATCATCCAAACTTAAATACTCCAAATATTTTGATATTTTTTTGAACATATCAGTACATTGTTGAAATCATCAAATACATAGTACATATAATCTATACACACTATCATTTAAAAATAATTGTTATAATTTTAAACTAATATTTTATCAAAACATGTACATGTGCTATACTTTATATATTAAGTAGATTTAGAGATTAAAATTAAAGTTATAAATATAAATTAAATTGTTATAATATATATATATATATATATATATATATATATATATATATAAAGTAAATACATTCAAAGATTAAAATTAATTTTATGAATATAAATTAAATTTTAAAGTATGTAGTTATCTTTTTTATTTTTCATTACACAAAAATAACTCAACCTAAAGTTTAGATGGAAACTAAAAATAATAACTTGTTTGCAGAGTCCAACCACACGTCATGTATTTTTTTTGCTGTCAAACATTAAGAGACTATTCAAATTGATTATAATTGGAATGTCTGAAGAGAGAGTACTGAATTGAAAAGTTAAATATGTTTTCTTTAACTTTAACTTTAGAATGAAAATTAGAATTAATAATTGAAATTTTATTCTTTGAATTTTAGAAATGTATAAATTTAATTTAATCAAATTTTAATATATTTATTTTATATTTCACATATTTTATAATAACATTTGAGAGTTATTTTATGATAGTATTTAAAATTGAGAGACTAAATTAAATTAAAGTTTTGAATAAAAAATTTTAATTTAAATTTAAATTAAGAAAAAGTATATTTTATTCTTGAATTTTAAACATAAGAGAGAAAATGATAGATGGAAATAAAGTTTTAAAGTAGGGGAAATAAAAATGATAAGAAATATTATAGTCTTAAAAAAAAATAAAGGTGAGTGGAAACAGATAATTGGGTCAGGGTAGACTTTTGCTTACTGCAAACCATGATTATTATTTGTACTCCCATATTGATTACTTTATTTTGTTACACCACCTTCTGCGTCTATTATATTGTAATTATTGTTTCCACTGTCTCTTCTTCTTTGATACATTTCTTATTACATATGATTTTCTTTTTAAGAGGAAAAAGAGAAAAAATAAAAAATAATGATAAGATGATATTTATATTCAATTAATATATATTATAAAGATAAAATAGTTATAAAAAATAAACATTTATATTTTTTTAAAAATAATAATAATAATAAATAATAGCATTAAATAAGTGTAAATGATTTGTGTATATCAAAGATTATTTTTGAAAAGAAAAGTATCATTCATGGAAAAAGAAAATAAAATGTTGAATTCGGTCAAAAACTTGTTTTGGAAAACTCTCTTTTAAAAACATGTGGTATGTTTTAGAAAACTTTTTCCAAAAATTTTGTTAAGAAATTTTATTTCGAAAAACATTTCATATGTTTTGGAAAACTTGTTCTAATCAACTTGTTTTAGAAAATCTTATTTTAGAAAATTTGTTTTGGAAAGTACATTCTGAAAGATTTTGGAATAAATAATCTGAAAGTCACGATTGAAATATTAAAGAATAAAATATCATTTAAAAAGGATGAATAGTCGATTTAGAATAACAAGTGTTAGTACAAAAAAAAAGAATACTAGTTTAAATTAACATTAAGAAATGAACCTAGAAGGATTTTAAATTTGCAAAACCAAAGGTACAAGATCAAATTACTTTATATATTCATATTGTTTTTCCTCTAAAATACATACATTACAATTGTTAACAACCAAACTCATGCTCAATTATCTCAATTATTAACATAATTCACACAAAAAAATTAACACAATTAAATTTTTGCACTAATTATCATTTTTTTCATTATACTAAAAACAAAATAAATGAATTGTTTATCTTTTTAATCTTACAAGAGTGCAAATAGTAATTATGGGAGTGCTGGAAGGAAAAACTGAGAAAATAACATTGTGGAAGTGTTAGAAGTAAAACCCGAGAATAACACGGGCTAGGAGTTGCTGATCTTACAAGTTTTACTTGGACCCATTTACTATTTCATTGAGAAGTTTTATTCTTTATATATCGCTTTTGCTATTTACACTCACATAAATATCTGTTTGCAATTCATTTTATTGATATGACCAATATACCCTTTATCAAGAAACAAATATGATCGTCAAACCCTTTCTTTATATATATATATATATATTTTAAGATGAATGAGTTTATAAGAATAGATGATCTACAGTACTTCTTGGTTTTGGATTTGTTGTTCGTGTGTCCACTTCAACTCCCAGGAATATGTCTAAGTTCTAGTCTAAACTCTGCAATAGAAATAACAAAACAAATTTGAAAGTTTAAATCAAAATTGGCAAAACATATATTACAAAAAGATAAACTGTGATTAGAAGACCTTACATCATATGCTTGGATTTTAGTCTAGTATAAAAGTAACATAAAACAATTAGAAAATAAATTGAAAGAGTTGAGTCAATTTGTTGCTTGACTTAATTATTAGAAGTTCACTTGAATCTTAAGTTAAACTCCCTTGAGGTTTTGAGGCCTTTAGACTTTTTAATCCTTTCAAAAGTCTCAATGTAACATCGGAAGGTGTTAATACCTTGGTCAGCCCTTAGATCTAGTGGTCCCGACTGTAAAGCCTAAGAGTAAAAGAAATGTGAAATATACAAAGAGCATAAATTCTGGTCAACAAATGAAGGTGAAGTCCATGTTATAGAATATAGTTATCCAAAATCTAAGAATAACAAAATTATTAATACTTTAGTACAGTCAGTTTTAGACTAACACATTAAAGATAGATATAACTTTATTCATTTATGATTAATTCAAGTAGTTGAAAAGTCAAACTACAAATTGAGAATAAATAGTCCAATACTTGTGATATTAAGGGATATAATATTTAAAAAGTTTAATAATAATTGCAATATTAGAAAGTAATATACATAATGGTCTTGCTTTCTTTAATTGTTATCCTAATTTTTCTACGAATATTAGAAATGATAAAACAAGTAATGTAATAAAATTATATGTACAAATTCCAGATGAAATTATAGATGAATTATTAGGTCCAATACAAAGAATCTATAGAATTTATAACAAAGTTAAAAGTTAGATTATAATTATAAAACTCTAAGATCTTCACTAAAAGATGAGAGAATATTTGTAGAAAGGAGAGATTGGTATTTAAAACATTCACAAAAAAACAAACAAAAACCTTTAAAGAAGAATTTTATAATTACCTAAAACAAAATGAAATAAATTTATACTTCTTTGACTGCTTTTCAAATTAAAGTAAAGACAATAACTATCAATAAATCTATATGCCCACTAAACAAGACATCCAATAATTGGACAACAATAAATAATGAAATAATAGAATCATAATATCCTTCACAAGGAATTATAATACATCTCACAAAAGATATAGAAATAGAAACTAGCTCTTATAAAGATGTTAAAAGTGAAAAGAAGCATGTACAAGTGAAAGATATTAAAAAATTGCATTCTTAACTTAATTATCTAAATACAATATTAGATATTATGTCAAAACAATTAAAAAAAATAGAAAATAAGACCCTGAAAGAAATTCCTATAAGTTCAAAGGAACCTATAAAACCAGTATATAAGTTATTCAACGTACCAAAAAAAAATTGGATTCATTAATATAAAAAGGCGATGCAAATTTAAAAATAAAATAATTAAAGAAAAAATCAGTTAAACAAAACATCAGTAAATACATTAAAAATCAATAACTTAAAAATATATCCAAAGCTTAGAAATTATTATCCTCGAAAAAGAAGACATAGAAATGAAAATTTGAAATTTCACAAACATGGCTTCATAAAACTCTTACAATCTCTTACATATGAAACTTAAACACTGAACACTTTGAACTCTGCCTTTCACTCTAGAGAGGCACTTATTTATAGATATAGAGGAACGCACTAGAACAAATACAATTTACTATAATACATTTACATAATTTTATAGTCTTGAAAATATCTTGTGTGTTTCTGTTGAACGGGGTTCGAGGTCAACATTCCTCTTGAATCACTCTTTCTTCTCTGATACGAACCAGCACACTTCCCTTCTCACAACACTGCTCTCCTCCGATCGACAAATCTCTATCACCTGGTGAGGGTGGACCTGCAGAAAACACTCTGACGCTCAAGTCAGATACGTGTCTTAAGAAGGTCTCATTGTGATTCTAGAATAAGATGATTTTACCTGATCATTCACCTTGTATTTATAGGCTTTGCAATTGTCCAGCCCATTGAATGTCATTAATGCAGTGTATTTTTATGCAATATAAGTCGTTAATTACCTTAATATTATATATCCAGTGTATTCCAAATAATATATACTGCTAATCATTCATAAACGTAATATATATATATATATATATATATATATATATATATATATATATATAAAATCAAGACGTGGTAGATATGTGTCATTTTTCATGTAAGATAAAATTTAAAACCGTTGGAAAAGAGAGACCTAAACCAATATTTTTGAAAATAAATGGATCAAATAGAAACAAAGTTTTGAATATGATCATTTACAATTTTTCGTAATACTTTATAGATAAAAGACATGTTTAATTCAAAATAAAACAATATATTTTACTAAGATTAAATGCCAGCAGAATCCAATACAATAGGTACAATTGAAAGTCGAACCTATAATTAAAAACAGTCATAAAATGCGTACTCATTTAAGAAACAAAATAAATATATCTAGAGAAAACATTAGACCAACTTGAATTTTAAAATGCAGAAAGTTGGTGTATATGACAAGGAGCAAGGAAAGGAACAACGGTGCCGAGAAAACCAAGAGCAATAAAGAAAATGAACAATAACGACATAGAAAAGAAATGCACCTTTACCTCATAGATGGAAATATTTGGGATTTTTTTTAAGTCATCATCGTACGGATTAGTCCTTCAATTATTTAATACCAATATACTAGTAGACTACATCAACAACTGTGGTATATTTTAACAAAAAATTCTTAGACCAAGATCTACAAAATCTATAATTGTTTGTACGGTTGTCTACCATTCCTTCCATCCATTCATCAAAATATAATTCATTTACATTTATCTTGACAAAGTTAATTAAAATATTAATATATCCAACATTATTTTGCCGAGTGACTAACCCACGTTTTTGCTACTTCATCGTAGGAAGAAGACCCGTCAAGCTTTATCAATAGTTTTTATACTTTGATTTTCGTTCTCTCTAGCACACCAAAATGATGATGTTTGGAAGAAAAGGGTGAGATAGATAGTGAAGAAGAGGAGGTGAAAAAGTATAGTCAACTTAATACTAATGATATGATTACTCATAATTACAAGTTTAGACATTTACACTAGGACTAACTAATCATCATCATCATCTCTTGGTAATGCAGAGAGATAGATGGATGTCCTTTCAGTCATGAAAAGAGACTAAGGTAAAAATATATATGATAGTGAGGGAAACAAAGCAGAAAAAAAGTGGTAACGAGGCAGACAATAAAGCAAGCCCGTGATAATGTAATAATGACAACAGGAAAATGAAGAAAGTGAAGGCATGCATGCCATGAAACAAGCTAGTATGACCACAAAGATTGCCCCATGATGGTCTGGTCAACGACCATGTCCATGCCAAAATGGGACTTGCTTTGTGAAGACAAGATCCTGCTAGATTGGAACATGTTTTCTGATGATGAATTGGAGGGTTCATGAGGCATTAGGGAGGCTTGGTGGTGGTGGTGTTGATCCGATGATGGTGGTGAGAATTGGCTCATTCTCATGTGAACAACCTCTGCTTGTGCCAGTGCCAATTGGGTTTGGAGCTCATCAACTTGTTGTTGCAGAGAGGATATGGCTCCCACACATCCATACACAGGGTCCCTCACTCTTGCATTTGCTTCATACACCATTGAACTTACTGCATCACTTCTTTGGTGCTCAGGTAATTCCTACCAATTTTCAAAATATAAATGTTAAAATATATATCACTAAATTTGCATATTTATTTAAATTTGAGTAATGGTATCATGACATACTTTTACATTCATTTGACATGGAATATAGGAATAAAATGATCATAAAAATGTAAATTTTTGTATTTTTATTTTAAATAAAAAGAGATTAAAAAATAAGAATAGTGTTAAATGAGTGTAAAAAATGTAAGAATAAAAAGTAAGTAAGAATAATGTCAAATGAGTGTAAAAAATTTAGATGTGTCAAATAATGTTTTCTTTAAACTTTAGCCTTTCATTGTATCAATTTAACCAAAATATTACATTGGTTTAATCAAACTTTTGTGATCTTGAAAAATAATTTAGGATGCCATGTGTCTCTATCATAGTTAAGTGATAATTAATGTTTCATGTCACAAAGGGTTTCAGAAGGTGTTGTCATGGCTATGTGATGTTTAGATGTGTTATATAATTGATATATTGTTTTAAATATACCAATTATACCAATTAATCTAACCAAAATATTATACTATAGTTTAACCGACATGTGATAGTGTAATAATAGGTGCAGCCCACATGTAATACGTTTATAATTTTTTTCTACTAAAACTAGCACCCATTAGAACGATGTAATCATCCAACACATTTAACATTTTATTTAATTTTCATAATAAACTTTACTTTTCCGTCTCTATATATTATTTATTGAACCATATATACATTAAAAATAGTGCAAGAAATTAAATAGGAAGAAACATATCATGAGTGATATGAAATATATAAATGATTGAATCTCAATTATATAAAGTGAATTATCATATTACATGACATCTCATAATTATGTGGCGTGTATGTGACTTTTAGGGTAATGATTGTTTGCTCATAGAGAGTTTAGACCGTTCAGCAAAAGAAAAGGTTTTATATGTGGCTTGCACTAGTGTGGCCGCATGTTAATGCTATAAAATTTGAGGGAAAAAACCTTTACGTACCTAAACATATCACTAGGATAAAATAAAAATGATCTCCAAGGTGAGGACATATGTTTGTGAATTTTTGACCAAAGATGCATGGACTAGCTTTTTGAATTTGTAGAGATCGAGGGATATGATGTAAACCAAATGGGTTGTTTGGGAATAAACTGATCAAATGCTTTGTCAAAAAAGGGATGATAAGGTGCACGTTGAAGTTCGTTCCTTTGGAGTGGAAAAGAAAAATATCAAACAGTTGACTATAGAGACAATATTAATAGTAATCATCTCAAGTTTTCCATATCTCATTACTCGTCTAATTATCTATCACTAGTCACCTTTTAGGGTTTCACAGACTTATTATTATACCATTTTAAAAAATCTCTTATTAACAAAAATATCTTATATATATATATATATAAATTAATATCTATCTCTTATTTTATCTGATGTGAGTTTACGTGTACTCAACGTTATAATACTTTGAAATACCGTATACTTCTTAACAACCACCGAAAAAGACATCCCTAAAATTGGTTTTCTTGCCAACTTGTATGCTAGAATTAGGGCAAGTAAAAGGTAATCCTGTAAAATTTTGACTTTCAAATCGTGCAAGTTAATTGGTAAACAGATGAATATTGAAGGTTGATTAATCATAAAATCTTGTGATTATGCTCAATGGATTCAACTCTCTTACCTCATTCAATTATACGGGGAAGTATAACGCTTTATATATGTCATGAAGGTATCATGCTTAGAAAATAATTCAGTTGAAATATTAATTTATTGACAGGTTGAAACATCTTTATCTGGGGAATCAACATCACTTTTGGACATATTTCTAATGTCTCTTTCGATGTAACCCTGATTTTAGAGACAAAAGGAAAAGATGAGCATACTAAAACTTTCTTTTTTACGGAATTATCATTGCCCAAGGAGTCCAAGACAAAAAGCCAAGCCCTAGCGGTGGTCATAAAGATAGATGCTGAACAAATTGGGTTACATATAACCACCAGTAATGATGCAATTAGCAACATCTTTTTCACTTTATCCTCTTCACACTCCTTCAACTGGTAAAGCTAATTTATATATATATATATATATATATGATCCTTTGGTGGGTGTTACTGCTACAGTAATACTTTACTTTAACAAAGAATGAGAATTGGAAACAGTTTATTTAAAGTCTTCACTGTAGGACCTTCCTCAACTGTAATTAACCACTATAACGGTAGTAAATATGGGAGAAACAAAAACAATTTTTCACTCTTCTTGGACAACTACTTTCAATTTAAGAAATCAAAACTTTTGGAGTTGTTTGTGGCAACCTCTGCAATTATTAGAAACATATGGAGAGAGGTCACTGATGTACGTTGTTTTAGTAATTTAATGTACGGTTTCAAAGGATGGCAGTTAAAATAGGATTGGTTACTCAGGAACTAGGGTTAGTTTCATTCCCAAAGTGAAATTATAGGCCAAGTTGTTACACGTAAAATCAATCACTTTCGTTCACCTAATAACTATAAAGTTTGCAAATAATTGGTTCATTTTGAGTTTAAAGCTTGCTGTTTGTGTTCTCTTACTCTTCTACGAGGCGTTTGCATGACTTCTAAAACTAATAGAAACTTTTTTAAGATAAACTAGACCTGTATATTAAAGTTATTTTGTAATGAATGTTAATTTTAACCTGATCATTTTAAACTAATCTATTTTTAAGGTTGTTTCAAATAATTCGAAAGAAAAAAAAAATAATCAAAGCATGATTGTTATCGATAGAGTGAATGAATGAACCCTATAATTCTTTTTTGATAGGTAAATTATCTACATAGCTATATATTAGTACCCATGTATCTATTAAATCACTTCTAATCTACTTGGATAAAGATTGGGAAAATGAAAAAGGGCGAGGGCATGAAAAAGAATGTAAAAAATTAGTTTTATTTCAAATTAAATTTCTTTCCCCATGAAAATATGTAAAAAATATTTAGATAATTTCTGTAGAAAGATTAGGTAATTAATTACAAAACACACTCGGTATATAAAAGCTAAAACTACCTTCCGTAAAGAATCAATATATATATATATATATATATATATATATATATATATATATATATATATATATATATATATATATATACACACACACACAAATATATAAATTGAGGGATGAATATTTGTCCATAACTTAAGGTTAATTATAAGTTACATAAGGAAGTTATATATATATATATATATATATATGCTATAGTTTGAGTATATATATAGATTCACCACACACAGATAAATGCCATGTCTCTTGATCTCTGATGCTACTTTAATATGGTTCTTTCGATTACTCATATGTGGAGTAAACTTTACTTAGTATATTAGATATAAGAGCTTGCAATTTGACACCAATACTTCCATTTGACGATCAGATACATTAATATTTTATTAAGAAAATAAGTATCAAATGGGAGTTATTGTGAATAGTGCTGTTAACATAGATTTTTCCATTAGATATAGGTGGTTTTCCGCACAGTGGTACACCTTTGGTGCTTATTTCACCAATTATGTTAAGATAGGAAAAATAATTTAATTAAAAAAGCAACTAGGGGCAAAATATGTCATTAAGTTGTGGAATGAGTGTATACTATTTTACTAATTAATTCATTTATCAGAAAACTTATTAAAAGTAGAAAATATACTAAAATTTATTAAAATCCTTGTTTGTTTTTTTACCTTTTCAACAATTTCATAAAATATATTACGTTTTTTAATTAGTATGAGAGGAAATTATGTATAAGTATGATTCCAAACCGTAATTTAACCTAGATATAATTTTCTACAACTGTGCATCTCATTCAATGCGTAGAAAAAGTTGAATTGGACCTAAAACAGTATTCTAGTAGCGTATTTTGATGAAAACGACAGAAATTTTATGCGTGGATACGATGATAGAGAAAGGGGAGGTGGCATAAGAATTTGTACCTGTAGCATTTTGTTCACATTGCTAGCCCCGAAAACCTTGTGCACACTACCAAACTTCTGGGGTTCATCAGCAGGAAAATAAGGAGCAAACACACAATCTCTCGTGCACCTCCTTCGAAGAAGCTTGCATGCAGCACATGGCGACATGGTACCTTGTTTTCTGCCACTCTCTTTCATGTTCTTATGGGAAAACAAGACAATGTGTTAGCCCTCTGAGGTATTAAGGTTGTTTCAGAAACCTAGCTAGAAGCAAATTAATGAGGGTGAAAATGAAGATAGGAAAAGGAGAGAAAAGAGAGGTTGAGAGAGGAGAAGGTAGACTTAAGAGGGGATTAGAGATGATGTTGTTATATAGAGACGCTATGTGACATAAAATCTTTAAGGGTCCCACAAAGGAAGAGGAAATAGATTGTGCGGACAAAATCATCTGTCTTGATAAGATTTTGACCCTACCATGAAAAATATATTTTGTCTCACTGTTTTATTTTATTATTTTTGTGGCACGGTATCGGAAGCTTTGTTGCCTTCTCCATTTGAATGTTCTTGGTTTATTTGAGAGAGCTTGGTTCAGAACAAGTCATTCAATTCATTGTGTTTGCTGTCAATAAAATTTTTGGCATTTTGGGTTGTTGTTGTTGTTCATTTCATAGTCAACTACATTGGTAAGTGTTCTTATGCTGCTGCACTTTTTCTTTTTGATCCAAAAGTGACACATGGATTTTCCTTTTCTTCAATTTGTTTTTCTTTCAGCTTTACAAGGTGACACATAATATTAGATCAGTTTGTATAGTACTTAGGATACTAAGGGATTCAGAGGAAAAAAATTTAAAGGGAACAGTGCAAGCACCCACTCTTTAGAGGTGAAAGAACACAAATGAATTACTTTGATTTTTGTCCACTCTATAAGAAACTACCCAATTAGTTTCTACTAAAAAGCCGAACATAATAATTAAAAATTAACCCTAACAACACTAGTACAAAAACTTGTTTTTATAGTTATTTATACTAGTTATTATAAGTAGTGAAATTGTACTTTTGTAAATGTGAGAATTTTTTTTTATATTCATGGTAGGATTGACATAGAAAGTGGTGTAGTGCAAAATTGTAATAATTAATTTTTTTTATATCGATTATGGGTAGAATGAGTATAGAACAAGGCATTATGACAAATTTATAATTATTTACAAATGTTTTTCTAGTCTTTTGTATTTGTATTCATCTGGTTTGTACTATTGAGCTATCATTTGCCATAGCATCTATTTCTACTCCCATCATTTGTATTTTCATTTGTCTCTTGAACTCCTTTCATCCATGTTTGGCATTGTTGTTTCGTGGTGGTGGTTCCCCGTGGCTAGTTCACGGTGGTAGTTCTTGGTGGAGATTTGCGGTGGCTAATTCGTGGTGGTGGTTTCCGGTGGTTGATTTGTAGTGGTGGTTCGTAGTAGTTGTTTGTATTGTAAAATATTATTATTTTATTGTAATTAAAAGTTGTGTAATGTCCATAAACTTTTGCAATGTTAATATTTTTATTAATTAGCAACAATTAAATTTTTAAGTGATGTAAAGTTCAAATTATTTATTGTTTTTATTGTTTTCTATTGATTTTATTCTTTCCTGGTTCTATAAATAGAGAGCTCTTCCCTCATTCCAAAAGACACCAAGTTGAGTCTTTTCATTCTCCTCTCTTCTTAGTTTCATTCTCTTTTCCATTATGGGTATAAACTCTATCAGAGTTTCTTGCTTCTTGCTAGTTTTGTGATCCTCGAATATTTTCGAGAAGTTCCTGTTGTATCCTAGGGGACCTGCGCAATACACCGCAGATAAGTCCTTAAGGACAGTGATCTACACGCCTCAGGAAATTGCAGTTTGAGTTTTTGTAAGCATTTTTACTACAATCTTAAGGACTTACATTTCAGTCTGTCAAAAGTAAAAAAGGTGTTAGAATCATAAAGAAGGGAGATAATATATTACTATCTCAAAAACAATACACTAAGAAACTTCTTGAGAAGTTTGGGTATTATGATTTCAAACTCGTGAGTATCCCTTATGATGCTAACTCTAAATTAATGAAATATAAAGGAGAATCATTATCTCAACCTCAGTATGCCCAGTAATTGGGAGCTTACTACACTTAATGAGTTTTTCTAGACCTCATATTGCTTATGCAGTAAGTAGACTGAGTAGGTGCACTCAATGTCCTAATCAGGAACATTGAGATGCATTTTCCAGGCTTATGAGATACTTAAGAGGTTCAATGGATTATGCGCCATTGAATATAGTGGATTTTCCGCTGTACTAGAAGGATACAGTGATGCTAACTGGATCTCTGATTCAGATGAGACAAAATCCACTAGTGGTTATGTATTCACACTTGGGGGTGGTGCGATTATATGGAGATCAGTCAGACAAACTATTATTGCAAGATCAACAACGGAATCTGAGTTTGTTGCTCTTTAGATGACTAGTAGTGAGGCTGAGTCGTTGAAAAACTTCTTAGCAAACTTTCCACTAGGAATGGAACCAACCACATCGGTATTGATACACTGTGATTGCCAATCGGCAATAGCTATAGCTAAAAAGAAGAATTCCAATGGAAAGAATAGACATGTCTAATTGAGACACAATTGGTGAAGCAGCTGCTAAAGAGTGAAACTATTTCCATTGATTATGTGAAGTCAGAATGGAATCTAAAAGATCCTCTGACAAAACCCGGGAAGACAAATGATATTAGAAACATCGAGGGGAATGAGACTTAAGCCACTTGCAAACAAACAAGTGATGGTAACCCAACCTTTGTGATTGGAGATCCCATGAATAAGGTTCATATGGGTAAAAACAAGTCACTTGTTAGTTCTGATAGCACTAAATTGATTTTAATCAATTATGTCCCTTCCTATGGTGTGTGTGAAAGTGCTAGAGACTGCATTATTGAGAGGTTAAACTTTGTCATTAAAATTCTATATGGTGAAAGAATTTTAGCTTAAACAAGGTTTTTAATAATTTTCATATCCCTTACGGGTGGTGTATGATTTGCAGCATACACTTAATGAAATCACCTATATGAGTGTCAAGTGGGGCCGCTTGCATGAGATCTTGGCATGATCTTTAGAGAACTCATGAATATCGGGCACGCGCATGGCCTAGCGCAACACAACGATAACAACAAGGATTGTGCGGGTGTATTGTGATTGATAAACCTCTAACACACGTCAAGTGTCTTTGGTTCATATAGTTTGCTATACCAACTACATTGTGTGTTAAGTATCTCAATTTAAGACTGGTTCATATAGCTTGTTATACCAGCTCTGATGCATTACATCCTATGAGACCCAGGATAAAAGTTTCTTTTATTTTTCTCTCAACTTTCTTTTGCAATAAATGGGGGATTGTTGTAAAATATTATTATTTTATTGCAATTGAAAGTTGTGCAACGTCCATAAACTTTTGCAACGTTAATATTTTTATTAATTAGCAACAGTCAAATTTTTAAGTGCTGCAACGGTCAAATATATTCTGCATGATTAAGGAAGTTCTTATAAAATTCTACAGTGTGCATTCTAAATAGCACATCAAAAGCAATTATCGTTTATAACTTTTATTAGGTCGAGCGTCTAAGCTTTGTTGAAATACATTCAAAGGTCAACTACTTGTTACATCAAAAGGGTTGCGAAAAGAATTTTTCCACTAATATTATTCACCCCCCCCCCCTCTTCTAGTGTTTTTTAGGTACTTGAACTTGATCATTTGGAGCATCATATTTAATATAGTTTTGATACAAGGGAAAAGTGGTGGAGTCAAACTTCAACACGGTTTGATCAACTAAAAGTCACTCACTTGGTAATCCAAACTATTTTCCAACATACTTCAAATAATTTTCACAAAACAAATTTGTTTTCTACATATCACAATCATTACTACTTTACATTAACAATCAAGATAGTAAGAACATAATGTTTTCTGCCAAATCCCTATGGATACGACACTTGTTATGCTACAAACTATCCAATATACATGCTAGTATACTTTGATTGTTGCGTGATAACCCAACAACCACCTCTAATCAACAGGCAAAACAATGAATTTTACGTTATCTAAAAGGTTATCCTAGCTTTGACATTTTCTTTCATAGTAAGTTAATTCTTCATCTCTAACTAGGCAACGTGCCCCGACACTAGCAAATTTATCATAGATTTTTCTATTTTTTAGGTGACTTTCTTATCTCCTAGATATCAAAGAAGCAGCAGATCGTTTCTTGAAGTTCATCTAAGGTTAAATATCAAGTCCTAGCAACCACCACATACGAGCTTCAATGGCTGACTTTCTTCTTCAAGATTTTCAAGTTTCTCTTCAAACTCCTGATTTTCTTTACTGTGACAATCAATTAGTGTTTCGAATTGCCTTAAACCTGATTTTCCAAGAATGCACTAAGAACATTGAGATAGATTGCCACATTATACGTGATAAAGTCGTCAATGGCTTCCTCAAATTACCTCTCATATCTACCACCCTTCAAATTGTTTACATCTTGACAGAATCCCTACACCAGAACATTTTTCATGGTCTTCGTTCCAAGTTGGGCATGTGTAATATATATGCCCAATCTTAGGGGGACTGATATACTCGACCACACAGTTCAACACAACTCGACAACAAAACGTGACAACACAGCCTGTCACAACTCGGTAGCACAACCCGATTACATACCGCTCATAGTTGTTACCCTCACTTTCCATTTCTGTTGTTCTATTTTTCCTTCCTGTTCTATACAAATTCACATAGAATCATATTCTATATGCACATATACTCTTTTAATTCTTTTCATTGATTGTTGGAAGTCTCATATCGACTAGAGATAAGACCAATTTATAATATATAAATGAGGTGCAAACCTCACCTTATAAGCCGGTTTTGGAGGGTTGAGTTAGGCTTGAAACCCACTTTCTAATATGGTATCAGAGCCATCGTTTAGAGCCTATCCTAGCGAGTTCTAAGTGGGCATTTCTGTTTCCACCCGTTGTCGGGCCGCTATTGGACCACCCAATTTCTACTATCACGCACGAGATGTCTATACCTCGGCGTGAAGGGGGTGTGTTGGAAGTCTCACATCGACTAGAGATAAGACCAATTTATAATATATAAATGAGGTGCAAACCTCACCTTATAAGCCGGTTTTGGAAGGTTGAGTTAGGCTTGAAACCCACTTTCTAATATGGTATCAGAGTCATCGTTTAGAGCCTATCCTAGCGAGTTCTAAGTGGGCATTTCTGTTTCAACCCGTTGTCGGGCCGCTATTGGACCACCCAATTTCTACTATCACGCACGAGATGTCTATACCTCGGCGTGAAGGGGGTGTGTTGGAAGTCTCACATCGACTAGAGATAAGACCAATTTATAATATATATATATATATATATATATATATATATATAAATGAGGTGCAAACCTCACCTTATAAGCCGGTTTTGTATGGTTGAGTTAGGCTTGAAACCCACTTTCTAATAATGATATGCAAGTTTTCTACTTTATCTTTTCTCTCTATTTCTTTTTCCTTCATTTTTCCATGACAGTATGGTATCTCATGAAATTTTTAAAAGAAATTCAACGGTTTTTTAGGATTTTTAATAAATATATTAATTTAATTGTGATAAAAAGCTTTTAACTAAACAATATTCCCAATAACTAGTTTAATTAAATATTTATAGTTGTATTAGCATGTAATACAGTCAAAATCGATACATATAGTACAACTAATTTAGAAAGAATAACATAATATTATAACTAAGATATATTTATTAAATGTTAAAGAATAAAAATGTAAAAAAAAGTTGAAATAGCATAAATTATTTAATTTAATTTTGTTTATATTCTTTGGTGTGATTTGGTTAGAATAAAACATCTTTTACCTAATCAACCACGATACTCGCACTTGGCACATGGAGTGCAGCATCATCAACTATATATATTAACTGTTTCTAATTTTTCTTGTGTAAGTTTTATTTTTTGGTTTTGGTTTTGGTTTTTTCCTCTCTCTTGGCCAAGTCTATATGCAGTGAAAGAGACAAAATGCTGAGAATAATACGTTACGTATCCCATAAGGAAATATAAAAGGCTTGGCTTTATGATTTGGTAGCTACTTTAATCTTTCATAACATGTGTGAAAGACAATAGAATTGACCACAAAACACGCCTACTATTTAGTGGTCCAACCTCATTTTGCATAATCTAGTATTCATACGTAAATCAGCGTTGCTGTGTTACCTATCTAATGTACGTGCATCGGTAACTTTTAATAAAATATTTTATGATACAACGTTTCAAAGCTTTTGACTTGTACAAAAGATTTTTTTTTTTTTAATTCAGCTATTAATTAAAGACTTTTGATTTGTCTATTTGTCTATCTCTTTCTGTCTTTATAAAACAAGATTCAAGTAGTTTTTATTCCATTTCTATTCCATTTTTAGAAGAGTTTTAGAAGAATTATTTTACATTTTTATTCCATTTTTTTTCCTATTTTTTTCCTCAAAGTAATAGATTAAATTATTAGAATTATAAATTAAGAGAAATTGAGGGGTGAATATATGAAATAAATGTTGTGCACCAAACCTTGAATTTGACCAGTAAAAGAGTTATATAGAGTAAATTATAAGGTATACCAAATGAAGACCAACATCAAAGAATAAACATCCATAGATAAACATAAATATCTGAATTAAACATTCTCAACTTTGGAAGAATTATAATACAATTTAAACAAACCAATAAGAAAAACATTGCCCAAGAAGAAGATAAAAAGAATAGTATAGGTTTTTTTTAGGCTTGTATTTTGTCTATTATAGTTTCTAGTTTCTTTCTCTTAGTTTGATTGTAGATAAGCTAATATATTCTTCTTTTCTTTAAGGTACAAGCAACATGAGATTTCACATAGCCTGAACTTAAAAGAAAGAAGAATAAATAAGTCTTTTT
Source organism: Vigna reflexopilosa (assembly GCA_027742785.1). NCBI lineage: Eukaryota > Viridiplantae > Streptophyta > Magnoliopsida > Fabales > Fabaceae > Vigna > Vigna reflexopilosa. Next base: position 23,399,240 of record CM050932.1, read on the forward strand.
TCCTTTTAGTTGATTGTATTGCAAGTTATCACATGTATAGTTCTAGTTTTGATCTTTAGACTAGTTAGGTAGCTTATATACCCTTAGGAGGTTGTAGAATTAAGAGATGTAAGATTTAAAACAGCCTTGAGAGATGTTGTCCAGACTTGTAGGTCTCCAAGTCCCACATCCTTTAGTTTTCTTCACTTACTTCATCTCCTAGTGTTATATAAGCAACCTAAGGTCTCCTTTGTACATTCACCTTGAACACCTTCAAATTTGAATATAAAGAGTGTTTCGCATTCAATTGCATTTCTTTGAGATAGAATTTTATCTCTTAGTCTAAATTTGGGTCTTATCTTGTGAAAAACAAGTGGTATGCCTTCCAAATCATAAGTGTCCTCTCCTTTCTCTCTTTCATTTTTAGTCTTTTAATTCCATTTCTTAATTGTTCTTGTTTAATTCTTAGCTTTACTTCTATTTTGGAAGAAAAAGGACTTTCAAGCTTGTTCTTATTTTCTCTTAAGCCTTAGAGGACTTTGGACCACTCGTAAAGAGCCATGGTTAAGAAGATGGAAGAAGATGGAGCTTCAAGGTTTCTACTTGTGGAGGATCACATTTTTTAGTCTTCTTATTTTATCTTGAACACTTTTGTAAATATGTAGTATAGCTTCATAAGGCCTTGTATTTGGCTAAGAAACTTCTTTTAGTCTTTTTTTTAAAGGGATTAGTGCCCTTAAAGTAGAGGAGAATGCACCAATAGGACCTTAGAAAGAAAGTGACACCTAAATGGGTTAGAAATTGATCAAAAATGAATTTTGGAAGGAGTTAGTTACAAGGAGCCTTTTGCATTAAATGCTAGACTAGTTAGTTAAAGGCTCCTCCTCATTAATGTTTAAGCTCCTCAATTAAATGCCTTAGGCTCCACTTTTGTACTTTAGCTCTCTCCTTCACCTATAAAAGGAGAGGTAACCCTCTTATAATTTTTAGAACTTGGTTTAATGTAAAGTTACTTTGTTAAAATTGCAAGTCTTCTTTTCCTTAGTTCTCACCTTATCAAATGTTTTCTTCTATACCTCTTCATACCTTCTCCTTCATGGTTGGCCTCACCTCCTAGAAGGACATCCACCAAGACCATTCAACACTAACATCTTCATTTATTCATCTCTATTTGCTTTTGCTACTTTAATTGATTACATGGAGTCCATCTCTTTAAAAAAGATTCATCAACTTATCATTGAGATCATCTTATGTTGAAGGAGCCTCCTCAAAGAAATCTCCAAGGATTTAGAGTAAGGCTCGAGAAAGGATTGTCCCCAAATGTGAAAGCCCTTATTGCTAGGGTTCATGGAGTTACGAATAGGATTATCGCAAAATGGTAGGAGCAATTCCATGGTTCGTGAACCACAGGCTCAAAGCACATGACCAAAGATTGATTGCAAGGAGATGAAGATGACTAAAGGGAAAAGAACACTCGATGGAGTTCGTGATTAGAGAAAGTTGGACCGAAAGGATCGTGAAGGTTCGAGGGTTGGTTTTTCCCATTTCCCCTTTTCCTTTAGTTTCCTTTAAAAAGGAGTTTGTAAATAACTTTAGAAGGTTCTGGAGACATTTAGTATTTAGTTAAGTTTTGATGATTTGAGAGTTTTCTGGTAGAAAAGTTAGTTAATTAGTCTCTAGGAGTTTCTCAGTTAGTTTGAGTGCTTTTTGCTCTCGGTTCTTTTGGGTTTTCTTTAAAGATTCATTCTCAGTTCTTAATAGTAGAGGTGAGCTTTCTCTGGTGTTTTTGGTATCATTTATAATTCTTTTCTCAAATTTTAATGAAATTCTAAATTCTTTGAATGTTCTTGCCCATGTTTTACATTTTTGCTTGCTATTTGTTTTCTTGCATAAGAATTTAATTCTCCAGTAATTGTAATTACTAATTCTACATCTCGCAAAGAATTCTGATTTTACTTTTGATTCTTGTATCTTTCTTTTGTGTTTCTTGCTATATTCTTTCCATTTTGTTTTCTTTTATTATGAGTTTTATGATGTTTCGTAGTTTAGGATTGATTCTCTAGTTTTGTCCATTGCTAATTTTGATTGTATACGATAATAATAGTAAGTATAGCATAGGTAATTATTTCCACTTGTTCTTAGAATAGGTTCTGATGTTAGATATATTTGAAGGCACATTTTTTATTTAGATATGCATTGGTTGGGGATTTGAGTGAGAATTGTCATTTTAAGTTCTGAAATATGAACTAAAAGATCCTTTTCAGAAAGTCTTTCTGAAGAGTAATTGAGACTTTTTTCACCAACCCACTACACATTTAAATCTGAAATTTTCTTTTTTCAATGTTCTTTATTCGTTCCTTCACTTTTGATATTTATGCTAAATTGATCTTAGGTTTGTTTTATCTTAGATTGTTATTCCCCTATTTTCTTTTCTTTGGTTCTGTTTATGTGAGATTTCAATTTTTGTATTGAACTTTAAATTTCTAGAACATGTATATAAACAAGATTCATTGACTCACTCCTTGTTTACATGCATTTAACATCTAGTTTCTTCCATTGTAATTGCATCCATTTTGATAAAGTAATAGGTTGCATGCATTTTAGAGCATGCATTCTCCTTAACTTTTGTTCTTTCTTAAATTCTCATAAACAAGATTGCAATTTCCATATAAGAATAACATTTTTCATTTGGGTATTTCAAATGCATCATCACCTTTCATATCCAAATTCCTTTGCATAATTAAGTCATAGCATTTATAGGTTCAGGTTATAGGTTATGTTATTTATTTGCATGAGTATTACATTTGCATGAGTATTAATGTTCATTAGTCTATGTTCTTGTATTTGCATTAGAGTATCATTCTAGGTTAAATGTCATATATTACTTACATGTGAACATTCAAGAAACCAAAATTATATTACCATTCAAACTTTGTTTTCATGTTAAAAGAGTTCATCCATCCTCTCATTTGCATTGCATTTTATTTCACATTTGCTAAATTGATACATATAAATACATATCAATCACTATTCAATTTTGAATTTTCATGCATTTAGTTACCAACACTTTTATTCATTCATTTCATGCATCAATCAGAGATAGTAATTATGTATTACCATTTTTCTTGCAATTCCATTTTCTTAAGCATAGATAAAGTTCACATGTTTGTATTCGATGCATTCTTCCATAGCTTTTCATTCATCATTCAGTCTTAATAGATTCATGCATTTGCATTATTAGCTAGTTTTCTTTCATTTTTAAATTCATTTTTCATATTCCTCACCTTGCTTTAGTTAGTGATAGGATTAAACTCTACATTTCCAAAACTTAACATGAACCGAGTGTTAGGATTAGACTTTTGTTACTAGTCTACACGAGTGGGAAACTAAGTTTGTTAGTTTCTAGTGCGACTTAAAAGCGATTCAACAAGGCTGAAAAAAAATAAAGATTAGAAGAAAGATAAAGGAAAAAAATAAAGATAAAAATACTTTCAGACCAAAAATAAGTCACATTCCATCACATATGGTCATGACATCACATATCACAAAAGGAAGGATAAGTTCAGCACCACAACAAACTTCCAACTCCTTTTATGTTTTTTAAAATCTTTTGAAACATAGAATGAAAATCACTTGAATCAGTTGTTACCAGTGAATTTAAATTACTATATTCTAGTAATATTATCTTTTTAACATTAATTCAGTTTTAATATCAAACTAGATATATCATACAAGAAAACAAATTATGTGCACCAAAAACAAATGCAATTTTTTGAGTCTTGATTGATTCATATGCAGAAACAAAACTTTTAAAGATACAGTATATTTCCTTATTCAAGAATTTAATAGAACGAGAAGGAAAAAAATGTTGTACAATCAGTTTTTACACCAATTCACTGCTCACAAAGCTGCATCCAATTTCCTATCAACACTAGCTAAGCTTCAACTAAACTCAAAGTTTTACTAATATGTTGAACCAAAAAGAAAACAAGGACACCTTCTTGCAACCTACATGAATTATTCTGAAAATTAGTAACACGATATTGAGCCTCTTTCGTGTTGGAACAATTTTCCAATAACTTAGGAAAACAAGATAAACAACAATGTGTCATTCTTAGTAATAACGTCGAACAAGAATAAAATGAATTAATTTGTGTGTTAAGTGAATGACAGAATGTAAAAAAAAAAAGTCTCACATTTGAATAGAGCACAAGATCTCTTTATATAAATGTTGATTAGGCATCTTTCAAATTCAAAAGATGCCAAATTCTGATTAGTTACATTTTCTGATTGTAAGTTTTCATGAATAATTGTAACTCTTCATAAATAATAATTATGACTTTTCATGAATCTAAAAATTGTTTCTAGAACTCTTATATTCCAATATTTTGAAAACTCAAAACTCAATCCCAAAATAACTAAACACACCAAGAAAAAAAAAAACTAGACCAAATAGATTTAAACTGTCTATTTTAATAAAATAAAAGTATATTTTAATATGTTAATTTCACTTATTCTTGTGAATTCAATTGATTGAATTTATGATTTAACATATTAAAATATAGTAGTCTACAATTTCTAGAAACTTTAAAAAAAATAATCTATTATGAACAAGTTTAAATAAGTTAAACTTATTAGTAGAACTACTCATGGTACTAGGTCATTTCTAATCAATTAAAATGAGAATTTAATAAATTAAAATGTCATATATGTTAAACAAATAAGAATATTTTAATTGATTAAAGCAATTTTTAATCAACTAAAACTTTCTAAAAACAAAGTTAAGCTTAGAAACAATTTCAATAAGTTTCTCCTAGATGTTTATTAGATTAAATACTAAAAGTGGAACTCAACCCAAATTAACTCTAATAATAACCATTTTGTCTAATAAAAAAGATATTATAAACATCTAGGACTTAGAATCTCTAATCTTAATCTTGGATAAGGTTGAATTCTTAAAATCCTCATATCTCATAAAATATAACCAAATATCAACACATTTCACTTTTAACTCAAATTCTAAGAGATATTTGAATGAAGTTAGAACTTGGCATGAATCTCTTCATAACTAATGGTAAAGAAATTCTCAATATCAAAGATTCAAGCTTTTCAATATTCTCATTTTATATAAACTTAAAGTCTAGGATAGTACTCATAATCTAATTGATAACCATTAGTTGTACATGGTTCAAACAAACAAACTCCTCCACAAATGCAATGTAAAGGTTGACCTAGGTCAATCTAAGTAGCGCATATAAATTGACTCCATTAAATGATTTCTTTCATAGAAAATTAAGGATTTGGGATTGAGTTATGCAAAAATATAAATTCTTACGTGATATTGTTTTGTATTTATAGTTTTTTATATCTTTAAACTAAATGTTTAGTATATATCATTATATAAAGGAAATTTTTCTTTTTGGTGTAAACATTTTCTTTCTATTTTATCCTTTGAATAATTATTTTTTAAACTAAAATAATATATCTTACCAATTTTACTTTTTAAGTGGTCATTGTTTTGACATTTAATATTTTTTTATTTGACCATATTAAAATGACTATTTATAATAAGAAACTACCTACAAAATAAATTAAATCTATCTACAAATTTTAGTTCCCCTCTAAGTAATATTAAACTTTGTGCATATCGAAACAATCCTATCGTATTCTTTGTTTTGCTTCAAAATGAATTCTGATTTTCCAGGTTGAAAATAAAGCAACACTGCGTCGTTTCTACTTTTTATGTGGCAACATAATTTGGATGATTCACTGGGGATAGAGTTGTTAAAACGGGTAATCTGGTTTGATCTAGTCCGGTTCATTACGGGTTGGTTACTTAGTGAGTCAATCTAATCCAGATTATTTATTAACGAGTCAGAAAAATTCAAACCCGACTCGATCCACCACGGATTGGTGGATAAACGGATTGACTCACTGGCCCACTTAATTACATTTTTTTTAAATAAAAAAAAATTACAAATTTTCTATAATTCAAATCTAAACAAATTTCATTCCTAAATTTCAATCTCAACATAGATATTTAATTAATTTTGAAAATATGGAACTTAAATAATTTTTTCAAACATAAAAGAATAATAAATACTTTTTTTATAAAATTAAAATTAAATTTTAATAAAATAAAATTAAATAAGCAGGTTGGTGGGTCAATTCAACCCACCACGAATTCAACCTGCATGAGCCGAATTGTGACACGTTTTGACAGGGGGACATGCATGGAAAAAGACAACGCGTATTGTAATTTAAACTCTTTCCTTCAATTGTTACTCACAATAACGAACGTTAATCAGCAGAACAACCCCTCTAAGAGACTAAACTTCAATTTTCTAATACAAACTTCACGCGCTTATGAATTATCAAATCATAGTATCACATCGCATTCTGCATCATGCTTCATCGCCAACTATCATGATAGTGAATCATGATGGAGACTCTCAATCAGAATTTTCTAGCTCATGTTTTTTCTTCTTTTGTTGTATTTTAAATCAAAAAGAAAATAAAAGAAACTTTCCCTCTTGTAAAATTGTTTCTATATATCCATCCATCTTTTGTTTTTTCTTTCCTTGCTTTACTATCTATTCTAAATTAACAATGGGTCTACATCACACCTTAGATTATATAAATCTTTGATAGATATAACTTTAATTACTTATTTTGATATTAGAAATGGCTAAATTTAGATGAACTTTAACCTTAAGTCATATTTTATTCTAATTAAAAGTGTTAAAAAGAGTCAATTCATTTCACATTAAACTAATTATGAGATAAAAAATAATAAATTCAATTTGATCCAATTTTTGTTTAAATGAAAAATTTCATAACTTTACTTGCTCCATCACATATGGAGAGTTGGTGAGTTATAAATGTTTGTGTTTTTTCAATTTATTTTATAGATTAATTAGTTTTAATTCGTGCTTATGGATGGATTAGTGTTTCTCTATTTTTTTCATATTAGTAAATATATATTATATTAAAATATATTTAGAGGTTAAGAAAAGACATAGTAAATACTTTTAAGTTTATGATTAATTTTTAGTAGAATCAATGTGAAAAATATTATAGATTTAGAAATTTAAATATCTATAAAAATGTAAAGAGTAGATTATATAAAAATACAAAGGATAGAGCATGAGTAAAAAATTCTAAAAAGACTCTAAGTGACCGATCAATATAATTTCAAATTTGAGTCCTTGTAACTTGTCTTATATTTGCTATATCAACGCTTCTTTTTCATAATATCTCGATTCTCAAGAAAAATAAATAGCCATAAATCAAATGTTCCTCCAAACCTAACCAACCACCACCACCATCTCCTGTTGGCCATGATGCTGGTTTTTTTTTTCTTTTGGTGTTTACTAAATAAAGGGGAGAAAAATAATGCTAAACATTCGATTAAACATTACATTCAATAGAAGTCCACCCATTTGTTCATATGATTTCATAACTCGGATGCATAGTTGATAAATAAATGTCATTACTCATTACATAAATGGTTATGACTTATGGAAGTCATATATTATTCATAACATATTTCTTTACTCTGATATTACGAATCATTTAAACTCTTGTGGTCTGATATTTCATTGCTCTGACTATTCCTAAAATCACTATGATCTATAAATTGCTTTGATCCTCATAACATCTATATCCTTAAACGCTCTAATCAAATTTGTTTAAATGATAAACGCTTCAAATCAAATCTTGTAAACATCTAAATGATATGTTTATAAATTATCTTGTCTACATTGTTTATTCTTTTCAAATCTTGTTTTCAAATATATTTCGTTTAACATAAGTATTTGTTAAACATAAAAATATGAGATTGTTAAAACAAAGATCGTCCAGAGAGACAAGACTATCTAGCAATTTTTGTTTTGAAGTTTAACAAACAAACTTTAATGAAATAGTGTTTATAGCTTAAACTGTCTAAATAATGTTTGATTAAAATAGGATTAAACAATGTGAGCAAATCGTCTATGTTGAGCCTGAATAATATTTTGTACAACTCACAAACAGTGTTTAATGGAAATACATTTAACATCTCAAATTGTTTAAGACAAAGTTGTTTTAAAACCATTGTATCATGTAAACTCTATATTACTCAAAAGAATAAACTTGTGTGCTAAACGCTTAGTACACTAAGCATGCCTAGACGTTCTACCATGTTTATAACATTAAATGCATGTACGGTTTGTAATTCTCTGTCTATGGTGTTTTGTTTCTCTTTATATGTGCAGATCATGACAATAGCAAGCTTTATTCAAAATTTTTGTACAAGATCATAAGGACATTGAGAGATAGGTAGACATTTTTAGAATGTTTCCTTATTGTTTTTTGAGGAAATCGTACCCTCCACCTCTGCATAAAGCATTGTTGTTCTAATGCTAACTAGCACCTGACTTCATACCTAAAGGCAACATGCTTACCTCGAAGTGAATTCTCTCTAAGTAATGGATCTTTCTCAAAGAAGGATATATAAAAAGGACTAAATGAAGAGAAGACTACAAGAATTTATCTTTAAATCTTATGTTGTTATTCTCTCTCTGAGCTTCCATCGTCTAACGTTTTTTTAGTTTAAGAAAAGGTTTTACAATTATTCAGATTTCATTGTATTGAAAACATACTCTCTTTGAGATATTTGATTTGTACTTGTTTTTTCTAAAGTGTTTGTAAATTTTGAAGCGAATCAAAACACTAGTTGTTTAATTCATTTGAGATAAACAGTTTAGTCAGAAAGACTTGTGTTGAACCAGGAGTAAGTAAACTCGTATATCCAAATTTGATAGTTATAAGCCAAGAGTGATGAAATTCGTTATAATCTTTGAAAGATTAGCAGAACCCCTTAAGAGTAATTAAGAGAGAAGTAAACGTAATTTAGTTAAAGTGAACCAATATAAAATTAAATTTGTTTTATTTGTTTTCCTTTATATATGTTTTTCCAATTGTCGTTCCAAAACATAAAAGTGTTTAACACACAGTTTCATAAAGTTTTTAAAAATTATATTCAATCCCTTGTAAAGCTTTTCCTATATTTCAAGGAGAAAATTACTCCTATTTGATCTAAGAATAAGAAGAAAATTATAATAGCAATTAAAAATTTTATTTATCAAATGGTGAATGTTATATCCATCAAGAAATCTTATAGATATCTAGCCTCTCCGCACTTCTTTATTACAAGGAAAAATTGAAGTCTTTGGCATAAAAATGGCTTCTCCCTAGTGATGTGGGATTCCAAGCTTGCATACTCTCTTTTTCATGTTTTGGCCTATTTTTTTAGATTTCTCTAGGATTATTGGCTTACTTTTCAATCATAATTCAAAGACCAGTCAAGACCCAAATAAAACTCACATATATCTTTACATAATACTACAAAAATAGAAGAGAAATGTTTTTAGGGTTATTGATAGATTACTATTAATATTATTATTATTATTATTATCTCTATTAATATCATAATTATCATTATTCTTGTTATTATTTTCTTGCATTATTTTTATTAGTATTATTACTATTATTATTATTATTATTATTGTTATTGTTATTATTTGCTAACACTTATTTAATTATTATCTAAATAGAAACGGAAATTACTATGAACTTATATTATCGTCTCAGTCCTCCTGAAATATGTTTTCTTTGCTGAGTAAATAATGGCGAAAAATATAAAGGCCTTAATGATTATCCTACTTATATAACTATGTATAAATAGAACCACAATCTTTTTCACGTAGTTAAAATTCTAATTAAGGTCAAGCAAGATCAATTATCAGCTCCAGATAAACTTTTTAATCCTTAAATTTACCAGTAAAATAGTTTTGCCTAAATTAGCCTAAAGCTGCAAGAGACTCATTGAGCCACTAGACCGACAGTGGCTGAATAGGGGCTATTTTCTTATGTTAGTTCCTACTATATTTAAGAAAAAATTAAATACGTTCATCATTCTCAAACTACTTTTAAATATAAGTTTTTAATATTGTTCTTGAGCTTTATAAAGTTATGTAAAACTATATTTCATACAAACAACACATGAAATGTTTCTATGTAACAAAATATAATATAACTTATTGTATAATTTCATAAAATATCAGGACAAAATAAATATATAATTTAATTAAAAAAAAACAATTTTGAAAAATAATTTGAAAACAAAAAACATTTTAACTCTTTCAAAAATAAATCATGTATGCTTAAATAAGTAATTTAAAAAAATACTTATTCTGAAAATGTATATGTTTTTAGTTTAAACAAATACCGATTTCATAAATTATCCATATCCATTAACTCAAATATAAAAGACCACTTAGTCAAAACAAATCAGCCTCTTCGGTACTCCAAGTGTAATAGTTTATCAAAAATAAAAATGTCATCCATCCACCCATATCCGTGATCAGCTGTATTAATCTATAAAAGTATATTTCTTAAATAAGTCATTTTAATATATATATATATATATATATATATATATATATATATATATTCTATGTCCCGTGAACCTAAAAGTCTTTCACATTACACCTCAAATATGATGTATTTGTCATATCCAGAACAGTTCTAAATAACCAAATAAAGATAAACACACGGCAAGAGAGTATAAAACAAATTATGCAAGAAAATGTTGCTGAATACTTGGAAGGAAAACAAGCCACACAACAGTTCCATTCCCCCTTTCTGTATTTCATGAATGTTTTAATATCTTGGTACCATATGTTACAAGATGAAAGTAGATCAGAAACAAGGAAAGCCAATCACAATCACACAAGTCTCTTATATAACAAGACATCGTACAAGAATTAATTATTAAATAGAGACCAGAAACTATAACACCGTGGAATCAGTAGGCTCCCATTACTAATTCCACAATACTCCCAAGGAAATCCATATGCCATATCAACAAAATCTCAAACGACGCTACTACTTGTTAGCAAGAATGAGTTTGCTCTAGCAGCCAAGTCCTCTTTTGAATTATAGACTGAATCCCACTTAATAAACGAAGAGGAGTTTAATCACAGAATGGCACAACTCATCACAAGAGACCAATCAAATTCTCTTAAACATCCATTTACTGAAATCTGAATGCATCATCGTTTTAGACTAGAATCATTGATGAGACCATTTTGGATGACTCCATTCTCATTCAGATATTCCACAAATTCATCAATTAGATATGGCCAGGCACCTTCAGCATCATAATCAGATAAATTTGAACCAACAGTCTGCAAAGAACATGACAAATATTAGTGGGTCTAAAACTGAACAACTTACTATGATAAGAGCACCAGCATTCTAACTTCCAAAAATAGTACAAGCAAAATGGAGTTCCTCTAAATCAAGTGGTGGGTGACCATGAAAAATGAAGATAAAGTTTTACAACTCAAATGGCTTATAATAATACTAATTTGTCAGCAGTAAAAACTAAACTCAATAGTGGTCATTTATATCCTGCCTGCTCTTTAAGGGTCGGGAGTAGAAAGAAGAAGCATTTGTAATACTATTGGAAACATATTTCTGCATATTGGAGTAGAAAAACTCCCGTTTCACATTCAACATCTTTACTAAAGAAAACATATTCCCCATGTATAACTTATCAGATACTAAGAAAAAACTGACATTTGACATTCATTATCGTTCTCCTTTTCAAAAAAATTGCAGCAAAACCAAGGATCAACACTAGAAAAATAAATTTTCAACATCGTAGACTTCTTCATGTGGATATTAACTACAGCAACAATTGATGTAAAATGCAATAAGATCAGGGTTTTGTTTGATAAAGTATCGTCAGAACTTTTTGATTTGCCAGTAAAAGCGTTTAACCCTAATAATATTCATCGGAATATTTCATATTCCAGTTTACTTCCTGTTTGCCCCACATTTTCGCTTTATTCCCAAAACAAGTTAAAAAAGGCAATAACCCTACAATAAACCCCAGCAGTCACACTAGAATAAATAACTTAATGATTCAAGGTAAAGTAGCTCGAATACTATGATGTCACCGGAAAATGATCAAACAGACAATGAGAAAAAAGTGTAAAAGACACACCAGGTTTCCTTTTCCTTGCTATCATTCTAGATAATTAGTCTAGCTCAGGCAAGCATGATCAACAGTACACAACTAGAGAGCATTCATTGATATATTCATGCGACAATAAATCCATATCAAGTTAGGAAGTTGACATTCACATCATGAGAGCACCGTATAGGTATAATACTATTAGTGTACCTTAGCAAACTCCAAAAGCTGAGACCATGTGTCCCTAGATATTGCTTTGTTATGCCGAGCCTAAGTAGTATCAAAATATTTAATTGAAGTAAAATGAACAAGTATTAGCAGATATTTGTTCTACCATAAAACAAAAAAAAAAAAAAAAAGCTTCGAACATACTCAAAAAAGTTAAAAGGGTGTATCCAAAAAAATTAATTATATTACCTGCAAGAACTGGCACCAATGATCAACCAGTGGCCACTGCTTCTCAGCAAATAATAATTGCCACATACCAATAGCTGTATCCAATGCAAGAGACTTTTGACCCTGCATAAAGGTAACTCGAATATTACTGTTTCCCAGTATATTACACATTCAAAAGGAAAGAATCAAAACAGTACTAAATTGAACATTGACTTTACACCCAACCCCGGATGCTCAAGTGTCAGTCATGGGTCTCACAGTTGCCAAGGTATATAGAAAAGATCATTGGAGGCAAATAGATCATTTGCATCCCACTTTAATGTACCTTCCTTTCAAGAGTCAGAACATGATGAGGTCCAGCCTATAATGAAAAGCCTTTTAAGGTGTATTCTCGTAGGCCAAAATGGGGAAATGCACAGAAAACTGGTTGTTAGGCTTTCTGTAATCACATAAGGAAAAAAGGGCTTTAATCTTCCCTCGGTTTATTGGATTGCAAAAGAAAAACTTGTACACAAAGGAGTCTACTCCTTTCACACTGGGAATTGTCCAGTTTGGTACTACTCAAAATCTTCCCTCCTTTCTAACAAAGGTCTAATTTAAGGGAGAGAGATTACAGAACACTAACTAACTATTACAGAAAACCTAACTGACAGGTCAAGGGATTAAAAAAGGTTTAATTCCTATTTTTATCCCCCTTCCTATAATACACTCTTAAAGTTCTATTTGTATTCTGTTGTCTAACTAGTTGTGAGGGAATTGACCTAGTTACAGGAAATAGAATATGTATTCATGAGTTTGTTAAAGAGAGGAGATATTCATGTGGGGTCAAGAGTATCATGCTCTTACCTTGCCTCTCATTTTACAGCTTTTCTCTTCTCAATTTGTGCTTGTAACTATTATTTTTATTCATTTATAGCTGAGACCTATTATTGATGCTTTCACTGAGAATTCTTGTGATTGCACACGGGATGACAACATACCTCAGTACCTTGAATCCAAGATCTATGTTATTGAAATCCCATGACCAGATTTTCAAGGACTACTCCACCCAAATGTGCAACGTAGTAACTGGAATTGGTTACCTCACAAAATCCGTGGTTGATCTCAGTGTTTAGATGCATAAAGGTTGTTAAAGTAGTGAAACTAGATATAGGGATAATTCCACTTGTGTAGAAAATACACATATGGGGATATATTTATAATGAAGAAAATATGGGCTAAGCCTAGATACACATAATATTGTAACTAACGATATCTTAACAATATCTAACACTCCCCTCAAGCTGGTGCATACAAATTATACGTACCAAGCTTGTTACAAATATAATCAATTATAGGTCCTGTAAAAACTTAGTGAAAATATCTACTGACTCATCACTTGAGTTAACAAACTCAGTCTTGCAAACAAACAAGATTTTTGGTAAAAGAAATAACACAATCAATGGAACGGGTGAAAAAACTGATGGATAATAAGTTAAATGGAGGACATAAAGAATATTATCAATGGACAAAAAAGGAAAAAGATAAACAGTAATAACACCACGTGATAAAACCTTAAATCCATCTGCCATGGTAACCGAAGGCAAATGACCCATAGAATATAGACAAGAAAAAAGATTTATTATCCGTAATATGATCAATGGCACCTAAGTCAAGAACTCAAGATCCAAGGACAGTAGTTTCATTCAGGCCAACAAAAGATATACACGTGTGTGCAACAAAAGTAATAGAACTAGGTTTCTGACAATCCTCATACCATTTGTGAAATTCATTGAGAATAGCAGAGTGTCCTACAGACGAAGTAGGATCAACATTGTTAGTTGAGAGCAAATCAGCTTGGACTACTACAGCAGATCGAGGTCGACACTCATGTAAAAGATAACACATATCAATCTTATGATCAAGCTTGTGACAATGTTCACACTTGTGACGCCTGTTGCTTGGCTTGCAAGAATGATTATGTTCATCATGTTGAGAAACTAAAGCAAAGGAATCATCATTAGCAAAAAACAAGGGTAATAGTGGAGGTAGAAGTCGTGGAAGCAATAGATGAAGAGAGAAAAACCCTAAAAAAAAGTTCTCCAATCAAGCCAACAATCAAAAATCCAAAACAAGGAGAGGATGACAATTCAAACACAGGTGATTGTTGTCAGAGAGGGCCTAACACATGCCACCATGCACAACTGAAAAGCTTTTGCAATCACAAGATTGAAGTGGTGTGTGAGATCTCCAATCATGGCGATCTTGACGACGTGGAGGTCACCTAGTCGAGACGATTCGAGAGGTGAGATTGCCAATCTGAAATGCAGCTCTGGCGGTGGTTGGAATGGCGACAGCCACAGTTGTGGCGTTACAGCCATTGTTGCGGTAGTGGCGAAAAAAAATGTATATATAAGATTATGGTAGAACCTAGGCTTTGATACCATGTTAAGATGTGGACTTTAAACTTAACTCAACCTTCCAAAACTGACTTGTAAGGTGAAATTTGCACCTACTTATATATTGTAAACTCATCTTATCTCTATTTGATGTGGGATTTCCAACACACACCCCTCATGTCAAGGTATATACATCTCGAGCGTAGGACTAAACATTGGGTGGTCCAAAGCATCTCAATAGCGGATGGCACAATAAGCCCAACAAACAACAAATTATGCTAGGATAGGCTCAAACTCATGGTTCTTAACTTCTTATACCATGTCAAAGTAGTGAAAACTAGGTATAGGGTTAATTTCCCATGTGTAGAAAATAAACATAGGGTGATATATTTATAATGAAGAATAATGAAGAAAATATGGACTAAGCCCATATACACGTAATATTGTAACTAATATAAGATATTGTAACTAATGATATCTTATATCTAATAAAGGTTTTCCCTTCCCCATTGAGTTAGTTAGAGGAAAGAGAATATGTATGCAAGAGTTTGTTATAAAAAGGGAGGGGATAATCTTGTTGGGACACATGGAGATTCCAGTAGTGGAATTGGTAGTCCAGACTACCACGCTGACTAAGGGGAGCTTGCCTCTCATTTGTCAACATTTCTTTTCCTATTCTGTGCAAGTTACTATTATTTTTTCATTCATTGATAACAGAGACCAATTAGAATACTAACCCAGTTTGCACCCACACTTCCAAGATCTTGTACAATCAAGTAGAGAATGTTAACATCATTTCTATTATTGGTAGTGAATGAAATAAAAACCCCATGGTCCTCGGACTATTAAGTCATTAATATAGTCTATTCAACATGAAATACATTCTAGAACACGTATATTTCCAGGTAACTAAGCATTCAAAGTTCCTAATACTTGACACAGTAAGTGGGTCCACCAAAAGAATGAAATGCTAAGCTATTAATCATAAACAATAATAATAATAATAATAAATACTTCAATATTAGTGAAGAACACCAAGCAACCCCAGCATATCCACAAGAATTGGATAGGTTTTCATCACAAGAAAAGAATTTTCTGCTAATGAATATAACTAATTCCAGTCACCATAAAATGAGCAATGTTGAAAATTTAAATTAAAAATTAGACATTGCATTTGATAAACTATTTTTTTGTTTTGATCTCAATAATAAAAAATTCTACAATTCAGTTCTTACATGAGAATACATGTTTACAAACCAGTCCTTTATTAAAATTTTGACAGAAAAGATAGATGTGCTACTGGCTTTTTATGTATGACTCACATGAAAAAACAATATAGTTTGCAGGGACCAAATTTTTATTTTAACAAAAAAAACAATCATGTACCAGAGAAGCAGAAAATCAGAGGGGGAAACATAGAAATAAATATTACACAGCATCTAAAACCTCAGCAGCAAGAAAGAATATCTAATACCTCAGAAGCAAGAAAGAAGAAAAGGGACCACTAAATAAGTGTGGTTGACTACATAAGAAAGCCTCAAGCCATGTTTCAAAACTTTGAATGTCATTCAACATACAGCATTTTTTAAAATCTAGACCACAAATTTTAATATAAAGGAACACAAAAACAATTTTGAACAACAACTCAGAATTGTTAATCAATGAATCAAATTTGATATAATTTGACTCAGTTTCCCAAGATCTTCCCTGTTTCATTACAGTGGTTATCTTAAGTATGATATTGTATTTCGCCCAAAAGCAATTAACCTAGATTACAGAGTAGAAGAGTGGCCAAGAATACGTCAATCCATACCTTCTCTTTTGCCCATCCAAACGCAAAGTTATAGATCTCACGGAATTTCTCTGGACAGTGAAAAACAGTGATAATATTTCAGGGACCTTTTAAAAATTGCTGGAGATAATTTCTAGTGACAAATGAATTATAAATTATATGACTAAAACCAAGGGTGAGCTATAGATCTGACGGAATTTCTCAAGAAATTGAAAAAACAGTGATAATGTTTCAGGGACTTTTTAAAAATTGCTGGAGATAATCTCTAGTGACAAATGAATCATAAATAAAGTATGACTAAAACCACTTTTGAACAGTGATAATAATACTATTGCCCATACGTTCATCTTTCAGCTCAGAGCGCATATATGGTATCTTTTCTTGGAACTTCTCCAGAGAATCAATCCTGCAACAAATTTTTAAGGAGGTCAACTGAGACAGGTCTCTTCAGAAAAAAAAAAATTACAAAATCACAAAACACACATACCCCAAAGATTGTAATCCTTCAATAAACTCCTTCTTCGAAAACTCACACATGGTGCCAGCCTTCATGTGCCATGAAAGAACTAACTGAAAATTTTCAACATTCCTAGTTACCTAAAGCATTCTCAAACCATCTACATACACTCATTGTGCAACCAAGTTTGCTTTACACATTTAATTCTATTTTCAATAATTATTCATTTAATTATAAAATTTTCATTTACAAGTATTGTATATTTAGTTTCCATCGTACAGGAACCAATCATCACCCAGTTACACAGATCAGCCAGCATTATTATTCTTTTCTTTCTTTCCTAGAAACAGTCTTACCTTGTTATAGCTAATATTTGTCAGCTCTTAAATTTAGAGCTTTTACATGAAGGAAAATAACTGATGGTGAAACAAAATGTAGACATCTCTGCAGAATTTGGATTCTCCTGTGTTTTTGGTGTTGTTCCTCTGTTGTGCCTTCAAAATACACTGATGTACATTGAATTTGATATTTTAAAATATATTAAAAACATTTTTTATATACTAAACAAAATCTTGATGGGGCAGCAGAGGTTCGGCGTCCAAAAACCAGTAGAGAATCTATACTCCATCTCTGCATTCCATCTATCATAACTTATTAGCCACGCACATATAACTAGCAAGAAAATAAAGGCAACCTTGAATAACCATAATTACTTCCAATATTTTCACAATAATCATCCTCATTAAATGAGTGGTTGTAATTTCGATAATCATTCACTATTTAAATAGCAGTCTTTTATAGTTACATACGATTACAGGAAAGAAACCCAAACAATTAGCACGATGCAGAAATGAAATAATGTTTGAATCATATCCATACCATTACTATATCTTGAGGATCCACCTGAAAAGGAAAATTAGACTCAAATATCAATTAGACTTCAAATAAAAACTATCTCAACCTTGTGAATGAATCAAAACTCAAGAACGCTGGAAATTGATAAATCAAGACATTGATAAAATTAATGTGCATTCAGAGGAAAATAACCTGAATATCATTGCACAGGAGAGTGATGCCATCTACCAAAATCATATCAACATATGGATCTGTATAGAAATTAGTGCAGTAAAGGATTAGAAGACAAGCATAATATACAATGCTCTAATAATTGGTAACCATATGCATTTTGGCCAAAATATAAACTGTTTTGACCAAATTCTTTTATCTAAGCTCAGGTGCAAAAGTTATTGGATCTCATATCTAACATACTTTATGCTCAAGTAAGGCAACAGCAACATTGGGGAATTGATTCTAATTTCCATGATATACTCTATGAATGCTTACAAGTTTAATTAAAAACAAGTAATTAACTTTAAATAGGGAGGAAACATTCATGCTTTTCAAAATAACAACTATGTAGCTTAATTTACTTGTTACTCACTAGGTGAAACCTCAAGTAATAGAAAAATTCTTCATGGTTGATAAAATACACCATTTTTAGTCATCTTTCATGTTTCCATACCAAAGGTTATTGTGCTCTACCAGACCACTTAAAAGCTATCAATGTCTCATTTATTTCCACGTCCGTTACTAACCTTTATATCTATTGTATAGCTCCTCTAAGTGTCTAGAATCAGTAAATGTTTTAAGCTGGGGTTGGCTATAAAAGAAATCAAATGCTCCTTCAATATGCCAATCACTAGCCTTCAGAGCCTGCAATGCTGTTTTCTCACTGAAAATGAAAATGAAAATAGTTCTCAAATATGTTAGAAGTTAAGGATGCAATTGACTTGCATCATATAAATTCAAAAAGCAATGCCCACAGATAAAAAAAAAAAAAAAAAAAAAAGTTCAGCTGAAGCAAGAATCAAATATTAAATATAATTGATATAAAACTATGCCCAGAATGATCACAGCTTCACTGTCAATGTCAGACAAAGTAATCAAGCCAAAGAACTTCAAACATTTTTAGATCAAATACAGAAACATACATATGTCCACTTAGTGTGCTCAAACAAAGATTGAATGCCTATAAGTATGTTTCTGTGTTTTATCTAAAAATGTTTTAGGTTCCTTGGATTGAAAAACCATTGCCTACTCTATAAGGACACATGATATTAAAAGAAGCATAGTTCAATTACACACTACTTCTAAAATCACATCCCAATTGCAATTTAAAACCTTTAAATGAAATTAAAAAAAAAATTAAAAAAAATTAAAAAAAAACTGATAGGCAGCTCTAAGATCACCTGGCTCCAGTTATTGTTATGAACTGCTGGAGTTTGTCGCGTTGACCTCTCCCCAATTTGTGCTGTAGCTCAAATAAGAACAACAAATTAGGCTATATTATCATGACCCATATCACAATACACATCATAAACAAGTTCAAATCTAATATCTAACACGTCTTAAAGTATCTCAATAATCATTACAACATCCAAGTCCTTACATTCTAAAAGCCAAAAAGAAATTTTCAAACCGGTTAAAAAGGAGACGCAAAGGTTACGATGACAATAAACAATTATACATGAATATATAACCAAAAATAATCACAAACTATGGATAGAGGATTTGTGTAACTATATAGTTAAAAACAAATTGAGACGCGAAGAAAACAGAAATCGAAGAAGATAGGAAAATAGACCATTGCCGATGGTGGAGAAAATCCCAAAACGAAAAGATCTCAGAGTCCGAGAGAGAAAAATTAGGGTTTTGGTGGAATTGAAATTTGGTTCAGAATGGGATTTGAAAGAGATGAATGTCAAATGTGAGTTTTGGTTCTTGCTCAGTCAGGAGTGGACCCTACTAACCCCGCGGAGGAGAGAGAATAATGTTGCTAATTGGTGTCCACGGGGTTCCATCTGAATACAAAGTTTGGAAAATTTTACCCAAATAATTTCCTTTCCTAGAAAATTTATATGAAAATACTTGCAGTAATTACCATTTACTTATAATAGAAATTTACCATTTAAAGTATCAAATTAGTAATCAGAATTTATCATCTATAATAATTAATAATGAAAATTTAAATTTGGAATTATTGTTTGGAATAAAAAATTTATCTTCTTTTTACTTTTATATTTATTAATTAAACTTTTAGTTTTCATTACACAAAAAAAAATGCTACCTATCAAAATAAAGATGGAAAATTTTTTTACTTTCTTTTACTTTTTTGTGCATTTTTGTATTTATTAATGAACATTTTTTAATATTTAAAAAGCCTACCTTTAAAATTTGAAACTGCTTTTTGTTAAATAGTTATAATCATGGTATGTAAAACAAAAAAATAAATTATTTATAACTATTATATATATATATATATATATATATAATATCATAAATTTATAATTTCTTTTGATAAAAAATTATAAATGTTACTATAACATAATTATAACATTACAAAAATTAATAAAATTATATTTATTTTTTATATGGTTTTTATAATTTAATATAAATGTTATGGATAGATAGTTTTATTATAATAATTAATATATTATTATACTTTTGTTATCTATTTTTATAAATAAAGAGGATTGATTTTTTAAGTGTTTTATAACTATTTTTAGTGTACATGTTTTTTTACCAGTCTTACTTTTACTAGTATAAAATATTTTTCTATTTTATTTTTTAAATTCTATAATTATTTTTTAAAATTTAATTAACTACCTACAACAAAAACTATATATAATAAAGTTATAAAAATTATTAAATGATGATAAATTACTTTTGTATTATCATAATAAAAAAAACATAATATAATTATTTTGGGTTAAATATGTTTTTAGTCCCTTAACTATTAAACGATTTTATTTTTCGTCCTTCTTTCAAACTTTAGTACACTTTGATCCTTCACCTTAGGAAAACTATAATTTTTCGTCCTTCAAAACTAACGGTGTTAAAATTAAGCTGAGTTGGCTAACGGTGGTATAACACGTCATTTTCATTTTTTTTTCTGAGAGTAACCGCCACCACCATGTGACAAAACCCAATGCAACAAGGTTACTCTCAGAAAAAAAAATGAAAATGACGTGTTATACCACCGTTAGCCAACTCAGCTTAATTTTAACGCCATTGGTTTTGGAGGACGAAAAATTATAGTTTTTCTAAGGTGAAGGATCAAAGTGTACCAAAGTTTAAAAGATGGACGAAAAATAAAATCACTTAATAGTTAAGGGACTAAAAACATATTTAACCCAATTATTTTTCATCTTTATCTATTTTTAGAAATTAATTCTATAATAGAGACATTATAAACCTATGGAGCATTTTGGACATAATTATTTTTAGTATAAAGTCGCTATTTTAAGGGTCACTCAAATCGCGCACTAGACTGCGAGAACCTCTATGGCCAGCCACCCAACTCAAACGTGAAGTCACCAATAGTGCACACAAACCACTGCAGAAACCTTTATCAGCTACCACTTTCTCGCACCACCAACAGAAACCACGACAAAATCCTAATGACCCATTTCGTGCCTCCTCACACGAAGTCCCAAAGACAAAAATCTTCTAGAGAGTAGACTGTTTGAGAAACCCAGCTTTTGAAGTTTAACAAACAACAGTAAATGAAATATTACTGTGTAGAGAAAATTGCTTGAAACACTCATGTTTTACACAATAAAGTGTGAGTAAGAGCACATCCAAGCATAGAGCAGCGGACCTAGTGTTTCTCTTGTTCTATCTTAGCCTAATTGACACCCAAGGTAAGTTACTTTAACTTAATCACACAAAAAAGGCCAAACTATTAAGCCTAAAACTACACTACAAATACAAGGGTACTAGACTACCACGCCTAGATTTCTCAACTCAAACTGAGTTCAGGTTTAAGGGTTTTAATTCTCTTTCAAATTGCAATTAATGATTGCTTACAAGTCGTTCAGACTATAACTCTCACAGAGAGGATGTAATTACAATACAAAGCAGTCTAAACACTCACTGATGTTTCTCTCTTTTGTCTTAAAATAGTAAGCAATACAACAATGAAGCTTGAGAGTATTTCTTTTCTCTTTTGTTCTTTTCTTCTCTTCTCTTTTTCTTTTCTTCAGCTTAGATGTATTCTTTTTCTCAAGCTCTTTCTTTTCTACTCTTTTGAATGCTTGTAGGATGAATATTTCGTTGTAAGCTTTTCACTTGACTATCCTCTTAAGTTATCCTCTTGAGTTATCCTCCTAAGTTCTTCTATTTAAAGGCTTCATGGATATATGTCTGTTAGACTGAGCTTTTAGCCTTGATACTCGTGCTTTCTCTTTATTCTTTGCTCAACAGTCGTTGGGTAAGTCAACTTGTCAAATTAGGCATGTTGTTTTAGTACTTTGCTTGAAGTAGGTTGTATGTTGTCTTTAGGTATGACTTCAAGTGAAGAACATTCTGTGAATATCTCCTTCGTCTCAGACGTCCACTTTTTGATATCTGATCTATAGCTCTATGGATGCGTGTAGAATAACTTATCTACAAGAGTAGAGTAAATTGTGCATGTAGCAGATACGTCTTTTCTTATCACTTTTGTTTGTTTGTTTTTGTACGTTGAGCATTTAATGTCATTTAATGCTTGGTTAGAACAACAAAGTGCTTTTCGATTTTCCACCGTTAGGTAGCATTTTACAATTGAGCTCTTTTTTAAAGATATCAAGTGTTGTATAGAGACTTCATTGTTGGACAAAGTATTGTTTAAGTTCATGGTATCGTTTAGTTAAGTAAACACTTTTTTTTGGTTTGTCTCTTCTTAGACAGATAGCGTTTAGCTTGTTTCAGCTTTCTTTTATATTTTAGTCTTTTATGTCTTTTAGTTTCTTTCGTCAAAAACATTGTCTTAACCTGTTTTGTTTTCGAGAGTTATGTTAAATACTTTTTTTAGGTATGATAGGCCTCAAGCGTTTAACTTCAACTCTCTTAGACACTTTAGGCGTAATAATGTTTAGCCATGCGTTTACGTGGTTTAACTTAAAGGTTTATCTATTACCTAAGATCCTAAGTGTTTTCCTACTTTTCTAAGTTGTGGATTCTAGTTCTAAGTTCTTGTGTAGGTTTCCTATGTTTGGGAATTCAGGTTCTAGGTCTTGTATTTTCACTTAAGTTGATTTCAGATTATTATCCCGTTTCAGTGTTATTTGATTAAACTTCAAAACATGAGAGTGTTTAGGTGCATAGATGATTTTGTCTTAACACTTCCTTAGTTAAAGATAACCATTTAACTTGGAGAGTTCTTGTATTTGGAAATGAAAGCACAGTTGTAGGCTTTTATAAGAGAAGCGTTTAGGTAAGAGAAAAGATAAATACATAGTTATTTTTATACTAGTTCACTCCAACTGAGCTACGTCCAGTCTCCTCCGATGAGGGTTCCACTATAATACTCACAAGATTACAACTAAATATTCTCACCATTCCTGGTCTGAGTATTCGCACCACCCTTGGTACTAGACTATCGTGCCTAGATTTCCATTGAGTATTCGCACCACTCCTGGTACTAGACTACCATGCCTAGATTTTCCCTAAGTATTCGCACCACTCCTGATACTAGACTACCATGCCTAAATTTCCTCAACTCAAAATGAGTTCAGTTGCAAGTGTTTTAATTCTCTCCAGAACTGTAATCAAAGATTACTTACAAGTCATTCAGACTATTACTCTCGCAGAGAGGATCTTAATACAATACAAAGCATTCTAAACACTCGCAGGTGTTTCTCTCTTTTCTCTTTCTCTTTCTCTTACAATTAGTAAGCAATACAACAATGAAGCTTGAGAGCATCTCTTTTCTTCTATTCTTTTTTCACTTCTTCTCTTTTTCAGCTTAGATAAGATCTTTTTTCTTGAGCTCTTTCTTTTCTTCTCTTTTAAACGCTTCTATGATAGATATTTCGTTGTAAGCTTTTATTGTTATTCTCTAGCTATTCTCGTGACTATCCTTTTCACTTTTCTTTGGAAGGATCTTCTATTTAAAGGCTTCTTGAATAGATGTCCATTAGACTGAGCGTTGGCCTTGATTCTTGTGCTTTCTCTTTCTTCGTATACAACAATTGTTGGATAAGTCAACTTGTTAGAGCAAGCCTTCTTTTTCAATACTTTGCTTGAAGTAGGTAGTACGTTCTTTTAGGCATGGCTTCAAGTGAAGAACATTCTATGAATATCTCTTTCGTCTCTAACGTCCACTTCTGATATTTGATCTGAAGCTATGTAGATGTGTGTAGAATAGCTTATCTGCAAATAGTACAGTAAATTGTGCATGCCACAGATAGGTCTTTTCTTATCACTTTTGTTGATTTTGAACGTTGAGCATTTAATGTCATTTAATGCTTGCTCAAAACAACAAAGTGCTTTCTGATTTCCTACCGTTAAGGTAGCATTTGACAATTAAGTTTTTCTTTTAAAGATACCAAGTGTTGAGTAAGACTTCATCTTTGGACGAAGTATTGTTTTAGCTCATGGTATCATTTAGTCAAGTAAACGCTTCTTTTGATCTTTGTCTCTTCTTTAGATAGATAGTGTTTAGCTTGTTTATGTTTTCTTTTGTATTTTATCTTTTAGCCTTTTAGTGTGTTTTATTAAAGACATCGTCTTGACATTGTTTTGTTTTTGAGAGCTAAAATGAATACCCTTTGGGTATGATAAGCTTTAAGCGTTTAACTTTAACTCTCTTAGAAGCATTAGGCATAACAACCGTTTAGCATATCATCTAGGTGTTTTGGACCTAAATGTTTTTCTATTTCCTAAGAGCCTGATTGTTTTCCTAAGGTTTTCTATGTTGGGGATTTAGGTTTTAAGTCTTCATGTTTTCATCCTAAGTTGTTTTCGAATTAATATCTCGTTTTAATGTTATTTGGTTAAACTTCAAAACATGAGAGCGTTTAGGCGCATAAACGATTTTAGCTTAACACCCTACAAATAGATCAAAAAGACATTAAGAGAAAGAAAGACATTCTTGGAATGTTTCCTTAAAACTTTATGACCTGTCATAGTCGTACAAGCTCTCACTACTAAAGCAATGTTAATCTTCCTAAGATGCAGAATAATACTAATATTCGTACTATAAACCACCTATTCTCAAGTAGGTCAACTCTTTCTAAGTAACGAATATTTCTCGAAGATGGTTATATAAGGAGGATTTGGTGAAGAGATAAAAGAACCTTGATCATTGAATCTTTACGTTTTTATTCTCTTTCAAAAGCTTACATCGTCTGAGTCTTTTCTTTGAACAAGAGAAAGTCATTAAGTTACTATATTTCATTGTATTGAAAATATCTTCTCTTTCAGAGTTTCTTGAATCTATACTTGTAAACCAAGACATGTTGATTGTGTTTGTAGATTCATGAGTGAATTAAAACACTTATTTGTTTAGTTCAGATGAATAAATAGTTTAGTCAGGTAGACTAGTGGGAACTAGAAGTGATTGATAATACTTGGAAACCATAAGTGGTTGATAATACTTGTACACGAGGAGTGGTTTGTACTCGTAGTAATCTTATTAAAGATTAGTAGAAGCTCTTAAGAGGTTTTAAGGGAGAACTGGACATATCTCAGGTTGGAGCGAACCAATATAAAAATAGCATTTAACAACTATTGCAAAATATGTAACTCTTGCAACAGTCATTAAATGTTATCTTACAAAAAGAATTTAAAACAATATTCACTCCCCCCCTCCCTTTTCTAGTGTTTTCCTGTATTTTAATAACAACACAAGTTATACAATCATCAAACACAAAGAAGCAATGGTGAGCTAACTAGAAAACAATATATGATAATATACAATAACTATACTCATCCACACTGTTCAAACTAACAAATTCCTTCACATAAAACAAAGTCACATCTAATGGAATTCACCATGTTGTATTACCACTAAGAAATACCCAATCAACTAGTCTTTTACCTGTAACATAACAACCAAACTCATCTCCTAGTGACATTCAGACCGAGGAACCAACACATTATCACACCTTCTGACGATAACCAGGCCGACGTGATAATTATAATCCCACCTTCTAACACCAACCGAACCGAGGAGCCAACACATTGTCATGCCTCCCAATAGCAATTAAGTCGACTTAATAACGATAGTCTCGCCTCTTAGCACTAATTAGATCGACAAGCCAACCCACCATCATGTCTTCCAACAACAACTAAATTGACGTGATAACAACAACTGAATGCGAAAAAAACAACCTCGCCTCCCAACACCAACCAGACCGATGAGTCAACCCACCATCACACCTTCTAACGATAACTGAACCAACGCGATGGCCACATCCTTGCCTTCCAGCATTAACCAGACTAACTAGCCAACACAGTATCACGTCTTTCAGCGACAACCGAACTGATGTGGCAACAATAACCTCACCTCCTAGCACCAATCGGATCAACAAGTCATATAACATAAAATAGCTTAAACAACAACAAGCACTGACCATGCATCCACACAAAGCTTGACAAACATCAAACAACTCGGACAAACATACACAAAGCTCGGCCAAAACCACAAACAACCAGACAACTAACATAAACAGCTCGGCCAAGGTAAAAAAACCCATTGGCCGACCTTTTAAACATACCCAAAGAGCATGACAAGTATTAAAGTAGCATGGTAATGTAAAAGAAAATAGCCTAGCACACTTACCATAAGAAGATACTAATGTGAAGCATATAAAAAAATATACCCATCACATCATAATTTGATCTAAATAAAAGGAAAAGTGCATATACCTATACATAAAAAAAAACAAAAAAATGAACATGTATATGATACACCATCTTATAAAAATTCAGCCATAATACCATCTCTTTAACTTAATCTATATTAATATTAACCTTCTATACTTGATTACCACAAGGAATGTACCCACTGTACAAAAAGCAAGGATGGACTAGAAATACCCAATTGCACCAGGATTCAATTCTAGTAACAACACACTTAATACCCCCACACATAGCAAACCATTGCACAAACAAACAGAAAAAGAAAAATTTATAGTGATTGTAACGAACTAGAGGTGTGTCAGTGAGTCACGACAGTGGTGAAGAGGTGTGGCAGTGACTAGCTTAGTATGACAATGATAGAGAGGAAGGAGAAAGGTGAAACCCTCATGTGATAAAGGAGAAACACAATGCTACTAATATTGAAGATATCGTTGGCTCCGATTAGTCAGTGCAACCGCCAAACGCACCTAGAATGGGCATTGTAGCAGTCTGTGGTGGCCATAGATGTTGGGGAAGAAGAACTGCAGAAGAAGATTGAAGAAGGAAGCGCCTACATTTCTAGACCCTTATTTCAACCACTTACGCACCTACTAAGCTATTTGAACAAGAAATTTGTCGCTTTTTTATCTACGAATTTATCCATGAATAAATCAATCAGTAATAAACATTTTAAATTATCGACGAATTTAACTAACATATTTTAAGAATTATAATTATCAAATAATTTTACTGATGAAAAAATTTTATCAGTAATATATATTTCATTTACCAATAAAAAAAACCATTGATAATAAAATATGTATTACAGTTAAATTATTGATGAATTTTTCGTTAGTAATAAAATCATTGATAAAATCTATTAGTAATTAAATTTTAAAATTTGTCAATATTTCAAATTTATCAACGAATTTATTTTCATCAATAAAATTCCTTTAATATTTTCAAGAATTTTTATAATAAATATGTTGTAGTAACTAATTCAGCTACTCCTTTAACTACTCTTCTAAACTTCCTAGCAACTTGTTTAAATCTGTCTAGGTGTAGTCAAGAGTGCTTCAAACTAGCTATCATATAATATAAGATTAATGATAGTAAAAAGTTGTTTTTTTCATGACAATTTCTTTGTATTCTAGGTCCCACTTCTCTTAGCTTTACTTCTTTTTCAAAACATCTTTCAATTTCACTAAAAACAAAAGTAAAGTTCAGATTAGACAAGTTAAGAAAATTAGATTAAAATTAGAGTCAAACCACGCAACTTTATATAACATCAGTTAGACTATTTATTAACTAAAAACGCTCAGAATTTTAATAAACTAAAAAATACAATCTAAAACACCACATTTTCATTAAAACTAAAATTTATGAAAAAAGAAAAGAAAATAAACTAAAAAAGAAAAAATAAAGATAAGACTCTAAAAAGAAGTGTTTAATCATAGTAATTATAGGTGACTAATATGTGTAACATATAGTGTGTAGTTAATTTTAACAATAGTTTATTTTTAAAAAAATTAATATAATTAAGAATAATATAAAATATGAAACATGTAATCAATATGGAAATCTTCACTCTAAATTATTATAAATATATATTATATATTATTAGCAGAAACACGTCTTAATGCATGTTTAACTCATTTTTTATTACATTACCGTAATTCAATTCTAAGAAAATATATGATTTTGTTGGAATAACGTATTTGATGATTATTTTTTAGAGAAAAAGATTATTTGGTTATTTTTAAGTAAAGAATTATACTATTGCACATTTTGTTAAATAAAATATTTTTATCTGTTAAAGAATATAATTGTGTCGAAGTAGAGCAAAATTTGTTATCAAGAAACGTAACGTTAAGATATACAACAATTTAAATAATTAAAGAATATATCTCATTAATAATGATATATATTGAAAAACATGGTTTTTAATTATAAATAATTTTTCTAATACTATCATTAAAAAATATCTAAAATTTAAAATAAATTTGATTTTAATACTCCAAAAAACTTATTTTTAAACTTTTTAATGTTTAAAAAGTATGCTTGCAGTTTCTAAAATACAAAATTTAGGATACTAATGTATATGTTTATTTTTTTCAATATTTAAATTAGTGAAAACAAGTTGGATTGTGTTTGTGTCTTAATTTTAAAAAATCAAATCATTATTAAATATTATAATTAAAAAATTATTAAAAAATATTGTGAGATATATTTTCACTTATATTTTTTATTTATTTGATATTTGAGATATTAAAAATTAAAACTAAATGGATTTTATATTATTCATAGTGTCTTTAACTTGCGGAACAATATTAGTTAAGGTTAATAATCATTATCAAAACTACATTTATATGAACATTTAAAATTAAATAATTTAATTTCACTTTTTTTAAAAATTTTATTTTGTTTTTTATTTATTTTAAAATACTTAATTTAGTAGAATATATACGTATATATATATATATATATATATATATATATCTTTTATTTAGACTAGAAAACACACATACAATTTGCGTTATGTGTTTTCATTTTTAAATAAAAATTTGAATTATTATTAAATATTATAATTAAATTATAAAAATAAAAGTTATTTTAATAAACTTTTATTTATCCTTTCTTTTTATTTGATATATGAGATATTGAAAATAAAAACTAAATCAAACTGTTGCAGAAAAATTACAAATTTTAATCTTTCTATCTTTCTATCTATCTATCTATCTATATATATATATATATATATATATATATATATATATATATATATAAAAAATTAATAGAAGTTACTTTTGAAAAAAAAAAAGAGTTATGTAATTTGGAGAATTTTATCATAGATACATGTGGAAACACATGCACAAGTGTATATTCACCCTGTTTTTTTGATAAAAGAAATAAAATATATTAAATTTATTAAAAAATATTTTTATAAAAGAATCGTTTTTATAGTTTTACTATTTATAGTCTTTTTAGTCTGAGTAATTAATTGAATAAAGATTTATATAAACTAAATAAAAAAGCATAATTTTCTTATTAATGTTAATAATAAATTTTACAAATAATAAAATAAAAAAATTATTAATAACCTAATAAGAAACAGAGTAAATATACTCTTATAAGAGGTAAGATCTCATCGAGATGAACTATCCTAGCGTATATACATTTGTTTCAAATATGCAAACTAATAAAATAATAATATATAATTTGTTGTAAAAAAATTATTAACATATTATAGTTCATATTCAACCTTGTTTTGTTTGCTTGTTAACACAGCTGAATTTATTATAGAATGTTAAAATACTAATAAGAGTCATTTTCCTTTTATTTAAATATATATATATATATATTCTAAATTCTTTTTATGCGAAAGCAGTTATTTAAGAAACTAAATTCACTATCAATTCAAAATTAAAAATTCAAAATAAAGTAAAACAGTCATGGACTACTGTTTTTCAAGTAATACATGAAAAAGGTGACGTTCAATTCCTTAAGAAAATAAGTCTTCTAGAATAATAATATGAGTTCTTCTATGGGAACAATTCAGAATGGTGCATAGGATTTATCTAATACACATTTTCGGTTCTCCTAATTTTAGTGCTTCTTGTCACTCTGAGATCAAATCAAGGAAAAAGACCTGGGTCTACGTGTTGCCACGTGTGCTCTTAGGTTTGTAAACTTTTCATCATTTTCATTTTAAGATGATTATATATATCACCCTTCTTTTCTTCCTTTCCTATCTCCCTGTAACTAGGAAAACAGTTATCACTCACATTGCATTAACCCAAACCAAAACAGACTCTCAGATAAAGGAATATGGAGGAGAGTGGTGGCGGACCCCGCCCACGGGAACCGCTTCTGGTGGCTGCGGAGGAAGAGGTTGCAAAAGCTTCATGGAGACTTAACTTGAAAGAGTTTCGTTTGCCAAGCCAAATAGATGATCATCAACACAAACGATGCTTCACTTTTCAGAGTCTTCTTTGTAAGCCAAGTGAGACCATTCTTTCTTCTTGTGGTTTGCTAATGATGGTGTTGTGTTGGATTGTGATGACTCTGTTTTTGTACACTTACTATCTTGCGTGTTGGGTCTGTTTTTCTCTCTACTGTTACCATGCATGTGTTGAATCCTGCAAATTGAGACTGTTTTTATTTGCGATGAGTGTGTTTTGTTTTCTATGATGTTTTTGAATTGTGAAAATCGATGTAGTTGGAGAAATGGTTTTTGTAATTATTTTTTGTTGGTTATTTATTTTAGGCCATGGTGGGAATCTTTCGATAAAGACAGATTTTTTTCCTTGTGAATGTTTGTATCTTTGGTGGTGGTGCTCGTGTTTGATTACTTTGATAAAATTCCATTTTTTTTTTATAATAAGTCAAGAGTACCAATGGATTTTTTATTGATAACTGTTACTATTATTAGAGATAGATACTCCATTTATCATATAAAGAATCATTACTTTCTGGTTAGAATATCTTAACTTGATTATATTGGTAAAAATTACTATTATTAGATATAGATACTCAATTTATCATATCTTTTATAATTTCTTTCATGTTAGAATCTCTTGTACTTGATTATTCCACACCTAATCGAAAGTTTCCAAACCATAAGCAATCATGAATCTTCATCTCCTTAATGTCTTCTCAAATGACATGAAACTGCGTCCTGTTTGGATTTCAGATCATTCTTTTATACCCTCTGTGTTATCTTTTCTCCAAATATTAAATAAGAGTTGAGTAAAGTACTTGATAAAAGTTGACTGTTCACATAAAGTTTAAAATTTTAAATCTTTAGTTAGAAAGAGCTTAGTAAATGGTGATTTGAAAATGTTGTGACATTATTGATTATTACTTAAATTAAGTTCAGAGAGAATTGATCATCAACATGTTTCAGTTAAATCCATATTCTCTAGTTTATGGATTTGCAAACATACTCCCTAACCTCTCTGTTAATTTGAGTTTCAGGGAAGACACGCAAAGTGGCAGAATATTACAAGCAGCAGGAGAGACTCCTTGAAGGATTTACTGAGATGGAGACTATGACTGAAACCGGTGGTTTCCCTGGAGCTCTCTCTCAGGTTTGATTGTTCTATCACTACTATTCACTCCTTATTTTTTATACATAGAGCAGCACTAAACATTTTTGACAATAATCTCAGTGAGTTTATGACTTTCCATTAAACTTGATCATCGCAAACACTTGCAATAGATTTGGTAAAATATTGGAAGAGAACTCTTCTAAATGTGCATTCCAAATGTTTGTCAGGATGAAATGAAGCAACTAGCAAAGAGTGAGAGGATGGCAGTTCATGTCTCAAATATTTGTAACTTGGTGCTGTTTGCAGCAAAGGTTTACGCCTCAATTGCGAGCAGATCATTGGCAGTCATTGCCTCAACCATGGATTCTCTCTTGGATCTCTTGTCAGGGTTCATACTGTGGTTTACAGCTCATGCCATGAAAAACCCAAACCAATATCACTATCCAATTGGAAAGAAACGCATGCAACCAGTGGTAACATCTTATTTAAACTGTTTTTCACTAACTGCAACCTTTTATATAATCATAATGTGAAGATAGTGAGAATAGCAATAATTGGTTATATATACTTTGAAAGTAGTCATTGCATGGTTTGTTGATGCAGCTACGTGCTGATATGATTTCCTGTGCAGGGTATCATTGTATTTGCATCAGTGATGGCAACCTTGGGGTTGCAGATTTTGATTGAATCTGCCCGGGAACTTATTTCCAAAGTAATTGAGACAAAATTTTGTTCTTTTTTCCCGTAATCATTATCTCAGACACGATTTTAATTTCTGGCGTCATTCTTGTTCTTACAGCCTAAGCCTGACATGGATCCAACAAAACTCCATTGGATGATCGGGATTATGGTGGGTGTGACTATAGTGAAGTTCATTCTCATGGTCTACTGCCGAAGATTTAAAAATGAAATCGTTAGAGCATATGCACAAGATCACTTCTTTGATGTAATTACTAATTCTGTTGGATTAGCTGCTGCTGTTTTAGCTGTTAAGTTCTACTGGTGGATTGATCCAACAGGAGCTATTATTGTGAGTTTATAACTACATCCTAGTTCTTCTCTTCAGTTTTTATTTTGTTTGCTACTTGGAGCCAACTGCGTGATTGAACTACTAATGATACCATGAATGTGTGTTAATGCAGATAGCATTGTATACAATTAACACATGGGCAAGGACAGTCATTGAGAATGTTTGGTCACTCATTGGAAGGACAGCACCACCTGATTTTCTTGCCAAGTTAACTTACCTCATATGGAATCACCATGAGCAGATCAAGCACATAGATACTGTTAGAGCATACACCTTTGGTGCACATTACTTTGTGGAAGTTGACATTGTCTTGCCAGAAGACATGGTTCTTCATCTAGCACACAACATTGGTGAGACACTCCAAGAGAAGCTAGAGCAACTTCCAGAAGTTGAAAGGGCTTTTGTGCACATAGATTTTGAGTTCACTCACAGGCCAGAGCACAAGACCATGGTGTGATAATATGCCATTGAACAATGATGGCATAGCTTTGATTTTCCAAATCTATTGGTTATTTCATTCAAGCCAAATAGCATAGTTTTTCTTTCCTGTGTGGTTCACTCAAAACAACGTAATAACATGTATTTAGTCTTTATACTTGGTCGACTCAAAATAATTAAGTATTTTTTTAAGGATAACAATACTAACAATATATTTTTCATAATAATTTAATATTATTTATGTATCATTATATGTTGATCTAAAATTACTTTACAATTAATAATAATAATAATAATAATCATAAATACTAATATAAATTAATATGGTACAATAATAATAATCATAAATACTAATATAAATTAATATGGTGTTAAAATGTTTTCAAAGATTATCCTACAATTATTTAGGTGGATGCATAGTGTGTAATGTTGAAATATAAATAAAATAGTTTCTGAATGTGTTTGATGTATGTTAAATTTGTATGACTTTTAAGGTAATTTATTAAATAAGTGAACAAATTTATTACATGGTAGTTTGTAGTCAAATGACTTAGTTGATGAATGATTTGTTTTCTGTTTTGGAAGATTATTGTATCTGATACTTAAATTGGGTATGTTAGAGGAAAAGATAGAAAGAACAGAAAGAAAATGATAAACGTAATGATAAGTTTGAAGAGAGAAATAAACTGGAGTGTAAGGTTGGATGGAGAAATTAAAGTATGAAAAAGTTGTGAAGAGATTTAAATCCTCTAATAAGTTTAATTTAACAAATACATAAATTAAATGGTAATATAAAATATACTTTAGTTCAAATCAATAATAAATATATCCTAATTTTATCATACTAAATGAAAATAATAACGTTTTCATCCAAAATCAAATTTGCGAGGAACGAAGTGCACTATTTGGTCAAATGTACGGACCGTTTTCCGTATACGTATGATTCCGTAATACTATTTGGCCAAATGTACGGACCATTTTCCGTATACGTATGATTCCGTTAAAATTAATTGATACGTAATGTATTCTGTTATGAAGGGAAAATTAATTGATACCTAAGGTATTCCGTTATAAAGGTGAAATAACTGATACCTAAAGTGTTCTGTTTTTATAAGAGGGCTTACGGAAAATACAATCAAAAGAATGTAAATCTTGATAACAGCGTCCTTATCGGATTTGAAACCTTAATTATAGCATTACAGGAATCAAACTTCCTGTTCTTTCAGATTGAAAATAAACTACATCAAATTTTAAATAAAAATTTATTTTTTTACAATAAATTATAGTATAATATAGATAAATTTCTTAATCAAGTCCCTATTGAAATATAACACGTGTCATTTTTTTACGTTTTGTTAATTCAAACCTCTTCAATTAATTACATATATTATTTATAATTTTAAATATTGCTTTTATTACATTTTTGGATTTTACTTGAATTGACTGAACTCTCCATATATTTTATAATTTTCAATATCTGTTTTTAGAATATTTCAATTTTAATTTATGTTTTATGTTTTGTACTGCTTTAACATATAAGCTGACGGTTATATATATTAAAATTAAATAATATTGTTACTTATTCATGGACTCAAAGTTGATATTCAAATACTTATTTATTACTTAACCTTATTAACCAAAACTAATATAAAAGAAAATACTCATTCAATACTTAATTATTTTTTTAATTATTTATTAAAAGTATTGAAGAGTATTTTATAAGTGAATTTCTCTCTTTAGAATAAGTCAAAGTTCATTCACAAAACTTTTATTTTTCTTGTGTTGCTTTTCATCAATTGCTTTGGTTTATGACTCTTCTTGTTTTAGTTATGACAACATCACTTTGAAGTTCTTGGATGCTTTGAATAACTCTTAATAGTCCGAGAAATTAATGCATACTTAAGTTAGAAGTGTCCTATGTTAGAAGTCCTTGTGACTTAAATAAATATATATATATATATATATATATATATATATATATATATTTAAGTCACAAGTATTTTGAAAGAATATTTAAATGAGATAAGTAAAAGTGGTTAAGGACTGAAAGAATATTTAGGTTGAAAGAATACTTAGATTGAATAAGGAGTGACTTGTTAAAAAAAAATTTAGTAAACTAAGAATGGCTTATGAAAGAACACTTGGTTGAATCATAAGTGAATTTTTAAAAGAACTCTCTAGAGATTACCAAGGAGTGACTATGAACACGCATAATACTTACATTGTATTTCATAGTTTTAATTTACTTAGTGAAACTCAATCAATCGATTGAGAACTGGACCTAGTTTGCTTGGTTAGACAAGCCAATATAAAAATATAGTATGTATTATCTCATCTTCCTTGTCTTTTTATGGTTCATGTTATTATTATAAGTTAGAAGGTAAGTCTTTTGAAGAATATGTACAATCAAAACATTTTATTTGATACATTTTATTAGAGGATGCAGTTACTATAAACTAATTTCTTAATATATATATATATATATATATATATATATATATATATATAAACTTATCTTTGATATTTCCTATCAAACGATATATGTGAGAAGTGCTAAAAATAGGTTTTAAAACAAAATTCAACTCTTTCTTTGTGCGTTTTCCTTATTTTCACAAACTTGTTAGAACTTCATTGTCATACTTGATAACTGGATTGGAACTATAAATTATTTCATTTCATAACCTGTGCAAATTTAGAAAAGTAAATTTCATAAATATTTTATGATGGATTTATAATTAATAATGAAAGTAAAATAAAAAAGATTATTAATACTTGTGTTAATCATATCTGTCAACTCTATTTTTTTTTATTGAAGTTGTACGGAATGTGGCATTTGCAGTACACTGAGGGTGTGTTCACTTGCGATGACTTTACTGTTCACGAGAGTTGCGGAGCGACGAATTAGAAAATTATCGTGTTCACTTCTACTGATTTGCGAAGAACGAATGGGAGGGATTTGCGGGATGCATAAACTGTTCAGTCACCCGCTCATCAAAGGAGATTTGGAGGGATGA
The DNA here is from genome assembly GCA_027742785.1 of Vigna reflexopilosa. NCBI lineage: Eukaryota > Viridiplantae > Streptophyta > Magnoliopsida > Fabales > Fabaceae > Vigna > Vigna reflexopilosa. Next base: position 23,435,466 of record CM050932.1, read on the forward strand.
AACGCGTTTTGACAGAAATGCCCCTGTAATTAAAAAGAATTCTCAGCTGAAATCCAATTTAATATTATCCAACGTACAGAACGTTCACATGCACTTCATTTAACACAAAAGTTGCACTGTTTATTCACGAGCATCACTGTTTAGAGCTACAGGCTTTGTGATAAGCCATTGATAGATGAAGCAGAGATAGGTGTGAGGTTCTGAAGTTGCACGCGAGGCATTCAACAGCAAAGATTCCTGCATTGCACACACAGAAAAGATTCCTGAAGCCTTAACAATACACTGCAAAGATTCCTGCACCATTGAATCATACAGACGCCCAATTTTGAAGGTGGAAGAAGCATAAATATATGATTCGTATTTGATTTTTGTGTTCGTTGAGCAAGAGCATTTTGTGTGCATGCCTTGAGTGTGGAAGAGGAGAACATTGTAGACAAAGCTCGCGTTGGAAGAGGAGAAGGAACAAAAATTTGAGGTGAGGATCATATGAGTTAATTCACACAATGGCAAGCATGTTTGTGTCGTTTTTGCAGTATCCGCGCGGTTGCAGTGGTCGTATTCGGTTCTTCTCTGCATGTTGGTGGTTATGGTGCCATGTTGACGAAGGTGGAGGTTGCAACCATGGACGAAGGTGGACGATGCAACTTTGGAAGGCGTAAAAGTGGAAGCATGAAGGTGGAGGATGCAACGACCACGACATCTCCGTGGTGGTGGACGATGCAGCGACGACGAAGGTTTTGGTGACGATGGAGGATGCTCTCTGTGATGGTGGACCATGCAGCAAGGACGAAGTTGTTGGTGACGATGGAGGATGTTGTCCATGGTGGTGGACGATGCAGCGCGCATCGATGGAGGTTGAAGCACTCATATTGTTGTCCGTGATAGATGGAGGATGGAGAGAGCATGTGATGGTCGTTGAAGGAGCGACGATGGTGTCTGTCATTGTGGAGGATGGCAGCAGGATGCGACGATTAGTGAAGCACTGCACGAAGCTAACATGTAGAGAAGAGAGGTGCATGTGAAGTTTTTGTTGAAATTTGAACAACGTTTTTTGTGATGCGGGTGTTGAGTGGTTTGAGGTACTGTGAGCGTGGTGGAGAAGCGTGCTTGAAGCTGCATGAAGGTGGTGGAGATTTGGCAAGCAGGTGGAGCATTTATGTGCTGTGTAGGCTACGCAAGGTGGTAGAGGTTGATCAACAACATTGTGTGTGTCATATTGTTTGTAAGTTTGTTTGTTCATAATGCAAAAGGAGTGTATGATGACTTTGACATTGTAAGAAAGCCTTGTTAACCAATTTTTTGATACACTTGCATTGTTAGGAAAGAGGTGGCTGCGAGGTTGGTTGTGAAGGTGGGGGATTGTGGTGCATCAGGGAGCCAAGTAGCAAAGTGGTACATTTTAATGAAACATCCAAAGTTGTACGAAGCTTTGTGTGCATTGTTGAAGCATTTTGATGTATAATAATTTGATATAATTATGTTTGCAGGTTTGTTTTAGGGTGATACTTATTTTTGTAAATTGATATTCGAAGTTAGCATCTGCAAAAGAAGAAATTGCATATCTGCTTGGAGAATCTGTGAGTGGCTTATTGCTTAATCCCATCAAATCTTTATACGTCTTCAAGGTCTTCAAGAGGTAAGTGTTATACAGTCCTTGTTTTTAATAAACATTTAAATGAATGTGTGAATCAATGCTTATTGCTTGTTTATGAGGTTGAATATATGATGTTGAATATTGTTAATGCAATGTATTATGTTAAGTTAATATATTAGTATATAATATATGAATGTATGATGTTTTCTAATTATATGTATTATGTTGACTTTATATAAATGTATGATGTTTTGTAAATATATGTATTATGTTAACTTAATATATTAATATATAATATATGAATGTATAATGTTTTGTAAATATATGTATTATGTTGACTTATATATAAATGTATGATGTTTTGTAAATATATGTATTATGTTAAGTTAATATATTAATATATAATATATGAATGTATGATGGTTTGTAAATATATGTATGTAGTTGCTAATAAATTTGTGAATGATGTTATTGTGAAGAGTTATTTTTTTTATTCGTAATTTTAATCAATATATGAATGTATTGATGTATATATCAATTATGTTTAATGTTTAATGAATATATGAATGAATGAACTATGTTTAATGAACATATGAATGCATGATGTTAAATATAGGGAGTAAATTACAAACAAGTAAATATAGATGGACGAAGAATTAGACTTGTCGTACTTGGACCGTGAAGATATAGATGATGATGTGGTTGGTGTTGACTTTAATATAGTCGCAATGCTACATCAACACTTACAAATAACCACCTCCCTGGCTGCACTAACAATGTTATGCATTGTTTGTCATGCCTTGAATATATTGAATATGTTCTCGAGTGATCCAAGTAGTGTTAGCAATTTCCTTCCCGACAAAGACCGTCACAAACAGTAGTTAATGTCGTACCTGGTGCATACTACTCGATGTCGTGACATTATTCGGATGGGTCCAGAGGCATTTATTAGTCTTTGTGAGGGACTAAGAACAACTAGGTTAGTTAAAGATGCCATTCGTTCCACAGTGGAGGAACAAGTAGCTCAATTTCTTCATATAATTGGGCATAATGTTAAGAATCGGAGTGTCGCATTTTTCTTTCATCGATCTGGGGCGACGGTAAGCAAACACTTTCACAATGTGTTGGATGTTATTATAACTCTAGAATCAGAATTTTTAACTCAGCCATCAGGAGATGGGGTTCATCCATATGTCTTGAACAACAGTCGGTTTTATCCTTACTTCAAGGTAATGATTTCAATGTGTCAGTTAGACTGTGACTCTGATATGAAACGATGTTAATGTTATGCAGTTGTATGATGAATTCTTAATTCAATGTTTAGGATTGCTTAGGGGCATAGATGGTACTCACGTTTGTGTAAGGGTGCCAAGAGAAGATGCTCCGAGATTTCGTGGTAGAAAAGATTGGCCAACTCAAAATGTGTTTGCCGCATGTGACTTTGATATGAAATTCACATACGTTCTAGCTGGGTGGGAAGGCACAACATCTGATTCTAGAATCTTAAAAAATGTTCTTGATCGAGATGATCCGTTGGTGATCCCCCAAGGTTAGTGTCTTCATTGGAATATAATGATTGGTTATTTATTACTTAATAAGTACTGATGTGTACATACCTGTAGGAAAATACTATCTCGGCGACGCTGGATTTATGCTAAAAAGTCCGGTTATGACACCATATAGAGGCGTCAGATGTCACCTTAAAGAATTTACACGCAGAGGACCAATAATTGCACGAGAGCTCTTTAACCATCGACATTCATCACTCAGAAATGTTATTGAAAGAACATTTGGTGTATTGAAGAAACGGTTCCCTATCATTGCAAGTGGCACTAAACCACATTATAGATTGGAGACGATGACGAATATTATTTTAGCTTGTTGTATCCTACACAACTTTATCCGTGGAGTTGATAGGGATGACCCATTGCTTAATGAGGTTGATAATAAGTTGAATGAAAGGGAAGAGCAGAATGTGTCATCCTCTCAAGTTCGTGAAGATGATTATAGGGTTGGTAGTACTATTAGGGATGCCATAGCAGATCAAATGTGGCGAGATTATCAAAATTCATAGTTATTGTAATTAATATTTTGTTATGACTCTGTTATTTGAATATGACATCTTGTTGGTTTTATGAATAATTGAACTTCACTTCTTACCCTTTTCTTTATCAAATAGGTTTAATATGGACAGGGGTAAGGGTGTTGCGACTGAGTCCTCCGGTGGTATGAGAGAGTTCTGCAAATGGACTGAGGACATGGATGCAAGGCTTTTGCATTCAATGATTGAGGAGAATCGTTTGGGTAACAGGGTTGATGGCAGATGGACAACCCAAGCGTATAATAATATGGTTCAGTTCATGTTAGTAAAACTAATGTAAAAAATTGTCAAAAGGTATTGAAAGACAGATGGTGTGAGGTTCATGACCTCTTTCGTGCATTGACTGGTTTTGCTTGGAACGTCGTCACTATAAGGTTTGAGGCTGAAGACGAAGTCTGGGCTAACCTCATTCAGGTATTTTTTAAACATTCACATTGGGTGGATTATTAAAATACATAAGTTCAACCACTATCTGTTTCATGTACGTTGTTTCAATTGAGGCCAACTGCATCAAAGTGGAGATTTACCAGCATAAGACATTATGATTTCATGATGGAGTTATGGGTTGCTGATAGAGCTACTGGGAGTGGTGTTCGGACCGTTCGTCAAACACGTTGTCAGCGGGTTGCCCCTCGTGTCAGTGTTGATTTGAATCAGAACATTGAGTACATTCCAGAAGAACCTGACTAGACGGGGTATAGAGACCCAACTCCGTCATCACCTCCTCCATCTGTAGATGAATATAGTATAGGGAACACTCAGTCTGTGCCTTCCGTTCCATCTGGTGGAACTTCATCCTCTAGAGGCTCCAAGAGGAAGGCACCCATGGTCGATGTCATTAATTCCCATTTTGAAAGGTTGTCTACCAGCCTGGATGGTTTCACGGATGCCATTACCTCTTCAAATGTGCATTTCGGGGTCATTTCTAATGTAGCCGTAGAACAAGTCTCAACGATGAAAGAGAGGAATGAAATATTACGTTCACAAATGGAGATTCTTCGTCGAACCCCGAACTACACATATACAGAGGCTAACATTTATGATATGCTGAGTGGGATGCACATATTTGATGAATCTTTGCTGGAGCAATGCTATGACTTCTTATGTGCAAACCAAACATGTGTGAAGAGGTTGATGGGACTTCCACCGCACAAGCGGTGGGATAAATTATGTAAAATGATATCGGGGTGAGATTGTTAGGATGTCTTATATCACTACTTGTATTAGTATCATATTATGAGATCTACCTTTAATGTAATTATGACTTATGATTTTCATCCATCTTAAATTTTGAAGTAATGTTTATGCTTATGATCTAATTATTTGTCATTGGTTGTTATTGTTTATAATATTTAATAATTTGTTTTCATTTATTGTTTTGTTGAAGAAATTGTAAAATGGCCTCATCATCAAGCAAAAGGTCCCGAAAAAGTCGTAAGGGAAAAGAAACCCTAACTGAGTCAGAAGATGCAGCATATGTCAGACCATCTCTTGCGGAACAATTAGATCAGCGTCGTTTCTTCACTCATAGCGAACAGATGGAAAACTATGCAGCTGATTTCTACACGAGAAATATTGTCGTTATTAAAATAATGAATTTCGAATCATTTGTCGGTTCAGGGTTATTTCAACATCATCTTATATTTCAAGGGGTGGTCGAATTTCTGACACTGCAGGCATCGTTCTATCCCGATTTAATCAAAGTTTTTTATTCAAATCTCAAGATTTCTGGAAATGGATATTTGCTTAGTGAGGTCCAGAAGAGAAGAATCAGATTGAAACCTGCCAATTGGTTGAATATTTTTAATATGAAGTACGAGAGTCAAAAGTTGTGTTATTCGACTATCCCAGACGACTTTCCTTATGATCAGGAGATGGCATTAGCTACTATGGTGAGACCAGAAATGCAGGGTCAACGTGTTAGAACAGTTGGTTCTTTGAATATTAATGATAGACTTCTGCATTATGTTATTGTGCACATGTTAACTCCCCAACCTGGAAATTTTGCAAGGGTATTGCAGGAGGATATCTTTATGATATGGGTGCTTAGAAATAATATACCTATCAATTGGCCTCATCACATCATGCAACATATGCTCAAATGCAAGGCCGGTGACGCACCCCTACCATATGGTGTATTTACCCAAATCATGCAATATTGTGGAATACATGTACATGACGATGCCAGCACTCATATTGGGACCAAACATCATTTTTTAATTAATTCTTTGAAGAGGTTGAATATAGTTAATATCAACGGTGTTTGGCAACACGATGTCGGCGATGATGAAGAAGAACAACCACAACATGATGACAACCCTGTGCAACCTCCTCCAAATCTTTCAAATCCTAATATGATTACTCAAATATGGGAGGGGGTACAAGACTTGCAACACAGAATGCAGGGTTTGGAACAAATGCAGGGGCGGGTTCAGCGTATTGAAGATAACTTGGCAAACCTATCTCTTGACATGAACCGATAGTTTGCTCAGCTGAATCAAAATGTTAACTTAATTCTTCACCATTTAGATGATTAAGTTGCTGACTATGACGTCATTGTATTGCATGACTTTTTTCCAATTGTTGACTTATGTGATTGATTTCTTACATTACTTATATATGAATTGTACTTGTTTTAACATCACTTTTCACACTTTTATTTATTCTCAACTTATTCAACTATAAAACAGATGGATCAACAAATAATTGATGAATGCAAACGAATAATTACTCAAAAAGGAAGACTATATGCAACTATTGAACGACAAGAATGAGCCATGGAGCGTCAAAATGAATTGTTGCGTGAAAATGAATGGTTAAGGGCTAGGAATCAATCATTTAATCCAACTTCGGAACAAATTCATAACTTATTACGGCCTATGAACATTCAACATGACAACTTATTGAGACAATGCTTTGACTTTCTATGTTCATATCCATCCCATACAAGACATTTAATAGGGATGCCAGCACAATATCGTTTCAATATATTGCTTAGATACCTCCGTGAAGCAACTTCATGATGATGTATTACAAATATATTTCTATGTTATTATGTTTGTACTTTTTATTTCATGTAATGGATAATTATAACTTGTGTTAATTATCGGCTGTCTACAAAATTAATAAATCTCACTTCCATAACAAATAAATTGATCCTACTTAAAACTAAATTATATCACAAACAAGTACTACATTTAAAAAAAATTCATTTAACTAAAGTATAATTTAATTAAATTTTTAAAATTATTTTTAATAATTATTCTAAATTTTTAACTCTTAATAAACATTTTTAAAATTAAATATAACATTAACAAATATCATTTTATATTACTTTAATACCTAGGGGCATATTGGTAATCTTCAATTTCTACCAATTAAACAAATTTTTTAAAACTGTCACATCAATCAAATCCTACACTAATTCTCACAAACTTCACCTCCAAATCCACTCTCATTTACCTCCAAATTCACTCAAGTAAATACAAAAAAAAACATCCTCAAATCCTCTCAAATCCACCCAATCACTCTCCCTTAATTACCCCCAAGTGAACACACCCTGAGTGTAGACCCTATCTACCACCCAACTTCTTCCGATAGTAATGACATTTCATGAGAGACAACAATCCCAATATTTTTTTTTCAACATGTTGGATATTCTTTAAACATTCACCACCTTCCATAACATATATGTTGATATAGTTTTTACAATTATAATATGTTTTCAACTATATCCCTGTAAGCATCATCATAATATGTTTTTACAATCTTAATACTAACAAGTTCCTTACACTTATAATATTTTTCCAACTCAACCAAATATTTTTTTTGCCACGTCAAATATGTTTTCCACTTCTAGAAAGACACTTCTCTCATGTCATCTATGAATTATTATAGATCCATAATACCTTGACATATGTTTGATCATGAAAAAAAGATGGCAAAAATAAAAATAAAAATAAAGATGATAACAATGATTATGACAATTTCCAAACACAAATTCATATCATCAATGAAAATCTAAAAGTCATGTTGGAACTTAAGTCAAAGTTTAGTATGTTTGTTATTTCAGTTTGTTTAGTTTTTTTGATGTATTGTTACGTTGATAAGCTATATATACATATAGCTTCTGCTAAAATGTTGTTGAAATTCTCTTTCTATATATGTGTGTAAATACTCTTTATTCTCCCCTTAGTTTCTACATGGTATTAAGACCAAGGATTATGTAAGTGGCCTGTGCAACTGTGTTGTCTGGATCAAGTGGGTCTTGTATTGAGTTGAAGATATTCTTGATAATCCAAGATTGTTTGTATTGGTATCAAGTTTGGAGGGATACCCGTGAAGATTTAAACAATGGAGGAGGAATAGAAAATGGCTGGAAATGGAAGCATAATATAGGATGTGCTACCTGTTTTTGACGGAAAGTTCTTTGATGATTGGAGAATAAAGATGATGACTATCTTTGGTTTCCAAGATGTGTAAACACTTATCATGGTTGGTCTTGAGGACCCTAGGTGAAAGGAAACTGAAGAGGATAAGAAGAACTTCAAGAATCATCAAAAGCTTGACAAAAAGGCTAGATTTCTTCTATATCAATGTGTTAGCTACAAGATTTTTAACAAGATCTCAAAGGTTTCAATGACTAAGGAGGTGTGGGAAATTCTTATCAAGGCTTATAAATATGGTGACAAGAATAAGAAAGTTAAACTCCAAACTTTGCGGCAATAGTTTGAGTTTCTCAACATGGAAGAAAGGTCAATTGTTGATTACTTTGATAAAGTTCAGGAGCATGTGAATGCTATGAAAGCCTACAAGGGAAACATCACTAATCAGCATGTAGTGGAAAAAATATTGAGGACTTTACTTTCAAGATTTGATCACGTGGTTGTGCCAATTAATGAATTGAAACCCTCACTCGAAGCCCATGAGTACAAAATAAAGGAGAGGAAGAAGGTCAAAAAACTAGCTCTTTAAGCCAAAACTAGTCATAAAGGAAAGAAGTTTGGTTAGAAGAAGGAAAAGAAATTTCCCGCAAGAATGATGAAATCTCAAGATTTTAAGGACAATGATCAAAAGGGAAATTCCAATTCTAATAGTGATAAAGAGTGGAAGTTTGACAAAAGGAAGGTCAAGTGCTACAATTGTAAAAAACTAGGTCATTATTCCCGAGAGTGTTAAGGGAAAGTGATGGAGTTAAAAGCATGAAAGTCCAAGCTCATCTTGCACAAGAGGAGGAGATATCTGATTCTAAGATTGTGATGTTAATGCCACAAACAGATGCAAAATGTATTGATGATGCATCATGGTATCTTGATTCGAGTTGCTCAACTCACATGATAGGAAGGACATATTGGTTTGTGAGAATTCAAGAAGCTTTGCATGGGAAGACCGTGTTTGTTAACAATAGTAGTTTGACAGCAAAAAGAGTTGGAAGAGTTGTTTTGAGAGATCTTGATAGTAGGGAAAACATTATTGAGGACGTGTTGTATGTGAAATAAGATGAGTGATCAGTTCATCCAACAACAAACATATACCAATTGGCAAACGTGTAGTTAAAATCAAACATTCATAAATAAAATAGTACCAAATACAAGAGAAATTCAAAGGAGTTACATCTCACTTCAACACTTAGAAGATTTAGCTCCTTTTGATAGATGGAAAGAAGTTAATACAAGGAAGGAAATCCATCTCCTAACCTTTTAATAATATTCTTTTAAGTACAAAGAAAGTTTGTGAGAAAACTCTCTAAAATCTCTCTCTAAATTTGTATAGAATTCCCTTAAAATAGATGAGCAATAATGCTTTTATAAACATTCTAGAGTGTGGCTTTAGCAGTGACATCATGGGTCCAGTTGTAAGGTTTCCTACTAAGGTGGGTTTCCTCTCAGGCATCGTGCCTCTTGAGATAACTTTTAGGAAAATGATTCTCATGGCTTCAGCCTTAGGTTTAGTGCTTGAGATTTCCCTCCAAGATGGGTTTCTTCATGTGGCTCAAGCTCAAGTGTCACACTTTAGCCGCACCAAAGTCAGTTTGCCAGAATTAGCTTAGAATTTCTCTATTTTTTTCATTTTTCTCCTTTGACTCTTTATTCATCAAAATCTACAAAACAAATAAAATTAGGATGATTTCTTCAAATATTTAACAAAATCAAAATAAGATAAGTGTCAAATTGATATCAAAATTAACTCATATTGGGCACTTATCATATATGCACCAATTATATGTGAAGTTTGCTGTCTTGAATGGATCTCTTAAGGAGGAAGTTTGTGTTGCAGCCACATGGTTTTGAGATTAAAGGGCAAGATCACAAGGTCTATAAACTCAAGAAATCCTTGTAAGGCCTAAAGCAAGCTCCAACAGCTTTGAATCGGAGGATTGACAATTTTCTTTGTTTGGTAGGCTTTCTGAAATGTACATTTGAACTTGAGGTATATGTAAAGAACTTACGTAATGGTGAGCAAGCATAAAAAATGATTGTTTTCTTGTATGTAGATGATCTTCTTGTGACTAGAAGCAGTAAGGAAATGATCATGGAGTTTAAATCTCAAATGTTGAGTGAATTTGAGATGAGTGATATAGAAAAGCTAAAACTACTTCCTAGGCATTGAATTTGTAAGAACAAAGCATGAACAATTATGAATCAATCTAAGTTTGCTCATGACTTGTTGGATAGGTTATGTATGCGTCAAAATAACTCTATTGAAACCCCTTCTAAAGTTTGTTTTAGATTGGAGAAGAAATCTATAGAAGGGTTGCTTGATCCTACTACTTATAAGAAAATAGTATGAAGCTTGCATTATTGATGCCAAACTATGTTTGCAACAAAAAGGATTCTAAGATATCTACAAGGCATAATTAGCTTTGAAATTTTGTTTCCAAAGGAGATGTTTGAACATAGCCTAATTTTATTCAGACTCTAATTGGTACGCAGATAAGGATGATAAGAAAAGTACAAATGAATACATCTTCTTCCTTGAAGGAGCACCGATTTCTTAGAGTTCCACAAAGGAACCTACTGTTGCTCTTTCATCATGCAATGCCAAATATATTATTGCATCAGATGCAACATACAAAGATGCATGGCTAGGAAATCTAATTACTGAATTGAAGATTGAAATTAAAGGCAAGACAAAGGTTTTGGCGGATCACAAATCAACAATTGATTTGGCTAAACATCCAACTTGTCATGAAAAAAGAAAACACATAGAAACTGAGTTTGCATAAACAAGTAAAAAACTAGAAGTTAAGTACTACAAGTTTGAAGTTCAACTTGCATATATACTTACTAAAAGCCTTAAAATATGTTAGATTCAAATTTTTTGAGGGAGTTAATTGGTGTTGTACATGTGACAATAACTTTAATTTAAGAATGAGTATGAGAGCTTAAGTTAAAGTTTAGTATATTTGTTATTTCAATTTGTTTTGATTTTTGATATATTGTTACATTGATATAGCTTGTTGAAATGCTATTTTTGTGTATGTGTATATACTCGTTGTTCTCCTTAGTTTCTATAAGTTAAAGTAGATAACAAACTTATAATATTAGCGTTCATAGTATAATTTATTTTCTCAATTATTCTTATTAAAATCTTATTATTATTTTTATTTCTCAAATTGTATTGAATTAACATACTAATTTAATTAATTAACCATATTATGTAAAGTATAGTGTATGCTTATAAAGTAAATACAAAACGAAATTAAAAACTACAATCTTATTTTTAATTTTTTGAATAAACAAAACAACATATTTTTAGATAAAAAAGTGCAAAAAAAAAAAGAATGTGCTTGTAAGAATGATTTTTTTTTCTAAATATAAATAAAGATATACTTTGAAACACCCTTTCATTAGCAAGGAAAAAATATGTTTATAAGCATGATTAAAAAAATCGTACTAGAAACTTCTCTTTAAAAAAAATAACATGATTTCTTTATTTTTAAATTTAAACTTGTAATTGTTTTAAAAATGTGATGATAAATTGCGCCACTTCTTAAAAACTTAAATTTCACAATAATTCTAGAGATCTTCAACTTTAACTAATTAACACTACTTTTATTGAACTTTTAATAGAAAATTTTCTTACTTAGCATGTCAGTAGGCAAATTTATCACAATTAAAATATGAACGAATCTCTTTTAAGTATTGAAAGTGATGTCTTATAACTTCTATATAAGAGAAAGTTATGTTATGCATAAATTGCTTTAACTTATAAAAAAATTATTTACTTTTTTTTACATTTTTCTCTCGTGAAAGTTTTTCTGGAAATCCTTAGACTCAAACAACCACTATCTTTTTTTAACTAAAACAATTTCATATTTCAACATTCATTTAGCAGTTTCAGCTACCTATTTTCTTAGTTGAACAATTAATGAATATTTTTTCTTTGCTTTTGTTCAACAGTCCATACAAAAATAATTTTTAAAAGCGATTAAATAAGCGAAATACAAATAAGAATATATTTACCGTTAATTTAAAATTAATTAAATCGTATATGATTCATTTTAATTAATAATACACATTCTTATCTTTCATGTTTAGCTAACTTTCTAAACTGAAAAATTATACATTTTCTGTCTTTCTTCAAATTTTATTATTCAAATAACATTTTAAGTTATGGTATTTATGGATCTTATCACTATTATTCTTATAGATTAAGTTAACATTGTCTTCTCTCCTTTTGTTAAAATTAAAATGTTCAATTTAGTGTTTTAATTTAGGATAATAATATTTTGATAACATTTTTTATAATATTTTTATAATATTTTAATATTATTTATATATTATTTATATATTATTTTATGATTGATTTAAAATTAATTTATAATTAATAATAATAATTATAAATACTAACCTCATAAATGACAATTAGATGAAGGTGTTAAAATGGTGTGAAAAAAAAAAAGTTTTCAAAGTTTAATTTAACAAGTTTATATATCGTGGCTTATTCAACTTTTACTCACCAAAAAGTAACTGACCTACTTGGAAGCTTGCCTACACTCCACAAACAGAGGGACCCCCACAAGCTCTGTTCTTTTCCTCTTCCAGGGTGACCCTGTAAACTACGGAAGGCCCTTAACTTTTCATGTTTCAGACAACCACCATGACGGAGAGTGGCGGTGGAAACTGCCGGGGGGAACCACTGCTGGAAACGCAGGAGGAAGAGGTTGCAAAAGCTCCATGGAGACTTAACGTGGAGGAGTTTCGTTTGCCAAACCAAACGCATGATCATCACCATCATCGTTTCTTCTCTTTTGGTGGACTTTTTCGCAAACCCAGTGAGATATCCTCCTTTTCCTTTTGTTCTGTTCTAACGCTCTTTTTTTTTTTTCGTTTGGTGATGGTTCGTATATGTGCATTCAGGCCCCCTCTTCATCTTTATCTTCCCTTGAATGTCGGAAGTTTCTGTTTTGTGCAAGATTTGTGGTTTGTTTGGAAGGATTGTATGTTGAATTATGTGGGTCTAAGAAGTGCCATTGTTGATGCCTTCAATGAGTCTTTTACTGGGTGCACGGTTTAATAAGCGAGTTAGTGTAAGCCTTAAAAGGTGGCGTGTAGAATTTTAGGAAACCTGTGTGATTATGTTTTTTTTTTTGGACCTTTTGATGGGTCTAGTTTTGTTGTAACTTTGGGAGGGATGGTTGGTCTGTTGGTTTGTTCAAACCCAGTGTGCCTTTGTTTACTCTTTGATGCTAAACGTGGCAATGCCTCTATCTCGTGTAGTGGGTCTGTGTTGAAATCGGCGAATCCGGACTTCCCTTGTACTTTGAAGTGTTTGATTTGTTTGATGGCTACTTGTTTTTCTCTTCGTGGTAATGCTTTGAATTTTGAAAACCGAAGAAGTTGGAGAAGTGTTGTTATTAGTTTGTTGTATGTTTATCGTACACCATGCTGGGAATCTTTGCAGACAGGCAGATTTTGTGTTGAATGCGGATCATTGGTGCTTGTTTTTGATTGATTATGTCGATTTTCTTACTTTCTCTCTAATAGTCCCAATGCTATTTTTTTTTATTCAGGGAAGCAACGGAAAGTGGCAGAATATTACAAGCAGCAAGAGAGCCTACTTGAAGGATTTACTGAGATGGAGAGTATGACTGAAACGGGTGGTTTCCCAGGAGCTCTCAACGAGGTCAATGTTCTAAGACCATGGAGTAGAAGTAACCAGTTTTCACAATAATCTCAGCAAAAGTTTATGACTTTACTTTCAACTTATCTTTTCAAACATGGGAAGAAAAAGTATTTGGTCAAATATAGTCTTAAAAAGAAAGTGAATTTTAAGTCTAATTCAATCTCACGTCTAAAATCATATTTGTAATCATATATATGACATAATTTGATCTTATATCTAGTTTGTGTGAGATTTTCAACATAAATTAGGCTTAAATCTACTTTCTAAATTGGTATTAGAATCTATCCAATTCTCAGCATGGAAAAGTGTGAGAAATTTCACATGGACTAAATATATGATCAAATATAGTTACAACTTACAAGTGAGTTTAAACCTTATCCTTTAGGATATAATAATAAAACTCTACTAAATGTACTTGTCAAATGTTTATCAGGATGAAATGAAGCAACTGGCTAAGAGTGAGAGAATGGCTATTCACGTGTCAAATATATGTAACATAGTGCTGTTTGCAGCAAAGGTTTATGCCTCAATTGCAAGCATATCATTAGCAGTCATTGCCTCAACCATGGATTCTCTCTTGGATCTCTTGTCAGGGTTCATATTATGGTTTACTGCACATGCCATGAAAAAGCCAAACCAATATCACTATACAATTGGAAAGAAACGCATGCAACCCGTGGTAAGAAGTGATTTAAACGGCCTAAGCCTGAGATGGAACCAACAAAACTCCATTGGATGATCAGGATTATGGTGGATGTGACTATAGTGAAGTTCATTCTCATGGTCTACTGCCGAAGATTTAAAAATGAAATCGTTAGAGCGTATGCACAAGATCACTTTTTTTATGTCATTACTAATTCTGTTGGATTAGCTACTGCTGTTCTAGTTGTTAAGTTCTACTGGTGGACTGATCCAACAGGAGCTATTATTGTGAGTTTATAACTACAATAATAGCTGTCATAGCTTAGTTTTGTTAATTCTATAGTTTATTTTATGTAAGCCTAATAAAGTTATGTTTTTTTGTGATGCTAGTAGTTTCTGATTCTTCTGAATGACACTTCCTATGTGGTTGATTCAGAGTAATATGGGTTTAGTCCTACACTTAGTTGTCAAATAGCATTGTTTTGTTATGTCATGGGACAATAATTGTATACCTAACGTTGCTTTTTTCTTAGTTATTTTAAACCGAATAGCATAAGATATTTATACTTGCTATCTCTGAAAGATACTTGCTATGTGTTAATTCATCTTTTAATTACCTCAACAATTCCTTAGGTGGAATGTTGATTGTCTTTACAATAAAATAAAAGCCAATAGTTTAACGTATTGCAATATTGCAGTAATCGAGTATTCAGTTGTACAGAAAATTGATAAAAATAAAATATAGATTAGTTAATTCCAAATTTTTTCAACTAATTCATTTAAGAACTTTACTTGAAATCATATTTATAGAGGTGTCAACCAGTGGGCAAACTGAACTATTTGTACTGTATTATAACAAATTATAGTTAACTATAGGTTTAAATCCTTTTTTGGTTCCTAAGTTAAAAGCTGGTGTTCAGTTTAGTTCCCATTTTAAAAATGTAAACCATTAGTCCCTATGATGTGCAAAATGTATCAAATCAGTCCTATTTGTTAACGGTTTTTTATTAACTTCCTTGATTTGTCTCATTACTAACTTCCATGCTTCAGGGGTTGTTGATGTTGTAGCCTTCCATAGTAATTGTCAGCAAATTTCTTCCTAAAATTTAACGGATATGACTGATTTGATGTCGGCGATGAAGGTTGTGCGAGACGTGAAGGAGGCTCTTCGTGGCTTAGGACTGATGGGGTGGACCGCGGTCGAAAACCCTCCTTCTTAGGGGCGGACGATCGGAGGAGGAGCTGTGGTGGCCAGGACAGAGCCGCCGAGAAGTAATCTGGGAAGAGCGACACCGACTAAGAGTGTCGGGTCGGTGAGACGTGATAGCGCAACGGGAAACAGACAGGCGAGGGGCGGAAGTTACGGCGAAGGTGATAGTCAGAATCGGAATTCACGAAACTTGCCTTACTCTTAGTTTCTGAAACGCTGGGAAGAGGGGAGATGCTTTCGTTGTGGGGGGCCTTTCAATCCTGGACACCAATGCCCTGAGAAGAGCCTACGTGTGGTGTTGCTTGCAGAAGATGAAGAGGAGGACGTAAAAGAGGAGGGGGTAGAAGTAGAGCAGAAACGGATGGAGCTCACTACCTTCTCGGCAGGCAGAATAGGATAACAATGCAGGAGCATATTCAGGTCGACCTTGGGGACAAGGACGATCTTCAAGGGGAGAGTAATGTTAGGACTTAGAGAGTATAGGACATGGGAAAAAAGAATAGAAAAATAAGAACGAGTACTTAAATGCTGAGCGGTTAAGGGGGCCGGGACAGATGTCTATATAAGAGACCTCTTTTATTGTTTTTGGGGAAATGAGTAATCTTTGTGATTTGTTGACCGGTCTTTGCACCTGGTGAAGGAGGTTAAGCTCCTGGATTTACACTATTTTGATTCTTTGATGTGAATACAACACGTTACTTTTCTTTCTTGCTGGTCTGTGTATATTTCTGAGTGTAAGAGAGATAGAGAGAGTTAGGTTTCTTACTCGAATACCTAACAAAGTTGAATGTTTTTATTGTGCCTAACCCAATTTTTAAGTATGTATTAGTTGGGTTTTATGCCTAACAGAAGACAAAAATAACACAACAACCTTCCATTTAGGGTTTCTTCTCCTTCCTATGCACCCACTGCCCTTCATGAATAGGGTTTCTTCTCCACATTGCTGCCTTTCTTACTTCTCCATGTCGCTGCCTGCATTTTCTGCTATACCCGTTTCGCTCCCTCCAGTCGTTATACAAAAAGAAGCCACCATGGGCCGTCATGAGAAACCCAATTCGCCATCACCTTGTTCTGGCAACAGGTTGCAAAACCGCCACCGATTTCCACCATGGTGCCACCATAACCTTTTTGATAGCACTGATCTATTGATTGAGAACCTGATGTAGTTTGCATGGTCGGACTAACCACTAAAAGAATTTTGTATTTCTCTTTCTTCCTATCCCTTAACATTGCATATTATTATAGTTTGTACTAACTTGAGAAAGAGAGCTATTGAGAGAATACATAACCCAAACACTTTGAAACATGAAAATTAGTTAAGTTTTATTGTTGTGTCGATTGCTTTTACCAAACGCAAAAGTTGATAAATGATAGTTTGTCACAATTCACAAAAGCTTAAAGATAATTAAAACACAATTTGACTCTTTCTTCTTGTGTCTTTCCTGTTTTCATACCTCACCAAAAGAAACATCAATCACATTTTACCACAAACAATCGTAAAGTATCTAAGGAGTCATTTGATTTGTGTCCTTCACCATCAAAATATCCTATGGATCCTAATGATGACAATTCAGGTTCGCCTATCACACGTAAAACACATATTTTCACTTACAACTTTTTGAGCAATCATTGTTTATCCTCCTTGTATTTTTCCTTTGTTTCCTCCATATTTTCACTTACAATTCCCAAAAATGTTCACGAAACACTTGAATAACCAAGATTGTGACAAGCCATGATTGTTGAAATGCAAGTGTTTGAACCTAGAGGTCGCTACTCTTCCTCTTGGAAAGAAACCAGCTGGTCATAAACAAGTTTATGCCATTAAAATTGGACTTAATGGTGAAGCTGACCTCGAAGCCAAATTAGTGGATAAGAGATACACTTAGAAATATGATCTAAATTATAGTGATACCTTTTCTTTGTGGCCAAAATCACTATCGTTCAATGGTTATCATCTGTCATTAGACTCCCGCCATCAACAAGACATTAAAAGTGCTCTTCTTCATGGCGAATTGGAAAAGGAGATCTATATGAAGCAACCACCTAGGTTTGTTGCCCAGACAAAGTTTAGTTTAGAATGCAAATTGCAAAGATCTCTATAGTCCAAACGATCTCCTCAAGCCTGGTTTGCAGAATTTAGTCATATGTTGAAACTGGGATTGAAAAGAAATAGATCATTCAAAGTTCTATTGCTACATTCCTCGAGAAACATGTGTATCTAGTTGTTAATGTTGATGATATTGTGATTACAAGAACTAATGTTATAATTTCCCAACTGAAAAAGCACTCATTATGCCACTTTCAAATCAAAGGTCATGGTTTTTTAAAGTACTTTATTGGTATTGAGGTGGTCCGATCAAAGGAAGGAATTGTGATATCACAAAGAAAATATGCCCTACATACTTTGGAGAAAATGGGCAAGATTGAGTGTAGGCTTTGATACTCCTGTGGATTTGAATCAAAGGCTGATCAATGATCATGGTGAGTTGTTCATAGATCTTAAGAGATATAGGAGATTGGTTGGGAAACATTTACCTCACAACCACGAGACCTAATCTTTCTTTTGTAGCTGGGGTTGTTAGTCAAATTATGCAGAATACTCACATTGATCGTTGAAATGTTGTCATACACAAAATGGGCAATGAAGTTGTATTGTGATAAATTTTTGTGTATGTATGAAAAACTATATGCACTATGGGCATTATTTGGTGTAAGGATTGTCCAAGCTGCTATACCTATACCATTATGGCCTTTTACAGGCTTAGCTGCTCCACACTACTATCAAGGATTTACCTACTATGATACAGAGTACAGAGTAAAACTGGAAAATTAGTTTTACATTCGGTTTACAAATTTTCAAAACTGTTAAATAATGGTATGAGAATAAGCTTGAGAGAAGAAGCATTGTAAAAAGACGGAGGACAAGCATCAGTTTCTGGATAGTCCCCCATCCAATAAATATTTGGGAAAACTGGTGAAGAAAAAACCATGATATCCTTGTTTCATAAAAGGACCTTTTTCCCTCACTTTGTAAATGTGGATTAGAAACAGTTGAAATGAATGTCTGAAGCATGAAGACAAGGGTTGTTACATACCGGCGATGATTCTGGTAAAAGTTGTCAAGCTGATAGTAGACATGAATAGGTGACTTCATATGCTTGTGCACCTTTTCAAAAGGAAATTGTTTTAAGAAAAGAAAAGATTGCCTCAATGAGACCTCCGTTTATTGTAAATCATGGGAACAGATTTAATAGAAAGATTTGAGTTAAATGAAATGGATAAACAGGTGGGAAAGAGATTTACATGTAGTGTTATGTTGCATGCTTTACTCGCAGAACTTTGAATGTATGCTACCTTGTCAGTAACATTATTTGGTATGCACGTTGATTCATACCTAAAAACAATTTCAACAACCTGACATATACAAGAAAATGAAAGTTGAACTCAGCATTATATACAACTATGAGCAGAAGGTCACCAAATTTACAGCACTCAACATAACCTTCCTCGAAGCAATTAGCGAAGCAACTCCAATAGGAACGAATACAATGCTGACAAGCAAGAATGCAGAAATAACCTGCATCAAAAACTTAAATTAAGTACCAGAAATATCACGACAACAGAAAAGGAATCAAAAGCATTTAAGTACACATATAGTCACAAGCAGTGAATTAAAAAAAGTAGTGGTTAGTGTTACCGCTCGTGGAGTGAGAATTGGCTTACACGCTGGAAGTTCTTGCTGGGTAAACTTTGAATCTGAAAGGCATTATATTTTCAAAAAGAGCTCTAATCAGTTCAATTTTCTGTTGCTACCCAAAAGAGCAAAAAGAAACAAAAACTGTTGTCAAATCATCACACACTATCCAACTGCATGAAACTTCTCCATTAAGTCACAAACACCGATTCACATCAGAAGCCTCTTGGAACACAAACACAGACACCCGAAAATCAAATCAAATAAAAAAAAATGGACATTAGCTTCCACAAAGTATCGTATCTTCGTGAAATAGAACTCCATCAAAGGCTATATCAATCTAGGAACAATCAGGCACTAAATACTATCACGGGAACTATCACAAGCGACACACCTTTCACAAGCACCTAAATAAAACCCAAAACCCTTTTTCCCCCTAACACATACTCAATTTAACTCAAACAAAAACATACGAAAGTTCCATCACAAACCAAAAATAGAGAAAAGGGTCACTGAAAATGGAGCTAAAAAGGCAAAAAACGACGAGAGATCAGAGTGCATTACACTTGGGTCGCTTGGTGTTTCTTCTTGCAGCTGTGGGGTCGGTGGATCCAGCACCGGCTGCACTTGAAGAAGGCATTTTCCGAATCAGAATCGATCAGGGATCTTTCAATTCCAATAAAACCCTCGAGATTCGTAGTGAAAATGGGAAATTTGTAATTAGGGAAGTTACAAGCGTATTCGGTTGCTTTCCCTTTCGCTCTCTAACTTTGCTGTGAATTGAAGAAAAGAAAGACCAGTGGTCAATACAAAACAGAAGGATAAAAGAAGTTACAAGCGTATTCGGTTGCTTTCCCTTTCCCTTTCATTTTCCCTCCCTCTTTCCCACTGTGTTAAAATTAATTTATTTCCCTATCTCGAGAACACTATCAAAAGAAGAGCATCAACATATTTTCCTCTCATCAATACAAAACAGAAGGATAAAAGAAACAAAAAGCGCTGTCTCATTTAAGCAAGTCAACAAACTTAGACCAAACCAATGGAAGTGTAATAAGCTGACTTCAAGACCAGTTCAGAGAAAATGCAAAAGCATTTTACTTTAGCAACAGTAAAATTTGAACCCATAAAATTGACACTTTGACTGAATCTAATCAATTCAACGAATTTTCTAAGCAGGAATGACAGCTTCTACAATTATTACAAGCATCTTGTGAGGAAGCATCGGAAGCAGCTATAGTGAATGCTATATATACTACTACTAACTTCTGCGCTTCAGGGGTCCAGTCTTATAGCCACCCTTGGTTGGCTTGCCCCAAGGAGTGAGAGATCCTCTTCCCCACTTTCCACCACTCTTGCTTTTACCCTCTCCTCCCCCATGAGGATGATCTACGGGATTCATAGCCACTCCTCGAACAACAGGTCTTCGACCAAGCCATCGTCTGTGTCCGGCCTTCCTAAGCTTGCGATCCCCATGGCTTGGATTAGACACAACACCAATGGTGGCCCTACACCGAGAATCAATTAACTTTTTAACACCAGAGGGCATCTGGATTAAAGAATATGCTGATGTGGGCTCTTTCAAGAACTTTGCACTAGTTCCTGCAGCCCGGGACAAGCTTGCCACCTTGCCCTGGGTTCAATTCAATGTTGTGAATGATTGTTCCAATTCGCATTGCAGACAGTGGCATGCAACTCCCAATTCGTGAGTTTATGTCAGAATACATCATTTGATTCAGTATACTCTCTGGCGTTCTTTGAGCACTAGTGTTTGTCACCCCTGTGAAAAAGGCAGAAATGCATGTAACTAAACTTCAGCGAAAGAAACAATGGCAGCATAGAAGCCATAATTTCCATTTTGGGTAGCATTTAGCCCATAGACAAAGTAAAATGTTCAGATTTATCAACCCATGTTCCGTTTTCTTTAATTTTAAAACGTAACCCATATGAATTTTCTTTGGTTCCTCTTCTAACAAGCGTGCCTAATGCTACCTAAAACAACATTATTTTGCAGTAGAGCATGAACAAAGCTATTACTTTACTTGACAGTGTTTATATATGATGATTTCTTAAGCCACCACTAAACAGCATTGAAAACAATAGGACTTTAGTAGTATAAGGCTAGGGTAAGCAATCTAAGTAATTTGTGCAAAGCTATGTAACTAAACTGAAGAGCAGTCACAAAAAGAAACCCAAAGCAGGGGAGACTTTTTCCAATATTTTCTCCATCTTGCACCATTTGTACAAATACTACGAAGCTAATGTTCTTGTTGCTGAGAATTAAAGGAGAAAGGAGAAACGAATGTACCAGTAGAGAATCGGCGAAGAGTATTGGCAAACAAATTGAGTGATGAAGCAGTACGACTTCTGCACAGTGACACGGCCATTTCAAAAATGCAATGCCTACAAATTCAGTGCCCATTTGTTTAAGCTTACAAATATTGATTGTCAATCATGTAAAGCAAAATTGACATTTATAAAGGTTTTATGCTTAGAGGTGGGCAAACTGAACTATTTGCACTGTATTATAATCAATTATAGTTAACTATATAATAATTAAAAAAACTGAATTGAACTAAAAAAGTAGTTCAAAATAACTGAACTTAATTTTAGTTCAGTTACACTAATAAAGTTCAGTAAACTGATTTAGTTCAAAGCCACACTGTTCCTCTCACGCAACGCCTTCATCCTCCGCTGGATCCCCTTCGTACCCCCCTATCACGTCGTCCCCTAGCGTCTCCCCTTCTCCGACCTCCTCCTCCTCCCCCGCTGCGCCCGCCTCCCTTCCCTCCTTGCCGCCAAAACCATCTCCGTCACCGACAACTCCTCCGCCAACTTCTCCCTCGACCACACCCCCCTCAGCCACCCCGACCTCTTCTCCACCCCCTCCCTCGCCGTCCACGGCGTCCTTCCTCGACTACTCTCTCTTCGGCGACGACCTCCCGCCTTCGCCCTCTCCCCCGCCGGCAACTCCATCGACTCCTTCGGGAACTCAGGTGCGTCCTCCTCCGGCTCCCGCCTCAACAGCGTCGTTTTGCTCCCCCCTCTTCTCCTTCGTTCTTCCACTGCTACTATACCAAGGTTTTTCAATCTCTTTTGAAAGGGTAAGGGAAAAACGTACCTTTGGGTTGCAGATTTGCTTCTCTTTTCAGCCAGGCAGAGTGCGGCGACGGCAGAATGCGGCGGCGGCAGAATGCGGCAAAGCCTTCGAGTGGTGAGCCTTCCGCGAGTCTTTCCACAAGAGTGGCGGCAACCTTTAAAGGAGATAGGAAATACGAAAATAGGATATTGTGATGGAGAAATGAAATAGAAACCCTAACTGTGATTCAGATAAAATATTGGAAAACTGAAACCAGTTAACTATCCTCAAAATAAAATAGTTCATAGTTTGAGTTTAAAAATACTCAACTATTAATCAGTATCTATAAATAATTTTTAGTAAAATTAGTTTAAATTTTTTAAGTTTAAAAAAAATACAAATAAACTATAATTTAAATTTTTTAATTTAACTGTGCCCAATCCTAAAAACCACAAGAAAAATAACGCAAAGGTGCCCAAAACAGAGACAGTCAAAATAACTACAATTTTTGAAAAAAGTTTCATTTTAAAAAATTCTTTAAGCAAGTGCAAAAAAAAAACCCAAACTCCAAAATCTCCTCTCAAATAGGTTAGGATTACAGCTAAAGTGAATTTAACTCCACTAAAAAATCTTTGAAAAACATAAATTATTTAGACTATGTAGATATTTATTTCTTTTTCTTAATTTATGATGAATTAACACATGAATTATATAGTTATAGTTATTATAAGTTAGGACGTGATTAATTATTTTTTTGTATGATTAAATGTTTATAATATTACACAATCATTATATAAAATTTATTTGTTTATCAACTAGGATGTGATTAATTACTTTTTGTATGATTAAATGTTTATAATATTACACCATCAATGTATAAAAAAAGACAAAATATTCATTCTAACGTTTAATATAGTTAATATGACATCATTTTAAAATTTTTAATTTAAAAAATATGTTTAATCGTAATAATAAATAAATATATATATATATATATATATATATATATATCATCAGTAGTAATTTGCAACTAACAAATCTTTTTAAAAATAATATAATTTTCAAATAATTTAATATTTTTGGTAGTATACTTTTTTTAATTTAATAGTATGATTATAATTTTGATATATTTGAAAAATAGACATTTTTGGCTTTTCATAGTTTTAATCGTTCAATTTTCTATTCACATATTCTAAAAATGGATAATTTTGTCTTCCATAAATTTAATAATTCCAGTTTAGTTTATATATTTAAAAAATGGAAAATTTTAATTTTACTATTAACCTATCACGAAGTTGTGGAGATTTGAATTATGCGTCAATTTAATTTGCTTATTGCTTCAAGTTAGATAATTTTTTTTCTTCATAATTTTACTTTTTAAAGGATTAATAAATCATTTACGTTTAATAAACAAACAAAAAAACTAATGTCACGTAGATATTTATATTGATTTCGCATCATCATCTTACCTTAACAATATTTTAATATATGTAGACCAAGTCAAATAATTAAAAGAATGAAGGCTGAAATTATTTTTTAGACGCATAGAATAATTACAACTATATGAAAAAAATTAAACACCTACTAACCAAGAAACCAAAAGTATAATTAAAAAATTGCATTTAATCCTTACATGATTTCAATACAAAAAATATTTGTATTGTATGAGAAGACGTCTAAAGAAGTAATAATTTTATTACATCGTCTCATTATTTATCGGTATATATAAATTAAACTATCTTAATTTTTTGTAATTTTATAAGTTAGTTCATTAAGATTCAAGTTGCAGTATTTTATTTATTTGTTCACATATGAAAAGTAGTACAGTTAAAGAAACTAATTACAATATTAAGAATTGATCAATTTGATCTGTCAATTAAATTAAGAATTCTTTGATCAATTTTTTATTTTTAAAAAACTAGTATAAATGTTTTTGACAATAACTTTGGTCTATCAATGTAATTTGATCATTTTAAAAAATTATAACACTTATATGTACAACAAATTAAAAATAATTACATTTTTTCTTATATTTAAAATGAACATTTTATTTTTTTTTAAAAATCAATGGATTGGCCCTAATACATAGAATTTTTATAGATATTTTAGTCATGTAGACTTTTTGGTTTTACAGATTTTTCTTACTACAACCTACATGGATCAGGACCAAACCATGTTAGGATGGTCAAATTTACGGATTTACCATATTTATTTAAATTTTCCTTAAATGTTAAAAACATAAAATAACAATAAAAGCTTTTTTCAAAAAGGGTAGACGAAATAAAGAAATAAAATATTTAAAAAGATAAGTAAATTTTCAAGTTCTTCTATAATTAAATTCTTTATTAATTATTTAATGACTACCATTCATTTAATTTATAAATAGAATTATTAAATTAACTAAACAAGTTTTAATTAATTTGTTAAAACTTATACTTGTTTTAAGGTCTACATGTGAAATTCTATTTAGACTTTAGGTGTTTTAATGTCTACAGGGAAGTCCTCTTCTTTCCTTTTACTTAGTAGTTAAACAAATAAGTACATAAATTTGAATTAACTAAGTTAACATTAATTAATTCATTTAATTTCTCATTGTGACTTCTACCGGTGGAATTTTACTTACACTTCACTCATTGAAGTTCTATTCATAATTCATATGTTTCAACTTCTACATTTGAAATAATGCTTTTTCACTTAAACAAAAAGTTATCAGAAAACTAACAAGAATTTTAACTACAAAATAAGATTGAATTATAAACAAAGGTTCTAAAATAATCCTATAAACATAAACTAGAACTAAAAGGAATAGAAAAATATATTCTATTTTGAGAAAAATTAAAGAATAATTTTGATTGCATATAACCTCAGAATTCACTAACAAATTACAAGACAATATACTCAAAGAGACTTGGTCTTCCATCTGAAAGACAAGACACAACATAATGTAAAATAAAGTGAAAAGCAATGATAGAATGAGATGAGACGATGATTTTGTGCTTTGTTGGACCTCTATTTATAATTGCCTTCAATAGTTGAATCTATTTGTCTAAGACGTAAAATCTAGACTTTGTATAATTGATCCAAAATACATACTTCAGTTACAAAATTTAAGAATGCGCAACAAAATTTCACGTTGATAAATTTTGTATAGAGGTTCAAGGGATCAAAACCAATTTCAATTCACAGAGTGTTATAAAAACCCTTTTTTGGTAGTGAAAAATCTTGTAAATCTCCTGTAGAATAATTAGCTAAACAAAAACTTTATATTGTAGAAAGTCTAGCTTAGCAATCCAATGAGTCCCAATGCGTTTAACGATATATGATAAACGAGATCCATTAGACGATAGTAGTAGATAAGTTAATCAAACCATACATATATGATGTGTTCACTTGAAGAAAATTTACTATTCAGAGATGATTGAGAGCGAAGAAATGAAGTGATTCATGTGTTCACTTGAGAAGAAATGCAAGCGACGATTTGAATGGATTTGCGGGGTGCATCGTTTTTTTTATCACCTGCCAAAGTGAAGAGATTTTGAGGGATTGGTTGTGCAAAGTCTTACCCTCTACGTAATTTATAATTTCAGCTCCAATTATCACACATATTCAGTTCTAATTACAAAGAACTTTGTCCAAGATTTTTTTTTTAATAATAAAAACATGAGAAGAACAATGATTTATATGGTCACTATAGACTCACAATTAAGAACAAACTGGTTGAAAGATGAAAACAAAGTTAAAGAAGATGAAGAACAATTATTTGTTGGAGGCGTATTCGGTTCCAGACCACCCGTATTCAATTCTAGGCGTATGAGGAATTTACATGGAACTTGTATTTGGTTTCAACTTCCTTTTATTCGATTCCAAGCATCATGTATTCGGTTACCAAAATATGGTATTTGGTTCCAACATGATGGGTTAAGTGAGAGAACTGAAGGTGGTGGCGAGAAGGAAGCGAAGGACGCGCTTTTGAAGAAGCGTGGGTCGAAGAAGAGCTGCTGGGTTGTGATGGTGCTGCTGTTGTGGTGGTGGGTTGAAGGGGTGGTGAATCGAGAAACCAATGGTGGTTGTTGGTGTTAAGCCGTGTAGAATAGGGTCAATTAACATGGTAAAGTTGTGGTCGAAAATTTGTCGGCACGTTTGGTCAGGTTCATCGACGGTGACTTCATTTCTGACATTGAGTATCATTGATGAATTCCATTCTGAAAGTTTTTGTAAGTGGAACATTACAGTGTAAAAGTGGTAGAGAAAAGTGAGATTGGATTTCGATCTTTGAAATATCCAAGTGTCTAATTTGAAGGGTTTGACCAAGTACTAATAATAATAATAACCTTAATATTATTAATAATAATAATAATAACTAATAAAATTAATAAGAATAATAATAACAATAGTAATAACTAATAATAATAATAACAAAAATAAATAATAATAATAATAATAATAATAAATAATAATGATAATAATAATAATAAATAATGATAATAATAATAAAAAAACAGATTTCAATTATAATAATAATTATTATTATTATTATAATAATTAATAATAATAATATTCATATTAATAATAATAATAAACTAATAATAATAATAATAATAATAATTATTATAATAATATTAATAATAATAATAATAATTTAATAATAATATTATTATTTCAATTTACTAAATTACCGTTTTTTACATTTTAAAAATTAATTTTTATTTTTTGTACACTTATCAACGTTTTTACAATTATATATAACAATTATAATTTTATATTACTTTAATAACTAGGGGTATTTTGGTAATTTTCAATTTCTACCAATTAAACAAATATTTTAAAACTCTCACATCAATCAAATCCTACATTAATTCTCAAAAACTTTATCTCTAAATCCACTCACAATTACCTCTAAATTTATTCAAGTAAACACAACAAAATTTACCTTTAAATCCTCTCAATTTCATTCAATCACTCTCACCCAAATCATCTCTCTCAATCACCCTCAAGTAAACACACCCATAGAGATGACAACGGGACGAATCGGACACGGATAATGCCTACTCATAACTCGACCTGCTATATAAAATTGTACCCGCTATCCGTGCGAATACCTATTTAGAAAATACCCACAGGTATTTTAAAACTCGCAGATACTCATAGATATTCGCAAAAATTAAAAATATATTATATATATTTTTAAAATAAAATTTAAATAAAATTACAAAAACATATATATAATATAATATAAATTAAATTAAATATAAATATAAATTTAATTTAAATTAAATTTAACCTAATAAAATATAATTTATTTTAATTTTTAATTAAATTTAACCTAATAAAATATAATTTATTTTAATTTTTAATTAAAATTAATTAAAAATATATATAAATTATTATTATTTTATTTTTTGCGGGTAACGGATACCCGCGGGTCGGGTAGGATACTACCCGTACTCAACTCGTTTAGATGCGGGTATTAAAATACCTGCTACCCGTTACCCGCGAATAGTAACTACCCGTCGCAGATTTTACCCGCGGATACCCGTGCACGCAAATTTTTTTGTCATCCCTAGATACATAGTAGATGATTTCATTAAATGAGTTTTATGAAACAAACAATAGACTATTTTGGCAAAACACATCAGAGGAGTTCAATGATGTAGTGAGTAGATGACTTGTCATCTTAAGTAACACTTTATTTCTTTTTAACCTTATGATATTAGCTTTTCTCAAGCACTAAAAAACCTCTAATTTTTGTTGTTGATATGGCAATTTCTTAGCACTTTAGGTTTTTTCTTTTCTCTTGTTCGTGTCTTTCTTGTAAGGCTTGACATCCATTTTATAGTTGTTGCATTAGCTACCTGTATAAAATTCGAATCACAACTCTTCATTTGCAATCTTCTTCATATGGAATGACTTGATCAATTTCTTCAATTTGATTTTTAATTTGAATCTTCAAGACTTCAATTCTAAATCAATTGATACTCTTCAAGATATCTTTTTTCCTTCGTTAAGCTAAGACTTGATTTGAATTTTGCTTTATTCAAGGTTCATAATTGTCCTTTTAAGGGAACTTTGTGCAAATTGATTTTGCATTTGAATCATTAGAGCAATAATACTCTTCAATCAATTAAACAATTCATTCATTAATCAAATAAAATATTTGCCTAATGCTAATACTCTTGGACAGTTTGATTTGGAAAAATCTTCTTCTTCTAAAATGTAATTATCTTAAGATAGTTTTCTTAAACATTGCAATTCATATCATCTAATCTTTATTTCAAACATTTAGCTTAGTATATCATTTCACATAAATACTCAGAGATCAAAACATATACTAGATCATTAAATCACATTATAATTGTTTCAACTATTTGGTCGTTTGAAGCCTTAGTCTTCTATTGACTTAAACTGGGTCATCTAACCCTTTGGGTTGTCTAACACCTTAATAGTTCAACATAGTCACTTAGGTTGTCTAAAGATTTGGGTTGTCTAGTGCTTTAAATTGGATGATTACTATTGTTAGTCTTGTTTAACACTTTGACTCGTCTAACACTTTGACTTATCTAATCCTTAGACTTGTCTAGTGTTAACACTTGATCTTTGCATTATCTAGATTGAAATACAACAAAAACAATAGAAAAGACGGGATGAAGGGAAGGGGGGTGAGATTGAATAATGTTTTTAAATTCTTTCAAATCAACACTTAATAATTATTGTAGGAGGTTTAGACGTTTGTATTTTCAATAAAACGTTTTAGGAAAAACAACTTAATGAAACAATCAACTAAATACCCTTTGAATTTCGAATACGGTATGTAACTTTAAGATCTAACCTATTATAAAGGCGAAAATGGTTGGAATAAGTTGGTGGAGTGAGCAAGTAACTGCGGGCCGCAAAGAAGAGGGCCTATTATGTGGCCCAAATTATCGGAAGGACCCATAATGTAGTTTCCATCACACTAGAAATTAGGGTTTCGCCGTTATTCTCTTCGTTCCCCAGCCTCACTACCTATTTAATCCCCCCATTATCCTCCTCCCTACAACAGTTCAGATCACAGCTTTCAGTTTTTCGCATATTCGTATTCCGAAACCCTTCAATAATCCTTTCGATTTTCTTGTTCAAAGTTTTATTCGTTCGTTGATTTCATCAGTTTCGAGGCAGTGATGACTAGTTTATATACCATCAAACTGTGAAAGCTTAATGGAGCTTGTTGATGCCATCTATTTTCTCTGAGCCTTTTCTTTTTCAAACTTTTCTTTTCAAACGATTTTCGCTACTTTCTTTAGTGCCATTGATTTGAATTTTTGGTGGAAAACGTAGCAAGGCAACAAATTAGAGTCTCTGATTCGCCTAATCCATGACGCTATCAGTGCTGTACGTTGCCGACAACGATTTGGAGCTAATATTCTGGCATTGGCCGTTAACTTTTCCATAGGCTTGTGCATTCAAATGTTCCTACATCTTAAGTTTTTCTTTTTCTTTATTAATTTTTGTTAGGCTTGGTTCATAATTTAAATTAGAAATTTTGGTAGGATTTATTTTGCTAATTTTCGATAAGATATTTTAGTTTAAATTGTTCTAATGACTAATTTTAATTTTCCCAATTTAATTTAGTAGATTGTCTTTAATTCTTTTAGACTTAATTAATTTATTTTTAAAATTTTTCCAATAAAATATTAAATTATATATATATATATATATATAAAGAACAGGTTATATAGTAACGGTAAACCAAACAAGGAAGTTCGACAATCGATTTTTTATATTTTGAAATTTTCTTTTAAAAAAGTTTTTGATATCACAGTAGTTGCATATATTTTCTTTCAGGAGGCCGATTCAAAGAAGACAATAAGAAAATTTATTTCTTCAAATCACATGGATGGTAGCATTTAACAACGTTTCATTCTTTATGGTCATGCCAATTTTAGAGACAATTTTAAGATGGCCTATTGTTTTCATTTTATATATTAAGGCTTTTGCAAATTTTCCACTTATCTTTTAGGATTCTTTACAAATTTGATGTGTTCATCATTTTCTTTTCCTTATTCCATTTTCTATTTCCTTTGGTTATTTGTTATTATTTCTACACTATTTTACTCAGATATCCACTGGTATGGATTGTTTTTGTCATCCCTAATCATCACAAACACAAACAAGAGTCAACTAGCATAATAAACATAAACTCATCAATACAAGATATCAATAAATTTAATCATTAAGTCAATACTATGGTTAATGTCAACCTATTCTTCCTCTCACCACAAACCATGCTAACACCAAAAAATATCTACAACCATATGTCATCTTATATCAAACCGTGCCAACACAGACAATCTTCACAACCATATGTCATCTCGTACTGTATTACACCAAATCTGTTTACCAAAACAGAATGATTCGATTTAAAGACATATGGTTGCTCCTCAACGACATATGATTAAAAACTCCAATGTTGCTCATACTAGACACTATATTTAGTACAAGTCGGAATCCTACGAGTGAAAGTGGACATTCACCTAACAACTCAGCCAAACTTATCAATTAGAAGTTAAACACAGACAAACAATTGAAATTCTAAAAATAATAGTTTGCACCATAAAAAAACAGTCAAACATTATCACTTAAATCATCCGAGACATATTACAATATTCACCAAGCAACTACAATTATTCAAGTAGCTAAAATACACAATTTTTATCAAATCAAAATAAGACATAACAACCCCTGAAATCACTGCACGAAAAGCAAAAAAAAAAAATGAAACGTAAAAGAACATGAAAGGAGTGAACTTTCTCTTTCGGTAATCAGCAACGATCATAAGCAAGAGATCCGATGTTGTCAATTCAGGTTATGAAAAACACAAAAACGATACAGTAATAAAAAAACACAAAAACTCGTCAAAACAAAATAGCCAGATATTACCATTCAGTGATTTGCAAAATTTTAGAATCAAGAGAAGGCCACAAAATAAAAAATAAAAAAGAAAAAAGAAAAGAAAAGAAAGAGAACGTGAATACTCCACATTATTGGCAAGGAAGGAACGACCAGAATACTATAAAAAGGGAGGATTTAAAAATGGAATAGTATAAAAAGTTAGCATCTAAAAAGCAATTTAAAAGTGCAACAAAACTACTCAACAAGCTTCGTTATGGGAAAAACAAAGAAATAACTGCAAGAAAGTATGAATGACATAAGTCCTTGTTTTATTTCCCCTTGTCTCTTGACATGAAATCTAAATGTAAAATATATTAAAAAAATGCATAAATAAAATCTGTTGAGACAACATTTAAACACAAGTAACGCAATAAACATTAAAAAAGAACAAAATAAAATAAAATAAAAAAATGGGTTAAGTTCCTATTAAAGAAACCAGCATCAATTTTCTTTGTAAAAAGATTCCAAAATTAACGATATAGAAAAATTGCACCGTAATCTTCATCAAGCACCAGTTCTATTATGCCTCACATAGAAAAAGAAAAATAAAGGCAGCAACATAGAGATAATTGGAATACATCATTGCATGGAAAGGGAACAACACCTACACAGCAGGGACATAACTGAATACCACTGGTTTTTTTTACGTATCTAGATTAAAAATGCTTTGTTTTTTTATGTATATGGGCAAAAAAAAAATTATTATACATTTAAACAAGTCATGGGGTGTTCAAACAACTTCACATGAAGAAGTCATACCCATTGCACGACTTCCCTTTGACATACTAGTCAAAGGTGAAGTCATGTACCCCAAAACGATTTTAGGCCTTTGTAATCGATTACTAGACCTTGTAATCGATTACACAATGCTAAAGTCGTGCATGGGGACATAAGTTCACATGTAATCGATTGTAATATAGAAGTGTAAATGAGAAAAAACTCTCTAGCAATCAATTAACAGGGTTGTGATTGATTACCAGAAGTGTAAATCGAAATAAACTTTCTGGTAATCGATTACAGGTCTATGCTAATCCATTACCATAGGGTTTTAGTGTTAAAACAAAGTTTTTTTTTTGTTCTTGACTATCTGTGTAAGTTATGGTTGTTGATTACATGACAAACTTATTTACCTCAGAAGAAGTTGGTTGCCAATGTAATCAACAACCATAACTTAAATACATGGTCAAGAACCAAAAGAACTTTATGTTTTAAAACTAAAACCCTTTAGTAATCGATTACCAAAGGCATGTAATTGATTAGCAGAGAGTTTATCTCGAATTACACTTTTGGTAATCGATTACAATCGTGTTGTAATCAATTACTAGAGAGTTTTTACCTATGTACACTTCCTGTAATCAATTACTGCAAGGGTGTAATCAATTACAGGTGAACTCATGTCCCCATTGCACAATTTTAACACCGTATAATTGATTACGAGGCCTGGTAATCAATTACGAGGGCCTAAAATATTTTTGGAAGTGCACGATTTCACCTTTGACTTGTGTGTTAGAGGCACAACTTCTTTATGTGAAATCGTTTAGGGCCTTCACGACTTGCCTAAATAGATAATAATTTTTTTTTTGCCTATATGCATAAAAAACAAAGCATTTTTACCTAAATATGTAAAAAAACCGAATACCATCCCTACACAACATGACACTTACATGATATTATATCCTGCACCAGAACACAACCGATCTTTGGGAAGCAATACCCAATGAAATCATGTAGTACAACAAAAATCATGCCCTAAGTTCATGCAACAAGTGAAGCCCTAAAACTCTATAAATTCATACATATAAATATCTCAATCTAAAAATGATTGCAACTCAACAAAACGCATGCAACATAATATTTAGTGGCTTTAAATACAGTAACATGCATGGCATACCACACCATGTCCATGACTCATGGAGAAGTAATATGAAAAAGAACCTTACACATAATTAACAATCATATACACATAACTCCCATTACCTTCAATCCAAACAAAGAAACTCTTCCTCTCCTCTTCTCACTGCACTACCCTTAGTTCTCTCTTCTTTGTAGAATCTCTCACTTTTTCTCTCCTCTACTCACGGTTGTTTTGTTGTATATCTAACTCTAATTAACCTTCCTATTTAGACACCCAAAATTAGCCCTAGTATGTTGTACTCTAAACCCATCAATCCATAAAAAAAATGACAGAAAAACCTATTCTACTCCTCCTATTGGCCTAACGCTGCACTCTTTATTTTTCTCTTATTTATTCCCAAGTTGCCCTTGGGCCATTCCATGTGAATCCAAATATGTTGCCATTCACCAAAGTGATGCATCTATACGTGTGTCCCTTGCCAATCCCATGCATCGGTTTTGAGAAAGAAAAACACTAAGGTGTGTTCACTTGGGGTGATTGGGGGAGATGATTTGGGGGAGAGTGATTGAGTGGATTTGAGAGTGATTTTGTGTGTGTTTATTTTAGTAGATTTGAAGGTAATTGAGAGTAGATTTAGAGGTAAAGTTTGTGAGAATTAGTGTAGGATTTGATTGATGTGACAATTTTAAAAAAATTGTTTAATTGGTAGAAATTGTTAATGTTATATTTAATTGTAAAAATGGTTATAAGGAGAAAAAAATAAAAATTAATTTTTAAAATATAAAAAAATGGTAATTTAGTAAATTGAAATAATAATAATAATAGTAATAACTATTATTATTAATATTATTATTATTAATATTATTATTATAAAGAGAAAAAAATCATTATTATGATTATTATTAATTATTATTACTATTATTAATTATTATCATTATTATTAATTATTATCATTAATATTATTATTATTAGTTATTATTATTATTATTAGTTATTATTATTAATATTATTAATTATTATCTTTAATATTATTAATGATTATAAACATGTTTTTTGTTTTTATTTTATTCTGGTTTAATTACATGGACGTAAATTATTAAAAATAATTTAATGTTATTAAATTTTAATAAATAAAATTGTTAAAATAAATAAAATTATATATTTTTTTCTAATAAAATCCTTTCTAGCAAACCAACACTGTATATGATCATATGCTAGACTTGAAATGTACTATCTTCTTAGAGAAACTACAGAGTTTTGAGAAAATTTCTCAGAAATCCTTATATATTCATTGGTAGATTTATGGTGTTTGAGTTGAGCTCTCTTTGTTACTTTGATGACAGATTATGGATGGACACAAGTTGCACAAGAACAGCTTTAAGAATCATGCTCTTTCTCCTCCTGTGGTGTTGCCTCTCTTTCATTTCCATGGCAGACGTCACTCACCTCTTTAGCATCAGTTGTGGCTCATCCAACAAACCCCTCAGTCGTTGCTCCTTCACTCATACTATCTACCATACAGGGTCCCTACACCCATGCTCGTCTCTCTCACTCTCCATTCACTTACTCATTCCCTCTCACACCAGGCCCCAACTTCATTCGTCTCTTATTCTACTCAACCTCATACCAAAACTTCCCTCGCTCCTATCCTCTTTCTCAATCCAAGCAGGCCCCTACACCTTCCTTCAACATTTCAATGCTTCCCTCAACGCCGATGCCAATGATGATCCTACCCACCCTGGCATCCTGTTCAAAGAGTATTGCATGGACGTCCTCATGTCGGCTTATTGCTGCATGCACCTCTGCTGTCCTCACCGTTCCTCATGACCACCAACGGGATGAACATCATAACATGAAGACAAACCCAATGCAAGAACCATGGACGAAGGATGCAGCAAGCTTAAACCGTGCTTGGAATCGAATCCACCAACTTGTAACCGGATACAACACTTAAAACCAAAGGTTGTAACCAGATACAACCAAGGCGTAACCGAATACAGGTTTCTCCTTTCCTCTCACTTTGCAACGTATCCGAATACGCAAACCCATGACCGGATACAACTTCGTTTCTGCAACCGAAAACGCGAGCCTCTCCATCATCAACGCTTCTTCCTGCTTCAAGCTCAAGTCCCTCATCTTCAATGCATCTTCATCATCAACAACACCACCAGCCACGGTCGACGATCACCACACACCATTCTCCATTCATATTCATCATCAAATGGCTACCTTTCCAACCTCCAACCTGCAAAAAATTAATAACCATGGCAAGGGAACAATGGAATGGACAACTAACCTCAACAATGTCATCAGCGTATGCTCTCCAATGCACTCACCACACCCACAATTCTCAAGCACGCTGGAATCAAATATTGGAGCTTGGATTCGAGTACGGGGTATGTGCATGGTTTTTGCTTTTTCTCAACTGTTGTAGGAAGGGCATAAAAGCCATTTCGTTATAATTCACTGCAAATCTTCGCGTATGTGCGAGTGACACAAAAAGGTTAAATCCCGCAATTACGCTCAATTACTTGCTCGATGTTCAACGCAAGTGAACACAATTTTACTTTCAATTCATCGCCCTCTCATATGCATGAATAGTGTTTCACCCTCAAGTGAACACAGTCCAAAACATATTATTAAGTCCTAAACTGTAACAGTCAGGGTTCGAACCCAATTTAACACTCATGGTTAGCAACAATATGCACCAATTCAAATTCACTTACACTTATCCACATCACAAGATTTCAAAAATAAAATAAAATAAATAAATAACAAGAAAAAATATCAATAATAACACAAGTCAAAGTCATGCATACATGAAAATTAAATGCCTAAATTCATCCACTAAGCTATACCATATAAATAAAACACATATGATCCTTAATTAACAAATACTTAATATAATCCCATTATTAAAATTTTTCCAAACCTTACAACCTTCTTCTCTCTTAAATTATTGACGAATTTTTAAAATAAAAATCAATTATTGGTACAGTAACCAATCAATTTAAAAAAACTCATTAGTGACAAAGTGTCAATAAATTTTAGAAAATTTCAACAATTATTCTTAGATTTTACTATAAAATGGTCAAAGTCTGAGACTTTAATATCCATTTTATTGACAAAAGTTATTGATAAATACTTCATTAATAACAAAAAAATTTAAATACAAATGAAATTTATCATAAATTTATTATCAATAGATAATTTTATCAATAATTAATACTATAATTATATCTTACTAATAAATATTTCTATCGATAAATAAAATTTTATATTATCAGTAAATTTTTTTCCGTTGATAATTTATAGTATAGTTCTATGATTTTACTATTATAAATTATATTATTGTGATTATTTTTTTGTCACCATTAGAACAATAAAGTAATGTTATATTTAGTCTATATAACCAACAAGAAAGAAAATATATTTAGTACGCAGTACCTAGACGAGGAATGTGCTCTTTCAATGAAGAAAAGATGCTATAGTACGTAGTATATAGAAAACTAATATGCCCCCTCTTGGTATTGGCACTTGAAAAAAAGACAGAACCTTGAAGAATATTCCTGTGAGAATTCCTCTTGGGGAAGATCCTCTTTGTATTGTTTTCTCTATCATTTTATTTTGAAATTAACAGTCACTACTCTTTGGTTGTACTAGAAGTTCTACCAATGGATGTGTGCATGATCATAAACACAAGGTTGGTGGAAGGGATCCACAAGTTTTGGAAGTATTTCCTCAATTTTGTTGTTTACAATTGAGTTGGGTAAAATGACCGAT
The DNA here is from genome assembly GCA_027742785.1 of Vigna reflexopilosa. Classification (NCBI taxonomy): domain Eukaryota; kingdom Viridiplantae; phylum Streptophyta; class Magnoliopsida; order Fabales; family Fabaceae; genus Vigna; species Vigna reflexopilosa. The sequence continues at coordinate 23,472,477 of CM050932.1, forward strand.
TTGGACGAAGTCTTTAGTACGTCCATTGTTAGCATAACGTTGAATTTGTAAAAAATTCTGAGGTCAATATCGTTAGATAAAGTTCCTTCCATGGATACATAAACCCAAACTTTTTTGAAATATAATATAACCCTACATATCTTCTTTTTGTCATGACAAACTTCACTCTATTACCAATTTTCTCCATTACAACAATATCTACAGTACATCAAATAAGATCTCCAAAATCAGAATAACATCCAAGAAACAGAACAATCCCATAAAGATAAAAAAATTGAAAAAATTTAAAACAAGTCAAAATAATCAAACAAGAACAAAATATAACCCAAATGAGCAGTAGGAAACAACAAAACCTTGCTTCTAGCCTACAACGATGCTTCGAAACGGTGGTTGCAATGAAACCCTCAGCAAATAACGAATGACAGTTGAAAACAAACGACGACGATTGGAGGTTGAATGAACGGCATTCTAAAATGCTCTCTCACCTTAAAAATTGAATTTTTGAATTCAAAAATAAAAAACCTACAAGAAAAAAACTCAACTTCAACTTCGTCTATTTCCACGTTATTTTTATTTTAAGTTGTCCAAATGAATCAGGTGTCAAAGTTAAAATGTTATCAAAATATCATTATCCAAAATATTAAGTTTTAAACTATAACAACCAGAGCTCGAGCCCTTTGACTCACACCATAACCAACTTCACTTTCCCACTCAAGTTAACACTCATGGTTACGTACCAACAATATGCACCAATTCAAATTTACACACACTTATCCATATCACAAGTTTCCACAAAAAATAAAAATAAATAACAAGAAAAAAATCCATAGTAACACAAGTCACGCGTACATGAAAATTAAATGCCTATATAAATAAAACATATGATCTTAATTAACAAATACTTAATATAATCCCATTATTAAAATTTTCCCAGAGTTTACAACCGCCTTCTTCTTTCTTGAATTGTCGACGAATTCTTTTTAAATCAATTATTCACACAGTTACCAATCAATTTAAAAAATTTCATCAGTGACAAAGTCCTAATACATTTTAAAAAAATTCAATTATTATTGATAAATTTTATTATAAAATGATCAAAGTCTAAAACTAAAACTTTTAATATCATTTTACCGACAAAATTTATTAATAAAACTATCTACTAATAACAAAAACTTTAAATACAAATAAATTTTATCGATGAATCCATTATTAATAAATATTTTTATCAATAATTAATACTATAATTTAGTGACGATGCGTTACTAATAAATATTTTTATCGATAAATAAAATTCTATAATCCATCAATAAAATTTTGTTTTATCAATAATTTTTTTTCTATGTATAACTATAATTTTGCTGTTATAAATTATATTATTCTGTCATTATTTTTTAACAATAAAATACCTTTTAACAATAAAGTGTTGGATAAAAATTGACAGAAATAGGAATAAAATTTCTTAAAACGTGTACATTTACAATTTTTAAAGACTTAAAAATACTGTTATATTTAGTTTATGAAAGAAAATATATTTATTATGCTGTACCTAGAAAAAGAATGTGCTCTTTCAATGAAGAAAAGATGCTATAGTACGTAGTATATAGAAAACAAATGAGGTCCCTCTTGAAAAAAAGACAGAACCTTGAAGAATATTCCTGTGCGAATTCCTCTTCGGGAAGATCCTCTTTGTATTATTTCCTCTACTTTACCATTTTATTTTCAACTCCAAGAACCTTGTCTAAACAGTCCGTAATTAGTTGCAGTACAGTATTGGTTGAAATTAAATCTAAGTAACAAAGTATTTTAGTTAATTTTTAAATAAATAAAAAAATTTATGTCCATATACCTAATATTATTTATTTATTATTTGTTTATATACAAATTTTATATCGGTCTACTCAATATTAACACTGTAAAAATAATTAATTAAAAGTTATTTCACGGCTTAATCTTATAGGTTATAGGGTATGTTGTCCTTCGTTTTTGTGTAAGTTCGTTATGTGTAGACATACATAAATCAAAACAAAATAAAAAATATATTTAAAAAAAATCAGTAATAGATTAGCACAAACCGAAACATATAACTAAGAATAAACTTCAATAATTACTATAATCAAAGTCAATTTCCTCTCTGCCTATTTTAAATAATTTTAAATTATTTTGAAAATCATAATAAATAGACTTTTATTATCCAAAAGAACAGTTGCCTATTAATCAATAGGTTTGAGTTGAATTCAGAACCAAATCATATGATTAAGAATAGGTTTCAATTATTACAAGAATCAAAACATATTCTCCTACTAGTTTTTGATAATTTTAAATTATTCCCGATGATAATAAATAGGCTTCAGTTAACTAGAAAACATATGCCTATTCCCTTGTTTCCTATTTTTAATAATTTTAGACAATAGTCACATATAGGCTTTAAAATGTTTTAACAAGTGAAACATATTCAATTATAGATTTTAGTTTTCTCCTATAATATGTACCTATTCCTTTATTTTTTATTTTATTTTAAATATTTTATAAATATTTTGAGTTGTAGTTGTTTTACCAACTAAAACTTCTTTTTAAAGTATTAGGTTTCGATTAAAAACCCAAGTCTAAAACCAAAGTATAATGTAAAGAAAAAAAAACCGATGTTAAAGAGTTTCCTTGCATCATTATCTTTTTTTTTTTTCTTTTTCATGTTGTTTTTCTCTTCTCTTCTCTTTTGTTCTTTCGTATAGTTATTTAAATTTTTAATTATATAGTTTCATTCAATTAGATCTAGAATTAGGATTTATGTATTCCTATTCTTTTTAAGTCTCATTTTCTTAACTATGATAAGTTTTATATAAGATAATTTCAATTACAAAAATACACTACATTGAGTCTTCCTTTTCAATTTTAGAGTGTTATTTACTTTATTAAGGTACAAGGTATTTATCATAATATCATTCTTTGAACTCTACTATGTAACAAATCATTATGTTTTTTTTTCTTTTTACGTGAACTTTACGTTGTTAACGATTTAGACATCGTCAATAAAAAATATCAAATTAAACAATTTTTTTTTTTAAAAAAAGATCACTTTGAATGAATACAGAAAAAGCTCGAAGATCACTTTAAACAAAAGTGACGAATATAGAAACCAAAATAAATATTAAACCTTTAAAGATTTTCAGAAATTAAAAATATAGTCATGATGTCACCTATGTTTTGTTTTATGAAAATATTTTAATTTCAAGATTTGTATAGTGAGTTAATGTAAAATAATGATTGCTTAATGAATAAAATTAAAGATGAAAAAAATACTGTTCACATTTCTTTCATTGCAGAAAAAACTATAACCTACTCTAAGGATTAGGATTAGTGTAAAAAAAAAAATCCTTATAGTCTTTTAGTCAATGAGAATATGATGTAAGAAATTTTATAATGACATGATTAGAGTTATAGCAAGTTAATTTTTTCTTTTCCAAATTTTAAAGTTTTCAGGATGGTAAATTCTACGTAAACGATAATATTTCATAAACAAAATTAACATAATTGTAAGAAAAATATATTAGGTAAAGTTGATGTGAATTTTAACCATGAGGTACTTGGTCTTAAAACTAACAGGATTCTTATGATCTAACATTTGAAGAATATTTATATATTCATAAGTCTTTTACATCGTTTAAGAAAAATAGGTATAGGAAAGTGTTGAATTTGACCATTTCCAATTCATCTGGCTAAGAAAAAGAAGATACACGAAACCCTATGTGTGAATGGATATTTAGCTTTTTGGGTATACCATGAAACTAATCGTGTCTTGACTCTGTCTAATTTAGACCTAAAAAAGTGGCAATTATGTTTCATGATGTGTATGAACTTTACAACAAAATTTTGTTCTTCAAATTTTATTTCCATCTCTCCTCATTGATTTTTGTTTAGAATAAAGTTTTTTTAACAATTTTTTTTCATAATTTTTTTATAACCGTGTAATTCGTAATTGATTTGTTTTAAATATACGAATTAATAAACCAGTGATACATTAAAAATTGTTAAGATATAATGATAATTTTGTTTATCCACACAATACGAAACCATTAGCTTTGAAACAATCGAATTATTTTAATTTCTAAGTGAAAAAGTATCAAAGTCAAGAAATCTAATTGGAAGAATTTTTCCACCTTTGAATAGGAGTGTATAAAATACAAAAAGACTATAAAATAGAAAAGAACTATAAAATAACTCAAAAGTATTTGTAGTCTGTGGTTTTGACGATTATAGCAAAATATCATCCATTTTAATTTTTTTAGTGAATAATAAAAATAATGAAATAAATGTATTTTATACAAAAATTAAAAACTGTACGAAGTAAAGTAATTAATTCTTATATTCCCTGGAACAAAAGTAAAATTACCTAAATTAGTGTCGTAATTTGAATATTACAAAGGTTAGGATGAGGACACATCCTAATAAGAAAAGAAGGAGAAAAACTTAAGAAATGATTGTAAAAACATTTTTCTCTAAAGAAATGTTTAGGATTTTAAAAATAGTTTGTTTTTATTTTTTTGTTTATATTTTTAAACTAGGTAAAAACTAAGTAAAAACTATCTGAATTAGTATAAAAATGGTCAAATATAACAATTAATTAAAATTTTTATTAAATTGATCAGTTAAGAAAATTCTTTAAAAAATACAACCTGACACAAATTTAGTTCATATAAAAAATTGACATAATTTCTAACCCAAAACAAATAATAAAATTATGAATTTTCTTTTATCATAACATATTCACTTTTTTTTTTTATCTTTATTTAATATAAAATTTAAACTCCAATTAGATTCTCAACATGTGCAAGTTCTATGGTGATATTAGGATGACAAAAAAATAAAGTAACTTTGAACTCACCTAATAGTTAGGATGAACCCTAATTTTTCATTGAATAAGGGTAAAATGGTTTTGGGGTAGAAATGTGTTGCTTCTTTTGTACGTGTAAAATAAAATAATTAAATAATAACGTACGTTTATCACGTGTTATATTAATTCAAGATATCTTAAAATGTGTTAATTATTCAATAGTCCAGCCATATATAAAAGTAAATTTTAGACGTAATTGGTTTAATACCATACTTTGTGAATCACGTTTAGAGATTTTGAGGTTGGTTAGGTTTAGCTTACGTGGCTGTGTACATAATTTATCGTGGTCTTTTATTATTTATATTTATTGATATTATCTCTTAACAAAATGGGAGTGTTTGCATTAAAAACAATATTTTTTTAATGAAAAAAATAAATACTAAACATAAACATTGAATATTTAGAGTGGTAATATATATTCATATAAGATTGTTTAACTCGACAACATATATATAGAATATTTTTTCATTCATTTTCGTGGATTTCGTCGTTCATCAATAAGAAATTATTAAGCTAAAAAGATAAATGACAAACTGGTGTGTAAATATATATACTAGGATTAAAACCATGAGACCGATAAATATAAAGCTGAATAATTATATTACTTTTGCAAAAATAGTTAACATTAATTTGTATTCAGTAGAAAACCTCCCAATCTTTGCTTCAATATCAGAATATATGCATACGATTTCGTCTACAAGTTGGTTTACTAATACATGATAAGATATAGTATAAGGGCTTTCATCAACTTCGTATTACCCTTAACTACAAGGAAAACAACATTCGGTTGTCGATGGATATACAAGATTAAGCATAAGTTAAATGGGTTAATAGACAAATGATAAACTTAACTTGAAGGCCTAGAGTACCTTGAAACCTTTGCACCTCTGACCAAGCTAATCATCTTATATCTTCTTGTTGCTACTTCCAATAAATGGATCTTAAAACAACTCAACGTCAACAATACGTTTTTTTTGCATGGTGACCTACATGAAGAGGTGTATATGAAGCTTTCACTTGACCTCACTTCCAATAAATCAAGTCAAGTAGACAAACTTTTAAGATTTTTGTATGAGCTAAAAGTAAACTGGATGACAATGGTAAACACTGTTTTCTTTTATCCAAAAACTATAATGGTTCTAGTGCTAACAATGCACTATTTTTGAAACATGATGTTTGTCACACTATTATTGTCTTAATTTACTTAGATGACATTGTTCTCGCGAGAAACAATGCTTATGAAATACAATATATTACTACTCTCCTGGATTATATCTTTTATATAGAAAACTTAGGCAATCTTACGTACTTTCTTGGCTTATAAATTACTTGGAACAATATCAAGATCCATCTTAGTCGGAATATACTCTTGATCTTTTTCAAGAAATTGGGATGATGAATTGCACACCTATACCTACTCCCATGGTGCATTCCTTCTGCTTAACCAGTCAAGGAGTTCTCCTCGTCAGGTGCCTCATCTATCTAACAAATACAAAACCTAACATAGCCTTCTCCATCAATAATCTTAGTCAATTTGTCCTTTCTCCTACCACCTTGCATCAACAAATTGCTAACATTATTCTTAGATATCTCAGGGGAACTCCTAATAGTAGTATATTTCTCCAAAGTAGCAACATCAATAAGCTAAAAGCATATAGTGATTTTGACTCGAGCACCTGTCTTGAATCTCGAAAATCCATCACCAGTTACTCAATTTACCTTGACAACTCCATCATTTCTTGGAAGCCGAATATCATGCATTAGCTATAATGACTTGTCTATTCTCAAGGATCTACGTATACTTATTATTCAACCTTCTATTGTTTATTGTGACAATCGTTTCACGATCCAAATTGCCTCCAACCAAGTGTTTCACGAGAGCACCAAACATATAGAAATCAATTTCCATATCGTTAGGGAATCAACGACAACCTCTTAAAGTTTTTACCTTTATCCTCCATTCTCTAAGCTGATGATCTTTTTTATCAAGCGTTTACCTCTAGTTTATTTCAAACACCTTCATTCCAAGCTAAGAATGACTAACATATACTACTAGCTTGAAGGGGCCGATAGAATCATGTTAGAGTCTTTTGCATTTTCAGTCTTTGTTCTAATGCTTAAGCGTTGACCTACTCGCTTAGCATTTACAACATGTTTAATTTTTTTTTCCTCGTTTTCCCTATATCTCTCTTTTCACCTTTAGGTGTTGTAACAAATAACTTTTAACACTTTTGTATTATCTTCTGGTTCTCTTAGCAATCTTCTTAAGTCTTTATGGTTTCACATTTTGTTCATTTCTTTAGCTTTCTCTTTTCTTATATTTTCACTCATTATATTTGCATGTGTTTCGCTATTATATTAGTCAATTCTTTTTAGATAATGAATTACAACTATAATCATGTTACATATCATTCATTCAATCCTTCACTAATTCACTCTATAAGTTCATTTATTCACTAGATGAGTTACATTAGAGGTATACTCGCTCAACAAATAGATGATTTGGTCAGAAACTCAAGCCTTAGAAATAATAACATGAAAATTTGCCCAACAAGGCTAGGCTCACTTGGTGACCAAACTTTTCTTGCCTTTCTACCATTTTCAAAATTTACTTTTGCTCAACGACTTATTCACTCACCTAACAACTTATACCATAAGAACTTGTTTAAATCAAGTTCGCCCAACAAGCACTGACTTACCCAACGAGTAAAAGGTCTAAGAGCTCTACGTAATCCTACTTTTAACTCTCGCTTGATAAAGATTTGGTTCGTCCAACGAGTGTGCATAAAACCAAAAATGAAACATTCATATCAATTTGTACAATTGGTTCTAATGGATCTTTTTATCCTATATCCAAGTCATAAGTAATACCAAATTGGTTCAAAATGGACAATTAGAAGCCAATTATACAAACTCATATACCTATTCTCAATATTTCATAGATCAAAGATATGAATTCAACTTATGTTTTACAACACTTCACTCAATAATGTTCAACCATATTAAACTAAATCAAGAAATTTAAAATCAAACAATCATACCATTTCATCAAAGATCAACACACACGAAAAGGTTAACAAGTTAAATCAAATGTAAAAAAAATAAAATTAGCTACTTACCTGGTATAGATGAATTTTTACTCTAAGATGTTCATAAAGATTTATTTGTCATTGATGATCTAACTATACAAAAAAAAAAAAAGAAATCTAAGCATATCCTTATAATCATAGAGATACAAAGATTCACTTTGAGTTATTTTGAGTAACATGTGTTGAACCATATAGGCTACTTGCAACTCAAAAAGCTAATTGACCTAAAAAAGGTGCAAAAGGTGAACTTACTTTGTTCTTAACTCTAGTCAGATGGATGTGTGGAGTTCTTTGCAAGGATCATTGATGAATGCATATTTATTCTCTCAGTTACATTCTAATCTTAGCTTCTTAATTGATTTTTTTTTGCTTAAAGGATTAATTTTAAATGAGATTTGTTATAATTAGGTTTATTGAGCATGAGATAAAAAAACATGTTAAAAATAACTTTTCAGTTGCATAAATGTTCATTGGATAGGTGTGTTAGTGTAGTTGTAGCTAAGTTGAAGTCATGGAGGTGTGGAAATAAATTGATTAAAGTTTCATAGCACCTTAAAGATTAAACAAAGAATAGAAAATTATCAAAATCACAAAAACTCAAGTTAAGAATTGCATGAAGAAGGCAAGAAAAATATGAAAAAGTGAAGAAGATTGGCTTAGCCAAACTGAATTTGGCTAATCAAGAAGAAAGAAAAGACATCAAAAATTGGACCTTTTGATTTTCTCTATCTTTTTCCAGAAAAATGGCTTTGATAATTGATAAATCTTGTGATAAAACATATTTTGGACAAATATATCTTTATATATTTTATATGATATTTTTAAATAATTATTTTTTAATTATATAAAATATAAAGAGATAATAATTACCAAATCTTTTGAAATTTGGCAAAATCTTTTTAAATGTTTTTAAATCTCTATAAAAAATATATATATCTTGAAGATATTGGATTTATTTATAATATAATTATAGGAGATTACATTAACAAAAATAAGTTACAAAAAGTCCAAAAGAAAAAAAACAGAACTCGATTTTTATATAAAGAAACTTATGAAAACACATTAGAGGTAGGGGTGGGAAAAATTAACCAAACTGAACTTAACTGTTAAATATTTCTATCATACTATACTAAATATACTGAACTATTTACAATAAAAACTGAATTGAACCATTTTATAGTTTAGTTTTAAAAAACTTAACCTCTAAAGTTGTAGTTCAATTAATTGCTCATTAACTTAAAGCTACTTCGTTGATGAAATGCATAGTAGCACATAGGCACATTGGTTGAAGGTTGAGACAGGTCGATCCAGGCTATTGGTCGAGATGCATTAGCCAAGCCGAATGTCGAGAAGGGTCAGGTTGGGTCGTGATTTAAATTCAACTGTATTTGGCCATGATCAAAATTTGGTTGAATTCGACAAAGTTGGCCACAGTCAAAATTTGGTCAAATTCGATCGAGTTATCCCCTACCAAAATTTGGCCGAATATGATCGAGTCGGCCTTAGTCAAAATTCATCCAAATTTGACCAAGTTAGACCAAGTTGAAATTCAACTAAATTCGACTTAGTTGACCCTAATAAAAATTTGGCCTAATTCGATTGAGTCAACCATGACCAAAATTTGTTTGAATTTGGATGAGTTGACCTCGAAAGAAATTTAGTCGAATTAGGCTAAGTCGATCACAATTGAAATTTGGTTGAATTTGACAGAGTCAACCATGTCCAAAATTTGGTCGAATTCAACTAAGTTGGCTCGATCAAAATTTGCTAGAATTTGAATGAGTCGATCCTGACCAAAGTTTGTTTTTATTCGAATAAGTTGACCACAACCAAAATTTGGCCGAATTCGGCCGAATTGGCCTCGTCTAAATTCATTAGAGCCAACCTCACCCAAATTTAAACAGATTTGCCCGAGTCGACCACGATTGAAATTCGGCCAAATTTGACTGAGTCAGTCCAACAAATTTCATAAGAATTTGACCCAATTAGTCCTGAGGAAATTCAACAAAATTCGTCCAAGTTGACCGAATTTGACCATTGGGTGTTAATTTTCTCTTTTCTTTAATTTTGTTTTTAAAAATTCAATTCAATATAGTGCAATGTAGTTTGATAGAACAAAAAATAATCCAGTTCAGTTTGTTTAAACTAATTTTAAGTTTAGTTCACTTCAAGCAAACTACTTTTTAGTTGACAATAGCTTTTGAAAGTTTAGTTCACTGCAGTTCATTTTGTCCGTCCCTAATGGGAGGAGCTTAGGAACCCTTTGAAGGACCTAATTCCATCCTCTCCTCTATTATCTTATATTATTATGTTAAATCTCTATAGATGATTCTACTATAATCTCTTAACTGTATTCTAAGGTTATAATGAAATAATTTCTTTATTCTTTTTAATATTGTTGTGGTTTTCGTTTATCTATGTCTTTTTGTTTTTGAATCAAGTAAAAAGTAATGATTTTTTCATTATAGCTAATTAACGAGATGTTTTAATATATATGCTTATTGATCATATGAGTTTAAGGTTTTTAAATTTAAGAGACTATACTTTCATTTAATTTAAAAAATGTCTCATGATTAAATGAGTTTTTACCAATAATTGAAACTTTACTTGGATTAAAGGTAATCACTTTAACTAAAATTAATCATTACTTTGGTTAATTAGTTTTTTACATGATAAAGAGATAAAAGAATAAAAGTGATTAAACATAGTAAAATTTGATTGAGATTGTACTTTTGTTGAATTTACTATGAATAATCTAAAAAGTTTTCACTTTTAATTGAAGTTGTACTTTAATTAAAAGTGAAAATACTAACAAATTAATTGAGATTTTACATTGATTAATTTAAAAATCTAAGACAATAATTAATTGAATAATAATATTTAGATAACCAATATTGAATCCTATTTTGTAAATGTAATTGAATCAACCTATTTTCTTTATTATTATTTTTATTTTTTCTTTGATTTATTATTTTGGTATTTAATTATTATTTATTTTATTTATCTTAGTCTTCTTCTATTACTATTATTATTTTATTTAATTAATCTCTTTTAATAATTTTTAGAAGAATTATGTGTTTGTTGAGAAACGATTTTAAATTATTTTATTTATACTGATATCTTTTGTTGCTATTTTAATAATACTAAAAATTTTATAGTTTAATAATATTAATTCAATTGTCAACGATGACGTTATCAATTAGTTTTACGGCTTATAATCTTTTGAAATGATAAATAATGAAATCATAAATCTATGAAGAAGGTAAAGGAAAGTTTTAGAATTTTTTTTAAAAGATTTGTAATTTCTATATCTCGATTAATGAAATTTTTATTTATAATATAGTATTTTAAATAGTAAAATAACTTAACGTCAAATTTTATTTTTATTAAAATCAGTCCTATTCTTAAATAAAAGAGCACCAAAATTGTGATCTAAATTACAACTAAACCTAAATTTTGAAATAAAATCCACTCATAAAATTATTAAATAAGGTAAGAATGTATATAACTCCGTAAAACAATGCATTTCTAACCAACATTTTTTATTGATTAAAATGTATTAAAAGCTATAAGATTCATGGAGTTAAAACGATGTGAACTCAAATATATAAATTAAAAAAGGTGTCAAATACCCACGTGCCATTCCAATATATCCTTTTTAAATAAATTATTACGTTATTACAAAATACGAGGGTGAAATCTCAAAATCGGCAACTATTGTATTCATCTAAATTTCATGGCTACGTTGGAAGCCACAAACTCCAAAGCAAACTTCGAAATTAACAACAGCCTCAATTTGCAACATCAAACTCAGACAAACACACACAAATTTCTCTTCTTTCTCACACACAGAGAGACAAATGAAAAGCTAATAATATCTTTAGCAACAAAACCATTGAGAATAACTCAAAGCCATGGCTTTTCTCCTTCCCAACCTTCAACCTTCCCTTTTAGCCCAATCCAAATCCAAAGACAAATCAAACCTTCACCAAAACCAAACTCTTTCACCTCAAAAACCCCCTTCTCACTTCCCCATATCTTCTTCCTCTCTCCATGCTTCCACTGTACAAGTTGCACAGCTCAGCACACCACAAGACAATAAGCACCCAAAGGATGAATTCTACCTCAACCTTGGCCTTGCTGTTAGGACCATACGTGAGGACCTTCCTTTGATCTTCATCAAAGACCTCAACTATGACATTTATAGGTATCTTTCTCACCCCCCATCTGCCCTTCTCTTCAATTTCTTTGCTCTCTGTGCTGGTTTCCCCCCCCCCCCCCCCCCCCCCCCCCCCCACTTTCAGACAAGATTCTAATAGAGTATCTCATCCCTTTGTAAATATAATTTTCAATTCAAACTTTCATTCTTTCTTGATATCTATTGTCTTTATATTGCCAGCTAAATTTGGTTTTGGTTAGCCACTTAAAATGCTAAATTTGAAGGATTCTTGAGAGAGGATGAAAGAAGTAACCTCAGTTGCTAACAAAAAATCAGCATCTAATTTTGTGTGGATGTATATAACAAATCCTAAATGCTTTTTATATACCATTGGAAAGACAACCATGCTTGTTTACTCTCAGTTTTTTCATTTTTTAGAATTTGATACAATTAATGTGGTTTTCTTCTCTTGTTTTTTATATATTGAGTAGTTTGTTAGAGCAAAAAAACAAAGAGCAGGGGGTTAAACCTGACCAGTGAAGCGTTTTGCAATGAATTGAAGGGAAAAGGGTCTAACAAAATGTATATATTAGAAAAGTTATCACAATTATATATATTGCATGCTTGGAAGGGGGAGTTCCTTGTCCAAACTTTTACGGAATTCCCATAGGAATCCAAATATATAGCTAAAATTGTTATAGATGTAATGTGATGTATCCTTTTTCTTCTATTAAATGTTATTACTATTTTAAGGAGGTTTGCACTAAAATTTGATAATTTCAGGGATGACATAACATTCATGGACCCCACGAACACATTTACAGGGATTGAAAATTACAAATTGATCTTCTGGGCATTGAGGTTTCATGGCAAAATCTTGTTTCGTGAGATTGCACTTGATGTGTACAGGGTGTGGCAGCCTTCAGAGAATGTGATATTGGTGAGGTGGAACCTTAGGGGAGTGCCAAGGGTTCCATGGGAAGCCAAAGGAGAGTTTCAGGGCACTTCAAGGTACAAATTGGACAGAAATGGCAAAATTTATGAACACAAAGTTGATAACTTGGCATTCAATTTCCCACAGAATATTAAACCAGTTTCAGTTTTGGATTTGGTAAGGGCAAGCCCTGCAAGTCCAAATCCTACATATTTGTGGGGTCCTGTTGACGCCTACTCTTCTTCATGGATAGCCTTTTACAAGGCAGTTAGGGAGACATTGGATCAAGAAGGGAGTTTGCTCCTACAAGATGGTCTAGCTACATGCTCATAGCTACGTATGAGCTAGCATTTGATGTTTTATTGGTAATTATGTATACATTAGAGTTTCATAAGTTAGGTATAAATACGATGAATTTGTTCCGCTGCATAAAATGGTTTATCTTGAAGGACAAGAGTGTATATAGATAGGCAGGGATGGAAAAATGAAAACTTTGTTGTTTGGAGGAAATGGGGATTCCTATGTTTTGTGAGTTTATACAAATGATGATATATATCTATTGCAGTAATCTTCTGAAATTCTATTTTCTTTGTACTATTATTGCTCTGATGCATACAGCAGATTTCATTCTCCACGTGAACATAGATCACACTGAGTTCCTTTCACTTGATAAAGAACTCCTACACCTACTTTTGACAATATTATAACCTAAAGCAGTATCCACATTTTTGCAATTGTGTATAAAATATATAACAATTGGGTATTTTCATCTCTGTTGACTCACACCAAGACGTACACAGAAAGGTAACCACAGTGGTTTGCCACATAGAATTTGTGCTTACAATGTTTGATTACAATTACATGGATTGCCACAGTTAAACTATATAACCCATGTCACCAATTTCTTAACTTGTATCTAATGTGCTTCTATCAGCCACTTGCTTCATCTTTTCTCGAGCTATCGTCAAATGAAATTTAATTACTTTCAACGTCTCTTCTCTTTTATTGAGGCTTTTGTTCACCAACTCTACACTGGATTCCCAGGGTAGATAAGGTAGGTGATATAAGGGGAACCTGATCGTATTCAATTTCATAAGGTGTAGCCTTGATAGTCGTGAGATATGTTGTATTATACCACCATTCTGCCATTCTGCCAGTGGAAGCCACTTCCCCCATTTCTAAGGTGATTCATTACACATACATCTGAGATAGGTTTCTAAACACCTATTCATAACCTTCTTTTGCTCAGATTTGAAGGCGATAACCTCTGGACAATTAGACCTGCACCCCTTGTATCGCCATAAATTCCTGCCAAAATTGGTTAACAAATACTGAGTCCTTATCACTAGTTATAGTTTTAGTTTCAGGAAATTCATGTTATTAAAATTGAAATAATCATGTTTGGACAAAACTAAGATGGAGGAATTAGTTTCTTAATAAAAATTGAACTTTTAAAATTTTTCTCTTTTTCAAATCTGACTTCTCAATAAAAAAATTATTCCTGTAAGGTAATAGTAGATAAATAAAGAGTATAAGGAAAAATAGTTTTGTACAAGTAATTTTATAGTGGTTCAGATTAAAAGACTCTATGTCCAATTGTTAATATCTCTAAGGAGGGATTAACTAATCACTAAAATAAATCAAAACATACAATCACAAAAAAGATAGAGTTTAGGTATAGAAAACATCTCTCTTGAAGACACAAGAGATGAAAAACATCTTTCTTGAATCACACAATGAATGAAACATCAACATTGAGTCATAGAGGATGAAGAGCTTTTCATAAGAATAACAACAGTCAATCACTCAAGAACACCACACCAAGTTTTACAAACCCTTTCTTTCACAAACATAGAGAATTTTTCTAGCACTCACAACTCTAAATCTCTAAATGAAAAGTTATTTTAAAAATTAGGTTTAGCCAAAATATATAAATTCTTCCTTTTGAAAATTAGGTCAAGAAACCAAAGAGTTGATAATCGATTATTTTAAAAGATAATCAATTATCACAAAAACTTTTCTGAAAGCATTTTTTTGATGTGATATTGGAAATTGATTATCATAGAAACTTCTCCAAAAATATGAATTCATTTGGATAATCGATCATCACTAGAGTTAATCAATTATCACAAAATGTTTTGAATTATTTAAAAAACTTTTTTGAGTGATCTTTGTACAATGCTACTTTGTGATTCTATAAACTAAGTCGTATACAAAATTTGTTTATAACATGACTCATTACAAAAACTTAATTCCAAACATACTAAAGTAAAAGTCTTCCAATATTTTTTGTTCTTAGACTTGTTTTTATCATAATCAAATTTTCCTTATCCTCATCATTTTTTCTTTTACCAATAATCTCCCACTGCTCTCCCTTTTTTTTTCTTCTTTTTATCAAAATAAGTTTTAAAGCTTTTTGTATATGATCATGATCAAATAAATTAACATTTTAATTTTATTTTATGATGAAAAATACATATATTTAAAATATGTGAAAAAAAATTAAATATTTTAATAACATCCTGAAAAGATGTTACATAAACTAACATTGATGTCTTCTCATAAAAGTTGGGATAAAACAGATTACAAGAAGGTGGAAACAAAAAAATAAAATAAAGACAACAACCTAAAATT
The DNA here is from genome assembly GCA_027742785.1 of Vigna reflexopilosa. NCBI lineage: Eukaryota > Viridiplantae > Streptophyta > Magnoliopsida > Fabales > Fabaceae > Vigna > Vigna reflexopilosa. The sequence goes on from CM050932.1 coordinate 23,488,181, forward strand.
ACAGTGCCCAAACATGTGAAAATCTTATACACATTTACGCAATTATTTATATAGTTAAAAACAAGAGAAAAGAAATGAGCCTTATCATTAACCAGGTTGCAAGGTGATTTCAATATAGTATTCAACTTTCTTATTTTTACTTGAAAGTTAAACTCACCTTTAAATTTCTAATATTATTTAAAATATATAAAGTGAAAAAGAAATGTAGAAAAATGGATAAATATATTGTGAAACAAAATAGCAATTTGTTTGGAAATTCTCTTAAAGTAGAATACGCCTAAAACTAATTTTTCACAACCTTTTAGTAAGTACAAAAAACCACAATGGACCAAAAAATTGACATGAAACAACCCCAAAATCCCAATTGGATTCCACTAATAAAACTGCCAAGGAAAATGGTAATTCTAAGATAGATTAATTGAAAATGGAAAAAAGAAAGTGCCACGATGGCTAGGATTCAAAAAGAGCCAAGCTACAATAACTTTTTTTTTTCTTTAACTGAATAATCAAATCACTAGTTGAAGAAGCTTTATGTAATGGGAAAGAAGCTGGAGTCTTGGAATTGCAAAGACATAATAGACAAAAAAAATAGCCAAAATGCTAGGTAAAAGATAAAGATACTTTGAAAATATTTTTACAACATTTTAACACTATTTACCTATTATTTTATTATTGATCCATATTGATGTTTATAATTATTATTATTAATTGTGAAATAATTTAGACCAATCACTTTAATAATATTAAAATATTATAAAAAAATATTGTCTAATACTAAAAGTAAATCTATAAAAATTTAACCTAAAATGAATAATATCTTACAATGTGTAAAAATATATGTGTGTCGAACGTTTCTAACATTATAGTTATCATAGATAAATCACACGTAGTACGGGTTTGCATGACAACATATTGTCAACACAAGTTCATAAATTATTTTTTAGGTAAGACATCTTTTCCCACTATGGATGCACGTCATTCCATTCTATGAGCCCATTTTTGCTTTTCTGACTCCATCTCTATCTTCATGTCGAATGACCTAAATACCCTTGGCTACCATAAAGTGTTTTTGGCATGCCATCCAAAACCACTGCAAAGTATTCAAATTAGTAATTTCCAACATGCATAAATTCTCAATCCAGATTGCAGTATCTTTTTGCAGAAATAAAAATTCTTCAAGGTTTCACTGAACAATATATCATAAGGGTAGCGAAATTCGACCCCTATGTGTTTTCTTTTTAAATTAAAGAATTCTGCATAAATAATTAGTATTTAAATGTGAAAAACATCCAGATCCGGTGTTATTTGACTGTTTTATGTAATGATCATTAATTTCAAATTGTGAGATGAGAATTAGAGAGATTTATGGTACGATATATTAGAATCATTTTTTATTATTTTAATGTTTGAGAGAAATTTAAAAAAAAAAAGTTATTCTTTTAAGGTTTTTGTAATTTTTAAGGAATATTGATTCTATTTTTTTCTTAGTGTTAGGGAGAATGGTATTGTAATTTTATCCTTTAATAAAATTACATTATTATTTATTATTTGTTTTGTTCACTTCTTCATATATATTTTTTGTTGAATTCTCAATTTATTACTCTAATATCTAATAGTGGTATTATAATTTGGATTTTGATTGTATTTCATTGTAACTCTTTATAATGATATTATAGAAAAATCTTAATATCTTGGTAAATGAAATACTTGGCATTTAAATGTATCTATTAGTATCTCATGTATCTTTATTAGGAACTTATAACACTAGTTTTTTTTATTTATCATTGTTGTTCTTTTAGACAATATTATTATAGTGAAAAGGGCATAAATTGATTTTAAAGACATCTTAGCAAAATATGAAATAGAGAAATCTAATGGGCATAGTTTCTCGTGGAAACCAAAAAACTAAAACAATTTTTAGAACAAACAATCATGTAGAATATTGATATTGTTAATGCAAATTTCTAATTAAATATGGTAAATGTGATTTTATCTAACAATATTATAGATAAGACTATTACGAAGGATATTTGGGACACTTTCATTCAATTGTACAAGGTTAAGTCACTTCACACAAGAATATTCACAAAGAGAAAATTCTATATTTTTAAAATGAGTGAGTTCAAATCAATGATGGACCACATCAACAATTTAGATACATTATTTGTCTAACTTTTAACAACAAATTTCAACATAATTGAAAATAAATGTATAAGAACTCTACTTCAAAGTTTATTTTATTTATATAATCAACTCATCATTAATATTATTGATGGACACTTACACATTGAGGATTTTGTTTGAACTATTATTGAAGAATAATCCAAACCAAAAGTAAGGTAGAAAGGATGGAAAGTTAAAAGCAAGAAATGACTTTGACAATAAGTGGTAGATTAAGAGAACGTGACTCTAGTGAGAGTCAAACTCATGGTAGATCAAAGTTTCTAAATAAGAAACATCTCAAATGTTACGATTAAGGTAATAGAAAACTTGCAAAGAAACAATATTTACTTAAGAAAAATAAAGGAAACAAGGTCATGTAGCAACTACCTTAGAAAATAGTGATATTCTAGTGAGCAAATACTAATTAGCTCTAATGATGCAAAACAATTACATTATAAGTGAATAATGGATTCAGATTTAACTTAATGCATTAATCCATGTGAAAATAGGTAGAATACACAAGAAGAAAGTTAAATTATGTATCTAATATTTTTGCAATTTTCACAAGATTGGTGTTTAGTAAAGATATTCAAACACAATTTTAAGTAGACAAATGCACTATCAAGATATTTTTGCTAATCTAGTTTAACAAACTCTCATTCTATAAAGTTAGCTGACAATCCAATAACATGCCATCTAAAAGTGTTGCAAATCTTTTTCTAGTCATTTAGACATGTATATGTTCTTTGTTCTTCATGTTACATTATGCATACATGTTACATTCATGCGTTATAGAGGTTGATGAATGTATTAAATTCTCTCCATGAAGTACTAAATGCATACTTTTACTTGAAAAAAACATTTTGATACTTAACATAGCTTATCAAACATAGGTCTTATTACTTTTATCTCAATTATAGTATAAAACAGATCATATGAGGTGGATGTGTTTTTCATGGTTGTTAGATTTCCTTTCAGTGAAGTTATTAGTGTGAGACAACTTTGACACACTATTCGATATATTATCTAATGTTGATGTTCTTTTCAAGATGCTCTTGGTGGTCAAAGGAATGAACATTCTCTACAAACATTGTAAAAATATTTTTAGTTAAGAGCAATACTATGGCATTTTAAAACATTCATTCATTGATTATGTCGAACATAAGTTTATCAAACACAAATATGTACAAAAGGTGATTTGAATATAATGTTGCTAGATGAAACATTACATCTATCATCATTAGATGTTATCATGATTTAACAATAAGGAATATTCATATTTTAACCCTTTGTTGCTAACACGTAATTGTCGCAACCGGAAATCGCGACGGGACGACGACGATCCAAAAAGAGAAACGAGATTTTAGAAAAATAGATTTGGAGTCGCCACCATAGTTTATTCTGGAAAACTACGGAAAAACCATAAAAAGGATAAGGCGGTCTACGAAAAACCAGACTCTGGTTTCAGGAGTCGGTTACGTGTAGGGAAGGTATTAGAACCCTACACGCCTGCCCCAAAGCAGTACCTTTAATTAAATACCCGAATAAAATGTGGTTTTAAAAAATGTTTAATTTCCCCTAAAAATAAAATAAAACTCACAAAAAAATAAAAAAATAAACTCTAGCGTCCCCAGTGAAGTCGCCATCTGTCGCAACCGGAAAATCGCGACGGGACGACGACGATCCAAAAAAGGAAAAACAGGTTTTGAAAGAGAGATGGAGTCGCCACCATAGTTTATTCTGGAAAACTACGGAAAAACCATAAAAAGGATAAGGCGGTCTAAGAAAAACCAGACTCTGGTTTCGGGAGTCGGTTACGTGTAGGGAAGGTATTAGCACCCTACACGCCTGCCCGAAAGCAGTACCTTTAATTAAATACGCGAATAAAATGTGGTATGCAAAATGTTTAATTTCCCCTAAAAAGTAAAAATCTAAAGAAAACAAAATATTTTTTTATTTTTTTGTGCCCAACAAGGATTGACCTTGCTCCTACGTATTCTCATTCAGACTGAGAAATCAGGGTTACATAGTTCTAGCAAATTGTTTGGAAAATATTTGAAAATTTGTTTGGAAAATTTGTTGAAGAATTTGTTTGGAAAATTTGGATTTTTGGGAAAGTGAACCTGACAAGGACTGGCCTTGCTCCTACGTATCTCCACTTTTGATGGAGAATCAAGGATCACGTAGTTCTGGCAAATCATTTAAATGATCGTTTGAAAACATGTTGTTTTATATTTTTTTTTATTTATTTTTATTAATTTTTGAAAGAAGAAGAAAAATGTTTTTAACACAAGGCTGACGCGAATGGTCGCACGTGTGCTTAAATAATTTTTTATTTATTTTTTAAAAGAGGAAGAAAAAGGTTTTCAACACAAGGCCGTCAGAATAGTCGCACGTGTGCTTAAACCTTTAAATATTATTATTTTTGAAAGAAAGAAACTGTTGAGTGCTAGGCTGATGCGGACGATCGCACGAGCACTCAAAAGCCATTTTTCATTTTTATAATTTTATCATTTTTATATTATTTTTTTCTTTTATTTTAAATTTTTTTTTTTGAACATTAATTTTTATCAAAAGTGAGTGTATAGTAACTATTGAGTTTCAACTAGTAAAATAAAAGTAAACCCACACACAAGAAAAAGTGCAACAAAAAAAAACAACAGTAAAAGTGTGGTGTGTGCATTAGAAACACAGGTGCAAGAAGTAAAACATAAACAAAGAAAAGTCCAAAAAAAAAAAAATAAAAATAAAAAAAAATAGGGATGTGCAGAAAACGAAACCAAGGGTGTAAACCAATCAGCTTCGGTCCAAATGGAGGGGGTGTGAATAGTAGTTGCGCCTCAACAGGAAGCAAGGAGGCAGCCCAGGCCCAAGGCCTCTTTGCCCCTAAATCTGAACATTAGGGGTTCCATTCAATTCCCCATTTCACCATCTGTGCTTCTTCAGAGACCTGGGGTCTCCTCCTCTAGAGACACTCACATCTGCCGTTCACGACCCACTCCGTCCCAATCTCCACCCAACCGACCACTGAGAGCTATTATCCATGGCGTCGCCGGTGCCTACGTCCGCTGCCGGAGCCGTCGCAGGCCACGAGTCCAAGCTCTCATCCTCCCTCTTCTCCACACGCGTGAGAGAAACCCTTTCGGTCGTGAATGACGACGACCGTTCATCGTCGCAACGGTCCCTCCACCACCAACGCGCCGACAGCTGCAGCCCAAAACGCCGCCAGTGCGACGATCGCCGCCACAACCGCTGCCGGTCGTCGCGCCAAGCTCTCTCTTCTCCTTCTTCCCTCTCTGCGAAAACAGCCATTCACCGAGCTAACGACGTCTCGCCGGAAACAAAACCAGGGGAAAAGTTTCACTCGTTAATCTCCGATCCAGCGTGGTTCGAAAGCAAGAGTTTCCCTTTCCTCTCGATGTCGCCTCCGCCTCTCACCAAGCTAAACACCACATCCCGAAGAAGATTTAATTGGTCAAGCGTTCTTCGCGTCCACACTCATTGGGTTCGTTTTGTATTGGGGCTTCTGTTGTGGTTATGGAGACTGTGAGAACTTCTTTGCTTTTCCGGTGATGGAATTGGCTCTTTTTTAGAGAAGATGAGAATGAAGGATTGAGCATAAACCTCCTCTTAAGAAATTGATTTTTTTTCTTTGATTTCTTCTTTCTGCAATTGTAAATTTAGATGCTTTCTATATCTTTTTTAGATAAAGATAGTTGCTGCAACATGGGATGGATGGCGTTGGAGGTGTGTGATGTTTGTTTAGGTGGTGATGGATGATCGTTGTTAACAGAGAATGGAAGAACCGGAAGAGATGAAGCTATCTCTTGCTTCTGCTTGTTAGAACGATGACGGATAGTAGGGATTTTGTGGGAGGAATTGATGTTGGAAGGGTATAGGCGTGGTCCGTGATTGAAATCCAGTAAGAATGGGCAATGAATGTTGGAGTTGAGGTTGGAATTGTTGTGATGAGTCTATGAAATATGATGTTGGCTAATGCATGCTGGGAGATGATGATTTGGGGATCAGGGGTGGTTACAGGTCAGGGGAGAGGGGAGTGGAATCTTGGAGAAGAATTAGAGGGATGGATCGACGATCTATGAGAGGAATGCCACTTTACTGATTATGGAAGCGTCACTGATTATGGATGGAAGCCTCAGATGAAGATCCCGGGTGTTGGAGTTGTGTGTCCTCCTCTTTTTTAAAAGAAATCCTCCAAGCAGAAGTGGAGTGTCGGTAGCTGCCATACGTCATCCTCCATCAAGCTCAAGAATATGCTATGAAGGTCCCCTTTGTTAATGGATGTGGCGGCTGTTAATATGGACCGTGTGTTATGTGGATGTGTCATTGCTATCCATTTGCTTGCAGAATAATTAATTTAAGTGTGGGCCGTGGTGCAACATTCAGCAAGCAAAATAACTTTTTCTTTAATATATTTTTTTTATTTATTATTTTCAAAAAGAACATAGAAAATAAAATCAAATCCAGTAAATCAAATACTAAATTAAATATTAAAAATAATAATAAAAACAAAATAAAATTAGAACAAAAGAAAGTCCTAATATTTAATCACCCGGACGAAATTGGGTGTTGACAGTTGCCCCTCTTTACTTAGAATTACTGGATAATAAGAAAATTTGATATTTTCGTATTATCTGAGTAAAGCTAAGTAAAGATAAAGACACTAATTTCGTCTGGGTTCCAAAAGAGCAAGAGGAAACATAAAAACAAATCCCACAAAATCAAAGAAGAGTGCCATGAAGTAACAGAGAGTCCGGCAATTGCCTAGCAGAGGGCCAAACTCACAGAACAGAAACTTAAAATCCGACCATTGCCAAGCAGAGGGCCGATAGCAAAAATTAAAACCTAGGTTGAATGATGTGAGGTGTACTAATCTCGTGGAGGGTGTACCAATCCTATGAAAATGAATGAATGAGGTGTATTAACCTCGTGGTGGGTGTAATAACCCTATGGAGAGTGTAACAACCCTATGGATGAAGGTTTTAAGGTGTAACAACCTCGTGGAGGGTGTAATAACCCTATGGATAAAGTGAATGAATGAGGTGTAATAACCTTATGGAAATGAATGTATGAGGTGTAATAACCCTATGGATAAAGTGAATGAATGAGGTGTAATAACCTCGTGGTGGGTGTAACAACCCTACGGATGAAGGTTTTGAGGTGTAACAACCTCGTTGAGGGTGTAATAACCCTATGGGAGAGTGAATGAGGTGTAATAACCTCGTGGAGGGTGTAACAACCCTATAGATGAAGGTTTTGAGGTGTAACAACCTCGTGAGGGGTGTAATAACCCTATGGAAAAGTGAATGAATGAGGTGTAATAACCTCGTGGTGGGTGTAACAACCCTACGGATGAAGGTTTTGAGGTGTAACAACCTCGTGGAGGGTGTAATAACCCTATGGAAAAGTGAATGAATGAGGTGTAATAACCTCGTGGAGGGTGTAATAACCCTATGGATGATGGTTTTGAGGTGTAACAACCTCGTGGAGGGTGTAATAACCCTATAGAAGTGAATGAATGAGGTGTAATAACCTCGTGTAGGGTGTAACAACCCTATGGATGAATGTTTTGAGGTGTAATAACCTCGTGGAGGGTGTAATAACCCTATGGAAAACTGAATGAAGGAGGTGTAATAACCTCGTGGAGGGTGTAACAACCCTATGGATGAAGGTTTTGAGGTGTAATAACCTCGTGGAGGGTGTAATAACCCTATGGAAAAGTGAATGAATGAGGTGTAATAACCTCGTGGAGGGTGTAACAACCCTATGGATGAAGATTTTGAGGTGTAACAACCTCGTGGAGGGTGTAATAACCCTATGGAAAAGTGAATGAATGAGGTGTAATAACCTCGTGGAGGGTGTAACAACCCTATGGATGATGGTTTTGAGGTGTAATAACCTCGTGGAGGGTGTAATAACCCTATGGAAAAGTGAATGTGAGGTGTAATAACCTCGTGGAGGGTGTAACAACCCTATGAATGAAAATTTTGAGGTGTACTAACCTCGTGAAGGGTGTACCAACCCTTTGGATAAATGATATGACGTGATGTTGCTGGGTTCGACCATTGTCTTACAGAGGGCTGAAATCCCAAAGAAAGACTGAATTCGACCATTGCCTTGTAGAGGGCTGAAATGCAAAAGAAAACTTTGAGTTGGGCTTTGATTGCCAGATGAAACTTGGCTTGGGGGGCAGGCGAGCTGGGCTTGGTTGGCCAGTGTAGAAACTGGGCTTATGGGCCAGGTGGAACTGGGCTTTGGGGGCCAGTGTAGAAACTGGGCTTTGGTAGGCCAGGTGAAACCGGGCTTTGGGGGCCAGTGTAGAAACTGGGCTTTGGTGGGGCAGTATGGAAATTGGGCTTTGGTGGGCCAATATCGAAACCGGGCTTTGGGGGCCAGTATGGAAACTGGGCTTTGGTAGGCCAGTATGGAAACCGGGCTTTGGGGGCCAGGCGAGCTGAGTTTGGTGGGCCAGTATAGAAATTGGGCTTATGGGCCAGGTGGAACTAGGCTTTGGGTGCCAGTGTAGAAACTGGGCTTTGGTGGGCCAGTATAGAAACTGGACTTTGGGGGCCAGTATGGAAACTGGGCTTTGGTGGGCCAAGCAAGTTGGGCTTGGTGGGCCAAGCAAGCTGGGCTTGGTGGGCCAAGTGAGACTGACTTTGGGGGCCAGGCGAGTTGGGGCTTGGTGGGCCAAGCGAGCTGGGCTTTGGGGGCCAGTGTAGAAACTGGGCTTTGGTGGGCCAGTATAGAAACTGGACTTTTGGGGGCCAGTATGGAAACTGGGCTTTGGTGGGCCAAGCAAGTTGGGCTTGGTGGGCCAAGCAAGTTGGGCTTGGTGGGCCAATATCGAAACCGGGCTTTGGGGGCCAACACACCAATGACAAAAAAATTAAAATTGATTTGTTTTTTATTTTGTATTTTTTTTTGAAATTTTTTATTTTTGTTTATTTATTTATTTTTGTTTTTTTTTTGTTTTTTTTTGTTGTTTTTTTTTTTGGATGAACCAGAGAAAAAAAGTAAAAAGATTTTAATATTGGGTTCGATCATTGCCTTGAAGAGGACCTAAACACCAAAGACAAAAATTTTAAAATTGGGCAGGGTCATTTCCTAGCAGAGGGCCGAGCACCAATGACAAAAAATTAAAATTGATTTGTTTTTTATTTTTTTATTTTTTTAAAAATTTTTGTGAAATTGTTTTTTTTTTTTTTAATTTTCGATTTTTTTTTTGACCGACACTATTGAAAGCCTCCGGTAGATATGACTGGAACTGTAGCTACAGTGAAATTTTCTTTTGCTATATAAGGAGGGTCGAACTGCGTTGAGCGACGTCGCGATTCTTGAGAGCTTCTGAGCGAGTGAGTGTGTGCGAGTGAGGCTGTGCGAGTGAGGCGAGTGAGATCTGAGTGAGTCAGATCCTCCTCCGAGAGAGATCTGAGCGAGTCAGATCCTCTTCCGAGAGCCTCTCTGTGCTTCTGAGTGAGTGAGATCTGAGCGAGTCAGATCCTCCTCCGAGAGCCTCTTCGTGGTCCTCCTCTTAGCGCGATCTCCCTCTACTCTCGCGTTTGTAAGTTTCTCTCCTTCTCTCAACCCTTCTTTTTGTTCGAGCTTTCCTTTTATATTTTTCTCCTCCTTTGTGTTCTCTATTTTTTCTTTTTCGTTATGTATATGTACATATGAACACACTGTCTTAAAAATATGGGGTATATAGGCTGGAAAACCGTTGTTAATCTCCCTTCGTTTGAAGGTATGGCAGAGACATTCGGGTAGAACAACGCCACGTACCCCAATTAAAAGAAACTAAAACAAAAAATTGACTCTTTGAACTTAGATCTATTTAGGATCCTTTGCGAGGACCGTGAAACATACCTATTTATGGACATTGAGACTTCAAAGACTGGACAATGGAAATTGAACTAAAAAGAAAAAACGAAATGAAAAACTAAATCTTTTTTTATTTTTACTCTTTGTTTTTGTTCCTTTGTTTTGTTTGTTTATTTTTTGTTTTGTTAGAAGAAATATGGATATCGGTTATAAACGATGGAGGTCCACTCCGGAGCAAGTTCAGATCTTATTGAACATTTATAACCATGGGATCATCAATCCCAATCGAGAACAAGTTCGAGAGATTGCAGAACGACTCCGGGAGTACGGAGAAATAAGAGAATATAGCGTTTATTGTTGGTTTCAGAACCATGGAAACCGATTAAAGCATCGACGCTTGTCTCAAGACGTCTCCAGTAATTCTGAACCTTCTTTCTCCCTCCTCCCATCGTTTATGTATGGTAAGCATTTATATACATTTTGTTGTTTTTTTTTTTTGGTTTTTTTTTTGTTTTGTTATTTATTTTGTTTTGACTACTATATATTTTTTTTGTATAACTGGAGATCCTTTATAGAGAATTCCACAGACTCCACAGCTCCTGGATCTCTTCCTCATCCCTCCTATTCCTGAACAAGAAAAGAGAGTCCCGTATATCATACCGTTCCGTATCATTGCTCCATCCACGGAGCTCTCTCTGAGGTTGCCGTCTCCTTAAGGGGACCTTATTTTTGTCATTATTTATTTGGACTGTAAACTTAACGGCCACTTGTGGCCGACACCTAAACTCCCTTTTTTTTTATTTTTTTTTATTTTTTATTATTATTTTTTTTTTGGAATGTAAACTTAACGGCCACTTGTGGCCGACACCTAAACTCCTAATTTTTTATTTTATTTTATTATTATTTTTTTTTTATCTTTGGACTGTAAACTTAACGGCCAGTTGTGGCCGACACTTGAATATCATATATATATATATATATATATATATATATATATATATATATATATTTTTTTTTTTTTTATTTTTTTTTTTATTTTTTATTTTGTTTTGTTTTTTTTTTTGGACTGTACTACTAACGGCCGCTTGTGGCCGACACTGAGTATCTTAAATTTTTTTATTTTTATTTTTATGTATTTATTATTTGTTTTTTATTTTATTTTATTATTATTATTTATGTACTGTAATCTTTACTTGCTTTCTTTTTTGTAATTTTATTTCTGCATTGGTAATAAACAAATTAGTTTCGTTATTCTTATATCTCTTTTTTTGTTGTTGAAATTTTCGTTAATGCTTTTATTATTATTATTATTATTTTTTTTTTGTTTTTTTATTTTTATTTTTTTTTTGCTGCAACGAATTCCAATTTTTTGTTGCTATATCTGTAATTCAAATTAAGAATGAAATAATGATCAAGCTAAAAATATATTCCAAAGTGTTAAAATCAAGACGTCAAGACACTAACATGATTAACACGAAACTTGAATGCATATCGTTTTTTTTCGTTTTGTTTTTTTTTTTTGATAGATTGATGCACGTATGGAAAACATTTGCCTTGTCTTGTGTTCCCTTTTTGCTTAAGTCAATTGTCCTACTTGGAATCATCAAACTGGTCTTTATTTTCAATTTTTTTTTAAAAAGGTGTGGAATGTCATACATCTCAAGGTCTCATGTCTGATATAATTACATTTTAACTTTTTTCTTTGTGACATCAGTACACACATACTCGAATTCAAAGGCAAATGAAAAATGTGAGATGTTTAGAAAGGCTAGGAGAAGGCTAGGACAACTATGTGAGCACAATTCCTCATACACTCCTTGACAGAGATATAATATGTGAATGTCAGAGTGGAACATGAGATACCCAAATAGTGCCCCAACTTTAGGGAAAACAGGCATGGTGTATGGATTAGGGCGAAAGAAATCAAGCGAGACTTGCAAAGTTGCCCCAGTCTCGAGATTATGGATTAATGGATTGCAAGGAGAAGAATACATGTGAGTTTCACAAAGTTGCCCCAGTTTTTTTTTTGGTAAGGGGTTCTGTTTGGAAGAAGTAGTAGACATGGACATGAAAAGGATTAGCTAAAAGGATGACCCCCAATTTTTTTTACATGCTTCTGGTTAGATGGGCAGGGTGATCTCCTCTTCTTGAGAGATTACCTTTTTCTTTCTCTCTTTTTTTTTTTTTTTTTACGACACTGTGAAAGTCAACTTATCGCACAGTTAAAATTTATGAAAATTTGAGCAATCATTATTCAATCTGTGTGGACTTGTTTAAGCTTGTAACGTGGCTAGAGGCTAAAGGGTATTGAAAGAAAAAGGTATAAAGGCCCAAATGAATTTCGTTGGTTATTTTGTTTTTTTTTTGAAACAAGGGTTATCACCTAGGCATTGCATCAACTATTTGACTTTGTGACTTCTCTTTGTTCTGTTTATTTTTATTTGCTCTTCTTGATGAATTCTCTTGTTTGATCACTGAGTGCTCTTCATTTGCATCATGAGTTGATTCCTACCTGATGATAACCCTTGCTTGGGGATTATTTTAAAAAGAATTTATTTTTGGCTCAAACGGGGTGACAATGGATATTGTTTTTACTTTTGGATGAAGAAAGAAGGCCACACATCATTTTGAACGATGATTTCTGTATTTTCAAAAGATTAAGTTTGCGACTAGATGACCTCAACATGGGTCGTTTTTCTTTCTAAACTGTCCTTTCGAGTTTTCAATCTAGAGGATCTATTTTTCTGATTTTGAAATTTCTTTTGTTCTTTTCTTTGCCTCAATGGATTTAGGGATCCCCAACTAGTGCAAGCGAAAATAATTTTGGTCAGGTCAATTTGCCCCAGTGTAAAGGTTTACTTTGTTAACGAGGGCAGCGACAATATTTGTTGGAGAAGACCCTTTATTTTTGGAAAAGTGAAGGGTGGAGCTTTTCAAGCAACGTGTGCATAAACGTCTAGAAAGGAAACGTCAAACTGTTATTTTTATTATACATTTGACCTCAGAAAAGTCTGACACTACAACTTTTGTTTTTGATTTATCATATTTTTTTTTTTGCTATTTTCGAAAAAACAAGAGTTTGACAATTCGCAAGAAAGACAAGTGACTCCAGATTGCCTTAATTTTTTTTCTTTTTTTTTTTTTTTCGCAATACCCTTTCAGGACTCGATTTCCAGCACTACTTGAAGAAACCCTGTAGTGAATGTTTGCATTGAAAGTTATGGATGAAGACGTGACACCAATGGGCATATTTCCTCATAGTAAGACACTTCACGACATCAAGTTCACTTTTACAATGACTTATGCTTTCTCATGTGGTCCTAAAGCCCATATCATTGCTTCATGGCATCGGCAGAGGCATTCTCAATCCTTGCCTCAGTATTAGACTGGCTTTCTTCAAAAATTTAACCATCTCGAATCAGTCAAAGGTTGTATTTGAGCTTGAACACCCAACACTTTTGATGGCATGATCGATAGCCTCTTCATGGTAATCACATTTTGCATATGATGCAGCATGAGTCTGGGAGCATGGAGGTGTTGCAGGCTTCGCGTAATAAATAGAGGCAAGGCCTTTTTGTAGCAGACTTGGAAGAAACGTTGCTTAAGTCATATGTATAAGAGTGAAGTTCTCAAGCATTTTTCTGCCTAGAGACTTGGTGAGAAATTGAGTTTGGGTCGAGTCTCCGATTTTGTCTTGCAATTGTTTCAAGTGAAGGGTAGGCCAATGGGATTTGAGTGATAGGAGGAGATTGAACTCTTTACTTCATTCTCTTCCCAAGCTTAAACCCAACTTGTTCATATTTGTTGTCATGGTATGACTTTGCGCAACCTTTCCAATCATCACACTAACTTCAATTCTTTCTTCAAGTATCCTTAAGTCTGCGAAGTTTGAGGACACACTACTCACCATGTTATCACAAAAGGATGATTGTAGAGTATTCAAGAATGTGTCAACCATCTTGTTATCACTTATAAGAGACTTTCCTTGAGCAACAATTTATTTCCACCTTTGGGCATGCTCTTTGAATGATTTTGACTCCTTTTTCACCATACTCTGTAGTTGTAATTTATCAGGTGCCATATCCATGTTATATCTGTAAAGCCTCAAGAAAACATCCATCAGATCCTCTGAAGGTCGGATGCACGAAGGTTCAAGATGAGTGCCCCAGTTTGGTGACATGCCAGCCGATCTACCTTGAAAGAAATGAATTAGTAGCCTTTCATCAGGTGCCTGAACAACCATTTGCCTATCATCACGCGATGGTTCTTGGGACAAGTGATTTTTTTGTATTTCTCACATTTGGGTGATTTAAAATTCGGAGATATCACCACATATGGATTAAGCATAGCCCTGCAACATTTGCAAACTTAGAGCTTCCTCCACCTTCTATGGCTCTCATCCTTTTTTCAGCACTTCTAATTTATGCCTGTCAGCTTCAACATCCATTGGTCTAACGATGTCAGGAGAAGATTTCCACTCGGGATGCTTTGTCATCGTCGTGCTCACAATACTTGGCTAAAGCGTTTCCCTAGGGACCATGAAAGTGGTTGCCCCAAGCTTGTTTTCTACTTCAACTGCGTTATCTTCGGCCTTTTGAGTGCCAACATGTCCCAAGTCCACTCCTAAGGATGAGGTGCAATTTTAGGGAAGACCATATGAGGGAAATTTTGGGCCTCTTGAACTCTGTGTTGAGGTTTTGATGTGCACGAGTCCCCCAGGTTTTTCAAGGCATTCAAAACCTCTAGGGTTTAGCTCATTTGCCCCTTCAATTGTTGGATAACAACTTTTATCCCTTTATTCTTGAACTTCTCCTTGGTTCTCCCAGATTTGGTAACTGGTTCGAGTCCTTTAGGGTATCTTGTTTTTTTTTTGAAATCTTATTAGATGAAACAAATTAAGAAGAAGAAAATAAAAATGAAGAAAAAGAAAAGACAACTATTCTAGCCAGAAATTGTAAAGCTGTGAAAAGGTTGCCCCGATATAATTTGGAAATTAACACGAATAGAGTCAATATGGTGGCTCGTCATTCAGAAGTTCCCAAGAAGTGAGTCAGGAAATCTTGGTCAACTAACTCGGGCCTTGGCCATCACCTTCTTCATTTCTTCGATCAATTTCTTGCAGCAATTGAAGAAAAATACAATCCCCTTAAGCAAGTTAAAGATGGCATTGCACACTCAGCATCAGCTAATAGCTTAAGGATGTCTTCACTGACTTCATTGGCAAGGGAAGCTAGTTGTGAGAGGCTTCACTTTCAATTCGCCCTTGTTCAACATGTTCCTTCATTTGGATTATCAATTCTTGATGTCTCCTTTTTAGCTTGATGCTAACATTCCTTCTTCAGTTTGGCCACTGCTGCTTTCACACGCTGTTTAGCATTGTGGAATTGCTTTTCACAATTTGGGTCGGGAGAAATTAACTTGAGTGGCAACTTGATTGTCTTAACCCTTTCTGCAATTCATTGCCTAAGGGAATCTTTCATTAACAGTCCATGGTCTTGGACCTTTCTTTAAAGCGAACAACATTGCCCCTAAGCGTTCTTAACTTGATGAAGCATTTCAGCAAAGATTCATTCTTATATGATCTGCAATGTGGCAAGAGATGCAGGCGTTGGTGATCCTCTCACAGGATACCCAAACAGTTTTTTTTTTTGTTGTTTTTTTTTTTTGACACACACACAACACTGGATACGAGACATCAAGATAGCTCCCACAATGGTATATGGTACACGATCTTTGCTGCCAAGAAAACACGCCATTTAAACTTTTTCTCCCCTGAGCATGCATAAAGTTGCACTTATTCATTTGCCCCTTTCATCTTTGGTTTACATTGTAGTAGTTCACCTAGGGCACATGTGGCATTCAAGGCGTCCTTACTCATGCGAGAAATGAATCATACATACAACACCGGTAAACAGCGTAACATCATCCTTCTCCTTGGCTCACAACATCGACCGAGGGTCCCATAAGTTTCGGCTAGGCCAATAGTGATTGGATTCTCAGAGCGAACTTTGTATTCCACAAATGCATTCATGGCAGCACAGTCGACCAACTCCCCGATATTAGGAAAGAGCATGACACCATAGTGGATAAGAGCTAGTACGTTCATGAATGCTTCCCACTTTTCCTCCTCGGTTAATCAATGCAAGAACCACTCTAAGCATCCTTGAGTAAGGCCCCTTGTTGTAAGTATGAATTCACTCTCCCACTTCTTTGGGCGTACTTTTATTATTCTCGCTTCCTGTCAGACAAGGATATACTACCTGTATGGATCTTTTCCCTTAAGAAATGCATCTAAGATCAAATTATTCTACTGTAGGCACCAATTGGAAATGGACCATAGTACTGAGCTAAAACAATAATTGGTATTGTCCAGACCTCCACCTCTGATAGGATCAACAAATTCCCATGCTCCTACCTGAATGCATTTTTCAAGGTTATCTTTTTTTTTTTTACCAGACCCCTTGAGCCACCAATACTACCCTTCTTTGCTTCGATGTGTATCCTTTCATCAAAATGCATGAACTGGAATGCCCCTTGACTCCGAATCCCATGATAATTTCCATTTTTCCCTCAAGGACTTAATCACAAATTTATAATTTCTTGACTAGAATCCACGAAATGTGACAAGACCAGAAAAAACATGCGCAACAAAGAAAGAAAGAAAAAAAAATGTAGTGATATGTACAAGGTGCTTGATTTTATTAAGCAAAAATGAGGGTTATAGGACCGCACACATCTCCCTTTGTGCCCTAACAGAGGTTCGACGCTTAAGATTGAAAGTCAAGTATATGCAACCTCACAAGGATGGTCTCCTGAACCTAGAGGTCAATGGTCACTGGAGCTATGGCTCCCAACATAGTACCTCCACAACAGTCGAGTAATCAACTAGGTGTGAAGACACAAGTGAAGGGAACAAACTCTAGCTGAGGTTCTCACGATAGCCAAACAGGAAGTATATCCCAAGTGGCACCGCTACACAACCTCTCTATTTCTAAGTTGCACTCAGACCCGGGTATAGGGCCTCACTCATGATATGCATAAAGTGTGTGTGTGAAGGGAGAATGCAATGCACCCAAACCCTCACCTGCAAAACAACCAGAAAAAATTCCCAGGCAGATATAAACATGTTTTCTACCCTAGGGTTCAATATATAACAAGTAAAACAATTTGTATGCAATTATTTCGAAAATCAAAGATAGACAAAGAAAAGGGGAAGAAAAACATAATGAAAAAAAACCACATTGAATTCGCGCATCTAATTAAATGGCTTGACTCTCTAGCGTCCCCAGTGGAGTCGCCATCTGTCGCAACCAGAAATCGCGACGGGACGACGACGATCCAAAAAGAGAAACGAGATTTTAGAAAAAGAGATTTGGAGTTGCCACCATAGTTTATTCTGGAAAACTACGGAAAAACCATAAAAATGATAAGGCGGTCTACGAAAAACCAGACTCTGGTTTCAGGAGTCGGTTACGTGTAGGGAAGGTATTAGAACCCTACACGCCTGCCCCAAAGCAGTACCTTTAATTAAATACCCGAATAAAATGTGGTTTTCAAAAATGTTTAATTTCCCCTAAAAATAAAATAAAACTCACAAAAAAATAAAAAAATAAACTCTAGCGTCCCCAGTGAAGTCGCCATCTGTCGCAACCGGAAAATCGCGACGGGACGACGACGATCCAAAAAAGGAAAAACAGGTTTTGAAAGAGAGATGGAGTCGCCACCATAGTTTATTCTGGAAAACTACGGAAAAACCATAAAAAGGATAAGGCGGTCTAAGAAAAACCAGACTCTGGTTTCGGGAGTCGGTTACGTGTAGGGAAGGTATTAGCACCCTACACGCCTGCCCGAAAGCAGTACCTTTAATTAAATACGCGAATAAAATGTGGTATGCAAAATGTTTAATTTCCCCTAAAAAGTAAAAATCTAAAGAAAACAAAATATTTTTTTATTTTTTTGTGCCCAACAAGGATTGACCTTGCTCCTACGTATTCTCATTCAGACTGAGAAATCAGGGTTACATAGTTCTAGCAAATTGTTTGGAAAATATTTGAAAATTTGTTTGGAAAATTTGTTGAAGAATTTGTTTGGAAAATTTGGATTTTTGGGAAAGTGAACCTGACAAGGACTGGCCTTGCTCCTACGTATCTCCACTTTTGATGGGGAATCAATGATCACGTAGTTCTGGCAAATCATTTAAATGATCGTTTGAAAACATGTTGTTTTATATATTTTTTTATTTATTTTTATTAATTTTTGAAAGAAGAAGAAAAATGTTTTTAACACAAGGCTGACGCGAATGGTCGCACGTGTACTTAAATAATTTTTTATTTATTTTTTAAAAGAGGAAGAAAAAGGTTTTCAACACAAGGCCGTCAGAATAGTTGCACGTGTGCTTAAACCTTTAAATATTATTATTTTTGAAAGAAAGAAACTGTTGAGTGCTAGGCTGATGCGGACGATCGCACGAGCACTCAAAAGCCATTTTTCATTTTTATAATTTTATCATTTTTATATTATTTTTTTCTTTTATTTTAAAATTTTTTTTTGAACATTAATTTTTATCAAAAGTAGTGTATAGTAACTATTGAGTTTCAACTAGTAAAATAAAAGTAAACCCACACACAAGAAAAAGTGCAACCAAAAAAAACAACAGTAAAAGTGTGGTGTGTGCATTAGAAACACAGGTGCAAGAAGTAAAACATAAACAAAGAAAAGTCCAAAAAAAAAAAATAAAAAAAATAGGGATGTGCAGAAAACGAAACCAAGGGTGTAAACCAATCAGCTTCGGTCCAAATGGAGGGGGTGTGAATAGTAGTTGCGCCTCAACAGGAAGCAAGGAGGCAGCCCAGGCCCAAGGCCTCTTTGCCCCTAAATCAGAACATTAGGGGTTCCATTCAATTCCCCATTTCACCATCTGTGCTTCTTCAGAGACCTGGGGTCTCCTCCTCTAGAGACACTCACATCTGCCGTTCACGACCCACTCCGTCCCAATCTCCACCCAACCGACCACTGAGAGCTATTATCCATGGCGTCGCCGGTGCCTACGTCCGCTGCCGGAACCGTCGCAGGCCACGAGTCCAAGCTCTCATCCTCCCTCTTCTCCACACGCGTGAGAGAAACCCTTTCGGTCGTGAATGACGACGGCCGTTCATCGTCGCAACGGTCCCTCCACCACCAACGCGCCGACAGTTGCAGCCCAAAACGCCGTCAGTGCGACGATCGCCGCCACAACCGCTGCCGGTCGTCGCGCCAAGCTCTCTCTTCTCCTTCTTCCCTCTCTGCGAAAACAGCCATTCACCGAGCTAACGATGTCTCGCCGGAAACAAAACCAGGGGAACAGTTTCACTCGTTAATCTCCGATCCAGCGTGGTTCGAAAGCAAGAGTTTCCCTTTCCTCTCGATGTCGCCTCCGCCTCTCACCAAGCTAAACACCACATCCCGAAGAAGATTTAATTGGTCAAGCGTTCTTCGCGTCCACACTCATTGGGTTCGTTTTGTATTGGGGCTTCTGTTGTGGTTATGGAGACTGTGAGAACTTCTTTGCTTTTCCGGTGATGGAATTGGCTCTTTTTTAGAGAAGATGAGAACGAAGGATTGAGCATAAACCTCCTCTTAAGAAATTGATTTTTTTTCTTTGATTTCTTCTTTCTGCAATTGTAAATTTAGATGCTTTCTATATCTTTTTTAGATAAAGATAGTTGCTGCAACATGGGATGGATGTCGTTGGAGGTGTGTGATGTTTGTTTAGGTGGTGATGGATGATCGTTGTTAACAGAGAATGGAAGAACCGAAAGAGATGAAGCTATCTCTTGCTTCTGCTTGTTAGAATGATGACGGATAGTAGGGATTTTGTGGGAGGAATTGATGTTGGAAGGGTATAGGCGTGGTCCGTGATTGAAATCCAGTAAGAATGGGCAATGAATGTTGGAGTTGAGGTTGGAATTGTTGTGATGAGTCTATGAAATATGATGTTGGCTAATGCATGCTGGGAGATGATGATTTGGGGATCAGGGGTGGTTACAGGTCAGGGGAGAGGGGAGTGGAATCTTGGAGAAGAATTAGAGGGATGGATCGACAATCTATGAGAGGAATGCCACTTTACTGATTATGGAAGCGTCACTGATTATGGATGGAAGCCTCAGATGAAGATCCCGGGTGTTGGAGTTGTGTGTCCTCCTCTTTTTTAAAAGAAATCCTCCAAGCAGAAGTGGAGTGTCGGCAGTTGCCATACGTCATCCTCCATCAAGCTCAAGAATATGCTATGAAGGTCCCCTTTGTTAATGGATGTGGCGGCTGTTAATATGGACCGTGTGTTATGTGGATGTGTCATTGTTATCCATTTGCTTGCAGAATAATTAATTTAAGTGTGGGCCGTGGTGCAACATTCAGCAAGCAAAATAACTTTTTCTTTAATATATTTTTTTTTATTTATTATTTTCAAAAAGAACATAGAAAATAAAATCAAATCCAGTAAATCAAATACTAAATTAAATATTAAAAATAATAATAAAAACAAAATAAAATTAGAACAAAAGAAAGTCCTAATATTTAATCACCCGGACGAAATTGGGTGTTGACAGTAATCAAAGAAACTTAGGGTATGTTGATATATCCTCTAATACTCCAATCAGGATTGGTTTCACACTTACGAACCTACCTTTGGTGGATTCGTGTCCATGGGACATCATCATGCCTTAGAGGTTGTTGATGTTGATATTGTAAAAAAATAATTGTGTTATGGTACTATACACACAATTCAAGGATTACAAAATGTGAAGGACTTAAAGAAAAATTTATTATCGATTAAGAAATTAGATGACCTCAGGTATAAGATCCTTAAAGGTGGTGAGAGGGAATATGGTAGTGATGAAAGCAAAAAAGATCATGGCAAATTTGTTAGTACTTTTGGATGATACATTACAAGAAGCAAATGTAACATTTGCAACAAGTTAAGAATAAGTTGTGATGATGTCACATCATAAACTAGATCATGTGTCATTGCAAGATATAAACATATTTACAAAATGTAATCTTTTACATGGGCTCAAAGAGGTTGCTTTACCTTTATGTGAGCATTGTGTGATGTGCAAGCAACATAGCTAGAAGTTTTCTAGAATGACTATTTGATTATTATGCTAGGAGATTGTAGGTGTACCATATCAAAAGGAAGTCAGATGTATATCTAGTATTCAATAAATTCAATGCATGAGTAAGACTTGAAATTGATAAAAGAAATAAGTGTTAGAGGACATATAAAGGATGAGAATATTTAAATTCATATTGCTTGAACCTTATGCAAGCAATAGGGTATGATGAGACATTTTTTTGTTCCATATATGTCTTAACATAATGGTGTGGTAGAGTGGATGAACAAAATTATATCAAACAATAAGAGCTATGTTAAGAACAATACGAGTGGTTAAGTCTTTCTTGGTAGAAGTAGTTAAGACTTTCTATTATGTTATAAGTTGATCACCATCAATAACAATACGTTTCAAAACACCATTAGAGATGTGGAATGGAAACCAAAAAATTATTCTTCCTTACATGTATTTGGTTGTCTTGTGTATGTGATGTACAACTCCCTAGAAAGAAAAAAGTTAGTCCAAAATTTAGAACATGTATATTCTTGGGTTATATTGACAATGTGAAAGGGATATTGCTTGTGACATTCTTATGACAAGCCATTATGTGTATTATCTTCTAAATGAACAAGGAGAGCCTTTAATAGAAACAAGATATGGAAGCTTATCAAACTCCCAAAAGTTTAGAAAATTATTGGTTGCAAATGGGTATGTAAGATCAAATAAGATGACAACAATCAAGTGGAACAATATTATGCTAAATTGTACTAAAGAGATATGCAAAAAACGAAGGCATGAACTTGAGCGAGATATTCTCAATAATGTTTAGACTAACAACAATCAAAAACTATTTTGGCCTTATTTGTTACATTTGATTCATATCTTGAGTAATTAGATGTAAATATTACTTTCTTTATGGAGAACTTTAATAAGAAATACATATGCTCCAACCATAAGGCTTTAAAGAACAAGAAAACTTAGTTTGCAACTTCACCAAATATTTGTACGATTTGGTATAAGAAATTTAATCCTTTCATTATTAACATTGGTTACCATAGACTAGGTTCAAACTATTATGAAGTGTCGACAAACACTAGAAGGGGTTTGATTAGTATTTTCGTAAATAATTTGTGAAACTGATGTTTGACCATGGTGATTGGATGATCCTCATCATTAACTCGGTTCTTACGCTATAAACGTTGTTTTGATAGATGCATTTATGGTTTCAATATTTAGCTTATCTCCATAGTGTTAGAATACAAACAAAATCTCACATAAGATAAAACAAGAGATAGACATGGGTTTATATACACATAAGATACCTTCATTGGTAAGTGACCTTTTGGAGTGGTACCAAAACCAAATCCGTAAGGGCTTGACCCATAATAGACAATATCTTACCATTGTGGAGATTTATTTGTATGTTGAACCTCCCTACAATTGGTATCTGAGCTGATGGTTCAGGTTTGTTGATCGAGCTTAGACAAGTACGTATCTCCATGGTAAGGTGAAGCCTTTTGGAGTGGTGCCAAAAGCAAATCCATAAGGGCTTGACCCAGAATAGACAATATCTTACCATTGTAGAGATTTATTTATATGTTGAACCTCCCTACAATTGGTATCTGAGTT
This sequence comes from Vigna reflexopilosa, assembly GCA_027742785.1. Taxonomy (NCBI): domain Eukaryota; kingdom Viridiplantae; phylum Streptophyta; class Magnoliopsida; order Fabales; family Fabaceae; genus Vigna; species Vigna reflexopilosa. The sequence continues at coordinate 23,510,902 of CM050932.1, forward strand.
AATGGTTCAGTTGATCGAGCTTAGACAAGTACGTCTCTCTAGTGGCAAACAACCAGATGAATCATGGGAGGTGTATGGGTCATGAAAGAGAGCAAGATATGCTCAGTGTAGACCACGGTGTACTAGAGGATAAAAATATACTTTCTTTATAGGGGAGGTGGAGAACCATAGTCCTTTGTTTGAGGGACGAATTTTTAGGATACAAACAAAGTTCCACATTAGATAAAACAAGAGATGGACATGAGTTTATATACACATAAGATACCTCAATTGATAAGTGACCTTTTGGAGTGGTACCAAAAGCAAATCCGTAAGGGTTTGACCTAGAGCGAACAATATCTTATCATTATGGAGATCTATATATGTGTTGTCCCTCCCTACAATTGGTATTAGAGTCTATGGTTTAGGTCTGATGCAAACCATATCATACATCAAGCTCCCTACTACAAATGCATATGGAACTTTAGACATGTAAGATTCTTTTTCTTTTGTCTGAGAAGATTGCCCTTTTGAAAACTTTAAGTGTGTTCCCAAAGGTGTATTCCTGATTTTAGCATTTTCAACATTGAATTTTTTTTAAGTAATTTTTCTATACATTTCTCCTGAGATAAGTTCAAAATACCTTCATATCTATCTCTGAAGATTCTCATACTAAGAATCTGTTTGGCTGGGCCAAGATCCTTCATTTCAAAATTTTCTAACAATTGTTTTTTCAACTTGTTAATTTCTGCCACATTAACTCCTGCAATCAACATCCGGTGAATGTGAGTAGAGGGTGATGATATGCTAGTGGAACAGATTTTAGATGGTAAGGCGACCGACGTTTAGTCTTCTACAAACTAAAGCTATGTCTTTAGTTTCATTTTATGTTGGACTGTACAAAGTCAAATATACCGTTATGTTTTATTTATCTATGACGAAAATTTTTATTTCCCCGTTTTTATCAATTGTTCTATTTTATCAATTATGTAATAAGTCTTATATAGCTTAATGCTATTATTTATAGGATGTTACAAGAATTTTATTGTATTACTTATTTCTTTTTAGTAAAGTACACCAAAATTACTTCATTTTCTTTTCTAATATTTTAATGTTTAAAAAAAAAATTAATTGTTCTTTCAAGGTTCTTCTTGTAATTGCTTTTTTATTATTAAAATAACTATTGTTATTTTCTCTTTGGAATTAAAGACAAGAATGTTGTAAATTTTTCTTTTAATAAAATTATATTATCATCTATTGTTTCTTCTTTTTCTTTTTTTATTTTTCTTATCAAACCTTATGTTGTTACTTTATACAAAAGCTATTAATAAATATGTAAAAAATAATAATACTTGTAGAATTTATACATCTTATCAAAATATAAGTGAATACAAATAAGTAATTGAAGACTTTACATATTAAAATATAGTCTAATAAGTACAAACTATATTTTTGTGTGTGAATGTGTGTTTCATAGAAGAGAAAAAAAATGAGACAATCATATCCAAATCATAATTAAGCAAGGAAACTCCCTGAGTCAAAACGGACCTGCGAGCCATTAATTATATTCACCAAATAATTAGAATAACTAAATACAGCTTTTGTCATCTAGCATTGCTTAATCCGTAAATTTTGTTTTTTCTTCTTTAAAACAGATACATTTAATTTTCTATTTTAAAAAAATGTATAACTTTTGTCAATTTTTAATTTTGTCTCTTTGTTTCTTAAATTTCAATCGATGAAATTCTTTATATAAATAAAACTTTAACAATAATACTATTATTATTATTACTATTACAATATTGATAATGAGAATAATAATATATTAAAACTAGTAATAATAACAATTACATTTTATTATTTTATATTAATTTCAATGATAAAGGTAAAACTGTAATATAATAATTTTATATATTAAATTATCTTTTATCTATGACATCTATCAAATCATTTATAAATTTTACGTTTAAACACCTTATCTCTTAAAACAAATAAACAATTTCGAATTTGAAAGAGATTCTAAGATTCTCATCTCCTTATGAACGAAGAGATTAGGAAGAAAAGACAAGTTATAAAATGTGTTTTTATACGTTTTCTATAACTTTTACATGAATGTCTCCTACTTTTTTTTTTTTAATTTTACGTATGTTTTTACTATGCTTTTACAAATAAGTTATGTTATGATATGTCATCTTTGATTCAATTACGACTCTCTTCATCACTTGTCATTTTAGAGCAACTTACATCAGTTTAACACACACTATTTTTATTCAAATTAGTTCAGTTCACACCAGTCTAACCATCTTCAGAGCAGCAGATGATAAACAACAAGACCATTTTGATTATGACTACATAGATTATTAGTCTTATTGTTATTGAACATGTTTCCTCATGTGTTACAAACGTATAGTAGTATTTGGTCTAAATGAACATGTTTTATGTTTTTTTACAAATACTAGTTCTTAAATTTGAAAATCAATATTAAATGTGATATTGTTTATTGCATTAGTGATTGGATTACTATGGGATGCATATTATACACGCCTTTATGTACTTTGAAAATGTTATGTAGGTCTGTCTTTGAATATGAAAATGTTATACAGGTTTGAATATGAAAATGTTACTAATACTATTTATGATTATGTAGTTGTAATATACTAATATAATTTAAAAAAATTGAGTAACTAATCTAGCACACTCAAATTTATGCAGGTTTAACCTAGATTCAACTCAGATTCTTAGTAACAGACTCAAAATTAATCCTAACAAAATTCATTTTTTTTAAACTCAATCAGTACTTATGGGTTCAAATTTATTTTAACAACACTAACTATAATTATAATTATAATTATATTTATAATTATAATTATAATCATAAATAGTATTAGTAACCAATAATAATAACTAATGGTATCAGGTAATAATAATTAATAATATAAATTATGTTAAAAATAATAAAATAATAATACTAAAAATAACATCGTGAATAATAACGTTAAATGTACAATTAAAACTCTAACATAATAATAATAATAAATATTATTATTATTACTATATTGATAATAATGATAGTAATAATAATACTCAAAATTATAATAATTATTTGTTATTATAATAATAATAACAATAACATTTTATTTTGTATTAATTTTAATTATAAGGATAAAATTATAATAATAATAATAATAATAATATGAGTAAAATTTATAAAAGTTAATTAATAATTTGGTTGATGATGGATAAAAAAAATGTTTTAATAAATAAAATAGTTAAATTACTTTATTTTTTTGGTTAAAATTAATATAATAGCACACGTATAATCTGTATTGTTTTAAAATGTCTTTATTCATGAAGGGATATGAAGCTAAATCAGTTTAAATCCCTTAAAACAAAATAAAAAATAAAAAGAAGCAGGGGTTGTGTTTGACATATTGTGTTATTGGCTGTTGAAGATGCTCACGTTTTTTAGCCTCTGAGAGTGGCTTTTATTTTCTCTCCTTTTGTCTTTTATAAACATTGCTCAATCTTAGATCCCATCATAATATCACTTTTTTCTTGTTTTAAATAAGAATCATTAAAACATCTCAAAGACTCGTATACCCAGCAGCCTCTCTCTTCCTTCAATATCAATTTCTTTCAAATGATACTTTTCAACTCAAACTTCTTCTTACTTTCATCTGCTTTTCTCTTGCCAACTTTGGTATTAGGAGATTGCACATGTGAGAGAGATGACGCTAAAAGGAGTCAATCAACTCAAGTTCTTCACTACAAACTTGGCTCAATTGCTTCTGTGCTTGTTGCTGGAGCTCTTGGGGTCAGTCTTCCATTGCTGAGCAAGAGAATCCCTGCTCTTAATCCCAAGAATGACATATTCTTCATGGTTAAGGCCTTTGCTGCAGGGGTCATTCTTGCAACTGGCTTTGTCCACATACTTCCTGATGCATATGAAAGCTTAACTTCACCTTGCCTAAAGGAAAATCCATGGGGAAAGTTTCCCTTCACTGGCTTTGTTGCCATGATCTCTTCAATTGGGACCTTAATGCTCGACTCATTTGCCACAGGGTTCTACCACAGACAACATTTTAACCCCTCAAAGCAGGTTCCTGCTGATGAAGAAATTGCAGATGAACATGCTGGTCACATACATGTTCACACTCATGCCACACATGGCCATGCTCATGGAGCAGCTCTGTCTTCTCATGATTCAGAAACATCTGAAGTAATTAGGCAGCGCATCATATCACAAGTAAGATCAACAATTTCGATTCAGTACAGAAACTTTAACTTCAATAATTAGTTTTTTCATTTTATAAACTGATGAGTTTTGCTGAGATAACTCTCTTATCTTTCTTTTTAAACTAAGCTTGGAAACAACCGAATGTTTTTGTTTGTATATGTTGGACTTTGAGTGTTGTTTTGTTGAAAATATTGATTATTGGATTGTGTCTCAGGTGTTGGAAATAGGAATTGTGGTCCATTCGGTGATAATTGGATTATCATTGGGAACTGCAGGGAGCATTGATACCATAAAACCTCTTCTGGTGGCCTTGTCTTTCCATCAATTTTTTGAGGGGATGGGTCTCGGTGGTTGCATATCTCAGGTATTGCAATTTGCTTCATAAATCTTACATCCTCCTTACAAAATGATTAAGACCCTCTTGTCATTTTTTTCTCCCTCTACTTTATCTAAAGATTAATCACAAAAATACTGACAAATAAGTATTTTTCTGAGAAAAATGAAACTATCTGTAGAATGAATTATTTCATGATGTTTAAGAAAATAAGCACCTGAATTGATGAACTGATATGGGAAAATTTTGAAGCAGCAGAGAAAGTGAGTTGCGTGTGGGTTCTTTTGAGTTTGGAAGTTGTAAAATGTTGCCATGATGACAACATCCTCATATTTTCATCTAACCTTTTTAGTTAAAAGAAAAAGAGAAGGACAAAACAGTCACAAGTGAATTAAAGACATGCTTTTAGTTTATCATAACATTAAATTATTCACGTAGCTTTAAAGTTGGTTCCTAGGTTCATAAAATAAAATACCACTTCAGATTTTCTGTAGGTATTGTCCTTCTTATAAACCTCCTAATAATAATATTGATATATTAAAAAAAACTAATATGTTTTAAGATATTAAAATAAAGATAGAGAAAAAAAGAAAAAAAGAAACTGATGGTAATTAAATGAACTGTGACAGGCAAAGTTTGAATCAAAGTCTACAGCAATAATGGCAACTTTTTTCTCCCTAACAACCCCTATTGGTATAGCAATTGGAATGGGAGTGTCAAGTGCTTATAAAGAGAATAGCTCAACTGCTTTAAGTGTTGAAGGGGTCTTCAATTCTGCTTCTGCTGGGATTTTGATTTACATGGCACTGGTTGATCTTTTAGCAGCAGATTTTATGAACCCAAGATTGCAGAAAAATTTGAAGCTTCAATTAGGGGCAAATATATCCCTTCTTTTAGGCTCAGGCTGCATGTCTCTATTGGCCAAATGGGCTTAAATCTCCTTTTGTTTTCGTTTTCATTAATTACTTTCAATTCCTCTCCTAATTTATAGAGATATTTTCTTTCTTTCTATTTCTTCTTTTAATGTTGCTACGTCTTTCGCTTCATTTTCTCTTTACCAATGTGGCACACCAAAATATTCACCACTAAACAAGTGAAGTTAGAACTTTTATATTAGAAATATAAAGTAATAATGAATGATTTTCCTATCCTTCAATGATTGATGAAGAAGAACCAAAAGCATACATTCTCTACTCTATTAAGTATTCAAACGTACAATGATTCTTTATAAAAAAAAATGAAAAAGAAAGTGAAAATGGCCTTTCTGGCTTAGTAATATATATATATATATATATATATATATATATATATATATATATATATATATATATATATAAAACTTTAATTATATAAGAGGACCGATTAGTGAAATATTAAAGATTTAGAGACTAGATAAAAAAAATTTGACATTCATACTATTCCAATTTATAAACAATAAGACACTATTGTTCTTAAAATATAGCTAATCGAATATACTTCGCTAAGCTTGTTTAAAATAGTAGTTTTGAAACAAATGTCATTTTTAAAAAATCATGACAAAAAGATTAATAAAAAAAAATTAAAGAACTTTTCATTTTAAAAATGAACACAACCAAATATTTTATAATAATTTTTTATCATTTTAAAAGATAAACTTTAAATTCAATTCAATCTAATGAACATGATTTATTTAATAACTTTTATAATCGTATATATTATAAATTTGTTCTGTCTCTAAATAATTAATAGGTGATATTTAAAAATAGATAATGCTTTAAATACTATAATTAATCAGAATAATATTATTTTAACACACTTTATGTGGGTAGAATAATTGAAAGAATTAGGTGTAAATGATATTGAAGTGGAAGAAAAGCACTTAGAATTATTTCCTAGATGGTAGTGGTGCGTGAGAAAGGTCAACCAGGGAGAAGTTGTGATAAGCACCCCTCATTCAAAATTGTTTCAGAAAAGATGACGATACGGCACAAGTGAAAGATACCTAAGCCAAATTGCCCATAGATTACCAAAAATGTGCATTTTACATGCTTGTGAAAATGCTTGATGTCCCTGTTGAGTCACTTTCCTGCAAAATTGATCACAGGCTTAATCCATGATTTGACCATGGAATTTCCCTTGTGCTTATTCTTCCCCATCTTCTTTGGTGTGGAAGACTATTTAATGCAAATTGTTCCATTTCACAGGCTTTGAAGGTCAAAAACTTGTTATGCTTATGTTTTTAGAGCCCTTTATAAAAGTACTTCTTGACTCAAGTTTTGTCCCTGCAATTGGAATATCTTAGGGAAGCATCTTTTTAAGAGAATAGCATTCTGTCTCTGAACTCTGATCTGGCAACCATGCAATCCCATCCATTCAAAACTCCATATGCACCACTTTTGCTACACCTACATTTCTCTTCTCTTCATGTATGGCAACCCAAATAATTATACTTCTATTTTTTAGAGTTTTACTAACTAATCATACTATGTTTGGTTTAAAAAGTGGATTCTAAATAATTGACTAGGAATTAACTATGATTCTATTTTCTAATTATTTTTAGACAACTACTCATGGAAGTGTATAAATTTTTATATTTAAACACATAAGTATGAAACTTATATTTATATGAACAAATTTGTTGAAAATAAATACATTTTATCATATTTTACTTTATGGTGAAATCATTGGTGTGTTGAGATGAGAATAAAAAAATTCATTAATAAATTAAAGAGAAAAAGTAAACTTAAATAAAATAAAAGAATAAAAGGGAAATATATTATCACATCAATTTCATTAATTGATATTAAGCGTGTTAGTGAAAATTCATCAATTTCATTAATTGACATTATTATGTGAATTCTTTATTATTTTTATGATAATATAATAATGTATTAATATTTTGGGATGATTATTTATTATGTGTTTTAGAAGTGGATTAAATTTTTTATATCGTGATTATGTTATATGTTTTGTGATAATTTACATTCATTTTGGCTAAATTATAGAAGGTTTTTAATGTGATTTGTTATATCTATTCACTATAGTTTTCATCTACTTTTTATGTGTAATTTAATCATAACAAATTAATGTATTAAAATATGTTATTTTGAAAAAAAATCATTGCAAAATTATTAATATATATTAATCATATAAAAATATATTAATTATATATATTTCAACTTCTAGACCTTGGGGTGACAAACTTAAAAGTTATCTCTCTTTCTTTGAAAATTCTATCGAAGTGGTTAGGTTTTTAGTGTTGTCAAAATTTAACGGGTTAAAATTCGTGAGTTAACTCGGTCCATCACGAGTTCGAGTCAGATTGGGTTGAATTTTTTTTTTTTTTTTATATGGATCAATTTTGAACTCGACTCATTAAGAACCTGGCTCACCCGGGTTTAACCCATGGTGAACTGGATTGGCTCACCAACCTACCTAATTTTTCTAATAAGTATTTTTTGTTTGGGTTAGTCATTTTACAAAATATTGAAATGGAAGCTCGCGTGAAATTAATGTTGTATGGAATAATTATGGAACACGAAAAATCCACAAATCTATACTTAGTAACTCAATTTTTATGCATAAACATATTTGAATAGCTAAGAAGACATTAAAATTTTTGTTGAGATGATTTTGTGATATCTTTGTGTGAATGAAATCTTATGTTTGATTGATCATAAATCTAATTTAAGACTCTTTCCCTTTATTTAGATTTGAATTAGAAAAATTTTGTTATTTTTTATTAATTGAAAAAAAAAAGTTGTAATTAAGTGAGCTAATGAGCCAACCCTTTTAACCTATCAACATGTGGTGGGTTCGGCCGGGTTCAACTTTTTTTGACTCGCTAATAAGTGAGTTGGGTTGGATTGACTCACTAAGTAACCAACCTGGGTCGAGTCGGGTCGGGCAGGGTGGCCCGTTTTGACAACACTAGTTTCAATTATGAGGCTAACCCTTATTAATTTAATATGGGTGTTGCTCTCTCCACCACCCCAAATGCTTTCTACACCTCCACACCATTTTTTTATTCCCAAAATACCCTATCTTAATTTAACTTTATTTATATTTTTTTAAAATCTTAAATCTTCCTATACCCCCTCATCTCCCACGTCAGCTTTCCCTTCTACACAAAAACCCTAATTCCATCACCACCAAACTTACCGTCGCTGCCACCAACCATGCCGCCTCTGCCACTAACCTTCTCGCCGCCAAACCCTATCTCTACCACCATCAACCTTGTCGTCAGCTGTGAGCCTCCATGGCCACCACCCTTGTCATCTTCAACCATCATCGCGAATCCTCCATTGATGCCGCCAAACCCTAGCGTCACCACGATTCTCACTACCAGTCCTTAACACACTGGCGCCTCCGCCATTAACACACTGGCGCCTCTCCATGAGCTACTTGCACCAGGCCGCACCATGAGAACCACTTTGCATCACCGTCGCACCATCTACAGCAGCGAGATCATCTTCTTCACCAGAAACCTTCATTGTCAAACCTTCACCAACCTAAATCGTTCCGTTGTGCGAGCGTCTTCTTCTCCATCATCTCCTCCCTCGCTTCTTCATCTTCAACCCTGCACTCAAAAAAACCATCCCAAGAACCCCAAATCAAACCCAGAATAGAACCCTAGAAACCCAATGTCATCGCTACGACTCGCAAGACCTGCAAGAAGAAACCAGAGCAAACCCAAAACCCAAAACCCAATCGCTCCCATGACGATTAGGATTGACGAGAGGAAGGCCGAGGTCGAGATGTCGTTTTCGCCGTTGAGAAGTGTCCCCAGTGTTGGAAAGTCACCGAAATTAAGAGGATCACCGAAGAAAGAGAGGAGCAACCACTGAAGTTTTCTCTGACGCTGATGAAGAAGGAGATTGAGGAGGATTTCATGAATTTGAGAAGGAGACCATTTTCCTTTTCAGTGGTTGTCGGAGGCTAGTGCTGATTGCTTGCTACAAGGTTCCTGATGAAGTTGAGACTAGTAAGTATGCACAATTATTTTACAAAGTTTTCTGTTTTCTGTTTGCTTTAATAACTTTGCTCGTTCGATTGTGATTTGTATTTTATGTGTGGGGTTTGATTTGGCAGAGGTAGCATTGAGATTGGCCAAAGGCATTTTGTTGTTGGCTGCAGAGGATGCATATGAGGCTGATGGGGGATTTCATGGATGAATGGAATTGGTGATGTTTACCAGGAGCAAGTTGGTGGTGTATTTTAATATACTTTAATTTTCTAGGATCCTTCATTCATAAACGGATGTCGACGTCCGTTCGTCCTTCAACGGATGATATCATCCGTGCACGGATATTGATATTTGTTTAAGAATTCAACGTAAATTTATATCCGTTTAAATTTTAGTGAAGGGTAAAATAGAAATTGAAAAGTGTAAGAAGCATTGTGTGGTGGTGGAAGGAGTAACTCCCATTTAATATTTATACATCTAAACTAGACCTAAATATGTCACCCTGTGATCCATGAGCCTAAAAAAATACACATACTTCATTGTCTTCACCGTTTTGGACCTTTTGAGAAAATAGAGAACAACAAAATAAATAATAAAAACTTATTTTTATTTTGAATGTTCTGAACGCATTACCACTCTTTCTAACCTGGAAGGGAAGAAAATGAGAAATAAATTCTCAAGTGCTGCAGGTAGGGTTCATATAGAGGATCTCCGGGCTTGGAGTCCTAGACCAACGCTCCTACCACTGAGCCCGTGTGCCCTAAATGAAATATAGTGCAAAAATTAATACATAATCCATTTTTAATTCTTTTAGTAGCTTTTCCACATCATAAAAAATAATAATCACTTGTATAATTATTACATGTATTCATCGACCCATTTAAATATTTCTAAATTTTCTCAAAACTTACAAATGACGTCATTTTGTTAAAAGTCTTTCGGTTACAATAAGGCTAACAATAACCAAGAAACCCCTAATGTAGTATAGGGAAACCATGGTATTGAATCCGTGAAAATAGTTCTTATTAAGCTTTAGATTGTATAGTTAGCCTTACTAAAACCAAAATGCAATGGAAAAAATAAAATATAGAATGAATGAAACTGTCTAAATAAACCAAAATGTAGTGAAAAATATAAGAAGATGCAAAGGATGATGCTTTAATGCATAAACATTCTACTCTATGATGCAATGCATGTATGGAATTTAAGTGAGAAAATTTTCACAACACTTGAAAATGTAACTCAATGGAATACCTATTTTAATGGAATGTTAGTCAACAAAAGAAAAATGAAGATGCAATGGTGTGGACAATATTTAGAATGATGCAAACGTATGAGGAATGCAATCTAACCAAGGAATGAATGCAGAATTGATGAATTAACATGATCTAGTTAGGATGCTGATGATGCATACTATACTAATGCATATGAAATGAACCCTAAACACCTAACTGCTACAAATAATGCAGAGAAATAAAAGTTTCAGAATGGGTGTCAAACATCATGCATAAAACCTGAAAATTCAAGATGTTATGCAGTGCATAAACTTAAATTCATGAATGCAAAACCCATAGATGAACAAACTTGTAACTAAAATGCACGAAATTAAAAATTATCAAATAAGAATATCAATGTCAATATTACAATCACGTAATTAGAGCCGGCGAAATGGGTCACAACCAGCGAGTCAACCCGGTCCACCACGGGTTCAGACTGGGTTGGGTTTGAAAAAATTGAATTTTTTTTATGTGGGTTAGATTTCAACCCGGCTCATGCGGGTTGAACCTGTGGTGGGCTAGGTTGGCCCGCCAACCCACCTACCTTTTTTTTTAATTTATTATTTTATTTATGAAACCCTAAAAAATAAAATATTACCAAATTGTACTTTTTATTATTATTTTGAATTGTCTTCAGTTTAACATCATTTTTTGGAAGTGAAATTTGTTTAAATTTGAATATAGAAAGTTTGTAATTTTTTTATTTAAAAAAAATTGTAATTAAATAGGCTAGTGAGCCAACCAGTTTACCCACCAACCCGTGGTGGGTCGAGCCGGGTTCAGATTTTTCTGGCTCGTTAATAAATGAGCTGGGTTGGGTTGGCTCACTAAGTGACCAACCCGTGGTAGGCCGGGCCTGGTCCAGCCGGGTTACCCGTTTTGACAACTCTACACGTAACAATAAAACACATTTCAATACAGAATTTAAAGTGAACATATTAAAACTTGTGACAATGGAAAACACAAACTAACAATGCATGTCACAAAATCTAGAATTCAACCTCTTAGACTCATTTCATTCAATGAATAATTGATACTCGTGAGTATTTATTACTTATCGACTAACAAATATTTTAATTTCTATTTATAAATGGATTGAATGCATGTATTATATTATCCACAAATATTTGTAATCTGTAAAAAGTAAAAATAAAAATTTAATTAAAATTAAAATTAATTTATATTTTATTAAGTTAAATTTAATTAAAATTAAATTTATATTATATTATCTTTTATAATTTTATTTTAAAAATTTATAAAATATTTTTTTTTAATATTTGTAAGTATTCACAAATACCCATAGATTTTAAAATATTTGTAATTATTTTTTAAACAAATATTCGCACATGTAGTAAAGATAGTGGATGAATTTTTTTTTTGTTTTAAATAACAATAAACACATATTGGATCTGACCATTGTCATTGGGGCATTTCACCCTGCACCTCTAAGGTTCCATCTTGCACCCTCAATTTTCAGAATTACCCTCGCGATTAATGAGGTTGGTGAGAAGTAAATGGTTTTCACGAATTAAGTGGTTGATCAAATTCATTTAATGAGCTGAGTGTGAACGTTTATATATTTTCTTCTCTTGCATTTCTTTTCATTTCTATGCTATCTCCTTGCACTTCTTTTCATTTTCTACTTTTTCATTGTCCTTAAGAAAGATTTGAAAAAGATTGATCGATAAGAAGGGTGGTGGAGGTGTTGTCGTGTTGGTAGTTGTTATTAGAGCTGAAAAAGTGATTTTTTTTAATGTATAAATTCATTACAAACTCTCAAATTTTAATCTTTCGAAATTTGATGAAAACTCAATTAAATATCGAAGTCCAATCAAATATAAAATTAAAAAATCCTTCATCAAATTTTAAAATTTAACTTTTCATTTATTAAATTTCAAAATCTGAAAAAAAAAATCAGATTTCGAAATCCGATGTATAGCCTTTTGGATTATATCCTATTTATGTTTTAACTTGATATCCAATGTTCACTTATTTATTTTGTTTTTCTCTGTTTGATATCCCATATGTATTTCTCTGTTTTACTTCAATTTTCATTATTTTAATTTTGTTCAAAGTATTTATTATATTATCATTCCAATATCATTTGATATCCCATATGTATTTCTCTGTTTCACTTCAATTTTCATTATTTTAACTTTTTTTCGAAGTATTTATTATATTACCGTACCAATGTCATTAATTATTAGTATTGTTATTATTATCAAATAAATATTATTAAAATTTTAAATATATATTAAATATTATAAACAAATAATTTTAATTAACTAAAATATTTATATAATTATACAATCCTAATTTCATTAAAAAAGTAAAAAAATATCTTAAAATTATAAAAAATTAAAAACTAAAAAACAAATAAAACATTAAATAATTCAAAACAAAAAAAATTATTCAAATTAATTAATTCATTAATATATTATTACAAATAAAAAACTTTAAATTCTATAAAATAAAAAAAAATTATAAACAAAAATATTTAGTTCAAAATAATATTAATTAATTCAAATATTTATGTAATTATAAAATTTTAATATTTCATTAAAGAAATAACTAAATATCTTAAAATTATAAAAAAAATAAAAAGCTATAAAAGATAAAACATTAAATAATTCAAAACAATAAAATTTAATCAAAATATAATTAATAATTAATTAAAATAAATATATATGTATGAAATAGTTTTATTAACAATACACATAAAACTTAAAAGAGAAAGTGAGATGTGAAAGAGAAAGAGAAAGAGAAATGCTAGAAATGAGTTGGAATGATTATTTTTTGATTATTTAAAAATTAATAGCATTTTAATTGAGGATGTAATGAGAATTTTGTAAAAATTTGGAGGTGCATAGTGAAGTTGGAGGTGCAGGGTGAAAGCCCTTGTCATTGCTAATCATGTCTCAATAAGACATCTTGACATCTTGAGAAGAAAAAGCCCATTAGGATCAATACACAAAGATTCATAATACCCAAATGGTTCAAGATTCTTGAGTTTATACACAAAGAATAGAACAAAACATGTAGATAACTACTCATGCTTCAGGAATTCAAGGGAAAGATTGCAAGAAATTAAATTTGTATCTTTAAATTCATTTTATCTTACGCTCTTAAAAAAATAACAGAAATTAACATGAGAAGAAGTTAGCTCCAGTTCAGAATGTTCTGATTCTTCCAATTTGATGATCAGAAGCATAGATAATTTATTGGAGAATAAAAATAAAAAAAGAGTAAACAAGATAAATGAAAACATCCTCCATTCACGTCACATAGAAAGAACACAGGTGATGTCAGGCATCTAAATGCTAAGTTATGTCTCTAACCACTATGAGCAAGCTTGATTGCTCAAGCAAAGAAAGATGCCAAATAATGTTTCTGAAGGTTAATTAGAAAATTATTTTAGGCCTCTTTGTGTAAGAAACATTCTGCATTTTTATTTTCTATTGACAATTATAAAAACAATATTACTTTATCTTTACTTTTTTTTTGAAGTTTATACAGAAAATCTCTACAAATATAGGTTAAATTTGTAAAACTATTTTCTTGGGCACTGTCAAAATTATATTTTTGTGACTGAAGACGAAAGTTTCACAGACCAAAATCCAGAAAATCCAGAATGAAGAAGAATCACAGATGACATTCAGATTCCAAGAAGAAGCTTTTAATTAAACAGAACCTTTTCCTCCAAGTCACTCTTAGAAGAACATAATTCACCTAATGTTAGATTAAGTTTTCAAAGATATCATCATAAAGGTGATCAAATGATATTAGTCATACATAGGTCACATCACCAATCTTTCTTCTTCCTACTAGAGACAATTTCTCTCTTTCCCTTTCCTTGAAAAGATCACCCTCAGTTTTAGGCTCTTAACTTGAGACATTGACACTAATGCAATCCCAAATACATGCTAGTCTAAAGCACCCTTTCCCAAAAGCATCTTAACCAATATATAAAGAGGGAATACCAAACCAAAAGAACCATCACTTCCATTTCAGGTTTGACAAATTTGAATGCACTTTACAAAGATGTGTTACTACCAAAGAAAAGATTACAATTTCTGTCACAACATTAACAGTGTAATTGGTTTAGCACTTTCAAATATGTAAAAGGTAAAAATTATTTAAAGTAATTTTGTGATGTAGCCAATGCCTTATTATTGCTTATTGTTAGTGAGTGGCGAACCTCTTCCTCACGCCACAGCAAGGGAAGAGGTAGAGGTAGTGTTTGCATGAGGGCTTTGAGTAGAAAGCAAGCAAAAGAAAAAGGGTTTATAAAACCAAACATTCATCTTTTCCAATGAGGAAGTAAGCATATATACCAACATGAAATGCAGTTATAAAAACTCCCTGAAAAGGACATTGTTGAGCCGGTGAGCCAATTCCCATAAAATACTCGCATTTGTGACAACTTTTCTGCACTTTTGGCATGCCTTCATGCTCACATCTCCAACCAAAGAATCAATCTTTATCCCAAACAGAACCCCCTTGTCTACTCTTCCTTTACTCTGGCCAAGCCTATGTATTCTTTATATAAAAACCTCACATTGTTCCACCTTTGAGTCTTTCACTGCACTGAAATTGGAGTGCAACACTGGACCCATAATCAGAAGCCTCTTTCTTCACATCTTGTAGCATTGCAGTAGCAAAATCTGCAAGTGGGAGTCATGGCCATGGAAACAACAAGAGTGAGAAAAAGTGTCATGATACTTCTACTCTACCTGACTTTGTCTGCCATTTCTCTCATTCAATGTGGTAAGCCTCAATAACCTCAACAGATTTTTCTGTCATTTCAATTACCATATATATCATTCCAATTATTCCAAAATTTTAAATTGATTTTTAAATATAATTAACCAAGATGAGATTGTATGAAGCCATTTGCTTGTTAGAATCCATTTACAGTGTAATGAATCACAAATCATGACTGAATCATAATATAATACCATTGACATGAAGCAAATATTGAATGACAACAGATGCAGATAGATCAATGAAGGTATTAAGAGGCCTCATCAAAGATAAAAGAAATTCAAGCAAGAACAAAAACCCAAAGAAGTTGAAAACAGTTAAAAATTTAGTTGAGAATCCAACCGTTTTCTCATCAAATGTAGAACCATATAGTCTTAGCTCGCCATTCTCTTTGCCCCCTTATGAATCACTGGCTCCAGAAAACAGCCCTCCATTTTGTGTGTTCCCACCACCAGGCACTCCTCCTTCCACCACCATGCCAACCCCCACAGGCTTTCAACCCATAACGCCCTCACCACCTGACTTTTACACTTCACCGGTTATCCCAACCCAAAACCCCCCGCCAAACCCCCTAATCATAACACCAGGCCCACCCACTATCACGCCGGGCTCGCCTGAGCCCGTGCTCAATCCTCCCATCATTATCCCAAGTCCACCAGACACCTCAATGGGCCCACCTTATTTCGAGCCCAGCCCACCTTACTTTGAGCCCAGCCCACCAACGATAATCCCTTCCCCCACAGAAGGCTCTCTCCCAAGCCCACCAAGCACTGTGCCATCCCCAACTGAAGGCAGTGTCCCTGGCCCAGGTGTGTTTCAGCCACCTGTGGTGTACCCTCCACCAAGTGTGCCACCACCACCCAACTATGCCCCAAGGATCACCTTGTGGTGTGTGGCTAAGCCCTCAGTCCCTGACCCAATCATCCAAGAGGCCATGAACTATGCCTGCTGGTCTGGAGCAGATTGCACCTCAATTCAGCCCAATGGGCCCTGCTATGAGCCCAATACTGTGTATGCACATGCTTCATATGCTTTCAATAGTTATTGGCAACGGACTAAAGGTGCTGGAGGCAATTGCGAGTTTGGAGGGACAGCCATGCTAGTTGCTGTTGACCCCAGTGAGTACAAAAATCATAAAACATTTTCATGCAACTTCTTTTTCCTAATTTTAATCTTTATTCTATAAATTTTTGTATTTCAAATTATTATATAAATTGTATAATCTCAAAAATACTAATTGTTTTGTTTTGTAATATATAATTTAAATTATAAAAATTTATGCTATTTTTGTTTTTCTTGTGAACAGGCTTCGATGGGTGCCACTTCATCTACAACTGATAGATGTGTTTTTGCCCTAACAATGTTTGAAGAGTGAAGACTCTCTTTTCATAATCTCCCCTCTCCTTTTTTGCTGTGCTAATAAGTTACATATGTATGAATGTTACAGTGAATTAAACGCAGAGATTTTGCATTTTGTAAGTAATGTATATCACATTCTAATTTCTCGTCACCGTTTGATTAAATTAACTCCTTCACTACCACCAAAAAGACAACCTTGTACAACAAATACGTATATTATGTTATATTCAGTATTTACTTTTTCTTTTCTACCTATCATATCTCTGTAATTTTATATAAATTTAAGAGTAGAAATAAAAAAAATTAAATATATTTTTCTAATACCAGGTATTATTCGTTTTCGATAATGAGAAATCATCAACTTTTGTCCACGTTGTAACAGCCCAGAATAAAAAATAAAGAATACTATAATATTTTAATTACTGACTCCGTCACTAATTAAATATTAATTCAATATAGTAATTAAAAACTAGTATAGTAATCCATGCATGATTTTTTTTATAAAATAATGTTTTTATAATAAAACAAAATTATAATAATTAATTTATATGTTGTATAGGAAAAAAAATACGATTTAAATTTAAATTTTAAAATATGATTATATATATATATATATATATATATATATATAAAATAAAATAAAAAAGAGTTAGAGTTAAGAAAGAGGGTTCAAACTCTTATCATCATGAATCATTTGTGAGTTTATAAGAATAATTTTATTTGGACTTTTTATTATAGACTTAGTAGTATAGGATTTTCTTTTGGACATTGTATAATGGGTTAGTAATCTAGTATTGAGCGTTGCTCCCTCCACCTCCCCGTTTCCACCCTCCACCTCTCCATTTTTCTATAACTTTTTATATATTACCAAAATAACCTTTTTTTTACTTTATTTTTTACTTTTTTAACCCCCACTAAACCTAGAATTAGGAAAAGGAGGTTCTTAATGTTACTGAGTCTCACACAGATATATACACAAACACTTGGAGAGCGTCGGTACCCTGAAAGAAGAAGAACTCATTGATCCATCACCATTATGCTACCAATCAAACATGTGACCAAACACCGTCTCAGATCCAAATCGTTCGTCTTCTCCATTATCAACCCTTGCTCTTCTTCCCTTGCTGCATGCGCTTCTCTCACAGCATCACCTTCTCCATCAACGCCCTCAACTTCAAATTCATATAAGATCACGAAAAAAGACGTGGTGTCCTCCTTCAAGACATAGTTCGCGACGCGGAATGTCTAGCTAGACCCCCTCGTCAACCTCATTTACCAACTCCTCACCGCCTTCGCCGACAACGAAGACTTATTTGCCGCACTATCCGTGCTCTCCCTCCCGCTCTCCGAGTGCCTCGTCCTCCGCGTCCTCCGTTACACCGCCACTCACTGCGACATCTTCTCCTGCCTCAAGTTCTTCGACTGGGTCGGCCGCCAACCGAACTTCCACCACACGCTCACCACCTTCGTTGCCATCTTCAACATCCTCGTATGCGCTGACCACAAACCCATTGTCCTCGAATTCCTCGATGGCTTCCGCCGCGACGTCTTCCTCCACAACGTCCATTTCCACTTCATCCTTGTCATCGGCTTAGACCTCTAATTTCAAGGGAAGAGGGAGCCAGATGCTGAGAAGAGAGATAAAATAATAACTCTTCGATGGATGTGAATCTTCGTACACCTCTTAAACGGATGTTAACATCCGTGAACGGATATCAACATTCGTTGATATAGAAACTTATGTTCCATGACAAAACATTCATCAAAATTACTTCCACACATCAATCATATATACATGACAGACAAACAATGAATCTCACTCTTCTCAGTGGCAAATCCATTGTTCTTCAAAATCTCGGCAATCGTAACAATTGTAGTTATAGCTGTTGAGAGAAGATTTGCATTAGTTTAACAACCCATGAATCAAAATTGCATCAAAGATTTCAGCTTTACGTTAAAAAAATATGATCTTTGGAAAGAAGAATACTCATTCCAAGAGCAGAAAGCACAACCTCATCGCACTGCTGTATGTACCTCTAGCTCAAAGAAAGAAGGAATCTTTTTGAGAGAAAATGGAAAGAAGGAATCTTTTTGAGAGAGAATTGAAAGAGAAATAGATAGATATAACCTTTGCAAGATTGACGTGAAAGAAGAGGGGTTTCTTGGTGTTGGAAACCTGGATTTTGTTCTTCTTGGGAGATTCAATTTCATGGTCAATGGTGTTTTGAATTTGAGGTACAGGGGGAGCAACAACAGTGGGCATTATTCGTTTTTTACCTAAGGGTAAAAAAGACATGGGGATGTGGAGGGAAGGTAAAAAAGACATGGGAAGGTGGAGGGAGCAGTATGTGGAGGTGGAGGGAGTAATACCCTTTAGTGTTTCTTTTGGATCTTGTATTTGGGTCTCGGGTTGTAGTGTAGAGTTTTGGGCTTAGAGGAGATGGGCCTAAGAAGGCCCATGGATTTAGGATAAAAACCTATCTTTGAGAGAAAACCTTCTAGAAGTTTGTGAGTCATTGGCTAGAGTGATCTCCAAGTTGTTATCTTTTTGTGAGACACATGCTCTTACCATGTGGCATGCTTCTAATGGAAATGGTTTCTCCTTAGTAGTGACAATGTGTCATGCTCATAATGTAGAAGATTTCTCTTTAGTAGGGATCATGTGTCATCCTCCTAATGGAGATAATTTTACCTTGGTCTCCAAGTGAATGTATTAGGATTTTGCTTCTACAATTTGAAAACACCTTTAAAGTTACCAAAAGTTATAAATAGAGTTGTCTCCTCCATGTAAAATCACCTTTGAATTGAGTATTGTTATACTTTCAAATTTGTGTCATACTATTCAACTTAGGTCACCAAGGTCAGAGCACCCCATTTACATTTCCTCTAGCCACCTTTCCTTAAGAATTGGTCCAACCTCTCTTGAGAGTACCCAAACACCATCATAATCTCTTCCCTTCCTTGAGTCATATAGCTTAGAGGAGAAGTCACCATCTTATCATATAAAACCCACCATATATGCACAATATTTCCACCATCATCAAACTTCTGCAACCATTTGGAATTTTCCACCTTGACTTGAGTCATAAAACTTGAAAGAACTTATTCAATCAATACATACATACATACACACACACACACACACACACACACACACACACACACATATATATATATATATATATATATATTAATTTTACTTAAAATATATGTTTGATAGAGTCATTAATTATGTCTTCTTCGAGTACTTTTTGTAAAATTAATCTTAATTAGTAACTCTATTGTAACATCCAAAATATAGTATTAAACTATAAGAGAGTTACTACATAATCAATAAAATACAACAGTCGACCAAAACAAGGATTAAAAGTTTCATCATAGTTCTACAAAACATAACTATAAATTTAATTTCGTACAGTCCTACTTAGAACCAAACTATAAATCTAGAAACATATAATACGTACAGGCCTGACTCATCCAGATATAATATGAATATCAAGTTATAGTAGTTCCTGCACTTGTAATGACAATTTTGTTGGCTCAATGCAAGCTACCATACAAGGTTAGTCCTCGTGCACTTGCAATGGTAATACTACTGGCTCAATCCAAGCTACCATACAAGGTTAATCCTCGTGTATGCGTAATGGTAATACTGTTAGCTCAATCTAGGCTACCATACAAGGACCTCCTGCTATTTTCACCACATGAATCATCACTCTCTAATTTATGACAGAATTTTTATTATAATAAGGGAAGATGCGTGAGAAGAAGAATAAGAGAAAAATGAGAGAAGAATAAGAGAAGAAGAAGAGGAAGAGGAGAAGGAGAAGGAGAAGGAGAAGGAGAAGGAAGAGGAGCTAGAGAGGGAGGAAATGATGTTATAGTGTCTCGGTGTTGAAGTGACAGTGACGTTGATCGTCAGTGATGCATAGGTGAAGAACGTTAGTGATGATGGTTGTCAAAGTTAGAGAAAAAGGTGGAGGAGGAGGAAAAAGAAAAAGGAAAGGGTGACAAATAAGAAGGAGGATGGTGTGGATGACTTGGAGGTGGCAGGTTGACGCAACGACCCGATAGTAGTGAGGAGGATAGGAGGAAGAAGATGAAGAAACAAAGGAGAAAGAAGGAGAAACCAATTTATACTCTAATTCATAAACTAATTATAATTTTTATTTATAATAAAGACTATTTTTGATAATAATAATTTTTAGTTTATAAATTGGTATTTAAATTAGTCAATATAGTATCGAATTTTTGTCTATTGATTGTTACTTAATGATTTTCTTGTAGTGATCTAAAGGTACTAGATTATCTCATTGAAAAATTTTGGTGTTAATAAATTTAACTAGGTAAATGAATTAATATCTATGTTATTTAGGAAAGTTTTAACATGTTTTTGCTTAGTATAATTTTAATTGTATGCATCATAATTATTTAAGTTTTTTTTTTTCCGAATGATTCATTAGATAGTTTGATTAGATAATGTTGACTATAGTATAATAGTTGTGTTGTATTGTTTTATATTTAAAAGAAAAATATTTAGTAATAGGTTGCCAAATTAAACTTAAACTTAACAATTAGCATCAATATCAATATAAAGAAGAAAATATATGATTCCAATCAGGGGAACTAGGTTTTCAAGCCTTTCTGCATTGTGGGCTTTTTTTTACCCACACCAAACTTAAGATTTCTTTTTCCTGCATTTGTAGACGTCATCCTAAGGTTAGAATCATTTTTCTTTTTATATTTTTGTGCAGAATTGTTCCTTTAATTTCAAGTATGAACCACAATTATTTTTCAGCATTTTGGGTTCTAAACGAAACAAAATAACTAATTTTCTCTTCTTTAATTTCGATTTTTCTTTCTATAATTACAAATTGTGTTTCTGATTTTGAAATGAAATTAGGAATTGATTTTGATTTGATGTTTAAGTACAAATTGGATTGAATGATAATTTGATTTGATTCATGTAATTAATTCATCAATTAAATTGATTAATTGTTTAAACTTAATCTTTAGATAATTGTGATAAGATTAATTGTTTGATTATGGTGAATTAATTTGGCTTTATCTTTTTTATTTCAATTTTAATATTTGTTTCTTTTTGTAATGTGTTTTATGTTTTTAAATTCCTATGTTAAGATAAGATCATTTAAAGATTAAACCGTCAAAGCAAACTTAGGTTTTGAAATTTAACAAAAGCATCAAACAAAATATTGATATGCATAAAATGATGTATTAAAGAGATAGTGTCTAAGAAAAAAATATTGTGTAACATTCTTTATAGACAAAATCAAGTTTACAATAATGCTTTTCTAAGATTAGACTATCTGATGAATAAAATTTATAAATAGTGTCTAAGGAAAGAAATCATTTTCCAAATGAATCATCTAATAGATTATATGAGTAAAAATGCTAGTGTTTTATGAACAAGAAATTCTATAACACTAAAGCTAAAAGAAAGTGTTTTTCAAATGAATCCTAATAGATGATATGAGTAAACAAGCTAGTGTTTTAGGAATAAGAAAGTCTATAATGCTGAAGCTAAAAGAAATTTTTATTCAATATAATATTAACTCAAGCAAAATGTATTAAGATTACACTGTCTAATGTATGACCGCTAAACGCTACACTCAAATAGCCTTTGATAAAGCGTTTAATGAATTACACCATCTAATGAGTATACATCTTGTATGCTTTACCAAACAATGCATTTATTGATGAAATGACAAGTGATAAAATGTTTTAAACATGCAATATGAATTAACACTTATCAACATTCAAAATATTTAATGCATGTAAGAAAAAGTACCTCGATGCTTCTATACCTTGTTCTTGATATTTGTGATCACTAAAGAAAAAAGATATGATTAGAACGACTACACTCAAGAAAAAGACATTGTGAGAAATGAAGAATATTTTGGGAATGTTTCTCTTGAAGCATTCTAATATGTCACATCATACATGCTCTGTTTAAGATGAAAGGCTAAGATAAAGCTCTGAACCTCTTCAAATTAGACAAAAGCCTAACTTCCCATCTAAAGGCTACATGCTCCCCATAAGTCAACTCCTCTATCTAAAAGTCATCTTTTAAGAAAAATTATATATAAATGAAAGCTTGAAGAATACTCGTGTTGAACTTAAACTAGTCATGTTGACTAGGTGAACCATAAGTGGTGAGAATACTCGTTATAAACTTGGAGAGGTAAAACTCATGTAATCTTGTGAAAGATTAATGGAACCCCTTAAGAGTTTTTAAGAGAGAACTGGACGTAGCTCAGGTTGAGTGAACTAGTATAAAATTTGTGTTTTACTGCTTTGCTATTTGAAATGTTTTACGCATTCTATAAAAACCAGTGTCAAAGCATCACATACAAATTAAATCCTTTATAAACAATTAGACGCTTCTTTGCGAAAGGTTTTCAAAAACACTATTTATCTCTCCCTCCTTCTAGTGTTTTTCTGTGATTTCACCATAAACCCAAGCTAATGTGTATGGAAAGAATATTAAAAATTGAATACAATGAATGTGTCCTTTGAAAAAATTAACCTACATTGTGCTCTATAATTCTAAATCTTACAAAAAGCTTAGAATATTTGATTTCATGAACGATAGTAAATATGAATGCATCAAAATTTCAATCATGGACATGACAACACATCTCATACATCACACCTATTTTCACCTACTAGTCTTTGTATGCACACCTAAAGATGATCCATGCAATCACATGTCAACATCAACATATAGGGATATGGGTTAAAGTTATTTTTCTTTAATAACCATCTTACCACAAACATATGTCAACTATGGTCCAACTATATGTCACATACTATCTTTGCTTTTACTTTGTTTTTTACTAAAAATATCTCTGACCTAATTTTGATAAGTATTGCTAGCTATTGAGATGTTGCTTAAACACAAGATTAATACTTAATGTTGCATGGAACATATTTAATGCAACCTTACGTTTATGCTCATCAAACTCTAAAAGATGAGTTATCTAAGTTCAAAGCTCTCAACGATTAGAAAAGAGTTTTCTTCCAAAGTTATACATAATGTTGCCCTTTCAAAAAGAAGAAAAGAAGAGAATGACTTGTTAAGTGTTGAAACACTACTAAAATCTTTATGTGCTTTTAAAAGCTTAGAAAAAAATATCACTATTGTGTTCACAACGACTTAGTAGAGTGTTTATATGTTGTAAACGTCATAAGAAACTAATTTTCTTTTATGAGTGAATCTTGTGATCCTTTCACATCTTTATACAAACTTTATTTGTTTAGTAATGAGTGATTGTTGTCCAAATAATATAGTTTTAATTAAAAGTGACCATTGTTCAAATAATATCTTATCTTAGCCAATAATAGTTTTGCATTCTAAATAAAATTTAAGAAGATATAATCAGAAGTGGTTGAGATCCAAACAATACTCACATTTTTAATTAAGAGTTCATGTATTTTAAACTATACTTGAGTTTTTAGTAAAGAAAAACAATGTATCGAAACAATATTTGAATTATTAGTTAAATGGATAACAAAACTCAATCAATTAATTGAGAATTGGATGCACTTGTACAATGAAATAAACTAGTGAAAAAACCATAATATAACGAAAGGGTTTATAAACTAAGCTTTTTATTATATTATGATAAGGAAAGGAGAATTTTCCGAACTAAGTTATTTCCTTCGTCTATGTTAATTGCATTTTATTATATTATGCTTACAAAAGAAGAGTTTTGTTTTAAAAGACAGTATATTACCCCTACAAAATTTCAAAATGTTAACAGCCATAATTCATTCTTTTTATGCTTTTAACTTATTTTTACAATTTCAAATTTATATAAATGATAATAATAACAACAAATTTATTTTTAATATATAAAAATAATAATAACAAAGATAATAGTAATAATTTTATTTCAAATTTATATAAATATTAATAATAATAATGATAATTTTATTGTTTTCTTCTTTCATTGAATTTTTATACAATCAATTACTGTCATGATTTTTATTTTAAATTAAATTAAAAAATTCAAATTGGAATTATAGTCCATATCTTTTATAACTTATTTAGTTTAAATTATTTTTTACTTTTTCCTTCGTCCATCTCATATTAAAATCAATTTAATTATTTTTAATTATCTTTATTAATTTTGTTTATTCATTTTACATTTTTTTTTTCCTTTTTTTTTTCAAATTTTAGAAAAAAAAAGAAAAATCTTATCAAAATTTAATTCTTTCAAAAATCTTGACCAGTTTTTTAGTATGAGAACTAAATTTTGATAAAAAAAATTTTCTTTTAAAATTATAAAATGACACGTAAATGATATTTAATGTGAAAATAATATTTTCTAAATATCATTATCCGTTCTAAATAATATGAAAACTGCTCCATTTTTATTTTGTTCTTTAGATTCATGCTGTGGCCGGTTATTAATATGATATGACAAAACCACCTTGTAGACAGTGATTAACTATATTAAGTAAATTGTCTCTTTATTACATTTATAGTATTTAAGTTTTTGTTTGTGTGTGGTTTTAGTTTTTCTAAAATTATTATTTACTTAGATTTTATGATTTTTTAATTGATTCGTAGATGAATAATGTTAATAATTAACATTAAACTTCGTCAAGTAATTAATCAAAATATAACGTAACTATGATTAATATAAATTGATAAAAGAAATATACGTAAAATATTTAAATAAATAAAAACTGAGTTCACTCTCTCCCCGGTCTCTACCATTAATAACGTAGCGAGACAAAAAAAATATTAATTATTAAATAAAGTTACAGTAAGTAACTTAATTTTAATAACGAATATATAAATTAATTATAAAATAGAAAATTAAGAGACGAAAAAAAATAAATTATTAAATAAAGTTACGGTAAGAAACTTAATTTTAATAATGAATATATAAATTAATTATAAAGTACAATATTAAGATATAAGATTATACACAAACTCAAATATTAAACAAAGTACAATTAATTGATAAAAATATTACACCAATATCCCATTTTAGCAAAATGGCTAAAGTAGCTTTGTAACTTTATTGTTGGCATGAAAGCAAAAGTATCTTTGGTTGATAACTCCAAACACAAACTACGTGTTAGACTTAAACAAACCCTAACGTTTTAATATTACTTTATTGTGCTTGGATTTAAAAACTATAAACGTCGAATCACTTCACTCTTGGATGAGGTGGATAGGATTACTTTACCTCATATTTTAATTCGATTAATTCTTATAACATTGTGTGGACAAATTTTTTATTTAAATGTGTAAACTTAAATTAAAGAGAAAATTATTGACAAAAGAGGATCATGATACTTAATGGACGTTTTGTTACTTTTAAAAACTGCAATTGCTTTTTCTACAATAAAATTTTGTCATTGTTGATTAACGAAAATGCTCTTGTTACAAAATAAAATTTCAAAAATGATAAATAAAAATTTGTGATTATTAATTATAAAGATTAGACTCATGAGATGAAAGTATATGACTGTATTGAAATAAGTTATTTATTGGAAGGTTAAGGACACGAAAATTTGTATTTGAAATTTCGTTTTCATTTTTATATATGATAATGATAATGTTGTAGTTTTAAGTGTAATAGGAAGTGTTGACAAAATAATGAACAACAATTTTTGAAGGTATATAATTTCACTGTTTTTAAGAATTTATTCATGATGTGTTATGTAAGTCTCTTAGAATATAAAACAAAAACTTCTCTTATATTTCTTAGGATCTCAGAACTGGTAAGAAACTTTAAAAGAATAAACTCAAGATAAAAGGAGGATAAGAGAAAAAAGGAAGAAAAACTAAGAAGATAACATGGACATATTTTCCTTTTGAGAAGGGAAGATAAAGCTTGTTTTTGTTGTGTTTAGAATGTAGGAAATGCTCGAGGCAACGCCCATTGAGAAACTTGGTCAAAGACTGTTGCCAACAATAATGAATAATAAATCAAAAATAAATTAAATGTTGCACCAAAAATGTTTTGCAAATAATAATGAATAATAAACAAAAATAATTGAACATTATCAACGTTCAAATCCAACGTTTCTTTTGCAATAAATTATTATTTTACAATTACAATCTCCCACATATTACAAAAGAAAGTAAAAAAAAAGGTTTTTGACCCAAAATAGTTTGGTCTCAAAAGTAATCATTTTTCAAAAATGTCATCTTCTTGTAAACTTGGAAAATGATTGTATATAAATAAATAACACAAATCTGTTCTGATGGTTAAATAAAGATTAAAAGAAAGATAAGAAACTTTTATCCTAGGTTTCATAGGTTGTAATGCATAAGATATAACAAGCTATATGAATCAGTCTTAGATCAAGAAACTTAACACACAATGTAGTTGGTATAGCAAGCTATATGAACCAAAGACATTTAACGTGGGTTAGAGGTTTATCAATCACAATACACCCTAGAATCCTTGTTGTTATCGTTGTATTGCGCTTATTAGGCCAAGCATGTGCCCGATATTCATGAGTGCTTTAGAGAACATGCCAAGATCTTATACAAGCGGCCCCACTCGACAATCATATAGGTGATTTCATCAAGTGTATGTTGCAAATCATACACCACCCTAAGGGATATGAAAATCATTAAAAACTTTGTTTAAGTTAAAACTCTTTCACCATAGAATTTTAATGACAAAGTTTAACCTCTCATAATGCAGTCTTTAGCACTTTCACACACAACATAAGAATGGACATTGTTGATAGGGAGAGCTTTGTCTCTTTATATATTTGTTTTTTATAATGAATGATTAATGGTTTCTTGCACAACAAATGACATAACAAATGTTTTATTTTTATCATGTTTGTTAGATATGTAATTCCATTAATGTTGAATAAATCAAGCTTAAAACATATTGATAATCTCATTTCTTGTATAAATAATCAATTAAATCAGTTAATCTGTTAGATTTTGCCAAATAACTTAAAAAGCTAACAGAGACAAATTGTTCTGTTATAATCAATTATACAGGGTATATAACTGATTAAAACAGAGAGCAAGCCATAAGCTATTATATAAGTGAGATAATCTGTTATGGATGATAAATGGATGACTAATATGGCTAAGTGTGGAAATAATTGATTACATAAGTTTGATAATTGATTAAAACATAAAACACTATCTAATTCATTACATAAATAGCCTAATTTGTTAAGACTGTTAAATGAATCAATAATAAGTGTTTAAATAATCGATTACACACATAGGATAATATGTTAAAATAGAGACAAAAGCACAACAAATTACATAAATAACATAATCGATTATATTGTGAGAGGATTTCAAAATGTTATATATGTGTGTCTTGAAATTTTCAAATACTAACAAATCTTTTGATTTTGTGTACAAGTGCTCTTAAAGACAGGTTCTTGGAGGAATCAAAGCTTTCTTGGTGATCAATCAACAAGGATTCATTCAAGGCAATTAGACTACATTGGTTTTGATTCATTCTACACTTTGAAGAGTGTATTCAAGATTAGGTTTCTTCAAACAATTTGTATTGTGTACCTGTGCGAGGTTATCTGGGTTTAAGAGTTGTAATTGCTCTTGGTATTTGTAAGAGATTGAGGGTGTTCATCTCTTGTGTTGCTATTTTGATTTTGAGTGGTGAGAGGAGTGCATTGAGAGGGTTGTCTCTATATTCTTGTATACTCAATCATTATAGTGGATTCCCTTCAACTAAGATTGTTGAAAGAGGACTGGATGTAGGCTTGTGATAACTGAACCAATATAGATTGTTTGTGTGCTTGATCTTTCTCTATTTGTTGATTCTTTACTATTTGTTTATTGATTTCAAGAAGCCAAGAACTCATAAAGATTTCAAAAAGATAATTAAAAAGGATTAATCCAATTTACCTCTCCTCCCTCCCTCTTGGCTTTAGATATAATGCCTTTCTTTTCTTATAATTAGTACCAGAGCTGGAAATTTAAAAGTTATTTGAATATTAATCGATAGTGTTCACAACTTAATCGATTAAATTGATCTTGATGGCCAATATATCTTAAACATTGGGAGAAGGTGTATCTATAAATAGACCACCACTATTTGTAGGTGAGAATTATTCCTTTTAGAAGATTAGAATGAAAATCTTCTTGGAATTGATAGACAAAGGAGTATGGGATGTTGTGATAAATGGCCATTTTAACTCAGCCAAAGTTGAGAATGAATAAACCAAGGTTAAATATTTTTCTGAGTGGAATGCTGATGAAAATAAAAGAGCTCATTATGATGTTAGAGCCAAGAACATTATTTCTTTTGCCCTTACTATTAATGAGTTTTAGCAAAACTCCACCAAGTAATGTAGACAACAACATATACAAGTCGGCCAACCAGAAATAAGCTCGGCTGAAATCTAACATAGCTTAGTCGAGTTCTAACACAAGTCAACCCAAAGAATCTACCCAGCCTAGCAAAAACTAACACAACCCAACAAAGACTAACATAACCTGGCAAGCACTAACACCCCTACAAAGAATAACCTAGCCTGACCAAAACTAACCTATCCAGACAAAAGACCAAAACAACATGGCAACAAACAAAAAAGCATAGCAATAAACTAAAACCACACGACAACAAACCAACATAGCTCGATTTAACTTAAGAAAAAATAGACCAAACTCAAAACAGCCCACATAGATCAAACCTAAAACAATTCGGGTCAAACTTAAAAAAGCTCGAATCAAACTTAAATAGCTTGGTTCAAACTTAAACATCTTGGTTCAAACTTAAATAGCTTAGTTCAAACTTAAACATCTCGGTTCAAACTTAAACATCTCAGTTCAAACTTAAACATCTTGGTTCAAACTTAAACAAATAAGCATCAATATCTAAATAGCTCAGCACCAATTAACATTACTCGGTTCATAACATAAACAAGTCAGTCCAAAAACTAAAATAGCTCAACCTCAACTAATTTTTTTTTATCTAACAGTTATGCACATTTCCTTCCCACTTCACTCTATATCTTGTCCAAAATTTAGAATTTAGCCATACCTATGTAACCCATAATTCAACGAAAACCTCACAATTCCACCCTTATAAATTGCATCACTTAAATATAATTCAACCAATTTTAAACAATTTGACATATACCAGAATTAACCATATACTGAATGATAAAACCATGATTATTGCCAACAAAATTCTTATACTCCAAAAATTATACATATCGTTCTAAAACGTCAATTATCATATTCTTTACTAAAAACAACTCAAAATTTCCAATGATTATCTGAAGTTAACCCTAAAAAAATTTATAGACTTCAAAGATTTTCTCCCATGCAAACATATAAAAAAACATATGTGGACTTTCCCACAAACACATAAATGTAAAAACAATAAAATCTTCTAAACTCCATCAAACATGCATCCATCACCATTTCACCACCAATCCAAAAACTTTCATCACACAACAACAACATGACCACAACAGAAAAACAAACAAAATTGATTTAACTCCCCTTACCTTATTTTTTTGTAGATGACTTATTTCCTAGTTTGGTTCTTGCTTCCTTTTTCCCTCTACTCAACTTTTCTATACTCTTATTTAGCACATTGAAAACTGATCACCAACTCTAAAAACCTATATTTAATTTATCTTGTCATTCATATACTTAACAAACGGCACAAACAATTATACACACAAACATGTCCAAAAATAATAATAACATCCAATGCAAACAAAAAAAGTTGAACACATGACCTTCAATCTATAAAAAGAATTATAACCAATTGTGTTACACTTTACCTTAGTATAATTTATCATTTATTACTTTAACTAATGTCGTCCACACCCATACCACCCTTCTAAAAATTTATTTGTTTTTCTTGGATCTTACATAAATTAAATCGACATAAATTTTAGTCAAACCAAAAGCAACCAAAACCTATATCAAGTTTAGCCTTCAAACAAAATCGAGTTGAGTTAACCCATACACAAGTTAAAGTGACTAACTCTAAGTTCAAATGTCAATATAAGTTTAACAATTAAAATTCAAATTCTCCCAACTAATTGCTAGCTTATCACAATAAAACATGATATCTAAGTAAAAATTTACAATGTATGCCACATCATTAAATTAAATGTAAATACATATCAGTTTAGACATAAGTAGTAACAATTTTGTCCAATAATAACTAGAGTAAATACTACTCTTGTTCCTGTTTGGTCTAATTTTTTCAATGTGATCCTAGATTTTTTGTTCAATCAAATCTTAATTTTTATTACGCTAAATTAAATCCTTTTAGTAATATCATTTAAATAGTTAATGACATGTAAATAATGTATGTCATGTTTCCCTCCATTTTTTTTTTGTTAATTTTTTTATATTATTTTATTTTTTAATTCTCTTTTAAAATTTTTATTTTTTTTACTTTAGTTCCTATATTTATTATTTTTGTTTAATTTAGTTTCAAGTTTTTTTTAAATGGAATAATTTTGTGTTTTTCTAAATTGAGATCAATTTTAATTTTTATTTAAATATTATATTAATATTTTTATTAGCTAGTATTTTTGGAATTATTTTTAAACTAATTCTAATAATTATATTATAATAATAGAGTTAGAGATGTTTTTTTAAGTACATGTTGTACAATTTATAGTTTGTTTATTGATAATAAAACTAGAAATAATTCTTTTGTTTTGTTAACTATTCTTGATTTGTAAGGTACTTAAGTTAATGTGAAATTATTCTTCCTACATTTTGAATATAGTAAGGCTAAAAAAAATTTAGTCAAAGTTTATTAATATTATATATTAAAAATCTTGATCCGGTTTTTTTACATTTTGTTTCATAGAATATATATTTTTTTATTAAAATTTTCATATAAGTGATCAAACAAAGAGAAAATTGATAAAAATAATACACATAAATAGTTAACATTTTAAAGAGAAAAAAATATATGTATTTCTCTTAATACTTTTAAAATTATTTTTAATACATCTAACACTTCAAACATCATTTTTAATATTTTTAAAATTATTTTTAAATCAAATCTAATTATATTATTAAAATATAATTATTGAAATTGATTTAAAATAATTTTAAAAATAATAACTAATAAAAATGTTAATTTTAATAAAAATATCAATATAATATATAAAAAATTAAATTTGATCTCAAATTAAAAAAATAAATTTTTTTAATTTATTTAAACTGAATTGAAAAAAATAAAAAATATTAAAACTGAATTAAAAAATAAAAAAATAAAAAAATAAAAAATAAAAAATAAAAAGTATTAAAAAAAATTTGAAAAAAAATTCACAGATAAACTCGTAACATATATTTTACATGCCGTTAATTATTTAAATAATATTATTAAAAATAATTAATTAAAAAAAATTAATTAAAAAAAATTAATGAAAATTTAATTAAAAAATAAAAATAAACTCAAATTAAAAAAAAAAAGACGAAAACATAGAAGAAATTTAAGTTTAATAACTAATATATCATTTATAATTGGGAGAAAAGGTGTTTTGGGAAGGCTACATAATAAATAATAACATTGGTACTATGAGGATATATTTGAATTTCATGATAGATCTTCATCCTCCCAAACTTTAATTGAATTTTCAACTATATTGGAATGAAATTCTTTTCTCACTAAAATCCAGAACAAAACTGATAAAGATGAAATGTTCAGCTTCAAGAGTAGTTTGGCTAGTGATAATATCTAATGTTAAGTAAGAATAGTTATAATATTTTAAAATTAAATATCAAAAAATAAAATACGATAATGGGATAAGTACGTACTTTAATCAGACGAAAGCATAATTTTTTATCTTATCTCTCTGTTTTCTTTGGGCTATAAATTTATCGGTTATCGAGTACACGTCCCCTCCAGCTCATAGACAACAGAATCGTGTCTTTTCTAAAGTTGTCAACTTAATATTTCAATATTTATTATTTTCTTTCCTTGTTCTTTAAATTTTCTTTAAATACTAACGGTAACCCTAAACCCTCTTTCCGGCAGCTCCAATGGACTTCACTCCACCGCCGATCGAGGACGGTTTCACCGCCGAGAAGCTCTTCTCGCAAGGCTTCTCCTACACTTACGATGACGTCATCTTCCTGCCCCACTACATCGACTTCGCCGCCGACGCCGTCGACCTCTCCACGCGCCTCTCGCGCCGGCTCCCCCTCGCCGTCCCCCTCGTTGCCTCCCCCATGGACACAGTATCCGAGTCCGCCATGGCCAGTGCCATGGCCTCCCTCGGTGGCATCGCCATCGTGCACTCAAACGTTCCGGCAGCCGCCCAGGCTGCACTCCTACGCGCGGCCAAGTCCCGCCGCGTCCCCATCCTATCCGACCCCGCCTTCGCTGCCCCCTCCGCTGTCATCGAGCACGAGGACGACTTTGCGGGCTCCCCCTTTCTCCTCGTCACAGACACAGGCGCCGGCGGCGGGAAGCTCCTCGGCTATGTCTCGAAGCGCGACTGGACCAATCAAAACGACAAGAGCTTAAGGGTGGGCGACTACATGGTGCCTCCTCCCCGGCGCGCGCCGTGGAACGCAGACCTGAACAAAATTCATGAGATCATGGAGAATGAGAGGAGTGGTGCAGTGGCTTTGGAGAGGAACGGTGAAGTGGTGGATTTGGTGGTGAGAGAGGAGGTGGAGAGGGTGAAGGGGTACCCCAAATTGGTGGCTTCGGCGACGGTGGGGTCAGATGGGGAGTTTATGGTGGGGGCGGCGATTGGGACGAGGGAGGATGATAAGGAGAGGCTGAAGCATTTGGTAAAGGCTGGAGTGAATGTTGTTGTGTTGGATAGTTCTCAAGGGAACTCAATTTATCAGTTGGAGATGGTGAAGTATGTAAAAAGTGTCTACCCTGAGCTTGATGTCATTGGTGGGAATGTTGTGACCATGTACCAGGCTGAGAATTTGATTCAGGCTGGGGTTGATGGGTTGAGGGTTGGAATGGGGTCTGGGTCCATTTGTACCACCCAGGAGGTTTGTGCTGTGGGACGTGGACAGGTATATTTGATTCCTTAATTGATCACTGATTGATTGGTTATTGGTTGAACATGGATTGAATGATTGTTGATTATTGATTGAATCTGTTCACCCTTAGCGTCAAATATACTGAACCCAAAGTTAGGACTTATTATCCCAAATTGCTCTCCGTAAAGGTATACGCTTTACTCGTAACTCTTAACTCTTCTCCATTATACTGAGTTGAAAATAAGACTTATTATTCTCAATTATAAAAAATACATTCTCAAATCTTCTATTTGTAATAATCTAGTTCTCCTGAAAAGGGAAATAGGGAAACTAGGAAACCTAGAAAAAATAAAATAAAATAAATATTATGTATTTATTTCCTCTGATTAGGAAGATTCTACAGATATTATCCCAAATTACAACACTCTCCCTGAAGTTGGTAAATGAATATCAATCATTCCCAACTTGCCTACAAGATCTTTGTGACAAGCTTGGAACATATGATTTATATGCTCCAGCTTGAGGGGGAGTGTTAGATATTGTGTGTTTATGTTAATTAGGGAAATATAGTTCCTATGCTTATTATTTTTATTTTTACATATTCATCTGTATTTCGACTTAGCCCACATTCTTATTATTATAAATACATTACCCTATGTGTATGCAAAGACACACAAGGGAGATTGATCCTAACTTTGGGTTCAGTATATTAACCACTTGAAACCAACTCATTAGTTCCCTTAACATCAAATTTAAGTGTTTGGTTTGTTTTTATGCTTTAAATCATTGTGGATTCTGTTTAGCTGCTTAGAGACTCCGAAGTTCTTTATTTTTTAGACAGAATTGTGTCATGGATGGGTTTTTAAACCCTTGGTCTGCTGTGTTTAGCTTTGAGTTGTGATAAGATTTTTGTGTTGGTTAGATTCGAGGATCAATGAATCCTTTTGAGGATTGGGTCAACTTTTGGGATTGATAATGTTTGATAATTGCCGATGGTCTTTTGTCAGGAGTTTAGGGTGTCTATAGTTAGCGACTTGACTCTTGATGGGGCTTGTGCGTCATGCCTGATCCTTGGAGTTCTCTAAAGGGCTTTCTCTGTACTGGTTTTTTACATGTGTTCCCTGTATTGAATATTTGCGAAACTACTTTTACTGTTTCTTGAAAAGATGTTTGAAAACAGGAAATGGGGTAAAAGTCGGTTATTGTTATGTTTTACTTTTTGATAACAAATATTAAAAATAAGGTATTCAATTCCTCAATTCTTAATATTGACTATTTGAGTTTATGCATTTCAGGCAACTGCTGTTTACAAGGTCTCATCCATTGCATATAAAAGTGGTATTCCTGTCATTGCCGATGGTGGCATCTCAAACTCTGGTCATATTGTTAAGGCTTTGTCATTGGGAGCTTCAACTGTTATGATGGGAAGCTTCTTGGCTGGTAGCCATGAGGCTCCGGGAGCTTATGTATATCAGGTATTTATGAAGGCTTGATGGAATATTATGAAGTCTTTGGTTTCCATTGTGTGTTCATTCCTTAAATATATTCTCAGCATATGTGTAAGTTATAGTGTTATAAAGAAAATCTCTTTTGAAATAGAGAACAGGGGAAGACTGTATTTTTTGTTCTTCTTTTAGGAACTGTATGTTAGATTTTTATATTTCTGAAAATGTGTTTATATCTCTCTCACACAGTGGCTCTCTCTATGATTCCTTTTCTTTCCTATCTCTTAGTTTCTATAAATTGTCCATTCCTCTTTCTTTTGCTGATGACTTGTTACATACTTAAACAAGAATAAATATGGTATTTATATCAATTACTAACTATCATTTATGCACAGAACGGTCAACGTGTCAAAAAGTATAGAGGTATGGGTTCCCTAGAAGCTATGACTAAAGGGAGTGATGCAAGGTACTTGGGTGATACAGCAAAGCTAAAAATTGCTCAGGGGGTTGTTGGAGCTGTCAAGGATAAGGGTTCTGTCTTGAACTTCATACCATACACCTTGCAAGCAGTCAGGCAAGGGTTCCAGGATATTGGCGCCTCTTCTCTAGAGTCTGCTCATGACCTTCTAAGGTCCAGGGTGTTAAGACTGGAGGTATGGTTAAGCCACTTTTAATTATTTACTTCTTATTCTGGCTATTAACATTAGATATCAATGAAGTTTCTTTATTTGCACAACAAAAAAGGTGATGCTATTTGTTGACTGACTCCCTTTTTCCTATTGAACCCATTTATTTGGCTCTGTTCTAAAGCTAGGATACTGTAGTTCTAAAAGAATACCCTTTTGTTTACCATTGTATCCTTAAACTAATAAAGCTAGATAAGTAGTAAAAGAAATTGCGGCAATTTGTTAGGATGGATTAGAAAGGACTAATCTAATAGAAGTCAGGACTCAAATAGGTCTATTTTCTTGATTCTAAATACATCTTGAGTTTAACAACAAACTATTATTGTTTCCTTAAAATTTTAGGTCACCTGAATGGATTCCATTGATTTAGAAACAAAATGTAAACAATTTATTTGCATCAGTGTAAAACTGTGTACAACGAGTCTTTCTCAACCGGGGTATGTTTGTTAGTTGTGGTTTGTCTATGGGTAAACTCTTGTAATTGTATTGAGTCTGCAATTTGCTGTGTTTACAAGCCACAATTGTTTTACATCAACAAAACTTTGATGTATATGTTCTGTTCTTCCCAGGTCCGGACTGGAGCAGCACAGGTTGAGGGTGGAGTTCATGGGCTGGTTTCTTATGAAAAGAAATACTATTGATGTGTGAAACAATCCATCTTAAATCATAAGCGGTGCTATAATCGTTTGTTGCAGTAAACCATAAAAGAAGGGTAATAGAAACATCGTGGAAATTTTTTCCTGAGTTTATGGAGGAATAACACTGATTTCGTGGGAGTTTTTATCAAATGTGTCATGGACTTACCTAAATATATTTTGCATGTTTTCATGTCAAGCAAACATTATAGTTATCCGTAGTGCCGCAAAAACTTTTGGTTTGGATTCGAATAATATAATGTGCCTGTGGCCTGTAGTGCCCTAACCCAGTGGCATATAGAGTCTATTTGAATACTTGTTTACATTTATTCCTGACAAAAGTAAGACCCTAAAAGTATTTATTCCTAACAAAAGTAAGACCCTAAAAGTATTTATTTTAATAACTCATGTTGATATGACAATAGTAAATTTGGGTAGAATTTAACACATGAACTAATTTAAAAATCTTTAAAAATTGAATTGTTTCGTTTACCTGTTTAAAGAAGTTAAACGTTGAGCTTGGTTCCATCTGTTCATTTGTAGAATATTGATGATTTAAATGTTTAGTATTTTTCAAATGGTTTAAATGGTTAATCTTTAGTATTTTTCAAGATGCCATTGGAGAATCTTAAACCAGTGTTGGATCTTGATCACTAATTTTATAGAGCCAAAATAATATATTTAAAATTTATATATTTTATCATTATCATTAATATAGCAAAAATAATATCTAATGTAAAGTAATTACAGTTATGAAAAAATTGCATATATTTAATAGGTTTTTCTTTGTATTTCAAATTATTGAGTTTATAATTAAATCAAATCTAAAATTTTAAACTATTTTTTTAATATAAATAATTACATTGCGTCTAACAAATTTATCTTATTTTATTTTTCACTGTTGTTTTGATAAATCATTATAGAAAAAAAAATCTTTATGTATAAGTAAAATGTAATTTCTATTTTTTGACATAATTTAAATATAATTGATAAATTTTTTAAATTTTAAGAATATCTACAATAAAATAGTGAAGTTGAATTTTTAAAATAGTTTTCTTTTGAATATGATATTGGAAAGTTAGTAAACAAATTATTAATTGATAGCAAATGAACAAATAAAAGAGTCACGATAAATGTTTTTTTTTTCATGTCTAAGAAAACTAATTTTTTGAATATTTATATTTTAAAATAATGATAATATTTTAAAACTAGTGAAGACCAAAAAAGCTCCGCCACTGCCTTAAACCATGAAAGTTCTGAATATTTTAAAAAGTTCTGAATGTATTTGGTCGAATATTGCATAAAAAGTTATGAATTTTCATTGTTCTGTTATATCTAATTGTTTAGAGAAGCAGACATAGTTTATTTATTTGTATATAAATAGGTGTCAATTTTTGGGTTTTATTTATTTTTATATAAAAATAATAATACAATATTTAGGATACAATTATGTACAGAGATGACCAGTGAGGTGACGTCTTTTTGATAAATTTTTTCTTTCTTTTTTATGCTAGTACATTTAGGAAAATGGCTGAATTAATTCAATTATAATTTTTTTGGTATCATTCAAACAACATAATACCAGGTACTCAAATATTATAATTTTTTATTATTTCTTTACTTTTCATTTTAAGATTCTACTTGTTTAAATGTTTTTTCAACTAGCCCACTCATAAATGAGGCAAATGAGGCAAGCATTATTTTTTATGCCAAATAGTCAATTAATTGACAATTTCTATCAATACTTTTCTTTTATCACTCTGTTTATCATCATAATTTGTGACGAGATCCTGAATGAAAAAAAAAATCTATGTTAAAAGATATTGGAGTTAATATACAAAAGCAAAAGGGAGAAATAATAAAGAATAAAAACTTAAAAGATAGTAGTAAAATTGTAGAGGAAAATTCATAAGAGGAATGCATATGAGAATATAAAAAAAATGTATTTATCTCAATATTTCCTCAATTCTCTTTATAAATAAAACATGAAAAAAATATTTCTTTTATGCTTTAATCATTCAGTCCCTATTTTTGAGGGAAATCTCAATTTCGTCCTGTTTTTTTTGAGTTTCTCAATTGGGTCCCGATTTTCTGAAAATTGCAACAATTGGGTCCCTTCCGTTAAATTGGGTCCAACGGTGTTAGTGTGTGCTTGATGTGGCACGTTGGAGTCAGTTTCTTAATTGACGTGACTGAAGTAGGGACACCTTAATTGACGTGGATAATTGTATTCTTTAAATGACGTGACATACTGAAGTTGCGCAGATTAGGTTTTGTGCAAAGGGGCTGATTGCGCCGGGAAGAAGGGTGTTGTTCGCTGATGGCGACGCTATTTTGGGGTTCTGCACTGATTGCGCGAGTTGGAGTTTTCTTCTCACAAATTCACGATTATGGGTTTTTTGCTTGGTTCTTTTGTTGTAGGTTAAGGTTTTGCGAATTCTGGGTATGGAACTAGTGGTGGCGCGATGAAAATGGGTTTTGTGATGTTCGTGAGGAAGAATGGTTCATGGATTGGTTGAGTGTGATTTTGTGGTTTCTGGGCAGGTGCACATTGGGAACGAAAATGGAGGCTGGCTTCGTAGTGGTGGTTGCTCGAGGAAGATGGAAGCGCAATTTGCACAAACTGGGGAGAGAAATTTGCGATTGGGTTCGGTGGATTCGCTCTTGAAGGAGAAGATTGGTTACAAAGAAAAAAAACACATGCACACGCACACACACACGCACACACACACACACAGAGAATCGTGACAAAAAGGATAATGGAAAAGAATACGATGACAAAGAATCACAAATCACAATTGAAGAAGATGATGAACGAAGGTGAAAAATGTCAACAACATTGAAGAAGAAGAAGTATCAAGTTCATCAATGTCAAATGAGAAGAAGATCGTGGAAGAAGAAGAACAACAAACATCATAAACACTCTGTAATTAGGAATTCAACGACCCTAATTGTTTATTTTAAATAAATAAAAATTCAAGTACTATCTATTTTAATGAGTCACATCATTTAAAAAAGCCACGTCAACCTATTTTTCAAATTGTTTAGAAAATTTATCATAAAAGGTCTAATTGCTTAGATTTTTTAAAAGTATAGATCTAATTAAGACAAAAAAAACAATTGAAGGATCAATTTAAGACTTCCTATCAAAAATAGAAATCTTAGAAATGATTAAACCTTTTAAAAAGTAGCAATTTTGTTTGGAAAGGTTTTTCTACCAACTAAACAACCCCTAAAATCTTTTTATTTTATGACAAGGGTCTTATTTGGAAACATATATGTATAATGAAACAACTTATAGACCCTTCAACAATTTAAACATGTATCTTACCATTTATAGTATAACTTATGAATGAAATTTTGAAGAATAAAGAGAATTCTCTCTCATTTCTATAAGTATTTCTAGAGATATTTACCTCCTTTTTTTAATGAATTTTATAATGTGTTTTCTAAATTCAAATGAAGATTCTTCTTTCCACTTATTTTTCTCATAAAAACGTGGTATAAAAAAGTTGTATATGTTGTTCTTTTTCTTATCTCTTTTAGCTTTAAATTACAAACATTAGTTTAGATAACACACTTTGGTTTACATGTTATAAATTGGCTTGCAAGCCAAATAATTGTCTTTAACTTTCATTTTACCCTTGTTAGATATATTACTTTTATATTTTATCTTTACTTAGTTTGTTATTATTTTTATTTGTATTTTGGGCTTAACACATATTATTTTTGGCTTAAACCCTCGTTTGGTCCTCATATTTGTGTGTCAATCTCAATTTGGTCATCATATTTTTTTTTGTCTCAATTGGGTCCTATTACTTGTAAAAAT
The DNA here is from genome assembly GCA_027742785.1 of Vigna reflexopilosa. Taxonomy (NCBI): domain Eukaryota; kingdom Viridiplantae; phylum Streptophyta; class Magnoliopsida; order Fabales; family Fabaceae; genus Vigna; species Vigna reflexopilosa. Next base: position 23,551,373 of record CM050932.1, read on the forward strand.
GAGGCAATTAAGCCATCTTCGTTAAGTTTTCTCTTACGGCGTTAACCTGTGATGATGTGTTTATGATGATGTCATTGTTTAATTACATGGAATTTTTATTTAAATTAAAGAATAATGACATGGCAATCATTCTTCTTCATCTCCTTGACTGGATTTGAAAGTGAGAAATTTGGTGATCTTGATTTAAGAATGAAACAGCGGTGATGTTACCTTCTCTGACAAAGGTCAGTTCTTTAGAGAGCCAAAAACACCTATCAAATTCAAAGGCTTCCTCTGCGGCATTTTAGCGAACACCTTGCAAGCGTTCTTTGAGAAGTAAGAAGTGTTATCCATCAAATACAATCAACATGAAACCCTCATTGTCACACCCATCGAACCAAACAATAAAATTACAATAACACATAGCAAAGCAATCAGAGAACTTTGAAGACCTTATGAATTGAATTGAACAAATCAATGTAACAGATCAATTATTTGCCAAAACAATGCAAATTGGGAGAAAAACAGAACACCCAAAAACATGAAACTACAGAGAAAAAAGAAGAAGAAAGGTACTATGGCGGCACCATGGAAATGTAATTGGAGATTAGGATGTTAAGATTTGTTGGTGGTGTCTTCACCGTTGAAGGTAGATGAATAGTCAAAGGAAGCATGGCGGCTACGTTGTGGTGGTCTCCGCATAGAGTCTCTGACTGAAGAAGACCACAAAAACTTCTCAAATTCATACACTCTTCGTTTCCATCAATCTATCTATATACCTCACTCCCTCTGCAGATCCGTGACGACCACGAGAATAAAAAAATGGAGCCCGATGAGAAAAAAGCAATGATTCACGATATCGCGCTACAGGTCTTCGTCATCTCCATCGCCATCGTCTCCTTCCTCTGGATGCACGGCATTTTCCAGCGCCTCTATGCCAAGCTCCGCCACCGTCCCCCAAACCCACACGTCGTCCAAGCGAAAAGCCATTTGATGACTGGGTGACCCGGGTTCGTTTTCGGATCCTCCACTGGATTCGGTTTGGCTGGTGTCTCTAACTATTGATGGTTGTGTAGCACGATGGTGGTTCTGGCGAGGATGATGGCGAGGCATGCTGACGGCTAGGGTTTTTTTGGAGAAGAAGAAGTTAATGGGTGAGAATTTTTTTTTAATGGAAATTTTTGATATAAAGAACTTATTTTTTTCACATGTAAATAACACATAATCCATTCAATTTATTACATAATGCCACATCATTTAAAAAAAATACAATTCAGCATCTTTTAACACCGTAAGAGAAAAACTTAACGGAAATGGCTTAATTGCCTCATTTTTACAAGTAATAGGACCCGATTGAGACAAAAAAAAATACGATGACCAAATTGAGATTGACACACAAATATGAGGACCAAATGAAGGTTTAAACCATTATTTTTCTTATGCATATATTCACAAGGAAGATTAATCCTATATATAGTTTTTCATTATATTCAACAACTCTGGATATGTGTTAGTCTTAACTTGTGTGGCACCCTTGGAATGTGTGTCAAATTTAACATGTCTCCCACCAAATGTGTGCTAATCTTAACTTATGTTCCACTATTCGCATGCATGTCAATATCAATTTGTATGTCAACCTTGTCTTACACAACACACTTTTAAGGTGGTATGATTACATATTGTCTTAATTTTCATCAAGGTAATTCTTCAATTTCATATTCTCAACCTTCAAAATTCTAACAAGGCGTTCTTATTCACCAACTACAACCCTCATAACTTCAAACCTCCACATCATCTTTTTATTTGAACTACTCGTATTTAGGAGAGTGGGTATTGTTATACAATCCTACATCTAATTTCTAATTAGTCCATCCACAATAAATTATTATCACTCTCAACCCCTAATTATATCAGTTATACCTAAGACAACACAACTGTCATTATCATTATAAAAGAAATTAAAGTTATTAAAATTATATTTACATCCTTAGAACCTCGCAGTAATTTACGTGAATATTAGAAAATTGAAAAAATCTCAATCAACTCAAAAATATGTCAAAGAAGAAGATTGTAAAAATACATTCCATGATAAATTAAATTCGTAATTCACCAAAACTAACAAAAAGCAAGAATATTTTGCAAAAGAAAAAATTATAAAAGGGATTAAGACTTAGAATATGAAAGAAAACAACCTTTATAATGAAACGCAAAGAATAAATGCAAAAGAAAATTATTAAGAAAATCTCTCAAGATGAGAATCATGACAAGAGTAAAAAAACTCTTCAAACTTTCAAAAAGTGAACTCCGAAGTATAATTTTATTCAATTTAAGTGTTTAGGCCCAAAAAACAAACACAAAACTACTCAAACTAAAGTTAACTCAACTAATACTAAAGGTAACTCAACTAATAATGTATTTAACACTTAACTCTTAGGATGATTCCTTAAAATTTGGAAAAAGAAACATAGTAACTCTTAATATTAAGAAAAAAAAGTCATTATTACATTCAATAATCAAGAAACTACAACATAGTAAATTTGATAAGCTCTTTTATCTAAAACTTTGTGTAATTAATATGTTTACGAAAGTGTATAAAACTTTTATACTGTCTTATGAAGTTGCTCTCTTATAAAAATAATAAACTACAATTTATTTTAATGGGAGACATATTTGGACAAATAAGTTTGTCAAGAACTCATCCTGCATAACCAACAACTTGCATGAGTCAATTTATTGGTTCAACCACAATTTTTTTAAAATCTTGCATTATTATACAAAACTGTGCATGTATTAAATATAACTGTATATTTTTAATATTTCATTAATATAATATATTTATATATATAAACCTAGATTTTATTTCAAGATTTATTTTAATATTTTTTATAATGTTTTATTGTTTATTTGTAGTATATAATAAATTATGAAGTATAAATTAAATTTATTTTTATGGTTTACTTTTAATATTTTTTTATAATATGCTTCATTGTCTACATGTAAATAATAAATTATTAATATTTATGTTTTACTTATACTAAATCCTTATTTCTATAAGTTAGAAATAATTAGCAATTAGGAATTAAAGAATTACAAAAAACATCTACAATAACTTTTATTAATTCTTTTTCAAATTTATACTCTTCCCAAACTATGCAGGTCTCAAATCTAGAGGGTCAATACAAAGCAGTCATAACATGATGTTACAGGGATTAAACCTAAAGACGAAGAATTGCCGATCAAGAGGAAGATTAAAAGAAAGGAAAAATAAGGAAAAACTAATCAGCAACAGTTGAGAAAGATTAACTTGAATGAGGCATCACATTAGTAGCTTCAACAGAACTAAGATTCTACCGAGCATGTTCTAACAATTCATCAAAGATGACAGGATCTTTAATCACTGCCTTTACACTAGAGTACATCTCATTTGAAGTAAACCCATCATCCTTAATGTAAAATAGATGTAAAACTTTCGTCATTTTCCAAAACAAATCCTTGCAATCTCTGGGAACTACACTTCCTTTTTCCTGCAAAATTAATCTCAGCAGTTCTATTCTCTTCTCCTCAGCAATACCCTTCAGTTTTTCCATAGCATCTTCGGCAGTATTGTCATGAGCAATATACAAAGACAGTGCATTCAATTTCCCTTCCTCAGATTCTCTCTACAACAGAGAGGAAAACATTAGTCACCACAAAACGTGAAATGTAAATAAGCAACACAGATGTATTACTTACCTTAAAACTGTGAATGTCATTAAGAAGACGACCGCATGTACTCATGAGCTTATACAGATGGTTCAACTCATGAGTTTCAGCATCTTCATTTGAAAGCTTAGGTCCTACAAGATAGAGGGCAGGAAGTACAATTGGACCTAAGGCAAATGATATGTATGCATTTTCCATATAATCATCAATTGTTGGCACAGTCTTTGTTCGCGCCCACTCGACTTCTTTATACATTGACTGAATCAGATCCAACCACTGTAAAAAGTAAACAAATTCAATCTATTGGTTAAGAAACTATTTTTACTTGGAGAACTCCAATGTAAATATTCATGCCATTGAAGTAATTTTTCCTTATATAAAAGCCAAACTGATATTTAATTAAAATAAAGAACAAGTCACTGTTAAGGTTTTGCAAGGACAATATTTCAAATGACTGCATTGAAAATCAAATTCAAATGAACGCACAAACAGGAAGAAATGTCTCACAATCTTGATAACAATGTTTTTCACATTATGTCCTTGTCGCTTGACTGATTTCTCTCCAATCTCACAAACTGTGCCGTGAATTGCGGAAAATATAATCTTAACTGTCTCAGAACAACAAGCAGTGTTGATATCTACATCCCACCTTCAGTTTAATTGCAATAATATCACTATTTGTGCAGGAAATTTGTGATAGAATTTAGATAGAAATCAAGTGATGGCTGTTTCAAATAATAATAGGAACATACTTCTCAACTAGTTGAATAAGGTCAACTAGTTCCTTTTCAGAACCCCCAACATCAAAGAAATCATCAACAACTGTTGTGAGCACCCCATTCTTTGCCCAGGATATGCGAGCATCAGAAAGTTCAGGGGGGAAAAGTGTAGCAGCAACAGAGAAGTAACAGTAGGCCAGTTTCTGCCTTGCAAATTGTAGTTGGTCTAATCTGTTCTCAACAACCCATCTGCATATGATAATGTAGTACATTTATATCAAACTTGAAAAAATGTGATATGACAGTTATGGGATGTGATGTGTAGTATGAAAGTTAGGTGAGTCTGTGTGTGTGTTAAGTAGGTATGACAGTTTTCTGTGTGATAATATGCTGAAATTTTTCTGAAGGAGAGACTCCTTGTTTGGGATCAGACTCACTTAGTATTTGTCCTACAAATTCTGAATTCTTTCAATAAAATATTATAGTTGGTGTGTTCAAACATTTGAATTTAACAAAATTAATGTTCCGAAGTTGAAATGTGAGTGGATACTATCTTTATGATGCATGTGAATAAAATTTCTACACAACTAAGCATTAGTAACATCAACAAAAGAATTCAGATTCCTCATCGACATCAAGCCAGAAGAGAAAGCACAAATGAGGGAGGAAGATACACTTAACTCTTTGTGGTTAGCACTAACAAACCTTAAGCTATAATGAATTGATTATGATATTTCTCTATGGATCTCTGGCTAAATTGAGGAGAGAGAAAGAAAAGAAAGACATGCCTGGAAAGCTGTTTCAACTCTTCAATGTGTATTGATTGGCATATATTGAAGTCTTCAACTGCTAGCTTTAGAATTTCTTGGTTTGCAAGATTGCATGATCTGGATTATAATAACAATCAATTATTTGATCTCTAAAAAGAGAAAGGAACAAAACACAGTTTGAGACAATTGAAACAAACTAGCAGAGGACCACCTATACGATGATTTTAGAATTCTTGTTTCTTCTACATTGTAGTACTCCATTGATCTCCTGTTTAACAATCGCTCCAAATTTGCATGATAAGGAAAAATGAGAACATCTTTGACCTAAATACAAAAAAAAAAACTCACCACTTTAAGAAAAGATTATTATAAAGATCGTACAAAACTAGAAAACCACAGTTTTTGAAAGAATAAAGGAAAAACTACCTCTTGGTCGACATAACTACGAAGCTTATCAGCATATAATCTGTGAGGGGATGATTCCTGCTTCAGAAGCTGTTTCGTCCACAAACCCTGTCTCACCAAAATTGATTCATCAGGATGTATAATGGCTTGTGAAGCCCTATACAGCTCTATAACAGCACCAACATCCTTCAGGTACCCTTTCAAGGAGTCAGCAAATTTATCTTCAGAATATTGATAAAATGGATCTGCCAAGATAATTATACAGATTAGCTTACTTGGTCTTGATCTAAAAGGTAAAAACTTTGAACTGCTTGAATGTTAAAAATGATCCAACCTGAAGATACATCATAGCCATTGAGACGCAAGATACGAAATGCCATTGCACAGGTGGTGGGATCTAAGAATATATCTTCCACTCCTTGCACCCAAAGGCTGTTTATTTTTTTCACAGAGAGATTCAAGGGATGAAAATGAGAAGTTCATATGCTTCAACGAATGCTTTGAGTGTTTTTCAAACTTAGTATCAAAGGATGCTTAATATTTTGAATAGAATGGTATCTCTATTTTCATCACATCACATGCTTATAATTTTTTCCCACCTCTCCAGTAACTGACATAATGTTAATAACAGATGCATGCACCTGAAATGGAGTCTTACCTGTATGTATCATCCAATACACTACGAATTTCCTCTTTGAAATGATGATTAATACCCAACCTTTCAAGACTATCAATCATACAGAGACGAGCATATATATCCAGAGGGTGAATTGTCGGAACTGATTTGAAAAAAAAAAGGAAGGAATTACCCTACGAAAAATAGTAAATAGACTTCAATTAAGAGAAATACAATTTGGAAACGTACCTGCATTTCCAAATTTTTCAAGTACAGATTGGAGGTAACCAAGACATTCAGCATTCTTAAGGCGCTGAAAAACAGCTGCTGTTGTAGCAGGTGAATTAAACAAAGATCCGTTCTTTCTTTGATATTTCAAGATTGTTTTACAATCTTGTGAATGCTGAATTCCTTCTGAAACATATGCTTGATATGCTCTCCACCCTTCTGAATTTCTTTGTTTACCTCTGTGGATGATTACACCACAAAGATGTCAGATTGAGAAAGTTAAGCAAAACGATAAACAGGATGTCTCTACTAAATTCTTGGAATCAAAAAGTTATTTAAAGGATCTCAAAAATGAGAAATATTTTTTTATAATGATAATGAAAGCAGGAAAAAAAATCTTTAAAGACATCTAAAATTCTACCTTTGCAGTTCTATTTCTCTCTTTTGGATCATTGTATCCAAGATAGTAGCTCCAATTGGAAGATTAATGCCCAAATTTTGTGCATATTCTATTAAAGAAGGAAAATTGATACCAAATCCTATTGGAAGGAGCTGCTTCTCATCCTTAATTGAGGTAATGTTTGACTGAATAAACTGAAGACCTGGAGGAATATCAGGAAACTTCATTTATATAGCAGCAGAGAAAGCAATGGTTAGCAGAAGAGTAAAATACCCCTGTTAATTTGATCTTCTCCAACACCCCATTGCTTTAGAGCAAGGATGCATGCTAAGGTAGACAAGAGAGCATCATTCATTAGTAATGGATGGCAATCAGGAAGACCCCAGGATCCATCTAAGTGTTGATTAGCCAACAACCAATTTAAGCACTGAGGGAAAAGTGGGCTATGAGGAGAAGCTGGAGAGGTTATCATTGCCACCCAAGCTGTATCATATGAAGAAATCGATAGTTCAACCTTGTCGAACAATTTCCTGATTCTGTCTTTTGAGTCTACAAGGCACTGCAAGCAGTAAAACATATATTTTATTCCCTAAAATTTTTAAAAAGGGTCTACTACTGCAAGTGTGGTTTCAATATCAAGGTTTATGCTGTCTTTTCAAGTGTATCATGACCTCTATTGCAACTGCAATTTTCTTTTTTTGGCAATATTAAGCATCCCAATGAAACCTACAATTGCAGAACAAGTTATTCCAAAAAGTAATTCTTCCATAGTCAATCCATGAGTAAGTCCTTTAGACTACACTCGTCCTTTTCTTTTAATCCAACAGATAAAGATAGGTTACTCAATAGAACTATTTGATTGAAAAAAAAATCAATGGTGAGAATAAGGAGTGATTCTTTTAAAGTTACTCTCAGATTAACCTTATTTCTCCTCTCTTTCTCTATCTATAAATATATAATATAAGCACATGCATGCCATACCCAGGATGTATTATCCATTTTCTCCTTCACATATGATGCAGTCACCAAAGAATCTGTTGAAAAGGAAATAAATATTAGAGAGAGGAGATGCGCATAGTTTCATATGCACATAAGACAGGAGCCATCCAAAGTTGAAAAAAAGAGAGAGAGAGAGAGAGAGAAAGAAAGAGAGAGGAGAAAAACAAGTCAACTATTTAATTTGGATAGAATATATGGGCACTGCAACTCGCTATAAGCAGAAAGGAAACATATATCCTTTAGGTTTTGTTATATCATTTCCCAATTTTCATTTGAGTATGAATACAAAAAACAAAGAAATTCACTTTTCTATTTATCCCTTTTCCTTAATTTAACAACGTCATATAACCATTTTCCTCTTCATACTGAAGAAAACAAACAGAGAATCAAGCAAGCAAGCAATAAACTTCCCAATTCCAGCCAGCAATTCACAAACCCAAAATCACATTTGAGAAAGTTTGCCACTACGATTCCATAACTCTTGAAAATTAAATTAAACCACGAAGAAAGAAAAAAAAATGGTTCCATAAAAAAGGAGAGAATTTGCATGGCTCTAATGGAACAAAAGAAAGAGAACCTGAAGTTGAAGAACTGCAGCAGAGAGGATTGATGAGGCGTGAGAGTGACATGGCATCCAGTGATTGAAAGGAATGGTGTCGCTGTTGCAAACACCAAACTGGGGGCATATTTATATATGACTCTGGGAACAAAGTGAAGTGCATGTGTTGTGTAATATAATTAACTACGTAATTAATTATGAAGGAGAGTGTTAAGATACACTTAGTCAAACATTTTATAAACCCATTTACTCTTACGGAATTCATTAGCAATAGATTTAATTACGTATTTTATCATTCAATTTGTTTCTACAACTTCCCACAACACTGATAACCGTGTACAATAATATTGGGCACATCTTCACAAACAGTGCAGAAAAAGAAGAAACATTGGAAGAAGACAAAGATCATTTACCAATTGATATCCCTGGTTGATGACATGCATTGGTGCAGTAATAAATCACCACGCTTTTCAAGATATTTTCTGGGAACATTGATATGTCACATTTATATTATTTTCTATAATTCCCCTATACTTAAATAAATTAATATTTCATTGTTTTATTAGAAATAGCGAGCGGATGTAAGATGTATCTTATTTATAAAATGTCCAAAAAGAAACTTTTTTCAATTCCTAGAAAATGAATTTTTGTTCGGAATATAATAGTTGGGAGCAGTTAAAACATTTTAGTTGAGTATAACCCAATTATATCCAAATATAAACTGGTATTTTATTTTAATTAGATGTGTTTAAATTAATTATTTCTACCTTTGAATTTGGACAAGAGATTTCAATAATTTTTAAAAATTAAATTATATAGAATTTTAAATTATTTTTAATTAAATTGTCTTCATTTTCTAAATAATGAAGTAATTAAAATATTTTTGTTTTTGGATAAAATAATTTAATTTGGATGTTTAATTTCATTGTTGGGTTTTAGTTGAGTTGTCTTATTTTTAATTTGGGACAATTTATCTTAATTTTGGTACAGGTCAACTTGGTTCGATATTTGGTTTAGATCGATTCAATTTGACATGCGATCTAGACAAACTCAGTTTGATCTTCGATCTTGGTCAGCTCAATTTGACCTTTGATCTGACTGATGTTAACGTCCATTTTTACATGCTTTTGTATATTTATTGTCATGAATAAATCAATTATTTCCTAGCTTTAATCTTGTTTTATCCTCGAGTTTAGTTATTTTGTATTGTTGTTATTCTATACTTAGTTTACCTATAATCTCCTTGTTTATAAGTGTAATAAAAGTTAATATGAAGCTTTTGTGGTGAGGACAACAAACTAGAACTCAAGGGAGCATCTTTTGGACAAAAATCAATAATTTTTTAGTAAATACTCACTTTGAGCGGCACCAAAATCGTGCCCAACATTGAAAAGTCAAAGAGCAACCAATGTTGTAGAGGAGCTTGGTGTTGAGGGCCACTCGGTCCCGTAGGCTGGGTTTGAGCGGTGTGAAATTGTGCTGAGTGGTGGTTTGACAGAGAGCCCCTCTTGTGTTTTAACTGATATTGGGTTGAGCGATGCTGATATGACACTGAGTGGCGACGTTGCTGACATGTCAAAATGGGATATTGAAACATGTTTATTGCGAGCTTTGGTAATTCCTCTTCCTCCCACACTTCGCTATCGACCTAGGGCCATTGAGAGAGACCATTTGAGGTTGTTTGGAGTGCTAGAAAGCTCTCCCACTCCTTATTGGGTCTTCAATCTTCATCCACAATGTTTTCCCTTCTTATGGTTGATAAGGGAAATGAGCTACAAGTTAAAGACATTGACGTGAAGGAGAGGAGCAATTGGGGCATGGAGCAGCTATCAAGAACTTTAAGAGAGAGTTTGCATATTCTCTTTGGTTTCCATTTCTCCTTATCTCTTCAATCTGTAGAACCCTAAGTTCTCCACTATAACATCCCAATTTAAGGTGTTTTGAACAATCATTTTAAACCTATAAACAACAACAAATTAATATAACTCGTAAATAATAATTCAAATCCTTTAAACGACATAAAAAAAACTCAAAAAAATTTGTTTATAACCGTAATAAAACATATTAAATCGTTCAACAATTAAATAAAAGTCAACTGTGTCTAAAAATAACCCAAAGAAATAAAATACTTGAATCTTCGCTTTAAGTATCTATAAGACTATATGTAACATCATCTATATTTATAGGAAAAAGAAAAAAAATCTCATAAAATAATGCTTTGCATTATTTTAAATGTTGTGCATTTATTAAAAAAAATAAAAGATAAGTGTCTCTTAAATTTATATATTACTAAGATACTAACATTTCTTGAATTATTTAAAAAAAAAACTATTATCTATGTTACAACTACTAACCCTTTTAATTAATCTTCACTGGGATCTCGTTTCATTTCATTTGTTAAATTTTGTTGAAATAATTTCTACCATATCATTAATCATTCAATCAAAAGATCTCCTAATACTTTGTTAAAGTAACTAATAACTTGGACTCTCTTTATCTTTTAACACCATCATTATTTTAATGATAATAAGTAGTCACCTAAAATAATATTAATATCATTACAATAACTAATCAAGAATGATGTCTTGTTCTAAAATTTCTTATTTTTCTATATAGTTTTTCTTCTACATCAAACATTGGAAAAGTATTGCAAACAATATTTTTAAAACTAGTTATTTCTCTTTATTTTAATATTCAAGTTCTTCTTGTCTAACATCACTAAAGGTAGAGCTATCAAAATGGGTCATAACCCGCAGACTAACTCGGCCTACCACGGATTCGGGTCGGGTTGGGTTTGAAAAAATTGTATTTTTTTATGCGGGTTAGATTTTAATCCGGCTCATTTAAACCCGGTTCATACGAATTGAACCCGTGGTGGGCTGGGTTGGCCCACCAACCCACCTATCTAATTTTATTTTATTAAAATATTTAATTTTAATTTTATAAAAAGATATTTTTTTTTGCTTGAAAAATGATTTAAGTTTCCAATTTTCGAAATTAATTAAACACCAAGTGAAATTTGAGAGTGAAATTTGTTTAGATTTGAATTATAGAAAGTTTGTAATTTTTTTATTTAAAAAAAATTGTAATTAAGTGAGCTAGTGAGCCAACCTGTTTACCCACGAACCTGTGGTGGATCGGGTCGGGTTCGAATTTTTCTGGCTCGCTAATAAATGAGCCGGATTAGGTTGGCTCACTAAGTGACCAACCCGTGGTGGGTCGGGCCGGGTTACCCATTTTGACAGCTCTAACTAAAGGGTAACACATTTTGATTTTAATATCAATTTGTTAGGAAGAAAATCATGCACACAAATAAGAAAAATGTAAATTACAAAAATATAATGATCTATATTAGTTTTAAATGCATAGTCTTACAAACACAAATAGAAAATGTTTTCTATACAACTCAGTATAAAACTTAAATCCTTTCAATTTTTTAACAAACTCATTTCTGTAAGTTGAATTATAACTACTTCAGATAGATTACTATAACATAAGGTTTCAAGTAAATATAAATATCTTAAATAAATTTTCAATTAACAAATGAAAGTGTAACAATACATAAATAATGTTTCCAAAACATAAAATTTCAGTTTGACAATTTACATCAAAGAGAACATTTATATGTTTATTTTTATAAAAGAACATGATTTTAAAACTAAACATTTAAAAGTAAAAAAATATACATTTTTATTATTTGTAGATTTAACATTTTAATCAAACAATTAATTTTATAACTTAGATGATAATTACATGTTTAAGAGAATGAAGCAGCCACTAAAGTTTAAGTTTTCAAATAAAAAATTGGAACACAATAAACTTGGAACTTCAACTTACAAACATAAAAAGAAAAATATATGTGGTGAAGAATTAATTGAAAGATATCAATATGCAACTCTAATGAAAGAAATATAAATAATTAATAAAACAAGAAATAACAAACTTAAACATGAAAATAATTTTTTTATTATATTTTTTGGTTTAATCTCACCAAAAGTCTCTATTTTTGTCCAAAATCTTAAATAAGTCGCTCTTCTTTTTGGCATATCAATTGGGCCCCTATTATTGTAATTTAATTCAATTAGAGGCTTGCTGTCAAATTCACCTAACGGCCGTTTAATATTTGTTTACGTGGCATGCATAGTTGAATTACTAATGGCATGTGGCATTTTTATTGATTTTTTTTTAAAGAGCAAAGGTGATAGCAGATTGAGGGAAGGCAAAGGTGGAAAGAATAATAAATTTAAGGGCTGTTACCTTTAATATTGAGATATGCAATTGAAACGCAAAAAAAAATTGGGGGTTCTTATGATTAGGGTTCATTTGAAGGGGGAAAATCGCATTCTTTGTTCGATTCAAAGAGATGGATAATGAATTGCAGAAGTTGCATTCTTGTTCATTTTCGACATGCAATGGGTGGTGCAATGAGAACTGTAATATCGTTTTTCGTGGTGGTGGAGTATCTATGATTGACGGTGGATCACCCTTTGCTTGTGTAGAGAGAAAACGGTGGTAAGAACAGCTCGAACTGCTAAGAATAGAGGGAAGCAATTTTGGGACTGTCCTAAGTACAAGGTAAAAGAATGTTGATGAGTAGTGTTTTGTTTGAATAAAATGTCGTTTAAATTGTTTTTTTTTTTTGCAGAATGGACATAAAGGTGGTTGTAATTTCTTCAAATGATGTTGTGACGGCGGTAGTAAGAAAAGCTATACGAATGTGAAGTGGGAAGAAAAAACATAAGTGTGTGTCAAAGACAGGAGAAATGGGAGGTGGAATGAAGATGATGAGTGATTTGCATAAATCTGTTAAGGTTGTGGAGAAATGGATGAAGGTGTTGATAAGGCTGGTTTATTTGATTTGTATACTTAATGTTATTGTTATTTCAATATGGATGGTAAATCCATAATGTAGTAGTGTTGGTGCTTTTGTTAGGATTGTACTAATTGTGTATTTGAATATGTGAAGGAATGAAGTTGTGTACTGTTTGAGCGACAATTTTGTGTACTGCCCTATTGATCTGAATCTGAAGTAGTTATTTTTATACAGAACATTACACGTAGATTCTTGTAAGGAAAATTACAGGATTATAAAGTAGAGAGAACTATGTTTTGTAACAAATAAGGATTCTGAAAAGAAGATCAGAGTTGATAATTGGAGAACGTAATATTCAATTAACGTCTTGTAACTTTACAAGGTACTTGTCATGACTAATACAATTTTATTGAAGTCACACATTAACATATTTGAGTATTCAAATAACACTTATAAGTTCCTCTGTCGGTGCATGACAAAGGAGTTCTTATGTCAACATCATGGTTTGTGCCTTTGTGGGGATTTGTCCTAGAGTTGACCTATAGATAAAGAATTTAATTATTAGTCTATGCTGGTGGATGTTGTCTGAAATTCTAACTCTGATATTCATTTGAGTACAATGATTCAAGAATTATAGAAATGACTTATATTTTTCTATATTGTTCACTGATACATAGATTCTCACAAAAAGTGGTTAATATGCTTAAAAAATAACCAACCAAATGACAGTAATGGTCATCAACAACAAAAAATAAGTTCATCAGTCATGTGTAGAAGGAAAAAGTTGAGTTGCTCTGGCCAATGCTTCTTCTCAAATCCTCACTGAATTTGGTGGAGGAAGTGGGAAGGATAAAAGGTGTTTTTTGATGTTAGTGATGACTGACAAAAGCTACATCAAATACTAACTACTTATAGTGAAAGTGAGTCGTAAACTCTTGCTTATTTTGTTTTCCTCTAAATGACCATAACCTTATAATCCTCTATTCCATTCTCCATTACATTACAACACAAATTATCATCCATTTCTTTAACTTCTCATATACTGTATATCCACGATTATACAATTACAGAAATCAATTTGTCTGAATAAGTTGATTCCATAGGGGTGGACAGTAAATGGGAAGAAAGAGACATAATGAGAAGTTGCAATGAGAAGAGTACAACTTCATCACCTTTTCTAATTTCAATATGCTTCAAATTCTATCTGGAAAAGAAGAGGATAATGATGAAATAGTACAGGCCAGAGTTCTAAGCCAGATTACTAATATGAAACTGATATGAATCTGATAAGAATAAAACTGATAACAATCATTCACATTAGTCTTTTTTCAATGACAGTAGTCTAACTTCAATGTACTTTAAAAATTACAAACATCCAAAAACATTCATTAAGTACATAACCAAAAAAGCATCAACATTGTTCCTTAGAAGTCAACTATTACACAATAAGATGCATAAACTAGGGATCTTCTCATTCATACACACTTCTATGTTTGAGCTTCAGTTTGTTAACAAACTTCAGATAATTATGATGATGGGATGATTGGTTCTTAAGTTGCTTGAGCTTTAGGGAAACGACTCCTGTTGTGTCCAACCTCCCTACATAGTCTGCATCTCTTTCGTAAACCACCCTTACTTACTCGAGAATCATCTTTTCTCATCTCCCATTATTCCAGCCTTTTTTTCCTTTTAGGTCTTCCAGGCATAACTTTTTTTCTAGGAAGCATGACATCCGAATATGGTCCATGGGCCCACATGTTATTTCCGTTGATGGGGTATATGATAGATGCATATGTTTCTTCATAGGTGGACTTTAGAAAGCAAGCCAGAATGAACTGCTGTCCATCAGCATTGAGAAACT
This sequence comes from Vigna reflexopilosa, assembly GCA_027742785.1. Lineage (NCBI taxonomy): Eukaryota > Viridiplantae > Streptophyta > Magnoliopsida > Fabales > Fabaceae > Vigna > Vigna reflexopilosa. The sequence continues at coordinate 23,566,424 of CM050932.1, forward strand.
TCACTGCGGCTAGTGAGTGACAACATGGAATTCCTGTGATCTGCCATATCCTACAGGAGCATGAAAACTCGTCTATGTTTACAACAAATTTTTCTCCACTCTTGGAGACGTGCTGACTTCAAAGAGTTTATTTGCTGACCAACTGTGAAAAAGTTATAAAAAAAAATTACAAAAGCTTACCTAGGAATGAACAACGTACCAAACACATGTAAGAAATGGAGAAGAAAGTTACCTAGGGATCCATTTCTTGGTTGCTTGGGATTCCTTTTAAATCTGTTTTGGATCTTTGATTGCTTGGGATTCCAATGCATACGGTTCTACAACATCTAAAATATCTTGCTTTTCTGCAAAAATAGTCCCTACTTCCCATGTAAAGTCTACCATAGTTTTTGGCATAGAAAAAGTACCAAACCTCCCATAACCTTCAATGTCATTATCCTCTTCATCACTATCACATCCATTATCTACTTGAACATCATCACCAGCTTCTTGACCCTTATGCACGTCTTGTAGGCCATAATCACCTACAACATCAACTTCAACAGCATCATCTTTATGTTCTTCATCCTCATGCACCTCTTCTAAGTCATCATTAACTATACCATTTACTTCAACAACATCACCATCTTCTTGACCCTCATGCACCTCTTCAAAGTCACCATCAACTTGACCATCTACTTCAACACCATCACCACCTTCTTCACCCTCTTTTTCAACTTCTCCTTCATCATTAGTAATATATTGAAGCATATGTATAACTTTCAGATCAGAAACAACATGCACAACGTATAAATGAACCTCACCGTTAAGCCTAGCTAAGTTAGCCATATGCATGACACCAGTGTCATCAATCAATTGTTCCAACCTATTTTCCAACACTAAACCCCCTCCTACACAGTACCATAAATCTTAAAAATTATCATATCCAAAACTTTTCACTACACTCACAACCACAAAAAAACTCCACCTGTCAGGGTCAAAGGATAAAGTTGTTGTCTCCCCTTCATACTTTAGGGTACCATCATTAATGAACTTTCCTCCATGGAGAAAAACACATTGAATATCGTCCTCCATTACGCACAACACAATATAATTATATCTAAACACCTATTATGCAAACATATGACAACAAGAAAAAATATATATTAAAACAATAACATGCACTGAGACAGAGTCAAATAACTCTAAATATACATGGGGGACCACCGAAATGCAATCAACAACGAAGACCAGACCATACATCAATGGGGGACCACCATCGAATATTGTAGTTCCCCAACTATAAAAGAAAAGACAATAAAGCACAAACACTGACATTCCTTCAGATTAACCTTCACTCATCACGTGCTTCAACCTCGCGCTTCCAACAACAGAAGGACCCACACCTCACCTCGTGCTTCAACTTCTTCAACCAACTCTCATATGCACCCTCGCGCTTCGAAGACGATGTTGTTCACCAAGAAACTCTGTCGCTTATAATCGAACAATGAACGCGATTTCCCCTTCAAAGAAATCCTAATAATAACAACCCTAACAATGAACGCGATTTCCCCAAATTTTTCCCCCAATTAAAGGTGACAGTCCTTACAATTTTTTATCCTTCCATTTTTGCCCTTCCCTCAATCTGCTATCACCTATGCTCTTTAAAAACAACTCAATAAAAATGCCACATGTCATTACTCGTTCAACTATGCAGGCCACGTAACCAAATATTGAACTACTGTTAGGTGAATTTGATGGCAAGCCTCTAATTGAATCAAATTTACAATAATAGGGACCCAATTGATACGTCAAAAAGAAAAGGGACCTATTTAAGATTTTGGACAAAAATAGGAACTTCTGGTAAGATTAAACCTAATTTTTTCCATTTATCTTTACATAATTACTAATATTATATCTATGTTGCGACTTTAAAATGTTCATTCACATGTTTACACTTTTTCTCACAGGTTAATGCTACTTTGTAATAAAAATATCCATATATATTTTGTATAACTTCCAATATTTTCTATTTGGTTGAGTCCTTTACTCAAAACACTTCAAGGTGTCCTGATGGTTAGATGGACTCCCTAGTAACCCTTTATCATTCAAGTTAGGTTGTTCACTCTCCTTCCTTCTTGTCGAACTCGTGCAGGTGTTTACTTGTCAAAGACACTCCGATGCTCAAGTTAGTAATATAACCGAACGGTTAGTTGAGCAAGTGATGCACATAATGTGCATATTGATCCTAAAGTCATACCTACGACCTTTATTTATACTAATTGTTATGGGTCTTTACCTTTCACTGGTTTAAGGATGACCCAATCACACCTTAATCTGCATTAGGAGCTTAATGAGTCATTACCATTGAGCACGACCTAGGTGAGCGATTTGGGAAGACGAACTGGTTGGACGGACTTGGAAGGGCGACCTAGGTGGCCGACCTGGGAGGACGACTTGGGATAACGACCTGGGAGGACGACCCTAAGAGGACGCCCTGGGTGGACGACCCTAGGAAGATGGTCTAGGAGGACGGTGGACAACTTGGGAGGATGGCATAGGTGGATAACCCTAGGAGGATGGACGACTTGGGTGATGCTTGGTACCAAGGTTGACCATACGGTACACACCAGTGTGGTGGATCGTACAGTACACAAGTCCCCCAAGCCCAAGCATGATGTTATTCTGTGAAGGGATTCTATACGTGACCTTCCTGATAAGGACGAGTTTTCTGGTTGGCTTTTTTCTCTATGACCTTTGGTGAGGCCGACCGGGATTCCTTTGAGGCAAAGATATGGCCGAACGGTTGAGGCTGATCACTGGAGACCAAATTTGGCTAAGTACCTGTGAGGCCATGTGAGGTCAAGCTGTTGAGACCAATGTATGGCCAACAGTTGAGGCTGAACAGTTGAGGCCAAACACTTGAGGCTAAATTTGGCTAAGTACGTGTGAGGCCGTGGGATGGCGAGCTGTTGAGGCTAAGGTATGGTCGAACGGTTGAGGCCGAACACTAGATGCCAAATTTTGCTAAGTACCTGTGAGGCCATGGTTGGCTAAGCAGTTGAGGCCAAGGTATGGTCGGACGGTTGAGACCGAACACTTGAGGCCAAATTTGGCTAAGTACCTGTGAGATAATGGGAGGCCGAGCATTTGAGGCCAAGGAATGACCGAATGGTTGAGGTCGAACACTTAGGGCCAAATTTGGCTAAATACATGTGAGGCCATGGGAGGTCGAGTAGTTGAGGCCAAGGTATGACCGAACACTTGAGGCCAAATTTGGCTAAGTACCTGTGAGGCCATGGGAATCGAGCAGTTGAGGCCAAGGTATGGCTGAATGGTTGAGACCGAACACTTGAGGCCAAATTTGGCTAAGTAACTGAGGCCACGGGAGGCCAAACAGTTGAGGCTAAGGTATAGTCGAACAGTTGAGGCCAAACACTTGAGCAATTGAGGTCCTTTAAAGTACCATTCATTGGCTTCTTATGGCTTGAACATAGGATACTCGTTCGACCCCACGGTGGGCGTTAAAATGTTTTAGGTAAGGAGTTGAGTTCCCTTACTCAAAGCACTTTAAGGTGTCCTGATGGCTGGATGGGCTCCCTAGTAATCCTCCATCATCCAAGTTATGTTGTTTACTCTCCCTCCTTCTTGTCGAACCCATGTGGGTGTGTACTTGTCAAAGGCACTTCGACGCTCAAGTTAGTAACATAACTAAACGGTTAGTTGAGCAAGTGATTCACATAATGTGCATAGTGATTCTAAAGTCATACCCAAGGTTGTCAAACTCGAGAGTTTACGTAAACTTGTCAGAGTCTAGTAAACTCGACTCGTAAACTCTTAAAAAAAATATAAATAACATCCTAATTCAAATAAAATAACAAAATTATATAAATTAAAATACATAAGTTCATAGAAATATTGTTCATAAAAATATTATGTAAAACATAAATTGAAATGTCAAAGTCTCTATGCCTAATCCTCTAATCTCTAATAATGGCATCATCATCCTCATGATACTCTTCCTCTGATGAATGTTGTGCATCCTATTTTTTTAAAAGAAAAGTTAATTTTTTTCAAAAAAAAAAGAAAAAAAAAACCTTGAAAGTAAACTTCGAGAAAGCCATGAAAATGAACTTTCAGAAAAGCCATGATAAAAAGTATGACAAGACATTGCAAAGAAGAAAAACTAGTTTTTTAATAAAAAGCATGGGTTGTATTCTGTAACAGCTGTAATGTTTAAATTCATAAAACAATTTTTTAATAAAAAGTATGGCAGCATGGCAGTATGGCAGCGGCTGTAACAACTTTAAAATTCAAAAAACACCTTTTTTAATAAAAAGAATGTAGGGGCTGTAACAACGTTAACATAAAAACACTTTTTTTAATAAAAAGGCATGAAAGGGTTGGGGATTGTAATGTTTAAAATGAAAAATACAAAGAGTGCAAACCGGAAGGAGCGAGACCAAAGCTACGAGACCAGAAGCTACGACGACAACACGACGACGACTGGACGGAGAGTGCGACCCAGGCACCGGAGCGCGACCATGGTGACCACGAACTGGAGTAGACAAAACGCGACCATGAACGATAGTCGGATGGAGCGTAAAAGTTAGGAGATGAAACGCGATCACAAACTCAAACTGGAGTGAAGCACAATGAGAACGAAAAGGAACCCTAACAAGGTATTCAAATACTAAAATCAAAACGTAACAAATCGCCAAAATCAAAACTTTCTTTTTTCGATTCTACCCATTTTAAACTTGCCAAATCGCGGCAAAATCGCGATTTTATACATTTTTACCGAGTTCATAAACGAGTCCACCGAGTTCACTCAAAAAACGAGTTCACTACCGACTTAACTCGGCAACCTTGACTAGAAACTCAAACTTGTCCGAGTTAGCGAGTTAACTCATGAGTTTGATAACCATGGTCATACTTGAGACATTTATTTATACTAGTTGTGATGGGCCTTTACCTTTCGTTGGCCTAATAGCGACCTAATCACACCTTAATCTACACTAGAGGCTTAATGAGTCATTACCACTGAACACGACCTAGGTGAGCGACCTTGGAGGACGACCTGGTTGGACAAACTTGGAAGGACGACCTGGGAGGACGACTTGGGTGGCCGACCTGGGAGGATAACCTGGGTGGCCGCCCTGGGAGGACGGCCTGGGAGGTCGACCTGGGAGGATGACTTGGGTGGACGACTTTGGGAGGACGACCTGGGTGGACGTCCTAAGAGATGATGGACGACTTGGAAGGACGACCTAGGTGGACGGCCCTAGGAAGACAACCTAGGTGGACGACCCTAGAAGGACGGCCTAAGTGGAAGACCTTGAGAGGATGACCTAGGTGGATGGCCTAAGTGGTGCTTAGTACAAAGGCAGACGATATGACAAAAAAATCCGTGCCCACGAAAATCTGCGGATAAAATCTGCGACGGATAGTTGGTACCCGCGGATATTTACTACCCGCGGGTTGCGAGTAGTGGATTTTTTAATACCGCTTATAAATGGGTTGGTGCAGGTATTATATTATCTGTACCTGTGGATATCCATTATCCCGAAAAAAAATAAAAATAAAAATTAAATTTATATTTTATTAAGTTAAATTTAATTAAAACTAACATTAATTTATATTTTATAAGGTTAAATTTAATTAAAATTAAAATTAAATTTATATTTTATTTAATTTATATTTTATATATGTTTTGTAATTTTATTTAAATTTTATTTTAATAATTTATAAAAAATATATATTTTTTAAAATATTTGCGAATATCCACCAGTATTCGCAGGTTTTAAAATATCTGTGAATATTTTTTAAACGAACTGTGCATGTAATAGGTAGATTTTTTTTTATCAGGACAGTATTCCTGCCTAACCCATTCTCATTCCTAACCGTACGATACATTTTTTTATAAATAATTTCTTATGTAAAATTTTACAATTTGATCAACTTAAAAATATAACATCTTAATTTGGATACCACCTCTTACACTAGTCTAATACTAAGACACGATTTCGCATTTGCGAGACTTCTTCCTTATAATTTTATACATATCATTTGTATATAAATCACCTAACAGCTAATAACATAATTACAAATTATATATTTCGATTTTCAATTCATATTAATCAATCACTTACCTTCATTATATCAGTTAAACATTCTGTCATATCAAGTTGCTTCACTTACAATCAACTTTTACCATTTTATTGGAATTTTATTAAAACATAATTTGGATCTAATAGCAATTATGAGGGTGTAGGAAGAAAAACAGAAGGTAAAGCCAGTGGAAGAATCTGATTCGATGGACCTTAAGGCCCACCGTTCGGGTCTCTCTTGTTTTTCTCCCTTCTCGCTGAAATCTCAGGTAGCCCTTCGATCTCCAACAAGTTAAGGTCGAAGTACTCAGAATTTTTTTTTTCAAATGGCTCATTCGATAATAAGAAAATGCTTAAAGCCAGCAAGTCCCAATTTCATGGCGGCACTCTCCGTTCCCCTGATTCGGCGGCGGCTGACGACGGTGACAGCGGCGGATGAGGAGCCAAAACAGTCGTCATCACAGTCGTCGTTCACGTTCTCTTCAGATGGGGACAAGGTATACGTGAAGGGGCCATCCGGGAAGTGGAAGTCATCGTCGTCGGTTACGATGCCGATGTCGTTCATGACGGGGTCGATCGTGGGGAAGCGGTTTTACAATGTCGTGAAGACTCGAAAAGCCGATGACGGGAACGGATGGACGGTGATGCTCGATTACAGAACCCTAAAGACACCTTCCAAGAGACCCCTCAAGCTTCCAACCCTTCCTCTTGCCAAAGCCATTGCTGCTGAATGGGAATATCAGGTGTGCTCCTCTAGGTGTTCGATTTCTTTAGCTATTTTTGTCCTTTTTGAACCTATCACTGCCTTTCTCATCACCAAACAGAATATACCTTTTTCCCTTAAGCTTCCATAAAAGCTATGAATTTTATTTCATATTTATTTGTAGTTCTCCTCCAAAATGGTGTATAATAATTTAAAGTCAATTGGCGGGGTGATATAGCTCATGCCAGCCTTCCCTTCAAAATACTTGATGTCCATTTGAAGCTGCATATTTTGTTTAAGTTGTTAATGCTGATGATGTCTGTCACTTAAACTGGACTGCTACTGAAGTGACTTATTGCAGCTAATAGATGGCATAAGACCCTTCACAATGCCTCTCATGAGACTTGCTTGCACTGCCCTGGAAAGAGTTCCCCTCACAAGGAGCAAAATTATTGAGAATTTGATGAAGAAATTTAATCAAGATTTAGTATTTTGTCGTGCACCTGATGACAATGAGCTGACAACCTATTTGCATGGTATGGTACTAGTTAATAACTTGATATGTCTTCATATATCTGATCCCCAATTACTAAATTGTGATTGCTTGATGTAATACATGCTTAGATAAATCAGAAATTTGTGAGTTGAAGTTGTTATCTTAAAAATTATGTTGTAAAAATCATTTTGGTCATGCTTCTTTAATTGATGGTTTTTCGGGTGGAGATTTGTTTGTAGGAATTATTTCGATTTTATAACTTAAGCTGATGCAATTATAGATAACAATGGTATTTTACAACTAAAACATGAATTTCAAGTCCAAATGAAGATTTCTTTTTCATTTTCTCGTTAGCTTGGTATTATTTTTCAAGTGATATACTGGTGGTCAGTTGAATTCACGTTTTCATCACCTGTGGAAGCTGCTCTGTGACATTAAGATTGTATTTTAGCCTTAACCTTTTTTCTTACATGCAACAGTCTTATGAATCAAAGTTATTTAGATCAAGAAGTGTCTCGTTGTTTTTTGCGTTACGTGTATGTTTTTGAATTTGAATTCAACCTTTGCAGATCGTCAGGTGGAGAAAATTGATCCATTGCTTCACTGGGTGGAGACAGAATTTGGCTTTAAGCCTGTTGTTTACTCTAGCTTTTTTGGTGGAAAGCAAGAAGATGGTCTTGTAACAGTTATTGAGAACCTTCTAAAGAAAACAGATGATTGCGAATTGGCAACAATTGATGCTATAGCAGCATCAGCACATTCATTAATTATTGCCATTGGAATGGTGCACGGGAAATTGCAAATCGAGGAAGCTATTGAACTTATTAGACTTGAAGAAGATTCTCAGGTACGTACTTATGTGACCATCTCTATAAAATATATAATCCGAATCATAAACTTCTCTCTCTTTATAATTTGCTGCTTAAATGCTAAGTGTATGACATAATCTGTGAAATAAAATTCTCTTGATTCTGTTTCAGGTGGACAGGTGGGGCCTCGTAGAAGGTGGCCATGATGTGGATATTGCTGATCTAAGAGTGCAGATTTCATCAGCAATTGTATTTCTTGGTTTGTCAAGAAGCATATAGGTTTTTAACTTTCTCTCATTTTATGTTACCATCCTAAGAACTAGCTATCAGGCTATATTAGAATAGAAAACCCTGGGGTTGTTGTAATGTCCAGATCTTTCCAGAGGCAATATTATTAGGAAAGGATAAATTGTTTTTGTAGATGAGTTTTATTATCGTTAAAGTTTTGTCATGAGTTGAAAACATGGTTTACAGGGGCCTGATTTGTTTTGGAATAATAGGCAAATGTATTTGTACAATTGGAATAGATACGTGCAACCTTTTATGATTCTATATTTGTATTGATTTTCATTATTCACTCAGCCTATATAACTCTGCGTTGTTCTCTTGATTACAAAATTTGAGGTTGAATTACCTCTTTCCGTATTGGTTGAAGAGTCGGTATTGTTCTAAAAGAATCAAACTGACTGGAATTCCTCAGAATACTTTGGAAGGAAATTAGTTGGTTGAAGGATCGGTCCTTTTGATTCTGTGAATAGATCGTGCCACCAAGAGTTGAGGATTTATTAAAACTGAAGAAATAACCCTGAACTTATGAATACAAGATATCTCAAAAGGTATGACTGGACAATCTTTTTTATAAATTATTTTTAGAAAAAAATAAATAAATGAATTCTTCATCCAAAGTATCTTCAGATTAACTTTAACTCTTGTGCATACCTTAATGTATAGAAGTTTTTTTATTATATTTTTAAATCTATATTTTTAACTGAGTATTAGTTTATATAAATAAAATATTTCCTACTCTGGAAATACATTTGAAAATTGTCCGAGTAAGTCTTGATTTTATCTTCTTTGGTTATATAAATAAATGTATTTTCAATGATTTAAGTAACAAGTTTTTCTCACCATCTTGCATAAAGGTTGAGTCCTCAGATGCGTGCATCAAATCATGGCCAGTAGATTTTTGGCTTTGTGGAAGCATATCTATTTAACATTGAATTTAAACGCAGACAGTTCTAATGGCTAACAATTGAAATGAATTTGGATTTTTCCTGTGGTTATAAAAGCTGAAGAATACCCTGAACTAAATATTGTCTACAAGATTGAGTTTCACTTACTAATAGTGTTAAGTATATACTTGGGCATTCTAAGGATCTTCCTGACAACATAGAACACAAAGAGGAGGCTGTTTGGTTATGTCACAATTACAACATGCGGTGTCGCATTCATTGTTGCATCCTGTAGAAACATCAATTGTCAATTTGTAAAGATTTAGGAAATGTGCAAATTCTGTAGTTATAACCCTCAGAATTTGGGCCAAACTATTACTGATCATTACTAAACTAGCATGGAACAAAGCGGAGGCTTTACCTGTTATAGTCTCATACTCAGATGATTGGATACCCTGAGAAATCCCAAGGATTGCAAGGCGAGTGCAACTCTTAAAATTAATGCCATGCACAAAAGAAATCATGGAAACCATAAACCAAGCTACTGCCAACGATTTCATGTCTGATGGTGATATCTTGGTATGAGATTGTCTCAATGCTTAATGTGAAATTTTTCTCAATATGGTATTATATATGTTATGAGATTAGCTCTTTTATCACTTAAATCATTAAATCTCTTTCACATGTTCAATTTTTTATAAGCCGTGATTAGATGTAATCATCATTCTAAAGTTGTGTTAATTATGAGTAAACATTTTCCGATTTTGATTATGTTTCTACCATATTTAAACTGAAGACTCTTCATGACAATTCAATGAATCGAGCGTTTCAGATTTTCAGTGCATTTTTTAGTTTGGTAGTCTCTTACGAAATTTTGGTTTCAATAGGGCAGCGGTGACCACCCAAATATGCACTCAACTACCATACTCCTAACATTTAAGAATAAAAATCATGATACTCCAAGCGCCATATTGATCATCACCTTGACCAAGAATTTAACAAGATTGGAGAGAAGCAAAGGGTTAAAGTTCTTGGAATTTTTATTTTAGACAAAAGAAACAAGCGTGTCTCCCAATTAAAAGTGTAAAGTATCTTTTAGTTAAAAATCCCTTGCAGAATAATCCAATATGAGACAGGGTTCTGTTTGCTATTAACATTTATTTCAGAAACACAAGTCAATAGAAACAAAAGCCCAAGTTTCACAAAAGAGGCTCAAGTTTTATTAAGAATGTAGCTAAATCATCCCCAACTTTAAAGAAAATACAAAATGACAACATAAAGGATCAAATGCAAACACCATCATGCTTCTAATCGAGTTTTAGGCTTTAGGCTGAAGTGACTTGATATGTGAGATTTGCTTTCCTGGGTTCAACCCCTTTGGGCAGGCACGAGCACAGTTCAATATGGTGTGGCAACGATAGAGCTTGAATTCGTCATTAATGGCATCCAATCTCTCTTTAGTGTACTCATCACGACTGTCGCTTATCCACCTACAAATATCATCACGAACAATATCTCAGCTTTGAATAACCCAACTGCCAAGGTAATCTCTATCTATAACAGCCGATCAATAAAATCTCTATCTATATCAGACACACGGTGCACTAGATCATATGCAATGAGTTTAATTAAATGAATGTGTAGATTCCTAATCCTGACCAAGTACGAACTAAGGATCAACATAGATTTCTCTAATTAACTTACATTATTTACAACCGTACCACCGACAAATATAACTTCCGGACAAGAAAAGAAGTTGAAAGTTAATAATGTCTAATATAAAAGAAAGTTAATACGAGGCAAGAAGAACAGTGAGTGTATACATAGTCATAACAAAAAATAAGTCCAGAAAAAGGTAGTATTTATGGAAGAAAATATTCGAAGTATGACTTCCTTCTATAATTCGGTAAATACCAGCTCCGTTGGTTAAAAGAGCCACCCTAATAATGCAGATGAACTGCAGTTTCAAAAACAATACAGATATCATTCATTTGACACTTTTTAGTAGAAGAACCACGAATCAACCAAAATAAGTCACATACACAACAATGGACAGATTCTAATACTTCTAAGAGATCCCCAAGCATTCAAAATAAAACCTAAAAAGAACCAAACAAATAAAAAAAAAAAACAGTGAAACAGAAACAGAAACAGGCAAATTATGTCCCATGTCTTGAAGATTCTGTTTAGCATAAGTACACCATGAACAGAAGCATATTATCCTAATATTAACGTAAGAAAATCAATAAAGCATCATGCATATTTCATGGCAGGCGTACTATAATCCTTTCTCAACTCAAGCTTAAAATCAATACAATTAAAACATAGAATCCACCCAATAGTATAAGCATAAACCAACTGACAAAAACAAGAAAACAAAACACACATGCTCACATACTCCTGATCAATCTCCTCTCGTACCCTCAATTTCAACCAATAAATCAATATAAACTCATTCATACTTGGTTGGACTCAAATGCTCAAGAGAAGGTTAGAAAAAACGAGAAATTTTATAAAGTTAGTATATGGTAGTTAAGAGTCACCTGGAATAGACTACACTACAAGTAAGTGTAAGAGGGGAGGAAAATTATATAAGAGGCTCAACAAAAGCGCCTCAAATATTACAAAAACCCTTATAATAGAAGACGTCTATTCTGGTACCAACATAATACTCTAGCTTCCTTTGTATTCAATTTTAGCATTAGCATTTGAGTTTAATTTTAGGATAGAGTACGAGAGAAGCTATCTATAAATAGTCTTCTCTTATAACTTGAAATCACTCTGAATCACAAATGCAAATTGCAAGAGTCCTTCGTGATGTAGTTTCTCCTTCTTCAATTCTTAGTCATGGACCTTGTTAGGTTAAATGTGAACCTTTATGGAAGCTCCTCCATCCTCTTATCATTAACTTAAAGAAGAGATATCCTTACATACCTCAACATTCTTGCCTTAGCGAGGTTTCAACAGTAAGATTTTACAATTGAAAAGCTCTAAAAGCTAAAAGTCAAACCAAACAGCGACTGAGAAATATGCTCCACCGGACAATCAAAATGGTTTTTACAGTATCACAATAAAGAAAAAAAAAAAAAGATCAACGCCTGATTTGCATAGTTTCACAAGAACTCAACAATCGGTATTCAAGTTTTCAAGAGATCTTCCGTTTTTTGGTAACCGACTTCACACATGTAGAAAAAAATAGCTTCCACTGTTGTCATTGAATCACTCGACACTCCCAAACCACAAAACCAGCTCCAAAAATAATTCCCAAACTCGAATACAATTAACAAAAACGCGCAGAACCCAACAGAACAACATATACAAGTCACAACAACAATAAAACTCAGTTGCAGTTCTTCGCATGCCTTGACTACTATCCTCTAATCAAAATTATAAATTCACTTCGAAAACCTAAATTGATTGATTTTTTGTCTTTATGTAGGTACAAAACATAGTATAATACTTGTTGTTTTCCCTCGATATCGCACAATAATACCCAACGAAATCTGTTTAATTTCGGAGACTACCGAGGTGTACCACAAATTGCGATAAGAAAACACCCAAAACTAAGGTGAGAAGAAAGAGAGAACTTTGAGCGTTACCTGTTAGCGTGGAGCAAGGCAGCGGGTCCGAGATATGACTCGGGGTTCCACCAGTAGCTAGGGCAGGATGTGCTACAGCAGGCGCACAGTATGCACTCGTACATCCCGTCGAGCTTTTCGCGGTCCCTCTTGCTCTGCAGGATCTCCTTCCCTGGCACCGGCGGCGGGTTCTTCCGCTTGAGCCAGGGCTCGATGCTCTTGTACTGGTTGTAGAAGTTGGTCATGTCCACGACCAGGTCCTTGATCACGAACATGTGCGGCAACGGCGTTATGGTGGAGGCCGTCGATGCGGACGGAATCTTGGTGAGACAAGCGAGGCCGTTGCAGCCGTCAATGTTCATGGCGCAGGAGCCGCAGATTCCCTCGCGGCAGGAGCGGCGGAAGGTGAGGGTGGGATCGATCTCGTTTTTTATCTTGATGAGCGCGTCCAGGACCATGGGCCCGCACTCCTTCAGGTTGATCTGGTAGTCCTTCAGCTCCGGTTTCGACGGGTTCTCAGGGTTCCACCGGTAGATTTGGAAGGTCTTCAGGGAGGTCGTGTCGCGGGCCTTCGGCTCCACCTGCTGGGCCTGGGCCTCCGACGCATGGGCCCGGATGAATGCCAGCTTGAACGCCGGCGAAGACGGCACCCGCTGCGCCGCTCTCTTCAGCAACCCCGTCGCCGCCATCGAAACGAGAAGGTTGGAAGTGAAGGGAATGTAATGCGTGATGCGTTGTTCCTATGTTTATGACCCAATTGCGTTATCTTGCTGCTAATGGGCTGTTCTATTGGAAAGGCCATAGAGATGGATTTCTTGCCCTTATATATCTGTTGTTAATTTATTACTTATATTTAAATTAATTAATATCAAGTTATTACGGAGTTTTATTTGAGAACGTTTCTTATTACTCTTTCCCTAACACCTTCTATTTTCATTAATTATAATTTCTTACTCCAAAAATTATTAAAGTTCTTTTGTTTATTTAATATTTGTTTTAAATTTATGTAGTTGTATTCTTTTCATAATGAGATTTTTATAATTTTAAATTACTATTGTTATTCTGATTTTATTTTTTTTGTAAAATTTATGTAACCAATACGTGAACAAGTAAAATACAAACATATGATTGAAATGAAATATATATTAAATATGGAATGCAAATTAAATATACATTTCATACTCAAAAAAAAGACACTGTTGATTTTTTTTCTTCTTAATGCTTTATTTTTATATTTTCTTTTTATCTTTGGCATTCACCATTTTATATTTTTTAATTTTTATTTTTTTATATTTGGAGGCGTGGCAATAGGGGAAGCATTTACGTGGGGAATTTGGAGCTGCATTAATTCCTTCTTGTAAACGAGATGCTCGTGTTCACCATGCGCCTGTTGCCGTGTTGTCTTACGAAACATTAAAGTTAAGGCTATGCTTAGAGCAACGTTTGTCCAAATTAAACCATGGGTATCTCTAACTATATTTAAATTTATATTTATATAAACTTTTTTATAACTAAATTTTAAAAAAACAAGAATAAAAAATTTATATTTAGACTAAAATTAATTTATAAATGATCGGATTTATAGAATTCTCTCATATAAATTTTTAAATTTCTTTTAATTTGTACATGAATTAATTTTTAATTTTTAAAATATTTAGAAAAGGCATTTGTCCTAATATAGTCCTATGGGTTGTTTAAATTTATTAGACAGGATGCACGTTATCCTTGATGATATACTCTCTTAATTAGTATTATGTGTGTAAACGAATATCAAAGTATTTTGTTGTCTTGAATTTGGCAAAAGTTATTTAATTAAAATATTTATATAGATATATGAATATTTTTTTTTTTCCTTTATGCTCTTATAAAATTATTTCATCATATAGTTATTTATATTTTTTTATTGTAAGAGATTTTAATATTTTGTTTTTGTTTTATTTATTTACTTTTTTAATTTTTATCTTACCTAGATGACCATGTTTAAGGTGTATTTTATTTAGGATGGGATAAGTTTGTGCATCTCATTTTAGTCTTGAAGTAAAATTAAACTTATTATTATCTTGATATTTAGTGGATATAAATTTTTTTGTCAAATTCTCAATTTTATTAGTAACAAATATAACATATTCTTTTATTATTCCAAATATTAAATAAAAATTAAATAAAGATGAAATAATCATAAAAGAAATACAAATAATTAAATATGTGTCTTAAAAAAAGTTACAAAACTAATATTAGAAAAAATTAATAGAAATTTCTTATATCACTTAATAAATTAAAAGTTTATTATTAATTTAAATGAGATTGAATCGAAGCTAAGGAAAATATGTATATATTTATTTCTATGGTGATTTCTCTTTCCTTTTTTATATAGGAATTAGATTGAATACTTTTCTTTCTTTTAGTTGTTGTAATAATATTTTTTTATTAATATAATATCTTTCGATTATCTTTTAAATAAATTGAATATTTTTATAATATATTTGACAATTATAGAGATTTAAAATATTGAAGATCTTGTCAGATTTCAAAAGATTTGGTAATTATTATCTTTTGAATTTTCTTAGATGAAATAAGATAAATATTTAAAAATATAAAAAAATTCTAAAAATATATTTGTTTCAAATTATCTTTTATCATAAAAATTATTACAATATCAAAGTTCTTTCATTGAAACAAGAAGAAAAAATCGCATAAACTATTTTTTGTTGCTTGCTTTCTCATTTCTCATTTGGCTGAAATTCTTCTCACTAAGCCAAAAAAATTCCAAGCTCACTAGCGCCCAAATTGCTCGTTAGGTGAGTGGTTGTATAAAAAGTCTAACTAGTTAGATGGAATATTCACTAGGCAAGTTGGGTTCTCAACAAACTTTAGGGGAGTGAGGTTTTTCAACAAACTCATTTCTTCATTGTTTCATGCTATTTTTTTGTTATTTTCATGTGATGTTTGGTTTGAGTTTTCATGATTTTAATTATTTGTTATTTTTGACTTTATCTTGAAGAAGTCATGAAGAATTAATCAATTTATTTTCACACCTCCATTAGTTTATCCTTAATTACAACTCCACTAACACACTTCAAAATATTCAAAGCATATTTATGCAACTAAAAAAACTATTTTTAACATATTTTTATATTACAAACTCAATAAGCCTAATTATAACAAGTTCTAATTAAAACAATATTTTAAGTATGTTGGATATACTGAAAGCTATGTATGAAATTAGTTTGTCTTGTGTTGAATATACATGTAAAGTCCTCTATTTATAATAGAAGAAATATGGGCTGAGTCTAAAATATAAATAAGAAATAATAACAAACTAACTAAAGATAAAAGATAAAGATAATATATCTAACACTCCCCCTCATGTGTAACGCTCCAAATTCTGGGATGCCACGGGTTTACAAAAACTGAATATTTATAAACTTTCTATAGTGCGGAAACATATTTTTCAAAAACCTTAACTTTTAAACACTCATAATTTATTTAAAACATAGTATTTCCAAAAGCCTTGTCCAATTACATTATTCCAAAAGTAATTAAAATGACTAAGTAAATAAAATAACTAGAATTACATTGTTTCAAAGGTCTATACCCATATAACTTTATAAAGAAACCCAAATTTCCCCCATCATCTCCTGAATATATCATGCCTCTAGAACATCTGCAATATCATTTGCTCATGTATAACACATTATACGATCGTCGCCGATAATATCATACACAAACACAAACATGTATGAGGTAAGCTACCTATAAAACAATCATAATAACAAGATATAAACATACTGATTATATCAACAATAATCAAATACCCCATACATAGTAGTAATAACAATAGGATTCCTAATCCTCTAACATAAACAATTCAATCATAATGGATTACTCTATCCTCATTCCTCAATCCACATAGACCCTTGGTCTATCCACTCATTAGCACCTATGCTAACTACTTACTATAACTATTATAGTAACACCATTATAAACATAGCATAATCTGGAGCATCATCAATACCATGATCATCATCATAGATAAACTACCATCATGACTATCCTAGTCATGAACAACACCATGAGCATCACCGTACCATGAACATCATAGTGAAAAGAGTCAATCTCACTCTTGTACCTTACCTTACCCACCTATAGCTGCTCCTATAGACCTATCTATAGCTTCCCTACAGATACACTCGAGTCATCATTATTCTGGCTTTGGACCTCTTCCCTTATCACACAAGGCAAACATCTATCCCCCCACCAAAGAAGATTCAACACTCGATTACCATTCTCTTAACTATTTGCTAAAGAGAACACCACTCTATTTTCAACAAAGAATGTCAAAGAGAGTCACCCCTTTTTCAACAACCAATGTCAAAGGGAATATCCCTCCCTTTTCAACAACCAATGCCAAAGGGAGAACATATCCGTAGATAGAACCAAGATTACGAGGTACAAGTAGTAGACCTATCCACCACTCTCATACTTATCAACCACATACTCAGGTACAACCCAACACTTACTATTGTCCAATTTCATTGACAAGTCAAAACTGACCTTAAACACAACCATTAATCTCATTCTCTTATTACCATCACATTCCATAGCTCTTTAAGCTTGGTCTATGTTCATTTTTCATCAAAATGCAATATTTCTAGTAAAAATACTCTAGGATAATCGATTATCATAAGTGATAATCGATTATTCCTGAAACATACACATGTACACAAATTACCCTATGATAATTGATTATCTTGATAATCGATTATCTTAATGGTTCCACACAACAAATCACCAAAATTCATCACGTGTGAAGGGATAATCGATTATCAACCCAGATAATCGATTATTCCCCTGAATAATCACGTTCCTAGACCAAAACCTAAGGTCCAACTCCCATGAATCAATCCCAAATCATGTGAAAACA
The DNA here is from genome assembly GCA_027742785.1 of Vigna reflexopilosa. Lineage (NCBI taxonomy): Eukaryota > Viridiplantae > Streptophyta > Magnoliopsida > Fabales > Fabaceae > Vigna > Vigna reflexopilosa. The sequence continues at coordinate 23,584,195 of CM050932.1, forward strand.
TGCTTAAGACATCATACATGCATTTCATCATCACAGATCATTGTAAACACACTCAAACACATACTTTACATTCTTTGATTAATCCAATCCCATCACTACACATATTATATCTCCACCCAAAACCCAAAAACACTGCTCATGTTTATCATGCTATCTTTACACCATGGCTTAGCATGGTAAAACCCAATACCATAACTTTGTTCCCCCTTAGCATTAACCCTATTAGGCACATATCTAAGTTCTAGCACAATTAGATTTCTTCATTAATTTAGTAGCATTGCATTAGTCCAATACATGGCATTTTACTTAGTTATTAGTTTTTCTAATTAGAGTCATAGTTAGTAAATAAGGTTAGCTTAGACTAATTAGAAATTAGGAGTATAGTTGTTTCATGTCTTAAGTTAAGTTTATACTAGTTAACTAGCTTAGTTTATTTGTTTTTAATTGGTTTGGTGTGACCAAGTTGTGCAATTTGAATTGGTGTAGTAGAATAAACCAAGGACGGTTAAAGGGTGTCGATTGAGGTTTGATCAAGAGCAAAGGAAAGCAAAAATAGTGGTTGCAGGAAATTTGCACCTATTTGGCCAAAATTGTACAAAGACTTTAGAGTTGACTTTTGCAAAGCTTAAAATGATATACTAATAGTGGAAGACCTTAAGGGACATTAAATGATACTTGTGTTAAGTTGGAAGACCTTAAAAAGGGTTGGAAGTTGACAATAACCAATTGTCATCTCATCTTATACATGATCAATCAACTACTTTAGTTAGTTTAGTTAGTTTTAATAATTTTTTATAATTGTAGGAATTAGGAGTTAAGCATTGTAAAATATAACTTAAAGGAGAAGATTACTCGTGACTTTTACAATTACACAATTCATTCTCCAAATAATGAAAAGAAACTTTTTAGTTTTCTCTCATTTTTGGCTTTGGAGCTCAAAGATCAAAGTGAGATAGGTTCAAAAACTCTAAGGAACAAAGCTAAAAAGTGTTCTTGAACTAAGAGAATCTTCTCCCATTATGATTTTGCAATTTAAGTTTGAATTTCATTTTTTACGAGTTGTAATCACTCTAGTTTAGTTAGATGAATGTTTTTAACATGTTTCACTCTTTAATTTTGCATTTTTGCAAAAAAAAGAAAATCCAAAAATCAAACATATAGGTAGTTATTTATGGTTTTCTCATTAATCATAGGCGAGGTTAAATTTGATTTTGATGTTTTACGTGCTCTTTTGCTTTTGTTTTTGTTTTTAGACCTAATCGAACTCATTTCAAACCATTCTACGCTATTAATGCACCCATTACATCCTTCAATATTAAATCTCAGCCTTGTTTTACACTTTCAAATGCATTTTTCACTATCACGACATAATTTATGTGTTTTTCTGATTTACTTGTGATTTTCAGTTTTTATTTAGTTTTATATGCATATTATAATTGGTTTAGGTGATTAGGTCATTTTCCATGAATTGTAAAAATAACATCTCACTTTCATTGCTACATTTCATCGAATTCTTGGTGAAAGCTAGGGTTTGATGAGCATTTTATCAAGCAATTTACTTATTTATGTTTAGAGTGATTGTTAGTTGATTCTCTAGACACTTTATGATTCACCTTAGAATAAAATCTCTTATTCTCAACTTCCTCTAGCCTCCTTCCTCTTGAGTTGGTCTAACCGCTCTTGAAAGCATTTTTCACCCTTTCACTTTAATTCCACCAAACATTCTTGAGCTACAAGCTTCAGCACATCCATTCGACCCTCCTTCATCCATAAGCAAGCATGGAGATAGAGTCATCAACATTATTCTATTCACCTATTTTAATGCATTTAAAAAATTTGTATATGATAATATTTTGTTATTGTCTAAATCATTATGTGTTATTTAGATTATTTATTATTTGATTATGTTATTTAGTAAAAAAATTTCTATAATTGGTTTAAGTGTTTGTTAGTTAATTCTCTAGACACTTATGAGTCACCTTAGAATATGTTTTTCTATTCGAGGCTTCATCTAGCCTCCTTCCTCTTGAGTTAGTGTAACCTCTCGTGAGAGCATCTTTCATCCTTCCACTTCAATTCCACCAAACATTCTTGAGCTACAAGCTTCAACACATCCATTCAACCTTTCTTCATCCACAAGTAAGCATGGAGATGGAGTCATCGACATGACTCTCTTCACCTATTTTAATGCATTTAAAAAATTCGTATAGGATAATATTTTGTTATTATCTAAATCATTATATTATGTTATTTAGATTATTTATTTATTTGCATATGTTATTTAGTAAATTTTTTCTATAATTGGTTTATTGTATGTAAAAATTTAGTTTGTTTGATGTTGATATTATGTTGTTGTGGTTCTAGTGCTATTTTTATTTATGTTCAATATGCTCAATTAGGAATAGAGAAACTAAAACGAAAAAAATATTAAGATAAAATAAAAAAAGATAATAGAATACAATTATTAACGTAGTCTATAAGTAATAATAGACTAAAGTTCACCAAATAAATGTAATTTATTATTATTTATAGATTACATTCCTTTCAATAACTATAACTTATTGTCACTCATAGACTACATTTCTTATAAGTCATAATAAAATACAATTATTAGAAGTATCGTATTTATAAGTAATTTTTAGACTGATTTCAACTCTAATTTAAAAGATTTTTTTACTATAATATAATATATTACGGTTTTACAATTGTCAAGTAAGCCCAAAAGTAACCATAATTCTTTGTTGAACTACGAGATCATAGATTCATTTGTCTATCTTTCTATGTATTCATCTATTTATACATTTATCTATGTATCTATCATCCATTTATTCATACATACACAATTATACAAATTTTGTGTCTAATAAAAAAAATATAACATTAAACGTTCTAAGTTACTTGTTTAGAAAAAAAATTATTTATTATTTTTTATTGATATTTTAGTTATTTAATTATTTTTTTCTCATGTCAATCTTTTTAATTTACTTAAATAAGCATTTAATTTTAAGTTCGATTGATAAATTTAGTTAGAATTTTCGAAGCTTAAATTTTTACGAAATAATCAATTCACTTTAACTATAAGAGTTTAATTTTAATTTCAAAAATTTTCGTGTTAGTGGTGACATCCGTGTAATTGATGTCAAGGGAAAAGGACTAAAATTAAGTATGCTAAAATATGATTAAAATATAGTGTAAGAGAAAACATATAAAAGTTAACCTTATAATTTTTTTTTTTAAATAAGATAAAATGTGCCAAGCTAAATTTTATATTCTATGTTACATTTTGATATTTTTGAAAATAAAGTTTGTGATGTTTATTTTTAAGATTAAATATGTTTCTCGTTTTTAAATTTGATATATAATTAAAATTTATTTTTGTTCAAATATTTTATTTTTTAAACTTTAAAAATAAATGAATATTGTTAGCATAAAGCTGAAAAGCAAAATTTTTTGATGATATTAAAAGTCAAGTCTCAAGTGCTCTTATTGTAGGAAGATATTCGTGAAGACTTGTTTTATAATAAAACTTTTGTAATTTAGTAGATATATGTAGCCTTAGGTTGCGTTAAAATTTATTTTGAATAAGAAAACTTTATTTTATACTCAACATAATTGATTATCAACTTATAATTGATTATCACGAGCAATGAGAATTTTTAAATAAGTTTGCATAATCAATTACCATAATTGGATAATTGATTATTTTAATAATTTACAACAAATTTTTTGAGGTTTATAAATTAGATTGAGACTCTCATTCTAAAATACGAAAGATATAAAAAGTGTATTTTCGAAATTCTTAACTGCAATGTGCGGTGATAAGTGTTCTAGGGTTTGTTGAACCCTTATGCGTTGGCTTTAAGAACTTGGCGTGTTGGCATATAGTGAGAACTTTCACAGGGAGTGTTACAAAAGAAGAAAGAATGAAATATTGTATTTCTTATTGAATGATAAGGAGAGAGTACAATTGATATATATAATTGTTCAGAGCAATATAAAAAAGGAATATAAGTATAAAAATATATGAACATAAATGCACAGATATGAACAGAGAATAAAATAATTCCAATATCACCCCTCAAACTACAGCATATATATCCTTAATGCTCAGCTTGGACAACAAAGATTGAAATTGTGCTGGATGCAAAGCTTTAGTATGAATGTCTGCAAGTTGTGATGAAGTATAAATAGGCAGGAGCTTAATTACACCAGCTTGAACTTTATCTCTTATGAGATGACAATCAATTTCAATGTGCTTTGTCCTCTCATGCATGGCTGGATTATGTGCAATTCGTATAGCAGATTGATTGTCACAAAACAGAGGAACTGGTTGTGGCAGAGGTTGTTTCAAATCATGGAGCAGATACAAAAGCCATTGAATTTCACATGTTGTGGAAGCTAAGGCTCTATATTCTGCTTCAGTTGATGATCTAGATATACTACCTTGCTTCTTGGATTTCCAGCTGATTAAGGATGCACCATAGAACACATTAAAACCAGTCACATACCTTCTAGTATCAGGGCAAGCAGCCCAATCAGAATCACTAAAAGCCTTGAGAGAATGTTCTCTGTTGGAGGGAAAGAATAATCCTTGTCCTGGATTTTTCTTAATATATCTCAGGATCCTTATTGTTGTTGCATAGTGATCTTCAATAGGATTGGAAAGAAATTGACTGAGAGTACTAACAGCGAAACATAAATATGGTCTTGTGTTGGTTAGATATAATAACCTGCCAAGAAGTCTTCTATAGGCTTGCACATCTGAATAGGGTTTTCCTTCTGTCTTGGAGAATTTTGTGCCTGGCTGTATGGGAGTAGTAGTGGCAGGTTCAACAAAAACAAGTTAAGAAGAAAAACTAACAGGGTCTGGAACAATAGAAGGAGGAGATGTGGGTGGTAAAGAGGGTTGATCAGTAACTTCTGAGAAAAGAGGTGATGGAGATGAATTGATTTTGGTGACCAAATCCAATGAATTTAAATTTTGTGTATCAATAGGTGATTGTTTGTCACTAGTAATAAAAGGAAATATGTTTTCATAAAATACTACATTCCTTGATAGAAAAATTTCCCTTGAGTTGAAATCTAACAAAAGGTAGCCTTTCACTCCTGTTTTAAAACCAAGTAAAACACATTTTCTTGCACGAGGTTGAAATTTTGTTCTATGTGCTTGAAGAGTTGAAGCATAGCAAAGTGAGCCAAAAACTCGCAAGTAAGTATGTCAGGTTTAACATTGTGTAACAGCTGAGATGGAGAAAAATATGCCAAAACTGTGGAAGGTAAAATATTAATGAGTTGCACAGCATAACGAACAGCAAAAGACCAGAAAACTATTGGCAAATGGGATTGAAACATTAAAGATCTAGCAATATTGAGAATGTGTTGATGTTTTCTCTCAACAACTCTATTTTGTTGAGGTGTTTCAACACAAGATAATTGATGTTGTATCCCTTTTTGTCTATAAAAATCTGTCATTGCAAACTCATTACCATTATCTGATCTAACAGCTTTTACATCAATGCCAAATTGAGTTTTGATATAAGAAACAAAGCCAATAAGTTGCGATCTTGTATCAGACTTACTTGCCATCAATTTAATCCATGTGAATCTAGACATATCATCCGCTACAATTAAGAAATATTTGAAACCATCAACAGAAGAAGTACAATATGGCCCCCAAATATCAACATGAATTAAATCAAAAGGAGCTTTTGAAACAATAGTACTTAATTGAAAAGGCAATTTTCTTTGCTTAGAATAGTGACAAGTATCATAAGGAGTGGATTTTGTATCAGGTAAAGTGGCATACATTGTGCGTAATTTGGTATAGCAAGAAAAAGAAGGATGTCGTAGTCTAGAGTGCCAAATATCTGTAGAGTCAGGTCTTATTGTAGAACAAACAATAGAATTCTCAGGAGAAATAACAGTTGGTGAAACAAGGGGTGGGGATGCAGGAACTATCATGACATACAAGCCATCTCTTTCTTCAGCTTTCCCAATCATCTGTAGGGTTGACTTGTCCTGTATTTCACATTAAAATTCAGAAATGATAATTTTACAAGATAGAGATTTAGTTAACTTTGTGACCGAAATACGATTGATTGAAAAATTAGGAACAAACAAGACATTATGTAAGGTAAGGTGTGGGCCAAGAGAAACTGTGCCAGAAAAATGAGCAAATGAAGAGTTCTTGTTGGGTAGAGAAATTGCAATTGGTGAGATTTTATGATAATAAATAAAATGAGACAAAGAACTGGATATATGATCAGTAGCACCTGTGTCTAGAATCCATTGGGAAGAGATATTACCTTGATCCTGAGAAGAAGTGGAAACACTATGAGAACTCACTAGACCAGTAGAATGTGTGACTGTGGGATTAGATTGAGGAAGAAGTGCCAATAGACCTTGAATTTGCTCTTGAGAAAGTCCCAAAGTTGAGGAATGTGACTACGCCTGAGAATTATTAGAAGAAGAAACAACTGCAGAAGCCATTGAAGGAGAAGAAATTGTAGGAAAGCCAAGAACGAGAGGTAGAAGATGAAGATTTTGGTAGTAAGAGAATTGGTTGCGGAAGAACGTGATCAAGAATTAATTTTCTTCTGATACCATGTTACAAAAGAAGAAAGAATGAAATATTGTATTTCTTATTGAATGATAAGGAGAGAGTACAATTGATATATATAATTGTTCAGAACAATATAAAAAAGGAATATAAGTATAAAAATATATGAACATAAATGCACAGATATGAACAAAGAATAAAATAATTCCAATAGGGAGTGTGATCGAGTGTTGTTGTTGTTGTCATAGAGTGAGAACTTTCACAGGGAGTGTGGCTAAGTGTTGTTGTTGTTGCCAAGTTAAAAGTCTGTCATCCTTCGTGAAGCATTCGGAAGAGATGTTCATCTTTTGTGAAGAGGTGTTCATCCTGGGTTACAGGGGAAGTGTTTTTCATCTCTTGGGGAAGTGTTTATTTTTAATTTTATAATCATAATAATAATTTTGATTATAATTAGGAATTTTATTTGTATAATTACAATCATGATAATTATAATTATATTTAGGAAAATTTTTAATTTTATTACCATAATTATAATCATAGTAATTATAATTAGTTGCAGGAACATGTTTAACAACCTTTTTTATTTTTAAATTATTACTACTTTCAGTATTGGTTGTTTAATCAAGAGGCTTCTTTTTATTTGAACATAAAATACATTCTTCATTTTTAGTATACTTACCTTTTTCATAATATAAAATTTTATTTTTCAAATCTTTATTTTCTTCAAGAATATTTTCATAATTTGATTTTAATTTTTTAAATTCTTTCTTTAATTTCTTATGAGTATTATCTAATTTCTCTGATTTAATTAATAATTCTTTATATGTGTCAAGCAATTCACTCTCAGTATAATTTGAATCTTTAGCATCGTTAGAGGAACTTACTTGATTTTCGAAGATGTCATCAACCATCAAACATATGTTGGCTTGCTCATCAGAGTTGCTTGAGCTTGTTGTAGAATCATTATCTTCCTCCCAAGCAATATATGCCTTCTTTTTCTTGATGAACTTCTTTTGTCTTCTTTCTTCACCCTTATTTAGGTTTGGACAATTTGCCTTCATGTGTCCCTTTTCTCCGCAACCATAACAACGATAGTTTGATGATGATTCCTTGTTTTCCTTCTTCCCATTTTTAAATCTTCTTTTGCCCTTGGACTTCATGAACTTATTTAATTTATTGATGAAGAGATCCATATTTTCTTCATCTTCTTCAGAGTCTTCTTCTTCATTAAGATGTTTGCTTTTATCAATCTCATATTTGAACGCCCAAGTCTTTTTCTTTCCTTTCTCTTCATCCTCGTTCAATCTCCCGAGATCTAGTTCATGTTCTCTCAACTTACCAAACAATGCAGTCATTGACATGGTGTTGAGATTTTGTGACTCACTGATGGCAGTCACCTTGGGTCGCCAAGTCTGTCCAAAGATTTAAGATTTTTTATATTTAATTCATCATTATGAAAGGACTTACCTAACCCAATGAGATGATTCTCTATATGCATGAAACGCTTCTGAACATCTACAATAGTTTCTCCCTGCTTCATGCAGAACATCTCATACTCTTGGATAGAGTATTTCTTCTAACTCTCCTAACATTATTAGTTCCTTCATGGGTGACTCTCAACATCTCCCATATCTCTTGAACAGTCTTACAGGTTGAGATCTTGTAAAATTCGTCAAAAGTTAAAGTAGATGATATTATGTTACGAGCCTTTACGTCCTGTTGGGATTTTCTTCTATCATCAGCATTTCATTGTTCTTGCGGTTTGGATCTGCAAATTGTTAATAAACACGTAGGAACAAAATGACAATTTGTGACAGTTTCCCAATTCTCACTATCAATAGATTTCATGAAGATCTGCATTCTCACTTCCAAAAAACATAGTTTTCTTTAGTAAACAATGGAGCAGGCACCCTCAGCATATGTTTGATGTTGCCTCGTCATTTAAATGACTATCAAAGCAAACTCTGATACAAATTAACATAGCAATGCAGTGAAATGGTTAACGCGTTCAACAAACCAAAAGGAATGAATTGGTTTCTTATAAATAATTATAAACTAATAATATTAATTAAAACAATTATATTAATACATTATTAAAACTTGGAAAGTTAAAAAAAAAACAAATTTTAATTTTACATAAAAATGTAAAGATTAAAAGCATATCTAATTCTTCTTTCAAGATAAAATTTTCAAAGTTTTAATAAAAAATAATATAAATTATTGACTAAAATCGTATTTTGATCCTTTAACACTTATAAAAGTTTAATTACATCTTTAATTTTTATTTAGTTTAATTTAATTCTTTTAGTTTTTTAAAATGATTCAATCAGTTCTAATATATTATTATGTTGGAAAGTTATTTAATTTATTCTTTTTTAAAATGATATAATAACGCTCCCTTTGCTGTTTAGAGTGGATCTGCTCTATTTACATAACTTATTTATTTTTATTTTTATTTTTATACTCCGTTTTATCTATTTGATTCGCTGCAAACGAATGGCTGTGACAACGCAAAGCTTGCTCTTAGTCATCATTCTTCGACTGATTCGAATCAATGGTAGAAGGTAAGAGCTAGAAACCCATCGTATGCTGCTTCCTCTCTTATTCCTGCAACTTCTTATAGCTTCAATTATTTGAAAGAGGGTTTCCTCTTTGGGTTCTAAATTTCCGAGAAATGATTAGCATTTGGCCCTTTAAAGTTAACAACTTGGTGGTCCCTCGCTTTGAAATAAGCCATTCCGGTATTTCTGATCGGAACAGGAGAAGAAGGGTGAAACTGGGTTTTGTTTTTAAGGTTTCATATTGTGAAAAAGTTAGTGCTTTTCAATGTACAAGAGGGTATGGAACTGTGGTGTTTTCTGGACACTCAAAATTGGATTTGGGATGTGGGTTTTTGTTGGGATGCACTGAACCCAAATTTGGTGTTATTTTAAAGCAAAACAAGAGTCATATTGGGGACTTGGCTCCACCCTTGGGGTGGGCATTGGAGGATGAAGGTGTTGTGAGTGAATTGGTTGTGGAGAAGATTGATTCTAATGGTGAACCTTTTAACGGTGAGTCGGAGAGTATAAAGTGTTTGCATTTGGCTCAAGTCCAGGACAGTGACTGTGAACCAAAAATGGTCGTTGGGGACAATAGCAAGGAAGGTGGCAAAGAAGAGAGTGATGGTAAGGTTGATGTTAGAGCACTAGCCTTGAGACTGCAGACTGCGAAGACAGTGGATGATGTGGAGGAGATTCTTGTAGACAAGAAGGACTTGCCACTCCAGGTGTTTTCGACGATAATCAGCAGTTTTGGTAAAGAAAAGAGAATGGATTCTGCTTTGATTCTTTTTGAATGGATGAAGAAGAGAAAGATAGAAACTAATGGTTCTTTTGGGCCTAACCTTTTTATATATAACGGTCTATTAGGTGTCGTCAAACAATCTGGAAAATTTGCAGAAATGGAAGCCATTTTGAATGAAATGGCTAAAGATGGAATCTCCTATAATGTTGTGACATATAACACCTTGATGGCAATTTACATTGAGAAAGGAAACTATGAGAGAGCTCTCAACGTGCTTGAGGAGATCCGTAGAAATGGCTTTACCCTGTCTCCGGTATCCTATTCTCAAGCCTTGTTGGCATACCGGAGGATGGAAGATTGCAATGGAGCTCTAAGTTTTTTTGTTGAGTTAAGAGAAAATTACCATCGAGGTGAAATAGGAGAAGATGGCGATGGAGAAGATTGGGAGAAAGAATTTGTTAAGCTTGAGAATTTCACAATCCGTGTTTGCTATCAAGTAATGCGCTGTTGGCTTGTGAGTTGTGATAACTTGAGCAACAAGGTGTTGAAGTTTCTTGTTGATATGGACAATGCTGGGATTCCACTGACGCGGGCTGATCTTGAGCGGCTTGTGTGGGCTTGTACTCGTGAAGATCACTACATTGTTGTTAAAGAGCTGTACACCCGGATTAGAGACAGGTATGATAAAATCAGCTTGTCTGTCTGCAACCATGCAATTTGGTTGATGGGGAAAGCAAAGAAATGGTGGGCTGCTTTGGAGGTATATGAAGATTTATTGGACAAAGGGCCAAAACCAAATAACTTGTCATACGAACTCGTAGTCTCTCACTTCAATTTTCTTCTCAATGCTGCCAAGAGAAAAGGAATTTGGAGATGGGGTGTTAGGTTGTTGAACAAGATGGAGGAGAAAGGCCTAAAACCTGGAAGTAAGGAATGGAATGCAGTTCTTGTGGCCTGTTCTAAGGCTTCGGAAACTACTGCAGCAGTGCAAATATTCAAGAGAATGGTGGAAAATGGTGAAAAGCCCACTATGATATCATATGGGGCTTTATTGAGTGCTCTTGAAAAGGGAAAACTCTATGATGATGCCCTCCGTGTGTGGAACCATATGGTCAAGGTTGGGGTTGAACCAAATGCATATACCTACACAATTATGGCTTCTATTTATACTGCACAGGCAAATTTTAATAGAGTTGATGCCATCATTCAGGAGATGGTAACCAGAGGAATTGAGGTAACAGTGGTGACATACAATGCCATAATCACTGGCTGTGCTCGTAATGGTATGAGCAGTGCGGCATATGAATGGTTTCATAGAATGAAAGTTCAGAACATCACCCCCAATGAGATAACTTATGAAATGCTGATTGAGGCTCTTGCAAATGATGGAAAACCAAAGCTGGCATATCAGTTATATACGAGAGCCAAGAATGAAGGCCTTACCCTCTCTTCTAAAGCTTATGATGCAGTTGTGCATTGTTCTCAGGTTAATGGTGCAACTACCGAATTAGGTCTTTTAGGACCTCGGCCTGCTGATAAAAAGAAGAAAGTGCAAATTAGAAAAACATTGACTGAATTCTACAATCTGGCTGGTGTTCCCAGGAGAAGTAAACCGTTTGATACAAGTGAAATTTATAGCTCACAGACACAAGAAACACCATAAATAATCTAATACATCGAAATTAGCATAGTTAAATATTATGTAATCTCTGTACATTCTGCTCTGTCATAGCTTAAGATTTTTGTATCTGTAGGTCAAGAAGGTAAAAGAATTACAGCCATGTTTTCTTCCACTATTTCTAGCCAAATAGAGATGTAACTTTTGTTTGCAGAATTATAGCTGGAATTTTGGCTCAAATTCTGCTCAAATATTTGGAAGTACAGAACTTTATTTCTTTTAAGAAATTTGTGTTTTCGTGTTTCTTCTCTGTCGGGCATTTGAGTCAAAACATTTGTTTAAAAGTGAGCATAGCATCTTCTCTTGCATCTTTTAACTTTTGCAATAAGAAGATAATAATTGAATCCTCTACAGCAAACTTATTTAATTTTAGCAAGTTAACTAAGAACAAAAACTTTTGAAATACACGATGGGAGAGTTAAATTATATATCAAAGTTTTCGTAGTTTTTGCACATTCTGCTTAAAAAAGTAACATGTACCTTTAAGTAGATAGACTTACTCTTAAGATATTTTCACAAATATAGTTTAAAATGAACTCCTTTAAAGTTAGATAACAATTTAATAACATGCAAGCTAATAGTATTGAAAGTGAATAAAGATTTATGTTTATTATTCTTGGTTGTCCTTTTACCAAGAGTGTGTCTAATTAAAAATATCAGTAACTCAAATATTTTATGAAAATTTATCGGATGACATAACATAAAGAAGTAAAATTCATTAGGTGCTTAGGTTCTTGTAATTCCATCCTTTCATAGTTTTTCTACAATAATTACAAACTGTATTGTTTAGATTTGGTTCATTCAAATGATAATAAATTTTTAATTCGGTTCATTTGTATTAGATGATCATGTTCTTGAATTGGTTTGTTCAATTGTTACAATTAGGTGTTGTTGAACTTAAAAGAAAAAAAAAATACTTGATTACTATATTAAAAAGATAGAAAGAGGAAAAAAGGAAGAGGAAAGAGAATCAGAAAAAATAAATAACATAGAAGAAACAACATAAAAGAGTAAAGAAAAATAGAAAAAAAAAAGAGTGAATAAAAATAGAAAAAGGAAAAAGAGAAAAAAAATGTAACATCCCACTTATAATGTCACATTACCTCTATTACTCGCCTAACCAAATGCCTAATACATAAAACATAACTAATCATCTACCATAGCTTCATATCAAGTTTCCTTTGTTGTGATTTTTATTTTTTTTTAAATAGTTATTTTATTAATATTTAAAATAGTAAAGAGGTGGATATATCTATTATCCAACAAGGATGGAGATAGACAAAAAAAGTCACATCTATTGTTTGGAAATCAAAGCATACATGGATTAAATCAAATGATACAATACCAAGTTTAACGAGTTTAAATAATTTCGATGGTAACAAAAACTATAAAAAAAAATTATATATATGTATAATATGTACATAACGTTTTATAAAACTTTAGAATCATTTATCAAATGATAAGAAAATCATTATACTATATGAGTTAAACATATTCTATTGATCATAGGATTAATTAATCATAAGATTAAAAGATTAATGAAAGTGATTAAACAATTGATTCAAATAAAACCATTATGTCTGAAACTCATTTATAATTCTCTTTAGCATTAAAACGTTGATCCATTATCATTATGATTAATATTTGATTCAATCAAATCTAATAAAAACTAAATAGTCAAACTATTTTCTAATATTAGAAACATTTAGATCAAAGATTAATTCAGATAATCAAATATCTATATTGAAAAATGGTTTAAACGATAAAGGTCAATTTTATTTATTCTCAACAAATATGCTAAGATCATTGATATAAGAAGATTCATTTTGAATTGAATGCTAACACATATAGCTTGCAAACTTTCCTTTTTAGTGAGAAATTTGAATGTTGAAAATTCTTATGAATAAGCTTACCACGCAGATAGTCCTCAAAGCTCTGATAAAGAAAAAGAAGATAAATGAAGAACACAGGATCAATAAATCACTAAACAATCAAATTCACAAGAACTACTATATATTCAAATTACTCTGAAGAAACATAAAAAAAACGAAAAAAAAAAGAAACAATAAGAAGAAGAGAAATGAGAAAGAAAGTGAAATATTGAGCACACCAAATTGAGAGTTTAGCCATTGTAATATCTTTACAACTATGAAATTTATCCTATAAGCTTTGATTGCACTCTTTTGTATAGAGTGATGTTTAAATTAAGAGTTCTTAATCTAAAATGTATTTAGAGAGATTAATAATCGTTGTTAACCCGTGAGTAATATTAAGAAGTTATATTTAAAGAATTCTTATTCTTAGAAAACGATTAAATATTTTTGTTAATTTAACATCCGAATATGGGATGTCACGATTACGAGTACAAATTGTAAATTTTAAAATCATAATACCATTTTGGAAATCCAAACTCAATAAGTCTTTATAATTAACCAAAAATAACTATAATTCTAATTAATTACAAAATAAAAGTTTCAAATAGAATAGTTTATTCAAAACAAAAACCATAAATTCCATCAACACTCTTAGTTAACTCGTCGCACTATACAACATCTAAATTATTTGCATGATCATATGCTCTCGTATAAAACGATCATTACGGGTGGAAAGCACAACCACAAACATAGGGATGAACTAACTGAGAATTAATCAAAAGCAAAATAACAGAACTCAAAAGTTCTAAATATGCATCACAATAATAAACAAAACAATAACACACCAATGAATTAAACACAGTTACACATCATCATCACAAACTAGTGGTTTATCTCTCGCACCCTACCATACCACCTGTTCATCAAAACCAATCAATTTGAGTCATCCTACCTTCCAACATTGGACCTGTCCTACCATCATCCCTTTTTCCTACATCCACAGTCGAAGAGGGTGCAACACTCGAACCCATCATCTCCCCACATGCACGGGCAAAGAGAACCTTTGATACACTTCCTCCATGGATGAATGGTGATGAAAACAGGGAGCACAAATCATGACTATGGTGATGGTGTAATGCAGCAGCAGAAACAAAGGAAATATTGAAGCTAGATGTGGAAGACACTCCCGAATCTAGAAGATAATTGGAGGAGATTACATTATCATAAAGAAGATTACAACAACAGAAAATCCTGAAACAAAGCTCAATCCAATTTCTATATAAAGATACTTAGGGAAACACATTAGGGGAGCTTAGGAACCCTTTGAGGGTTCAAATTTCGTCCTCACTCTCTTCTCTCATGTTGTCCACCCTCTCTTCTTCTATTTTCATGTTATTTCAACATTCCTTGGAGTGTTAAACCTCTGGGGTTGATTCTGCTGCAATTTCATAATTGAATTCTGAGGTTAGATGAATAAATTTGTTTGTTCTTTTTTATTCTTGTTGTGATTTATTTTTATATGTCTTTTGCTTCTTAATCAAGTAAAGTAATGATTTTTACATTATAGCAAATTAGCATGGTGTACATATCAATCATATGAGTCAAAGAGTTTTTAATTTTACTTGAGAATTTACTTTGATTAAAGTTAGAAACTTTCATGTGATTGAATGAGTTTTTGCCAATAATTGAGAATGCACTTTTATTAATGGTAAAAACTTTAACAAGAATTAATCAAGAATGTACTTTGGTTAATTAGTTTTTTACTTGATATAAGAGGTAAAAGAATAGACATGATTAGGCACATTAATATTTAATTGAGAATGTACTTTGGTTAAATTTACTATGATTAATCTACAAAGTTCTTTCTTTTAATTGAAAATGTACTTTTGTTAATAGTGAAAATGTCAACAAATTAATTGAGAATTTATATTGATTAATTTGAAAATCTAAGACAATAATTAATTGAACAATAATCTTTAGATAACCAATGATGAATCCTATTTTGAAAAAAAGCAGTGAAATCAACCTATTTTCTTCATCATTATTTTTATCTTTTTAAATCTCTTTATAAATTTCTTTCTTTCTATCTTTTGTTACTTCGTTCTTTAATCTTTTCTTTATCTTTATCTTCTTTATTATTTTTCTAATCCTTTTGTATAGTTTTTATAAGAATTAATTTGTTAAGAATCAATTTCGTGTTCGTTGGGAGACGACTTAGGGTTGAATTTACCCTTTCTATTTTGTTGGCTACTATCTTAGCAATGTTGAAGTTGTTATAACTTAGTAGTATTAATTTGATCGCATCAACGATAGGGTTATCAAAGATCAAACATAAATGAGAAAGAAAATAAAACAAGAAAGGGAAAAAGAAGAAGGTAAAAAGAAAATAAAGGACACCTTTTGTTCTAAGTGTCAAAGCATGATGCACAAGTCTCAAGAATGTCCCAACAAGAAAATTATGATGTTAAGGGCCAAAAGCTTGTGTAAAAATGTAAAGGTCTCCTTATTATCTTCCTCTAGAAGCATGACAAGAAAATATCCAAAGAATCATTGTGTTGGAAATAAAATGTTCAAGAAAAATGTTTTTACTTTCCAAAACCTTAATCATTCATTTTATTTAAGGTGTATCCTTCTTGGGAGCTATATCCTTCACATACTCACTATTATAACACTTCTCCTAACTTGTTATAAAATGGGTATTTGACCTTGGTGGAAAAATAAGGAAAAATTGAAGATAATGAAGAAAAGGAAGTTTCCTTTAGCCCATGTTGAATATTTGAGGGCAAATCATTTTCAAGAGGGAGGGGATGATGGCATACCCCCTAGCCATGGCCAAGCACATTCATGAAGATGGGCCTAGCCTTTTCCTCTTGGACCATCTTAAGCCATCATGAAGATTTTAATGTAGTAAGAATAATTTTGGGCCTTGTATTTTGGGTCAAGTAGTCTAGGTTTTATTTGGGCTTTATATTATGGGCCTAGTAGTGTAGGATTTTAATTGGGCCTTGTATTTTAGGTCAAGTAGAATAAGATTTTGACCACCTAAGTCAACATTAGGCCTTAAGCCCAACATTGACAAAGGTGGACGTCCAAAAGGGTGAGTTGACCAAGGAGTCAACATTTTTGGCCAAGCTTGGAGATCAAGGAAGCAATTCAGCCTTGACATGTAGAGGCACCATATTTGAAAGTTTTTCCTCTTAGTTAGTTGTCATGTGTCACTCTAGGAATGAAGAGTTTTTTCATAGGTAGTGGCCACATGTTACCCTCTCATTTGAAAGGATTTTTGCCACTTGTCTCCCTCCTATTGGAGAGGATTTCTCCTTACACTCCAAGCCAACCAAGGTGACTCTTTTAGGTTAAAGTTTCTGCCCATTTTGAGACACCTTAGCCCATAAATAGAGGTGTCTCTCCTTCATGTATTCACCTTTGAAATAGAGTAAAGTTATGTTGTCATTTTGTGTACACTTGTAAGGTTACCCTAGGCTAGAGCAACTCAAGTGGCCTCCTCTAACCACCTTCCTCCAAGATTTGACCCAATCTCTCTTAGAGAACCCTTAAACACATCTTCCATCACCATATATCACTCCAAAACCGAGACAAACATCAACCATCCCACCACCAAATCTCGCACCACCTAAAACTGTGAACACCATGGCTTGGTCCTTCTAGATTTGGAGAGAAGTTGTGGAAACTTGTCCACTCCTTAGAAGGCCTCATTTTTCAGCTAATGAGTACAAAGGTGGGAGATCGTGCTTTTAGGGTTTTAGGAGACACCCTTGTCTATATATGGAGGTGTTTCTTATCTTGAATAATGTTATGCTGCCCATTTTTGGTCATACTACTCATTTTAGATCAAGACCATCTTAGATCAAGACTAGAACAACCCATGAGGCTCCTTTATTCACCTTCCTCTTAGAGTTGGCCTAACCTCTCTTAGAGCCTTCAAACACCATACCACCTCCTCTCCAGCACATATGGTCATGAGTTTCTACCCTCACAACACCATAGTTTCCACATTGTTCAGCCTCTATCATTGATGATCCACCACATTTTCCCACCATATATCTTCAAATATGTTAATAGTCAAATGTTTTCTACTTTCTATATTTCTATATTTTTGTCATGCATTTTGGTTAGGGATGACAATGCAGACTATCTTGTTTAGGTTTATCTCGTATATGATATGCAAAAAATATGTAGGGTTAGCCTTCTTCACATAAGGCATGTGGGTTCAATTTTAGAGCCTGTCCCACACCACAAATGGCTTGTAGGCTTACAGGCCAACCCACATAATAAAGATAATTTTTCTCTTATTTTCATGTCACTTGCAGAATGAAGTTTGTTTCTATATTAAGTTTGTATAATGTTAATATTTACAATATCTAGTTATATTGAATTTTAATACATATTTCATAAATCCATAAAATGTATAAATTTCAAAAAAACTAAAATGATAAAGTAAGAAAAAAATGTTCAAAGTAAAAAAGTTTAACAACAACAATTTTTTATTTACTATTATTTCATCTCTGCAAACCTTTTACTTAAGATTTTCTATAGTTGTAAAATAGCTCCAGGGTAAAATTTATGTACACCAACTTAATTAGTACAAAAAGGTGTCCAAAAAGTAAAAATGTCAAAACGGATTCTAACTCATAAGCCAACTTGACTCAATGAATTTGAACAGTGAGTTAGAAAAATTTTAATTTGTTATAAATGTGAATTGCATGAACCTGACTCTTAATCCACATGTTCGAGTTAGAGATTGAAGGTAGATTGACCTTAACCCATCATCGACAAAACTTTATTAATTTTTTTATCACTTTTTATAAGTTTTTATTATAATTATTTATTACTTTTAATTATATAGGTTTACAATTTATATTTTTAAATATTGGAATGTTATTAAATAATGTTTGAATAACTTAAATGTTTAATTTATTTGTCTATAAGTTATATACATTTTAAAACTAATATGTTTATAATATTTTTTGAAGAATTAGGTAAACATTAAGAAAATAAAGTGAGTAATTCACTTTAATTGTATTACAATAAATGTATAAAAGAAATTACAAAAATAAATCACTCATAAATGAGTCCGTCTACTAATCCATCAATCCACTATAAATTGAGTTATGTTGAACTGACTCTTTTTTACTCAATTCCATAACCTGTATGACTCGGATTAATTCATTTAGACAGCTATGTTAAAAATAGCTTTTGATTATGTAATATACAGCTCAGTTGAACTCTTAAAATCCATTTTTTACAGGTTTAATTTCTTTCTTAGTCTAAACTATGAGCAGCACTAACTGTTTCCAGATGGTGTGAAGTGCAACTAGAACATATAATCGAACGCTATGTATTGTGAGCGGGGCATACAACATATTCAACTCTGATGCACAACATACAAAAGTGTTTTGGTTTTCTTGGAGAGGATGGTAAGAACACCTAAATTGACAAGTGCTACAAGTAATTGGGTAACATTCATGTACAAAAACTACAACCCCATTTGTAGAATACCAACAGCTCTGTAACCATGGAAAATAACAAACAAGCATGACGAGTTTCTCTGATCAGTGCCCTCCTGGATTTCTATTCCATGACAAATATGAGGGATCTCCAAGTTGCCTACAAAGATGGAAAGATAGGTTAGGAGTTAATAATAATTCAAAATTGCCACTTCAAGTAGCCGTTGAAGCATGGGTGAATTTTAGTTCTCCGTAGGTACTTCTAGAAAAAGAACAAGAAAATGAAAAGAAAATGTGAAATAAATTCATGAGAAAAACATTAAAACAGATATTCTGAGGCTTTTGCGTGTTCTACAAATCATAACTGTAAATTTTTTAAACATATTTCAATTGGAAAAAGGAGCTAAGAACAAGATCCTAAACTACATCATTCAAACAGTTGAGTGAACACACAGACCGAAATAGATGCAGGCACTCTTAATATTGGCATGCTACCCCATGAATTTCCTATCTACAAAATTTACTTTCAATTATTTTTTTTGGCCAGTAACAAGTATATATTGAGAAGAGGCAATTGGATTACCCCAACCTGTATACAAAAATGATGTCTACAAAGAAAAAAAAAATAAAAAAAGAGAAAATTTGCCACCTTCTGGACTCCCACTTTCATACCCCTACTAACATGTACCTTTATATTTATGCCTACTATTGAGCATAACATTGGTACATCAAGCTTTTCCCCTACATGTATCCTTAATCGAACCAAAACAAGTTCCCTAACCTATCAAAACAAGTGCTAGTCACAAAATGAACTTTCATGATCTGAACCCAAAAGCAATATAGTGGATTTCAAGTATTTACCTTGGCTTGACAAAATATACAATGGTAAAAGCCAGAGCCAAAAAGAAGCACAATCCTCCGACAGTGAGATAGGCAATGCCCAGGAAGTCATTCTTCCCACCAAGCCAGCTAGTAGTTGACAATACAAGCTTTTTCTTGCCATTAAAACTGTATGTGTTATAGTTATTTTGCAGTATTACATTTATGGTATCACCTTCATTCAGATCCTCTTCTATCCTTCCATACAACTTCCTAAAAGTTGGCAAAGCAGCTGTTCGCATCCAGACAATAAGATCCTCCTGCTTACTCAACTGTTCCATAAAACATTCAAAAAAAGTCAGTAAAATATCCCCCATTGATTGACAAAACTTGGATTAATTGAAAGATGGAACATATGAATATCAAAGGAAGCAATTGAAATTTTTATATTAAGCTATGCAAATATGTGAAACAGCAGAATAATTTGCCATGTGAAAAATCATTGCCATATATAAATTATGAATAAAGAGCAGTAGTAGCAGTAACAACAAATAAATTGAAAGATACGTGCATAACACAAGCCCATGCAAGGGTAAATGAAGGCTAAAATCTAATTTCACAGCTGAACCTTGTGAAGAAAAGTAAATATACTTGCTAGAATTTTAATCCAATTAAAACAAAAGTTTATAAAAATACTCACTGGTATGGATTCATCGAGGATTGCACCACCTTTAATAGAACCATTCTGGAAGTTTTTAGGGAAAACATCTTTTCCAAATTTGTGCTCTCTATCACTCTTCCAAGAGATGCCTTCCTTGTTCACTTTCAAATTCCTGTTGTCCCGGGAGAAACTGTAAGTGTCATTGAATAAACTCCAAGCTATAAGACCACAAGGTACAATTGCCTTTCCATTGGCTGTATCTTCAGGCTTACACGCACTCGTGGAGTTCTCTTTATTACGATCCCTCAATTGCTCATCACTTCGGCTTTTAACATATCTAAAAGTAAACAAAATTCTCATGCTTATAAGTAAATATATTAAGCCTGAAACAGTTGAGGAAAATAACCAATCAAAAGACATTAAAATGTCAATGTACTCTAAATATAAGATGAGTGAGTATAGGGGGAAAACATCAGATATGTGGATGCCTCTATACATTACATGCCATAGAAATAATAATTTTTTTATCTAACAATTCCATATAGTTGTAGAAGTTACGTAACAGAATCACAGTGGCATTACAACTTAAATATATGTAACGATAGTTGCAACTTTGTCAGAATTGTGTAAATTATTTAGATGGGTTAACTTGTTAGAATAGGTTAACTTATGCATAGTATTACCTGACCCATTTGGGTAGGATTGAACATTACATCATTGTGTATCTTTGATGTAAGGAACTCCTATAAATGAATGAATGAGGTGAGAGATGAATTACTCTCCAAATCATATTTTGTATACTTATATCTTCAGTTGATATCTTTGCTGGTTAATCTATTATAGTGTTATCTATATCAATAACAAAAAATATCGAAGACCCTAAAAATCCTTTATAAAGTGATAATGGAAACTATATCGAGCTATGGCAAAAACATTGTTGTCGAAAGAAATATACTATACGCATTTTAAAAAGTACAAAAATATAATTATAATGCAAAATAGGTATATTCTGTGGGATCTCTTGAATTGTCCTGGTCATTGGGCATTATTATTACTGAAAATAGGTATATTTTTTCAGAAAATACAAAAGTGGAGAAGAAAAAAAATAAAAAATGCAGGTGGTATTTGACAAATAATTTGAAAAAAAATAAAAAATGCAGGTGGCATTTGAAAAAAAGAAAAAAGTCATGCAATCTGCAGAGGCTAGCGGTGACCCACAACAAGGGCGGTTGGCAGCGGCAGTAACTAGCGAGGAGGGCAATTGGTGAGACAAAGGATAATGAGGTTGAATAAGAAGGAGAGGCGTGGGTATTAGGTTTAGGTACTAAGTTGAATGTTTTTATTGTGCCTAACCCAATTTTTAAGTATGTATTAGTTGGGTTTTATACCCAACAGAAGGCAAAAATAACACAACCTTCCATTTAGGGTTTATTCTCCTTCCTATGCACCCACTGCCCTTCATGAATAGGGTTTCTTCTCCACATTGCTGCCTTTCTTACTTCTCCACTTCGGTGCCCCGCATTTTCTGCTATACCCGTTCCGCTCCCTCCAGTCATTATACAAAAAGAAGCCACCCTGGGCCATCATGAGAAATCCAATTCGCCATCACCTTGTTCTGCCAGCAGGCAAAACCGCCACCGATTTCCACCATGGCGCCACCATAACCTTTTGGATAGCACTGATCTATTGATTGAAACCTGATGTAGTTTGCATGGTCAGACGAACCACTAAAAGAATTTTGTATTTCTCTTTCTTCCTATCCCTTAACATTGCATATTATTATAGTTTGTACTAACTTGAGAAAGAGAGTTATTGAGAGAATACATAACCCAAACACTTTAAAACATGAAAATTAGTTAAGTTTTAAAGTTGTGTCGGTTGCTATTACCAAACGCAAAAGTTGATAAATGATAGTTTGTCACAATTCACAAAAAAGCTTAAAGATAATTAAAACACAATTTGACTCTTTCTTCTCGTGTTTTTCCTGTTTTCATACCTCACCAAGAGAAACATCAATCACATTTTACCACAAACAATCGTAAAGTATCTAAGGAGTCATTTGATTTGTGTCCTTCACCATCAAAATATCCTATGGATCCTAATGATGATAATTCAGGTTCGCCTATCACACGTAAAACACATATTTGGTCTACTTAGAACCCCAATCCCACTTACAACTTTTTGAGAAATCATTGTTATCCCTTGTATTTTTCCTTTGTTTCCTCTATATTTTCACTTACAATTCCCAAAAATGTTCATGAAACACTTGAATATCCAAGATTGTGACAAGCCATGATTGTTGAAATGCAAGTGTTTGAACCTAGAGGTCGCTACTCTTCCTCTTGGAAAGAAACCAGCTGGTTGTAAACAAGTTTATGCCATTAAAATTGGACTTAATGGTGAAGCTGATCACCTCGAAGCAAAATTAATGGATAAGAGATACACTTAGAAATATGATCTAAATTATAGTGATACCTTTTCTTTGTGGGCAAAATCACTATCGTTCAATGGTTATCATTTGTCATTAGACTCCCCCCATCAACAAGACATTAAAAGTGCTCTTCTTCATGGCAAATTGGAAAAGGAGATCTATATGAAGCAACCACCTAGGTTTATTGCCCAGACAAAGTTTAGTTTAGAATGCAAATTGCAAAGATCTCTATGGTCCAAACGATCTCCTCAAGCCTGGTTTGCAGAATTTAGTCATATGTTGAAACTGGGATTGAAAAGAAATAGATCATTCAATGTTCTATTGCTACATTCCTCGAGAAACATGTGTATCTAGTTGTTAATGTTGATGATATTGTGATTACAAGAACTAATGTTATAATTTCCCAACTGAAAAAGCACTCATTATGCCACTTTCAAACCAAAGGTCATGGTTTTTTAAAATACTTTATTGGTATTGAGGTGGCCCGATCAAAGGAAGGAATTGTAATATCACAAAGAAAATATGCCCTACATACTTTGGAGAAAATGGGCAAGATTGAGTGTAGGCTTTGATACTCCTATGGATTTGAATCAAAGGCTAATGAATGATCATGGTGAGTTGTTCATAGATCTTAAGAGATATAGGAGATTGGTTGGGAAACATTTACCTCTGTGAATAATGGAGAAGATTGGGAGAAATCTCCCTTGTGTCTTTTTCATACACATAGGGAAGTTTATTTATACTGTAAGATATGGGCCAAGGCCCTTAATAGAGAATGGGCTGAGCCTAATTAACATAAACACACATCTTAACATCTAACAACCTCACAACCACGAGACCTAATCTTTCCTTTGTAGCTGGGGTTGTTAGTCAAATTATGCGGAATACTCACATTGATCGTTGAAATGTTGTCATACACAAAATGGGCAATGAAGTTGTATTGTGATAAATTTTTGTGTATGTATGAAAAACTATATGCACTATGGGCATTATTTGGTGTAAGGATTGTCCAAGCTGCTATACCTATACCATTATGGCCTTTTACAGGCTTAGCTGCTCCACACTACTATCAGGGATTTACCTACTATGATACAGAGTACAGAGTAAAACTGGAAAATTAGTTTTACATTAGGTTTATAAAATTTCAAAACTGTTAAATAATGGTATGAGAATAAGCTTGAGAGAAGAAGCATTGTAAAAAGACGGAGGACAAGCATCATTTTCTGGATAGTCCCCCATCCAATAAATATTTGGAGGACAAGCATCATTTTCTGGATAGTCCCCCATCCAATAAATATTTGGGAAAACTGGTGAAGAAAAAACCATGATATCCTTGTTTCATAAAAGGACCTTTTTCCCTCACTTTGTAAATGTGGATTAGAAACAGTTGAAATGAATGTCTGAAGCATGAAGACAAGGGTTGTTACATACCGGCGATGATTCTGGTAAAAGTTGTCAAGCTGATAGTAGACATGAATAGGTGACTTCATATGCTTGTGCACCTTTTCAAAAGAAAATTGTTTTAAGAAAAGAAAAGTTTGCCTCAATGAGACCTCCATTTATTGTAAATCATGGGAACAGATTTAATAGAAAGATTTGAGTTAAATGAAATGGATAAACAGGTACGAAGGAGATTTACATGTAGTGTTATGCTGCATGCTTTACTCGCAGAGCTTTGAATGTATGCTACCTTGTCAGTAACATTATTTGGTATGCACGTTGATTCATACCTAAAAACAATTTCAACAACCTGACATATACAAGAAAATGAAAGTTGAACTCAGCATTATATACAACTATGAGCATAAGGTCACCAAATTTACAACACTCAACATAACCTTCCTCGAAGCAATTAGCGAAGCAACTCCAATAGGAACGAATACAATGCTGACAAGCAAGAATGCAGAAATAACCTGCATCAAAAACTTAAATTAAGTACCAGAAATATCACGACAACAGAAAAGGAATCAAAAGCATTTAAGTACACATATAGTCACAAGCAGTGAATTAAAAAAAAGTAGTAGTTAGTGTTACCGCTCGTGGAGTGAGAATTGGCTTACACGCTGGAAGTTCTTGCTGGGTAAACTTTGAATCTGAAAGGCATTATATTTTCAAAAAGAGCTCTAATCAGTTCAATTTTCTGTTGCTACCCAAAAGAGCAAAAAGAAACAAAAAAACGGTTGTCAAATCATCACACACTATCCAACTGCATGAAACTCTTCCATTAAGTCACAAACACCGATTCACATCAGAGGCCTCTTGGAACACAAACACCGACACCCGAAAATCAAATCAAATAAAAAAAAATGGACATAGCTTCCACAAAGTATCGTATCTCCATGAAATAGAACTCCATCAAAGCCTATATCAATTTAGGAACAATCAGGCACTAAATACTAACACGGGAACTATCACAAGCAATACACCTTTCACAAGGACCTAAATAAAACCCAAAACCCACTTTCCCCCTAACATGTACTCAATTTAACTGAAACAAAAATAAATACGAAAGTTCCATCACAAACCAAAAATAGAGAAAAGGGTCACTGAAAATGGAGCTAAAAAGGCGAAAAACGACGAGAGATCAGAGAGATCAGAGTGCATTACACTTGGGTCGCTTGGTGTTTCTTCTTGCAGCTGTGGGGTCGGTGGATCCAGCACCGGCTGCACTTGAAGAAGGCATTTTCCGAATCAGAATCGATCAGGGACCTTTCAATTCCAATAAAACCCTCGAGATTCGTAGTGAAAAATGGGGAATTTGTAATTAGGGAAGTTACAAGCGTATTCGGTTACTTTCCCTTTCGCTCTCTAACTTTGCTGTGAATGGAAGAAGAAAAGAAAGACCACAGAAGAAGAACGCAAAGGTGCCCAAAACAGAGACAGTCAAAATAACTACAATGCAATTACGCACGCTTTTTTGCTTATCCGAAAAGCTTAGGCACGCTTTTCGTTTTGGTGCATTTGGCTAAAACTTCAGAATGTGAATAACTTTTATATTTCATTTACACTGAAATATTTTATTACAAGTCTTTGATTTTGCTAAAACTTTTAGGTTTAATTTTTCAATATTTTCGTCCAAAATCTCAAACAGATTTTTTTTTCACGTATTCTTATTATTTTAAAATTGAATTAAATAAAAGGTTTCCATCAAATTCATCAAACAGTCTTATGTTGATAGTATAATTTTTTTATTACGTGCCATTCAAAACGTGACTGAAGTATTCTTTTTAATTTTTGAATTAAAAAAGAAAATATACAAAGTTGAAATACGTTTTTAAGTAAGGGTAAAGTTGAAAAATAAAATTATATTAGCATAATTGAACCACACCGTGTTTCAGCTTCTCAGACAGGGTTTTTGGGTTACCATAATCAATAACCTCGACAACTTTGTCATCGAAACCGTTCACAGGGTTCGCCGTCTTGTTGGTCCTCACCTTTCCAACAATCTCATCTTCTGCCACGACGACCTCCGCAATCCCAACGATTTGGAGCCATTCTTCTCTCATACCAAGTATCTTTTATTCTCTCTCTCTTTCTCTCTCTTTCTTTCTTTGCATGATGCATTGTTCTGTCCATCGTTACCAGGTTTGATGTTGCAATCCACTTCGCCGGCCTAAAGGGTGTTAGAGAAAGCGTTGCAAAGCTCCGGCGTTACTACGACAACAATGTGGTGGGAACTATCAACCTTTTTCAGGCAATGGCTAAATTTAACTGCAAGAACATGGTTATTTCCTCCTCGGCCACTGTTTATGGCCAACCTCATCAAGTGAGATTGGCGAATCATTCTGCTAAGATACTTCAATCCGATTGAAGTACTTCAATCCGATTGAAGTACTTCAATCCAAACAGAATTTTAAAAGAATGAAAAATCAAGAAAAACATTTTATAGAAACTAAATAAACAAACTTTTTATAAAATAAAAATAATTCTCTAGTTTTACTTTAGTAATAACATATTCAAACACTATATGATGATGGAAGTTTCCTTTCCTTAGCATGAAAAATTGTTATTGAAAATTCTAACTTTACAATTTATTTTTAATTTATAAATAAATAAAACTTGTAGAAGCAACCACAGTTCCATTTTAATTTACCACAAAAATTGGTCTTGAGCCTCAGTGAAGTCATATTTAACATCTTCAAGACTTACAATCTCTTCTTCTTTGTCACTGCATATAACCATTTCACCTCTGTTTATATCATAGTACATTTGTTCTTTGTCAATAACTGATTGATCTTCTACCATTTTCTCATTTTTGTTTAGCATAAAAGATTTAGAAAAAAATTAAAGAATAAATAAACATAAACCCTATATATGAATTTGTCAACAATAAAAGATTATATTTGAAGCATGAAAATTGAAGTAAAATGCACCTACGCACATATACCCAAGATGTCACTAGTGAAAAAATGACTTTTTATAACGTACAAAAATGACTTTTTATAACGTAGTTACTGGGAATATAGTTTTGGGCGATATAGTAAGTCTGCGCATTTTATAACGTAGCAAAAATTTACATTATAATATGTTGAACATATTATAACGTAGTTTCTGAAGTCCGTCATAATATGCACAGTTTATTATGACGAATTTCCATTTGTCGGTTATAATAGTACGAAAGGTATTATGACGTAAATGTTTTTGTACGTTATAATATGTTTTTTTTTTAAATATTGATTATTAAATTTGACATCCAATGAAATTATAATAATATTCCTGTATTATCATCTCATCCAATCAATTTATAATCAATAAAATTCCAAATAAACAAATTTAATGAAACTAACAAAATAGAATTCATTTCAAACTTGAAATAGTCTAATAATATTTAATACATCGTTCATGCATGAAACTATATATTAAATCCAATGTATATATACTATTGAATTGTAGCCAAGTCTCTACTAATACTTAAAATAAAAGAAGCTTAGTTCCTTCTAATGTCTTCAATGTCTACAGCTTCCATGGGAGATGAATTATTAAAGATCTACAAATAAAACAATAGAGTTAAAACAATACTATAATGAATAGTTGGATAAGTATTTAGTTAGTATTTTAATACCTCTTTCCATGATTCAGTAATGTTTGTACAAATAATGGTATGCATGCGTTTCATTACATAATACCCACATTCATAGCTGCCCAATTGACGTCCACACTGCAAATTAAATACAAATAATCAAGACTCATCATTCAAACCAAGGATACAAAATATCAGATTATACTATAGCTAGCCTTTGCACCATGTAGCTTTGTATATTTTGCTAAACGAAATTTCAGAAAACCAACAACACAGTCAATTCCTCACAAAAATAGCAATCACAAAACACAAAACAAAGGAAGGTCAACTTCTCTTACATTAGGTGTGATTATTTACATCTTCTTCCTAGAAACAGATGGAACACCACGCAACCTTGAATGAGCTTCCAAAGACCTATACAAACATCCATTACATAATAATAATATAGGAAGGAATCAAAATAGAAAGGAAAACTTACGCCTCTAATATATTTTTGATGGACAATGTGTTAGCTTTCTTATGTAAGAAACATAAGAGAACTACAAGAGAACGATCAGGAACAATAACTAGCAATTGCCAATGACCCCTACAAGTTAGAATAATATTAATTAAAAGAAACTTTTAAACTAGTCATGAAAAATTAAAAAATTATGTACTTACTTATGCAAGTAAGGTGCTAAATAGACCTCTTTACCAGCTTTTTCAAACATCTCTATCAAGTACTTTTGTACCTCCTCTGATTTATTTCCTACACTTTGAATTATAACAGGATCAAGAAATCCATAGATAGTAGCATTCCTTCTCTCGATGCAAAGGTGGTGCAGATACCTTCAATATGAACAATAATGTTAAAATAAATACATGAATGTAATATGATAGTATTTTCATGGTTTGTGAAGGTTTACTTACAAATTCCAAAGTTGCAGAACTGTTGTAGAGAGGAGATCATTACCAATGACAATTTCACAAATATCCCTTATGACATACAAATAAAGTGGTGGTAGCAATCTTGCATGTGAGTTCAGGAGGCATATCTACCTCAATAGTTTTATTCCCCATTGTGACTACCGCTACACCAAGTTGTTGGAGAGGAGACAATTGTGGTTGAGGAGGTGTAACAATGTTTGTCTTCTTAGAAATGTCCTACATTTGACCACAAAATAAGTCCAATATTATATGCATCCAAATACAACAAATACATAAGTAATTAAGGCAAATGTGAATAGAAATACTTACTAAAATTGGCTTTGTCAATCTGGCTGGCCAAATGATAAAATTTCATGGAGCTTGTCCCACTGTTTGAACCTCCTCACTAGGCAGAGGAACACGAGCAGAAGAATCTTTAATATCTACAATCACCACTCTCAACATATCATCTTTAATAGCCTCGTGGTGGATGATACTTCCCAAATTATATATTTTACCTAAGACACAAAAATGATGACAATTGTTGAGTAAAATGGTATAAATGACTTACTTAGCACATATATAGAGAGTCAACAAGTATAGAGAGGTTGCAAGTATAGACAACATCGTGGTTCAAAGGCTAAGTGCAGTTTTAATGCACATTTCAAAATGATTCAATATCAGGAATGTGGATTTAAATGATTAAGCAATGATACATTTGTGTTAAATTTACCTAAAGCCACCAAATGCAAGTGAGGATCATCAACATACAATTCACAATCAATAGGGACATCAGCACCATCCCCTGATTCCTCAGGAAGAGGACAACTCCCCTTTGTGCTAGCAACATGGGAAGCCCCCTTTGGTGGACCTTGAATAGCCAATCCTAAGGATGCTATCTCTGATTTGATTTCTGACAATATCTCATCTCTCAATTCTGGGAACAATTCTTTCTTAAACTCATTTCTTAACACCTTTTTATCAGATTCACTAAGTTGTTCTAAAGTAACCTTTCGAGTAGGTCCACCAAAGAATTGCTTGAGTCCTACCCCTCGTCCAACACCACAGATATATCCTGGATGCTCCGAACGTCCAATGGCAACCGCTAATATGTCATCTCGGCCTTCTTGAGTGAATGATCCTTGAGAGCTTTTTTCCACTAAGTCATCCTCAAAAAATAGTGTTTTAGTCCATCTATTACATAATACATGCCCAAAAACATGACTGAAGACATTAAAATTAAAATTAGGCTTGTTATGAGTTTCTAACAATCTTCTCCGCTACAAGTTGAGTTTCTTCAGAAGTGTATTCTCCTGATGGCTTAGTGCGAGCTCTCTTCCATTTCTCATGACGTGGAGGTGGAGAAATCAAATCTGACTGATCACCTGTAGCTAAGGAAGAGGCCTCACGGATCATAATCTTCTCTAACCTATCATATCCCCCACGAGACAATATGTGTGGGTGGAGATTATTTTTCTGAAGGTCTTGTGCAACTTTTCTCTTTTCCTATTTGAAACATGTGACATAAATAATTAATAAAAAATTATGAAACAAAAAAAATGAAAATCAAATCATAAATAAAACATTAAATTTACCTGTAAGGCATGTTCTGATCGTTCGTCCCGAAAAGCATGTTTTGATCTTTTTGCTCGTATCTTGATAACCCACAATGTGGACATTGATGTACTTTTCATATTCCTTCCTATACAACACACAATCGTTCGGACAAGCATGAATCTTTTTATACTCCATACCCATTGGACATAATATCTTCTTCGCATCATAATTAGATGTTGGCATCGTGTTACCTCCAGGAAGAATGTCACTCACTAACTCAAGAAATTCAGTGAAACTCTTATCACTCCACCCATTTCTTGCCTTTACATTAAATAATTTTAATATTGTCGACAATTGAGTGTACTTAATGCACCCCGAATACAAAGGCATTTGTGCATCACTACACAAAGTTTCGTACATATGTGATCGTGCGAAGACATTATCTGCAACATCACGAATCATTTGCTCCAAACCATCTTCCATAACAAAATCCACTTCTTTTGCTTCAGTTTGAGACACATGTGCTATTGGAACTTCTACTAATTCACCATGCCATGTCCACTTGGTGTAGCTCTTTAGAAACCCATCACACAAAACATGCTCTCGTATTACTCCAATGGGTAGTCTTCGCTCGTTCAAGCAATTCACACATGGATAATAAAATCTTCCATTATTATCTGCTACATTCCTCGTAGCAAACTCAATAAATTGTTCCACTCCTCTCTCATATTCTTCGGTTGTTCGTTTAGAATTTATCCAACTTCGACCCATATTAACGTTTTGTGCTAATGAACTAAAACTAAGAAAGTGGTGACACTTTAACATTTATTTAACAACATTAGGCTTTCTAGACTACAACGCAAAAAAATGCTAAAAAAAATGTTTGGTGGTATATATGATGATGAATGAGGTGTGAGGTTTATGAAATTGGAAGCACACCTAGAGAAATTAATTGGATGGACATAGTTTATTGTTGAAATATATATATATATATATATATATATATATATATATATTATATGTTATAAAAGTGTCTCTTTTGAAGATCCTGTAACTGTTTCCATACAGATACATTAGTTGGTGTCAGAGTGAAAAATTATGTGAGCTAATTTACTTAAAACTAGTTGAAAATAAATAGACAAGTATACAAGTTATAAAATGTAAATAAGTTGAGGGTCTTCAAAATAAAATTATGGCATGTTTATAAAAGTATATAATAAAAGTCTGGTGATAGGTTTGATATTGGTTGAAGTCACCTCATGAAATGAAATGCGTTAGATTGAGTTTCTTATAACTACGTATCTGTTGACATCAAAGTACATGATTTATGAGAGAACATTTATCCGGAGCTTGAGATAATACAAAGAAAAAACCCCAGAAGAGGAAATAAATTAATATATATATATATATATATATATATTAATTTTTTTTTCAATAGAAGAAGATGATTAAAAAAAGCATTTTAGTTTGGGATATAAAAGTCCAAATAATTTGGTATAGGATAGGATGCACGGATAGAAAAGTCCAATACGCCATAGGCTACAGTATTTGTAGGTTACATAAGCCTATGTTCTTAGCTCCTGGACCTTCTCTGTTCTGAATTTTCATAATATTTTACCTTCTTTTGCTTCTCTTTCTTTCTCATCCTATTCTATTATTTTCTATCTTGCAATTCCATATGCACACATCCCCACCCTCAACGTCTAAGTCTATAATTCTCAAAAGTAACTAATTATCAATATGTATTTATAAATTGGTCTGAAGAAGCTGCAGCAAAAAACAAAAGCTTGACCATGAGAATGAACGCCTGGGTCAAGAAGGAAAAAAACTAAACAGAGGTTAAACAGGTTCCAGAAAACATATTAGGACAACTGAAAATTGTTTTGGCCTACTAGAGAAGGAGAGGATTTCCCAGAAAATGCATCAATTTCAAGAGATGGATAGTGGAAAGGAACAACAAAATATAATGGGTCACTCTTCAAAGGAGGGAGACATGGATAAGTACTCTGCCATGGATCAACAAAACCATTGGGCTCTATCAACAACCAATTTTTTCTCCACCCGACCACTATCTAATTTAATAACATTGTAATCTGTGTGCCAGAATTCTTTATTTGACACTAAAGATAAATATATGAATACAAACACAAAAGGAATCACAAAGTTTACTATAAATGAAAGTAAAACTATGTGATAATCAGGAATAAGATTTATTAAAAAGAAGCATTTGAACTTCAAAATTATATCCAGGCCATTTTACATTTTATGTTAAAAAGAAATAACTAACCAAGTAACATGACATTATAGTAGAATGTTAAATATAATAGAATCCCAGAAAAGCAAGTCGTCTGATCAACAAGAGCCATGGGACAGAAAAAGACAACACCACACAAGCAGCATTTTCTCACTTCATAAATAATTCAACTTCACAGAAATAAGACTTTAAAACCCTAGTTCTTAATTACAAGAAAATAGGACGAAACAACACAAACAAGAGCACATCCAGGCTAGAAACAACACCAGCAAAGCCATCCAAAACAACCAACAATACCAATCAAATTAACACAATTAGTGAGAAGAGTTTCCGTTTCGACGAATAATAACTTCTTGAATTCGCCGAGCAAATATGACGAACAACAATTTCCCCACCAATCCAAACACAATCCCCACGAATCTAGGAGAAATTAGTGAAATTAATAGAAGAAAAATGTAACAAATTAGGAAAAAAACAAAGAGTAGAATGTGAACTATGAATCATGAAACCTACTTGGTCACACTTTGGAGATTTTGACGAAGAGGCAGCAGAGGTAGTCTCAAAAGCAGCGGAGGGAGGAGGAGTGTCCTCGGAGCCAGAAAACCACAAACGAGGAGTGTTCTCGAGTTAGAGAAGCGAGAGGTAACGAGAAAAATGCAAGGGTTTGGAGAAGCGGGAAGAGAAGAACGAGGCGGTGAGGAAACATGATGAGATTAGATATGATAGAGAAATGTGAAAAATTAGAGAGGAAAAGATATTATATCTGGTTTCTAAAACCACATTATAATACATCTTTGCACTTATTTACAAGTTTGCCACCGCATTTTATATTATAACTAATATGCAAAACTACGTTATAATACTTATTTACAAGTTTGCCACTGCATTTTATATTATAACTAATATACAAAACTACGTTATAATATGTCTTAACTTTATTTACAAGTTTGCCACCGCGTTTCATATTATAACTGATTTACAAAACTATGTTATAATATGTCTTTATTATGACGGATAATTTTTGTACGTTATAATATAGGTCGTTATAAAAAGTCATTTTTCCACTAGTGTGTATACGAGGGGAGGGTAGTTTTTCCAAGTATGGAATCTTAATGCTTTTTTCAATTGAAAAGTCCTTCTTGCTGATGTGATCGTTATCTACAATCATCTTAGGGGAACTAACATGCTTATACAATGGACTTTGAATTCTTGAAGACAAAATATTGATATTCTTCTCACTACCCAAACACTCCCTCTAAGAGATTACTGATTTAACCTCTGAAAACAAAACCTCAAGATTCTTCCAATGTCTTTCAACTTTTTTTTATCCAAACAGACCAATTATTTCAGAGAGCAAAGGGAGATTGGCGGATCATTATGCTGAGGTACTTCAATCCGATTGGGGCTCACGAGAGTGGGCAGATTAGGGAAGATCCAAGGGGTATCCCCAATAATCTCATGCCTTACATTCATTAGGTTGTTGTTGGTAGATTGCCTGAGCTCAAAGTTTATGGTCATGATTATCCCACCAAGGATGACACCCCGGTGAGCCATTCAATCTCCTTCGTTCTTCTTCACCTTGCAAATTACGTTACTAGTAACAGTTTATGATTATGTTTGAATGCAGATCAATTTTTTCTCTCAAAGATCGCACTTTTGTTTTCTCCTACGAACCCTAAACCTCAACTTCCCCCAATTTCATTTCAATGTCGCAGTTGCAGAGAAGAATGGGGTTTCCAGCACTTAATTTTATTTCATTTCCCAACTTTACCCTTACTTAAAAAGGTGTTTCCACTTTGTACACTTCCTTTTTTAATTCAAAAATTAAAAAAATACAATTTAGTCACGTTTTGAATGCCACGTAATAAAAAACTACACTTTCAGCATACCCTTCTTAACGTCGTTTGATGAATTTGACGAAAAGCATGTTAAATATAGGGAAAAACTATATTTGGGATTAATATCCTTTGTGTTAAATACACATATGTATCTCAGCCCAAAATACAAATAAGAAATAATAACAAACAAACTAAACATAAAAGATAAATATAAAATAAAGATAATATATCTAATACTCCTCCTCAAGCTGGTACATACATATGTACCAAGCTTGTTACTAATATAATACATCAAAACATAGTGAAAATATTTGCTTCTGCACTTGAATGACACAAAATTGCTAATGATTTGCAAGATGACATAGAAGACGAAATACCAACCAAAAATACAAATTTGGGAGGTTGCTCCATGTAAATCTTTTCTTTGCAAATCACCCTTGAAGAATGTCATCATTGGATAAAAATATAATTGTTGGAATTAAATTTCACAATAATAAGGACCTAATTGAAACGTCGAAAAAAAAGAAACTTATTTGATATTTTTGACAAAAATAGGATCCTATTGAACTATTACACCAATTTTTTATAATTGAGTTTGTTGAATTAAGTTATAGAGACTCAAAACTTGTTGAAGATCCAGTGAAATAATAATATACACGAGTTGAACAGATAAAAAATTTCTTGATTAAGTTAATATTTTCTATTATTTTTTATAAAAAATATTTTTAATAAAAACGACAAATTAACTTTAACCCATCCATGCTTAGACTTTCTCAAATATTCACTCTTAATTTTTTTTTTGTTAAATATTTATTTTCCTAAATCTTCTGTATTTTATTTTGGTTAAATTTGCTGTATTGATTGACATATGAAAGACTGATCTTTGAGGCTTCATTTTAAAACGGAGTTCTTAGTTTCAAAATGGAGTCAAAATCACTGTGTTCATGTTAGGTGTTTTAATGGGAAAATTCAATTTCTTTTATAGAGATATATAAAAATCGTTTGTCGCGCATTTCAATTTACATCTTTTTCTACGTAGGTTTAAAATTTTTGTTATTTTATAATATAACATTTTTTATTGTAAAAAATTATTTGAATCCTCGTTATTTAATTTTACTTAATAAAACATCTAGTGTTTTATCTATTCAAGTAGATTCCATATAACCTATTATCTTTAAACAAAATTATTATGTTTTCCTACTTAATGTTAGGAATAAGTGTTACTTTCACTTCTATGTTGATTAATTTTGTAACTCCTTTACATAATTATATAAGATTTTAAAATACAAATTATATATATATATATATAATGTATATAAATACAAATATTTAAAAAAATTACATATAAACTTCAATCTCTGCAGAAAAAAGTTGGTGTACAATATTTATATTGTTCATGTACTTAGAACATTGATCACAACGCAAAACAACATGCATAAGGAGTAAGCTGAGCTTTTAATTTAAGGGAGAAAAAAAAAGTAATATATATATTAAGACTAAATTGAACAAAAATAACAACAAACTTGAACCAAATCAAACACAATGGAAATAAAACCACAAAAGGAGTATTAAGCCTAAAATAAATAACTTAATTGTTTTTAAAAGACAAAGTAATCCACAAAATTTGGGTTAGTTTCGACTTGCCGCTGGAAAGCAACCTAAAATTTGTCTGTTGCGGACTTAACCGGAACGGTTGTAGTGATCCCAATTAACACCACATCTGTGGCATTCATTCCTTATATTTAGATTAACTTATGCCAATCATGCATTCACATTAACCTTTGTGACACTCTTGCTGATTCATTTTCGTAAAGACAATTAGAAACAATCGGTAATGGCGGCACGGAACCTTTGCTGCATGGCACTGCGATCGTCAAAGCTTCTCTCTCGCCCTTCCCATCTTCTCTCTGTTCAGATGCAGATGCAGATGCTGTCCTCTTCTCTTCCTCTCACTCGAAAGGCAAACCCTTTTCGGTCTTTTCACTTTTGCACTGTTTTCATTTTCTGACCTACCCACTTCTCACCTTGTCTTAATGTTTGAATTTGATTACAAAGTTTCAATCTTTTTACCTGCATTGGACACATTTTCACCCATTTTCACCCATTTCAACTATATTGTCCTTAGAAATCAATCACTCTTCAATTGACTCTTAAAGTAATTATTACGAAATGTTTGAATGACGACACTACACGCAACATTTAATTCTTTGTTTAAAGTGTGAACGACATGAATCTGATTTCTTATTAGTATTGTTGATAGTTCTGTGCCCAAAATTGATATTTGAATGACTAGTTTGATGTAATTATCATTAGAGGACCAAAATAAAGATACTCAGGCCTAATAAATGGGTGTTTGTTATTTTATTACTATTATTTGGGATATTCTTGTTACTTGTTCATGAGTCAGGTTTGTTTGAATGGCAGATGAGCATGGATGCACAGAGTGTTGCTTCCAAGCTTAATAGTTCTGGATTGCTGAGGACTCAGGGCCTTATTGGAGGGAAATGGAGTGACGCTTATGATGGAAAAACCATAAAGGTATACTTGATGTTTTTTTTTTCTCTTCTTCTTCCAATGTTTTTTTTTTTTGGAAAAGTGCAATGGAAGAGATGCAGCATGTACTTGCTGCTTCGTGGTCTATTAATATTACTGATAATAGTAGTGTAACCATGCAGCCTGCTTTTTACTTGAAATTTCTTTGTTTTAATAATGTTATTGTTTTAGCATCTTATATATTTGATGCCGTGGCAGGTTTATAATCCAGCAACTGGTGAATCTATTGCAGATGTGGCATGCATGGGTGGAAGAGAGACTAATGATGCAATTTCTGCTGCCTATACTGCATATCGATGTATGAAACATCCCAGTTTGATGCTGTATGTTATATTTCAAGCTACGAACAGAAATGTAGGATAGTATTAAAATATATTAACAGAAATGCCTCAACATATATGCCGTTCCTAAGATACTTAGAGTGTGTGTATATCTGGAGGAGCCAATAAGGAGCTTATTCGAGCTCTTTATGAAACTTTTCAGTTTGGTATATTTCAGACTACAAGTGATGACCGAAACTAAATATGTCTTTGCCTAAGAAACATAAGGGGCGTTTGGAAAATAGCTTATTCTTATAATCACTTTTTATCGTATTTCATTAAGCTTCGTGGTGAAGTTTATCAAAATAATAGTTTATCTCTTGTCAGAGAAAGATAAAACCAGAAGAAACTATGTAATATATTATCATTTCTATGATACGTAAAGCAGAATTCAAAGGGAGCATTTATAGTAGCTACCCTCGAAAGCAAAAAGACCAAAACCCAAAATAGAATCACCGAAAAGTGACAGCTGGAAATAACAACCTAAAGGGGAATATTGTGATAGTGTATCGGAAAGATATACATATAGAGAGAGAAAATAATATATTTTATATTCTTTATTTTTAAAAATGTTGAAAAACTGAAAGAGTTACAGATCTGGACTTTAAAAGATAAATCCTTGTGAACTTAGAATGTGCATCAACAAAGGTGACATAGTATGTGTAACCAGAATGCGATGGTCCCTAGAGCTTAGTAAAACTTAAGTACAAAGGAGTTGTGTAAACAGTTTCAGAGGTAGAAGAAGGAATCTATGGGACTTCCCTTTACAACAAGAAGACCATAAATCAATAACATTTTTTTTTTATTGATGGAAGGAATATTGCAACGATTAAGTATGAGTTTAAGAACATGAGTAATTCATTTGGTTGTCACTCTCCATGTCCTTCTCTTTGTCCTTAGGTCATTGACTTTAGTGGAACTGATTGTATATCTAGTAATCATTCTCTTTTCTCCTTCTTTACTACTACTACTACTACTATCAATTTTCCTGTTATAACTTTTATTACTGGTTGACAAACACAAGCCTGTAGCATTGGTACTACCCAACCTGTTCCATCCTTTTTTGTTGACTTTGTTCTTTATGCCCCTAACTATCCTTGTAATTTACAGTCTATCATTCGATTTACCCAATTCAATGACATTATCTTCACTTTCAATAGAAATAAGTTACATTGCTAGACTAGATATTAGGCATGATGGTCTCTCAATGATAGTTCATGCACACAATTAAGACACCCTGAGTTGGCAAAATTTCAGAAGATGGTGTGAGTGTAGAACATTTGTTTAGTTTGAATTGTGAGTCATGTTAGTTAAGAAAACATATTTGTCAGTCTTTTGCGACACTGAATAAACTAGTTTTGTCTCCTTTTTAACTAGTTCACTCTAAAATTTGGGGTCCTTTGCATATTGTTATTTCTTGTGGTTTTAAATATTTTGTTACCCTTAGTTAATGAGTATTCTAGATGTACTTGAATTTGGCTATGAAAAATCGATAAAGGGTGTTTTCTATATTTTAGATTTCTTTTAGAAATCAAAACACAATTTTGTATATTCATGCATTTTGTTTTAGTAGTGACAATGCCCGAGAATTATTGTCTCATCAATTCCAATAGGATCTGTCCTATGTAAGGGAATGTTTTCCCTTGACTGTTGTTGATTGCTTTCAATGTTTTTCCATTCAATAAAACCGTTTCTTCACTGTGACAATTCATAAACCTGTTGTATTTATTTTGAGATAGTATCTAGGTTTCTTGACACCAAGAAACCTAACAGATATGGTGTTAGGCTTCTTTAGTCAAGAAGTCTAACTATCACTCAAAACAGCACACACTCACTCACCAGATTACTAGAAACAGAACTGTATTATTATTGTAACCAAATAATACAATAATAGGAGAGCACTCCCTCCTCCAAGGGTTTCCCCTTCACAAAGAGCCATAGCTCAATCTACAAAATTATCAAAAAGTACCCTGACACAAGACCTCCCTGCCTTCTTATAAAGGCCCTCCTAACCAACTAACCAACTAACAACTAATTCCTAATCTATTTCCTTTTATTCTGCACACATTATATCCTAACATATGGACTTTAAGGTCTCTTGTATTTATTGGGAAGACAATCATTGTGTTGGTGATTTGGCAAATCTTGGGATTGATGATAATCTATTTTTTAAGTGGTTTAGTTTCATTCTTCGTGTTATTAGTTTAGATTTTTTTCAACGAACCCCTTGATTTTGGTTTTTAGCTGTACTCTTTGTGGGACAATGGCCATTTGCTTTTGAGCATGAGTTTTGTTTGGTCCCTCCATGTTTTTGTATGTTTTTTTCCCATTTGTATATAGCTTTCCTTGTGATGGCATATGCTTGTTGAGTGTTGGGGTGGCAGCCTCTCTCGGATGCCAAGGTTCATAGTAATATCTAACATTTATTTAAAACGATGCCTCTCTATTCTTATTGTTTAACACTAGTCATACCCTTTGCTAATATATTAATGATGTATTAGTTCTTGGTTCTCTGAGCAATAGATGAAATCCTGCCATTTTGGACCATGATAATATTATGATGGCTAAAATTTCCTGTGTAGCATGGAGCAAAACCACTGCTGCTGAAAGAAGCAAATTTTTGAGGAAATGGTATGGTTTTTCTCTTGTGATTTCATGAGTTCATGAAGCCTGCATATGTTTCTATGCAAGATAGCTTGACCTATCATGATGGAAGTTCCCGATTTGTATTTTTTTTGTGATAATAGTTACATCTTGTTAATTTTCTCTTCAATTTTCAAGGTATGATTTGCTAATGGCACATAAAGAAGAACTTGCACAACTTATAACCTTGGAGCAGGGGAAAACTCTTAAAGAGTCTATTGGTGAGGTACATAATGGGTGAACTTCTATCGTTTGGTACTTGGCCAATTGTTTTTCCTTTTCTTTCTTATGTATTTTCCCTTATTGAATTTCATTATGGTTACAATATATATGTAACTTACTATTTTACAGATAAACTATGGAGCTGGATTTATTGAGTTTTCAGCTGAGGAGGCAAAACGTGTATATGGGGATATAATTCCTGCACCTTTATCTGATCGGAGATTGTTTGTTCTTAAGCAGGTAGACTTGGTGTCTTAAATTTTTATTTCAGCAATTTTATTATACATTAACCAATAAGGTAAGGCTTAGGGGATAATGGGATTTGGCTTTCTATGCCACTCTATGGTGCATTTGATTTAGATGAAATGTCCATCATCTTTAAGGATTGTTCTCAGCTTAAACATGTCATGAACCAAAATCCTTTTTATGACCACTAATGGCTCATGGTCTTTGTTAGGACCTTAGTCGTGGACTCAGGCCCAGTCACTAGGCCCATAATATGAAGAGTTTATTACTAAAGTAATAGGAAGGGAAGCATGGAGCAATTGCTGAGGTAGTAGTGAGAGTGAGTTGTGGGTTGGTTGTGAAGGTCACTGAGATTAGAGGGGACATTAACGATTGTGGATAGTTAGTTATTGGTAAAGGGCATTTGCTCCTTTGAAGGAGCCTAGCATTGGGCAGTAGGATTTTCAATTCTATTGCATTTCCTTTTATGCATTCATAATACACTCATTTTCCTGATTCCACCACTGATCTATTATTTCTGATTGTGGTTTCTAACAAATTGGTTCGTTGTGTTGGATAACTCAATTGGGGAGGATGCTGAGTTTTTGAGTTAGCAGATTTGTTTTTCTCTTGTTATGGCCCCATGGGCATAAAACAGTTGAAGCTTGCATTTCCAACTTTGCTCCTTGGTACCATGGTCCTTTCCAAATTATTGAAAGAATAGGAACAGTGGCGGACAAAATTCAGTTGTTGGATTAATCCAGTATTCCATGTTTATTTGTTAAAGAAGGTTGTTAGAAGTTATATAGTTGAAGAGGATCAGCCTACTGATTTGAAGGGTGACACAGAAGGTTCCTTTGATTTGGTGGCAATATTGGCAGCTTGTAGCATAACCAAAGCAGGGGATTTAGTTCCCAATTGTTGGTGCTTTTGAAGAAGTCATTTGGGCGAAGGTGTTCAATTTTTGGAGTCAGATTCAGCGTTTTATACCTGAGGACATGAATGTTATTCAAGAAGTGACAATGTTAGGACCCCATTTGTGGACTCAGGTCCAGTCTCTTGGTCAGCAATGTGGAGAGTTTATTCCAGATGAAAAAGGAAGGGAAATAGGTAATAATTATTGGGTGTAGTGAGAGAATGAGTAGTGGATTGGTTGTGAGGAAAATTCTGTTATAAGTTGCTTAGTGGTATAAGAGGGGGCATTACATATTTTGGATAGTTATTCATGGGTGGGGAGCATTTGTAGCTTCAAAGGGGCCTAGCTCTTGGCAGTAGGAACTTTTATTCTATTGTATTTCCATTTGATGCATTCATAAAAGTGACATTTTCATCATTCGTGTATCTTTCACTACTGATCTTTTATTTCTGATTGTGGCTTCAAACAGTCTCTTTATTGAAGGCTCCTTCAAAAAGGGGCCTAGCTCTATTTAATTGTTGTCTTTATTTTCCCTGTTTGTTTTATGGTTTAATTATGTTCTTAGGTTTTGAATTTTGGGTAAATCCCCTTTTAGTCCCTCAAATAAAAAGGTTCTTTTTCGTTTCCTCAAATTTATTAAAATAGGGTTTGTTTCTAAGTACTAAATTTGAGGGACTAAAAATAGTTTTAAACTTTAAATCTCAAACCCTAATCCCTTAAAAAATCATTTTAGTGCCTCAAAATCAAGTGTTTAGGGACTAAAATCATATTCTTTTTCCAGTTTTGAGGATTAAAAAAGTTGTTTAAATTTGAGTGCACAACCAGAATAACCTTAAATTTCACAGACTAACAACATAGCGTTATTTATTTAGGGTATATAGTTAATTCAGTATGGTAAATATTGACATGTGATCTTAACGCAATAAGAAAGAAAAAAAAAACTAGTCTTATTATAACAATTTTAATTCTTATAGTTTTGTTTGAACTTTGTTAATATTTAATATAATTGAGCATGTGTTTGGTATTTAGTATTGGTCATGTGCATTTATTAAAGGAAAAATTAATGTTAATACGCAATTATTCTTAAATGAATCACTAAAGATTTTCAAATTTACAAAGCAAAAAGGAAGTCCTTTCAAGGATAATTGCATATTAACTTAATTTTTCCTTTAATAAACACACACGGCAATTACTAAAGACCAAACATGTGTTTAACTACTTTAACTTAACCATTAATTGGTTAAATATAAAACTAACGGAATTAAAATTTTTGTACTAAGACTGTAACTTTGTATTTTATTGTATTAAAAGTGAAATATACAAATTCTTTTTGTACGAATTAAGTTCTATTCCACCCGTCCATTTTCTATGTTGTAGTAGAAGAAAATGGGAAATGGTGCTTCTAAATTATATTGATGTGAAAAATGGCTACTAATAAAGCCAAAATATGTCATTGTTCAAGTGTGACTGAATATTTTATTTTAGGTCATATGTCAAGTAGGATCCAAGGAGGCACACAAATGGAAAGTACACTCCCCTCTTATTAAAAGAAATGACATTAGGTTGAGCTATATTTTTATACATCGTGTAATTGAAAGGTGTTGGAAATTAAACATTAACTAGCGCTAAGGCGAGTTTATAATATATAAGTAGGTGCAAATCTCATCTTATAAGCTAGTTTTGTGGGGTTGAGTTAGATTTAAAGTCTACTTCTTAACATGGTATAAGAGTGATGGATTAGAGTCTATCCTAGCAAAATTTGATGTTTGTTTGGTCTATTGTTCCATTAGCCGTTATCGGACTCCTTATTAATGTCTAGTCCTATACTTGATATGAATATACCTCAGTGTGAGAGCGGTGTGTTGGAAGTGTCACATTGACTAGAGATAAGGCAAGTTTATAGTATATAAGTGAGTGCAAAATTCACCTTAAGCCGGTTTTATGGGGTTGAATTAGGTTTAAAGTCCACTTTTTAACAAAAGGAATATTCTTGTGAATGTTGAGGAGGCTTTTTCCTCAGCAAATGAAACATATATTCTTGTCTTGATTTCCAATAATTTAGTGCATGTGAATGCTGCGGGAAATTATTGTTCCAGTTGTCCTTTATACTGGAAGTTCTAGAATTTGATTTTACCGATTCTAATCTGCTTGATAGTCCTGATTCCTAGTATTTATGTAGATGGATTGTGTTAATGTCTTTGGAATTTGCAGCCTGTAGGGGTTGTAGGTGCAATTACACCTTGGAACTTTCCCCTTGCTATGATTACGCGAAAGGTATCTTTAGTTTTGAATCTTCACAGCCAAATTTGACCCATTTTTACTTTTAAGTGATTTTACAAATTTTTGACCCATTCTAATATATCAGGTTGGTCCAGCCCTTGCATGTGGCTGTACAGTGGTGATAAAACCCTCTGAACTTACACCTCTCACTGCTTTAGCTGCTGCAGAACTCTCCATTCAAGCTGGAATACCAGCGGTAGTTTCTTAAAGATATCTTTATGACAGTAATGAAAGTTCATTGCATATTTTGCTAAGGCTCCATCTTTTTCGTTGTGATGTTTTGTAATTTTCTAATTAAATTGATTGAAAATTGTTATTTTATTATACATCAACAGCTTGATTGTTATGTTTTTATGTGGTTAATTTTGATACTTTGGAATGTAATCTACTACGTGTTTATGTGGAAACTATATTAAACTGTGTGCTGTTATTCTGTTTCCTTTGCATGTATTTTACTAACT
Source organism: Vigna reflexopilosa (assembly GCA_027742785.1). NCBI lineage: Eukaryota > Viridiplantae > Streptophyta > Magnoliopsida > Fabales > Fabaceae > Vigna > Vigna reflexopilosa. Next base: position 23,628,165 of record CM050932.1, read on the forward strand.
TTAATGTTTTACTATTAATATTTTGGTACTGTACAATGTACTTGTTGCGTATGTGAAGTAGGTCTTCAGAAGAGAAATACTAAGTTGGCTCCTTTGGACACCCCTAATCATCATTAGTTTCTTCCACTAGATTGTGTAAATTTTCCAAAAGTCTTTAGTTACCCATTTCTTATGTTGCTATATGTTTGAGACTTCTTCTTCCAGTCTTTTACCATAATAAACCTTCCCTGTTTTTTTTTTTCATCCTTCTCACCCTTGTTTATGATTTTAATGGGTGTGGTATTTTATGACACAGGGTGTTGTGAATGTTGTAATGGGAAATGCTCCTGAAATTGGAGACAGTTTGCTTGCAAGTCCACAGGTTTAGTGACCATTTGATTTTATGAAGCAATTACCTTGTGAATGTAATTGAATATTTGAGAAAGAAATTGTCAACCTTATTTAGGTAAGGAAGATCACATTCACAGGCTCAACAGCTGTTGGAAAGAAATTAATGGCTGGTTCAGCTGAGACAGTTAAAAAAGTATGCTTTGATTTTGTCATTAATTTCTTCAAATACTGGGTCTGTGCATCTAATATTTAAAAGAATATTTTACCCTTATATGCATGTTTTTTGGATTTCTAGGTATCTCTGGAACTTGGTGGCAATGCACCTTGCATAGTTTTTGATGATGCTGACCTTGATGTTGCAGTAAAAGGAACTGTAAGCTAGAAATGACGAGAATGCATGTTGGCTGAAATAATGTTTTTCTTTTAATATATTTCTTGATTTTTTGGGTCTAATTTGAGGTTACTATGTATTGCTTGAAACCATTTGACAATGACTCAAGAATAATGTAGAGTTCTTGTTTAACTACAAAAACTTTGACAGCCCATGGGCTTTATTTATATTAAAAAAACAAAAATAATGCTCTTAATAAAATGAAATTTAAGCTTAACTAAATCTTACAAAATCAACTTGTAAGGTAAGATTTGCACATGCTTATATATTATAATTTGACTTTATCTCTTGTTGAGGTGGACTTTTCAACACATCTCATATTGAGGATTGAGCATCTCGAGTGTGGGACACGGGGGAACTCGTGACATGAGCTTAAGAAAGTGTAATTTAAGTCTAATTCAATCATATAAAACTAGCTTGTAGGGATAGATGTGCATCTAGTTATTTACTATAATTTGGCCTTATCTCTTGTTGATGTAGGTTCTTCAACATTGGTTGGGTCCTTTTCTAATTGGTGAGATTTGACATGAATGCTTTTGAGCAAACTTATTTAAGAGACTTGATGCCACCTCCTATCCAAAATCTTTGTAATGAGTTTGTGGGTCTTCTCTTATATGTCTAGTTTTTTCACTATTACTCAATGTACGACTCAAACTCACTTGGATTCCTAATAATTTCCCTCTCAAGTGTTAGTTTTCTCCACATTGGATGACTTTCAATACAAGGAACCCAAAAACGTAGGATTCTTGACTAACTTTTTAAGTTGTTTACCAAGACAAACCATTGACTCTAGTACCATATTCAGGTAATGAAATTTAAGTCTAACTCAATCTTACAAAATTGTCACTAAGATATCAGGTCTAGTACCATCAATGTTGGGACAAGTTTTGATATGACCCATATGTTTTGGTTTAATTGCCATCTCTTGCCTGAGGTAATAGTGAGGAGGACCAATGTTGTTAAAATTGCGATCTAGATCGCATACTTGCATGATTCTGTGAGTTTTCACCCGCAAGCGAGTTGACACGGAGACTGGATTGAAAGCTTCTTGGATCGAAGTGATCTTCTGAGGTAGCTCGTTGGATCGGAGGATTGTTCGTCGTGTTGATCTTCTTGGTGCACCTTCTCCATCTTCATGGTGCTGTGATATTGGAGTTAGATGTCATGTTTTATTAATACGATGACTCGACCATGTTTTAAAAGAAAGTGACCTGATCCACTTTTAATGAAAAACTAACCTAGCCCAAATAATAAGTTTGCTAACACTTTTCCTTCCCTTTTTTCTGTTAGTGTTTGTTGGGTTTATGAGGGGAGGGGGTTCATTGGGGAGATACAATACCAATGAGACGTGAGCCCAATCACATAAGGGATTGACACCACTCTCAATCCAAAACCTTAAGGCAATGGGTTAATGGGTCTTCACCTTTATATGGTGCTCCACTTTCTCATTTTTATCCAATGTGGGACTTTGACTCACACTTGGATTCCCAAAAAATCTTTCCCTTAAGGGTGAGCCCCTTCCACATTGGTACACTCCTCCTCCAGCAAAAACATTCCCAACCACGAGTACTCCTTCTCGTACTGTCGTTCATCTTTAATGGGACACACTTACTTGGAACTCTTACCAAGAAGACTTTCGATACAGGGACTATTGTACTCACTGAGCCGGTCACTAAGACTAACCATTGGCTTTGATACCACTTCTTAGGTTTATAAAGGTGGAGGGGGTTCACTGGGAGATACAACACTCTCAACCCAAAACCTGGAGACAATGAGTTAATGGTTCTTCACCTTGTGCTTCACTTTCTTATTTCTACCTAATATGGGATTTAGGTTCACACTTGGGTTCCCAACAAGGGTTAAGGGTCCATAGCTCACCAAAAGAATAGACACTTCACTTTGTACTTAAAGGAGAAAACTCACAGCCATACGAGCTTTCTACAACATCCATTGTTGAAACTCGTCGCCAACATAGACCCTTACAACCATTGTTCTTCACCATTTTTTTCCTCCTTGCGTCTTGCTTTTTCTCCTCACCATTCACATTTCTTTAGTTTGTATTTGAAGAAAAAATGGCATTAGGTGACGCTCGAAGTGGAAGTGGAATTGGAGTTAGGACTGATCCTGCATGGAGTCATTGTTTTTCTATTGATGGGAAAACAAGAAATCTTAAATGTAAATACTGTGAAAAAGTATTGACCGGTGGAATTTATCGACTCAAGCATCATTTAACAGGAACTTCAAAAGATGTACATTTTATGTTTCCAGAAACTCCAATTACAATATTATTATTATTGGTCTTGGCTTGATGACTGAGGCCTGCTTGACTAGGTAGTTTCAATTTTAGGAGTGGATTACTGATTCCAGTCATGCTAGTGTCAAATAGCTCAATATTTTTAAGGCAATGTAGGTCTTATCGTTCATTATTTCTCCCACAGCATAACTTTTATGTTATTCAGATTACTTGAGTCTAGAACTAGTGATCCTTGCTTCCTGTTTCTTACAATAAGTGGTAAAAGACCAACTTAAGTTTAAATACCCTCATTACAAAGACTAGTTCATGTTGTTATCTTCTAGTCATCTTATCACCTTCACTAGATTTTTCGTTTTGCAACTTTTTGAACAATAGAGCTAAACTTTCCAAACCAAGCACGTGGTGATTGCTTGAGGCCATATAGAGACTGATGCAATTTGCATACCATACCAGACTCCCCCTGAGCAACAAATCCAGGAGGTTGCTCCATATAAACTTCTTCCTCAAGATCACCATGTAGGAAGGCATTCTTGATATCCAATTGATGAAGTGGCCAATGACGAATGGCTGCCATGGCAAAGAAGAGGCGAATAGTAGTCATCTTGGCTACTGGAGAGAAAATATCACAATAATCAAGACCATAAATCTAAGTGTAATCCTTTGCAACAAGTCGGGCTTTGAGTCGATCAATTTTGCCATCAGGGCCGACTTTAACTGCATACACCCAGCGACAACCAACCGCCTTTTTGCCTAGGGGAAGGGGCACCAGCTCCCAAGTATGATTGTGGTCAAGAGCCAGCATTTCTGCAATCATAGCTTGTCGCCATCCAGGATGATCAAGTGCTTCTTGTACATTCTTGGGTATAGCAACAGAAGACACTGAGGATAAAAGAGAAAAATAGGAGGGCGACAATCGATGATAGCTAAGAAAATTATAAATAGGATGAGGGTTTCGAGTGGAACGAGTACCTTTTCTGAGGGCAATAGGCCATGCTGAATCATTTTCACCAGGAGGCATGAGAGAAGGTGACGAGGGAGAAGAATCTGAAGTAGGAGATTCACCATTGTCTTGGGGAGGTGGACTATCCATTGGAGCCCTGTGCGGAATGATCTCAGTATGTGGAGAAACGGGTGTAGGAGGATTGGGATCAAGACTTGGAATGACAGAGACAGGTGCATGAGGATTAGGATCAACACTTGGAATGATCGGAATAGGAAGGACTTGCTGAAGGATAGAAACATCCTGAACAAATGGAGAGAAGTAAGGAGTTTGTTCAAAGAATGTGACATTGGCAGACATGAAATACTTCTTAGTTTCAGGAGAGTAACACCGATATCCTTTTTGGAGTCGAGAATAGCCTAAGAAGACACATTTGAGAGCGCGAGCGGAAAGTTTGTCTAGACCTGGAGACATGTCATGAACAAAACATACACAACCAAACACTCGGGGAGATGTATGAAAAAGAGGATCATTAGGAAAGAGAATGAAGAAAGGGACTTTATTATCAAGAGAGGAGGAGGGCATCCTATTAATAAGATAACATGCAGTTAAGTGGCATCCCCCAGTGATGGACAGGATTATGGGCACCAAGCAAAAGAGTACGAGCAGTTTCAACCAAGTGTCTATTTTTCTGTTTTGCTATACCATTTTGTTGTGGTGTATGAGGACAAGTAGATTGATGTAAGATACCATGGGAACTCAAGATGGCAGAAAAAGAGGATGAGAAATACTCTTTTGCATTATCACTTCTTAATATTTTGATTACTTGACCAAATTGATTTTTAATTTCATTCAAAAAGGATGTAAAGATAGCTAACAATTCAGAACGATTTTTCATAAGATAAACCCAAGTACATATTGAATATTCATCAATGAAGGTAACAAAATACCTAAAACCAAAAGAGGAGATACGACTAGGTCCGCATATATCAGAATGGATAATGGAAAAACTAGAATTACATATTGATTGAGACTTTTTAGGAAAGGAAGATCTAACATGTTTTCCTAGTTGACATGATTCACATTCTAAAGTTTGGAGACCACTAAGTTCAGGACACATCTTTTTTAATTTGGACAAACGAGGATGACCAAGTCGATCATGTAGCACCTTAGGATTAGGAGCAGCAACACAAGACACCCTTGGACGAGATCCAAAATGGTATAATCCACCAGCTTCATATCTTTCTCCAATCTGTCTCCCCGACGCACGCTCCTGTATAACAAAAGATTTGTGATCAAAGGTTATTGAACAATTTAACATTTTAGTCAACTGGCTTAGGGAAATTAAATTAAAAGGACAATTAGGAACAAAAAGGACAGAGTTGAGATTTAGGGAGGGAGACAAGGAAACATGACCAACTCCCTTGGAGAAAGTTTTAGAACTATTTGCAAGGGTTATGAAATGAGGTTTTTCTCGAAAGGAAATAGATGAGAACAAAGAGATATTACCAGAAATGTGATCAGAAGCACCTGAGTCAATTACCCATGAATTTTGACCTTCGTAGGCTGTTGATGTACTTGGAGATTGAGATGGTTGTGACAAGCTGTTAGACTTTAACCTTAGATACTCTTGGTATTCATCCTCAGTGAAACTTAGTAGAGGAAATTTCACTCTTCGAATTCGAAGTGGAAGTTTCAGTCTTTGAAATATTGGCAGTTTTGGAAGGGAAACCATGTAAGGAGTAGCAATTCTCTTGAGTGTGACCCATCTTTTTGCAATATGTGCATTGACGTCCCCGACCTCCTCGTCCTCCTCCTCTAGTGCCACGTCCTCCTTTTCCTCGTGTGACAACCATGACAGATGGCTCCACTAGTTCATATGCTTCCTGAGTTTGAGATACCGGGACACACAGAAGGTGAGTGGTCAATGTTTCCATGGAGGGGACCTCATGACTGGTTAGAAGTTGATCTCTAAGATGATCATAATCGGGATGCAGGGTACGAAGAATCAACACCAAGTAAAATTTGTCTAGTTTCTTCTTGATATCCTCTAATGGATCCGCTTCCAAAAACATCCTGAGTTCTTCGACAGCAGATTGGGCTTCAGCCATGAAAGACACCATATCATGGTTTGTCATTTTAAGAGTTGCAAGCTTGTTTGTGGTGTCATAGAGACGTTGAATATCGTTGGCATAGATGCTTTGAGCTTTCTTCCAAAAAGAGTGACAAGTTTTGAAAGCCCTTAGAAATATAAGAAGTTTGGGTTCCACTGATTGCCATAATAGGGCACACAACTGGAAATCTGTTTGTTTCCACTGATCAGCTTTTTCGACAGGCACATGGCTTCCATCTCGCTCAAGGTGATCATAATGCCCTTGGCCAAGGAACCACATTTCAATGACAACAGACCATGATAGATAATTTTTTCCATTTAGCTTCTCAGAGGTAATTGATGGACTTCCGGAGAAAGAAAGAGTATTGTTAGACGCCATCTTTGAAACAAGAAAACCCTAAGGGTTTAGATGAATGAAACTGTGATGGTCGACGACGGTGAATGCCAGCGACTGTGGACAGCCGGCAACGGTGGCCGACGATGGTGGCCGGCGGCGGCGGATGGCCGGAGACGGTGCCGGCGACGGTGGCCGGTAGGTGGCAGCCGGCAGCGGACAGTGGCAGACAGCAACACCGGACAGATGCGAGACAGAAACCAGAGCGGGATCGACCCGCTCTGATACCAAGTTGAATATAGTGAAAACTCCCTTGTGTTCAATACACACATAGGGTTCTCTATTTATAATAGAAGAAGTATGGGCTAAGCCCAAAATACAAATAAGAAATAACAACAAACTAAATACAAATAACAACAAACTAACTAATAAAGATAAAAGATAAAGATAATATATTTAACAAAGTATGTGTTCTTTTGTTGCAGGTCTTATCTAGCATGATGTATTGGGCTGGTGAAGTGATTTTTTTAAACTGTCTTTTCACTAGCTATTTTGTGATTTTCATCCATTTTGTAGATTTTATTTCCTTCAAGATTTTATTATTTATCAATCATCTAATATGTGCTCTAAAATAACGTGCTCTCTATATCTATCAAATGAACAGAACTCCCACAACATGGGGGAAACCTCCCAGTTTAATTTGAGCAGTTTTGGAGTGTTTATGTGGAACTTCTGTTTTTTGAAGATTATGGTTTCTATGAAATAGTGAAAGAGATGAGGAGAAATCTCCCTTGTGTGTCTTTGCATACACATAGGGTAATGTATTTATAATAATAAGAATGTGGGCTAAGCCCAAATACAAACGAATATGTAAAAATAAAATAATAAGAATAAGGACTATGTTTCCCTAATAAACATATAGGGACTATGTTTCCCTAATTAATATAAACACAATATCTAACACTCCTCCTCAAGCTGGAACATATAAATCATAAGTTCCAAGCTTGTTACAAAGATAGTCAATTCTAGGTCCTCGCAAGGACTTAGTGAATATGTCTGCCAACTGATTGCTTGAGTTAACGAACTCAATCTTGATATCTCCAGATATGATTTTTTCTCTAATAAAATGGCAATCAACTTCAATGTGCTTGGTTCTCTCATGGAAGACAGGGTTAGAGCTAATATGAAGAGCAGCTTGATTATCACATATAAGTGTCATGTGAGTGACATCTCAAAATTTCAATTCACTAAGTAATTGTTTAAGCCACACAAGCTCACAAGTAGCTGATGCCATAGCTCTATATTCTGCTTCTGCACTGGACCTAGCCACAACACTTTGCTTCTTACTTTTCCAAGATATCAGGTTGCCACCAATAGAGACACAATATCCGGAAGTAGACCTCCTATCAGAAGGGGAACCAGCCCAATCAGCATCTGAATAACAAACGATTTTTGTATCGTTGTTTGGACCATGTAGCAAACCTTTTCCAGGTGATCCTTTAATATACTTTAGTATGCGAACAACTGCATCCCAATGGTCTTCACATGGGGAGTTAAGGAATTGACTCACCACGCTAACTGCGAAGGAAATGTTAGGACGCGTAACAGTAAGATAGTTTAATCTTTTGTAACGTTCAGGATCTGAGAAATGCTCCCCCTGATTTGGTAGGAGCTTGATGTTAGGATCCATAGGTGTCTCAACAGACTTACAGTTCATTAACCCTGTTTCCTCCAAGATGTCTAACGCATACTTCCTCTGAGATATGACAATACCATCATTGGATTGTGCTACTTCAATATCCAAAAAGTACCGGAGTTTGCCAAGATCTTTGGTTTGAAAATGGTGACAAAGGTGCTGTTTCATCTGAGAGATGCCAAGATAGTCGCTTCCTGTGAGAACAATGTCATCAACATACACTATTAAGTAGATACATCCAGCACTTGAGTGGCGATAGAACACTGAATGATCCGCTTCACTGCGAGACATACCAAATTGTTGAACAACACAGTTGAATTTACCAAACCAGGCCCGAGGAGACTGTTTTAGGCTATATAGGGATTTGCGAAGACGACATACCAATCCAGATGACTCCCCCTGAGCAACAAAGCCAGGTGGTTGCTCCATATAAATTTCTTCATGCAAATCACCATTAAGGAAAACATTTTTGACATCAAGTTTGTAAAAAGGCCATTGTCGAAGAGCGGCCATGGCAATTAATAGGCGAACCGAGGTCATTTTCGCCACTGGAGAAAAGGTATCACCATAATCCAAATCAAAAATCTGTGTGTAGCCTTTGGCAACCAGTCGAGCCTTCAAACGATCAATTGTACCATCAGGGCCAACTTTGATAGCATACACCCACCTGCAACCAACAACAGACTTTCCAGATGGTAATTGGACAAGCTCCCAAGTTCCACTTTTCTGTAAAGCACTTAATTCATCCAGCATGGCTTGATACCAACCAGGATGAGTTAAGGCATCACTCACAGACTTGGGAATTGACACAGAAGAAATGGATGAGACATGTGTAAAAAGATGGAGATAACCTGTGGTAAATAAGAACAGTATAATGGGGAGAAGGGTTACGAGTAGAGCGTATACCTTTATGGAGGACAATAGGCAGGTCAGACTCATTTGTTGGAGCCGGAGGAGACACAGGAGGCGGCACAGGAGGTGAGTCATGAGGGAGACGATTGCGGCGACTATAAACCTGAAGGGGTGGAGTTGAAGGACGATCCTGTGGGGAATGAGAGTCTAAAGGATCACAGACAATAGGAATATCAACAGTAGTAGGTGGAGGTATAAGATAGATGTGAAAAATAAAACGAAGATTCATCAAAAGTGACATCAGCGGAGATAAAATGACGATTGAGAGAAGGAGAAAAACACTTATAGCCCTTTTGTGACCGTGCAAATCCTAAGAAGACACATTTGTGAGATCTAGGAGATAACTTATCAAGACCAGGACTAAAATCATGAACAAAACATGTAGACCCAAAAACTTTAAGAGGTAATGAATGTAAAGGGTCTTGAGGAAATAAGACATAATGAGGGATTTTGTTATCTAGGACAGAAGACGACATGCGGTTGATGAGATAAAATGCAGTGAGAACTGCATCACTCCAAAAACGCAAGGACACTTGACCATGAATTAGAAGTGTACGAGTTGTTTCAATGAGGTGTCTATTCTTGCGCTCAACCACCCCATTTTGTTGAGGAGTATAAGCACATGAGGTCTGGTGAAGAATGCCATGAGAAGCCATAAAATGTTTAAATGATTGAGAAAGGTATTCATGGCCATTATCACTACGTAAAGTTCGAATAGAAATCCCAAACTGTGTTTTTATTTCATTAGAAAATGATTGGAAAATAGAAAACAACTCAAAACGGTTCTTCATTAAAAACAAGCAAGTACATCCGGAATAGTCATCAATAAAAGTAACAAAATACTGAAATCCTAAAGTGGACTTAACACGACTAGGTCCCCAAATATCAGAATGAACTAATGAAAAAGGGGACGACGCTCGTTGTAAAACACTACGAGGAAAGGAACTACGAGTATGCTTTCCTAGCTGACAAGACTCACACAACAAGTTGGATAACTTCGACAAACTCGGAACAAGCTGCTGCAGTTTGGCAAGACTGGGATGTCCTAACTGAGCATGAAGAAGGGATGGTGACTCCATGATGGCGCCAACTTGTGGAGAAGGGCAGAGAAGATATAGGCCATGAGACTCACATCCTGTGCCAATCATGTGTTTCGAACTCCGGTCCTGCAAACAAACAAAATCTTTAGTAAAAGAAATAACACAATTAAGGGAATGAGTTAGACGACTGACAGACAATAAATTGAAAGGAGACCCAGGGACATAGAGTACATGATCAATGGATATGGACGGAAAAATATGAACAATACCAATACCATGAGATGAGACTCTAAACCCATTAGCCATTGTTACCGAGGGTAAATTATCCGGACATGACAAGGAAGAAAACAAGGACTTGTTGCCAATTATATGATCGGTGGTTCCTGAGCCAAGGACCCAAGATCCGAGGGAGTGAGTCAGACCAACAAAAGGTGTACCTGTGCGTGTAACAGATGCAGATGCAGTGGAACTAGATTGCTGACGATCTTCATACCATCTGAGAAATTCGTTGAAGACTGCAGGGTTATCTACAGTATTTGATGAAGTAGGATGGTCTGCAGGCCGAGGAGATGGATCAGAATTAGCCATTGCTACAGATCAAGGAGGACGTCCGTGAAGCGCATAACATTTATCAATTCTGTGGCCTAGCTTGCCACAGTGGTCACATTTTGGTCGTCCTTTACCTGGCTTGCAAGACCGACTTTTATCATCACGTTGGGCAGCCATAACAGAGGAATCATCAATATGAAGAGATGTCTCAATGACTGGTTTGCTCGGAATACGCAAAAGAGCAGAACAGGTAGAAGTAAAGTTGGGTATGACAGGAGAACCCAAAATCTGATCACGGACATGGGAGGAATCATTAGAGAGTCCGTATAATGCCAACAAGATGAAGAACTTTGATCGTTGTTCCAGTTCTTCAGCAGGAGTGGAAGCAGGAGGTAATAGCTCATTAAAATCATGAAGGAGGGCATGAACTTTACCCAATATTCTGCCATGGGACCAGGATTGCGCGGACCAATAACAGTGAATAGATCCTGACAAACACCATAAAGACGCTGGGTGTCATTCGTGTATAATAACTTCGCTTGTGCCCATACTTCTGAACATGTTTCATATGATCGAAACATTTGTTTCAGAGAAGAGTGAATGGTGGACTTTATGACGATACATAACTGGGCATCAATTTTCATCCAGCGGGAAGTGTCCTCTGTGGTAGCACTAGTCACATTTTTAGTAAGGTGATCTATATACCCCTAACTCTTCAACCAAAGTTTGATGTCGGACACCCATGTTGCATAATTCGTGTCATCTAACTTGTCAATGGACAAGTGTACATTCACATAATTGGTGTATATTGGGGAATCAGATGAGGCACCAGCAAAAGATGAGGCATTAGCAGAGGTGGTTATAGACGAGGAAGACGCCATGGAGAGGGAGAAACCCTAAAAATTCAACGTGCTCCGATTGACGCAATGACCACAGATCCAGAAAGAGGCCGAGGAGGCGATCACGGCAGTGCTGGTCGGCGGCGGTGGGCTTCGGCGACGCGCTGGCACGCGTGGCGGGAAGCGACGGATCTGCAACTTTTGCGACGGCGCGTGGAGGCACGTGGGTGATCCGATCGCCGCGATCTTTGGACCACGGTGGTCGCCTGGCCGAGACGATTCGGATGGAGTGGTCGCCGGTCGATTCTGGAACTCTGGTGACGGCGGCGGTGACGGCGGCGGTTGCGGCGGTGATGAGTACCGGAGACCGTGGAAAAGGATGGAATAGAACCTAAGCTCTAGATACCATATGAAATAGTGAAAGAGATGAGGATAAATCTCCCTTGTGTGTCTTTGCATACACATAGGGTAATGTATTTATAATAATAAGAATGTGGGCTAAGCCCAAATACAAATGAATATGTAAAAATAAAATAATAAGAATAAGGACTATGTTTCCCTAATAAACATATAGGGACTATGTTTTCCTAATTAACATAAACACAATATCTAATCGTTTATGTGCAAGGAATATTTTGTTTATTATAATAATCAGCAACGGATTTGTGGTTGGGCAAGTTGACCATGGGGTGGCACGGTAATAACCATCAAAACTCATAAAAATGTTAAAAAATTGAATATAAGCTTCCAAATTTTGTTAGTCTCTAAAACTGAAAGTTAAGTGGCTCGTTGTAATTGTCCGTCCTTCAGTTATGATAATATCACTAATTATAAGATGTCATTAATTTGATTGCAGCTTGCAGCAAAGTTCCGTAATAGTGGACAAACATGCGTTTGTGCAAATAGAATTATTGTACAAGATGGTTAGATTTAAAAGATAGTAAACTGTCAATTTTTTTGCAATTACATCTGTCATCTCTTGAAACTTCTCATTCAAATGTATTAATGTTGCATGTTTATGATTCCCAATTTATGAATACTTTTAAGAGAATTTGATACTTTTTTGTTTGCTAATCATTTGATTAAGCTCCTTCTCCTTAATCGTATGAGTTTCCGAAATGTACCATCTTTTTGACAAAAAGTGCTCTTTTATATCAGTGTTCTTGATATGATCATGATGACATTGTGAAACTTTACTGGATTCTTACTAGCCTTTTGTAACCTTTCAATAACGTAATCATTAATCTTATTGATCATGGCTACTGTGTGAATGGATTTTTATTTATGATCTCATGATATGACATTGAATTTGTTACGTTTTGAAAAATAAAAATTTCAGAAACAAAAACAGGAGAACCCAAGATAAACAATAATGATAATTGCAGTGTCATTCTTATGAGATTTCTCTCCAAAGAATTTTATATTCCTTTTGATGGTTTTGTTTGCTGTTTGAAGTTCACACAAATTAGTACATTATTTGTTTTGGTGCTCTTTGATTTATGTTTTACTTAATCTTTTCTTTGTGAAGGTATATATGAAAAATTTGCAAATGCACTCCGTGATGCTGTTCTGAACATGAAAGTTGGGGATGGTTTTAGTGAAGATGTGGCACAGGTAGTTGTTGGTCTGTTTTTGTTTTAATTTTTTATGTTAGTTTCTGTTTTTTCTTTTGAACCCACTGTCTACGGTTTTCCAACTTAGTGGGGATAATTTTCATTCAAATAGAATTCAGGTGCTTTGTTTGATAAATAATTACTTTCCTTTCCAACATTTCCCTTATATATATATATATATATATATATATATATATATATTATATGTTGAGTGTCATTAAGTCCTCTCCTAAATTTAGAGAAAACGACTCATGGTGTAACTCAATTTCATATCCATCTCTAAACAGGGCCCTCTAATCAATGAAGCTGCTGTGCAAAAGGTTTGTGTTTCTCCTAATATTTCATTTTCTTTTTGCATTGTTAGAGGGTTTCCTCCAACTGATAGGAACAATTTTTTTCTTTTGCTTTATGGTTTTTACTTACAGGTGGAGTCCTTGATTCATGATGCTACATCAAAGGTTTGTTGTCTTTGCTATTCCTCCATGTGATTATTTGCTTTAACTGCCCTGGCTCCCCTCTATGTAAGGCTGGGCATGGTCAATTCTGCGTTAAAACTAAACTGAACTGTTACTGAGCCAGATTTTATTGACTTTATAAGAATAGAAGTCTTGTTGAAATTGTTATCATCGAAAATTATTTTGAGGTTTGGTTAACCAGTTCCTATTAAAATCCGAACTTTATCTTTTCACTTAATAACATGTCATATATCTTCATCCTGTGACGGCACCAAATATTTTACTTTGTGATAGGACTGACTACTGAGTGGTACATGTAGGATTTGTATGTGGTCTTTAAAAGCTAAACTGATAAATATGTCAGCATCTCTGTTGGATGGTGAAACTTGTTGCTTGAATATTGGAAAAATTTATTATTTATATAATCTTTTGCTATTGGAATGAATGGTTCCCTCTTCCTTTGGTATTAATGGCTTGTTCTTCATAGTCACTACAAAGCTTGTTGTGGTTAATGGCTTTTGTTTCTCGTTGCTGTTCCGAGAATATACATTTTGTTAATTCAGTGGATGAGTTTCGTTATAACATAAAGGAGAAAAATAAACAAGTTTTCCTACCAATCTTTAATATTGAGTTTTTCTACAGAAGTCTCTTCACTTCCAATTTTATAATTTTGTTTGATAGGAAATCCTAAATTTTTACATCCTAGCTTAATTGTTTCCTCGAGGAATTCAAGTACATATTTATTTTGGGATATGAATATCCTCTTTCCTTGGGTAAGCAACATCTATTCCAAGGAAGTACTTAAGTTTTCTCAAGTCTCTCATTTCCAATCAAGCTACTAATTTTTCCTTTAAAGCCAATTTCTCTATTTCATCATCTCTTGCAAAAATCATGTCATTCACATAGACAACCAATTGTGTAAGTTTATACCTGTAAGGGAGTCTTTTGTGAATAAAGAAGTATGATCTACCTGACTTTGCTTATATCCTAAAGAAACCATTACTTTTGTAAATATCCCAAACCATGCTCTTGGAGATTGTTTAAGACCATAGAAGGCCTTCTTTAGGAGGCATGCCATATTCCTTCCATTGAGTTTCAAATTTGGAAGGAATCTCCATGAACAAAGAAATTCTTCACATTCATCTGGTGAGCTGCAATAGTAAGAACAACTCAAATTGTATTCATCTTTGTTATAGGACAAAAAGTCTTCTTATAGTCAATTCCATAAGTTTTTGTGTCCTTTGTATTGAATATAATAATAAAAACTAGGTATAAGATTAATCTCTCTTGTGTAAAAAATACACATAAGGTAATGTATTTATAATAATGAGAATGTAGGTTAAGCCCAAATACAAATGAATATGTAAGAAGAACATAATTAGAACTTATATGAAGAGCAAATTGTCGCATATAAGTGTCATTTGAGTGACATCTCTAAATGGTAACTCTCTAAGCAGTTGCTTTAGTCAAACAAGTTCTCAAGTGGTTGAAGCCATAGCTTTATATTCTGTTTTTACACTAGATCTTGTCATAACACTTTGTTTTTTGCTCTTCTAAGAGATCAAGTTACCACCAATGGAGACACAATACCCAGAAGTAGATCTTCTATAAAAAGGAGATCTTGTTCAATCAGCATCTGAATAGCAAACAACTTTTGTATGATTATTGGAATCATATAACAAACCTTTTCTAGGAGATCCTTTAATGTATTTTAATATACGAATGACTATTCCAATAGTTTTCACATAGAGAATTGAGAAATTAGCTTACCACAGTAACGGTAAAGGAAATGTCAAGACGAGTAATTGTTTGGTAGTTTAATTTCTCAACCAATCTTTTGTACTGCTCAGGTTCTGAAATAGTCTTTCCCTTATTTGGTAGGAGTTCAGTATTAGGATCCATGCGTTTGTCAATAGATTTTGAGTTCATCAATCTAGTTTCCTCCAAAATATCCAATGCATACTTCCTTTGAAATATAACAATACAATTGTTGGATTGTGCTATCTCAATACATAAGAAATATCCGAGTTTATCAAGATCTTTGGTTTGAAAATGGTTGCTGATGACATATTTCTACAGTCAAATCTAGCAAGTATATTGGTTTGTAGTAGTATCTCAAGTGTCGTATCCATAGAGATTTATCAAGAAAATTCGAAATTTACCTCTAGATTTTAATTGAATAGTGTCAAAAGTTTGATTTTTAAAAGACAATTAAACTGAAGTGATCCAAATATTAATTAATCTACTGCACTATTATTAATATGATCATGGTTATTGCATATTTGTACTTATGTCCTGGAAGCAAGGTTATCAAACTCGCGAGTTAACTTGCTAACTCGGACGAGTTTGCGTTCCCAGTTCGGAAGCAAACTCGGTTTTCAAGTAAACTCGGTGAAATCGGTTCTAAACTTGGTGCAAACGGTTAGAATCGCGATTTTTCAGCGATTTTGCGAGTTTGAAATAGGAAGAAACGAAGAAAGAGGAAGTTGTTTTGGGTTTAGGGCACCGTCACGTTTCGCTGCCATTCATGGTCGCACCTCGTTAGCTCGCCTTTGTGTTCGTTGTTCACCTGGTTCGTGCTCGCCGTTTGCCATTCACCTGGTTCGTGCTTGTCGTTCACCTGGTTCGTGGTCGCATTCCGTTCTCCTGGGTCGTGCTCACCGTCGTGGTCGCGCTTTGTTCGCCTAGTTCGTGCTTGCCGTCGTGCTCACCGCTGCCGCTCCTGATCTCGCCGCTCTGCGTGTGGAGTGAAACTTTTATATTTTAATGTTACAACTCGTTAGGGTTTTAATCCCTTCTACTGTGCGTTTCAATATTTAGTGTTTATGTTTTTTATTTTAACATGTAAATGTTTAATATTAAAATATTTAATATTAAAGTAAAACTGAGTGCTCTTTCACTTATTATTCTTATCATTGGGCCTCCTTTTACTATACTATTTGGCCAATATTAACTTCAACAACTGGTTTTATTAGGTGAAGTGTGAACTATATTAAATTAAAATTATGACAAAAGAATAATAATATTAAAGAAAAATATTTAAATATATAATATGATAAACTAATAATTATAATAATACTATAAAAAAATAAAAACATTATTTATAAATTATAAATATTAAATTATTCTATTATTTATAAATATTTTAAAATATTACGATTCGAGTTTATGATCCGAGTTTTCGAAGCTCCCACGGGTTTATGTAAACTCTCGAGTTTGACAACCTTGTCTGGAAGTACTCTTCCTTGTAGATCTGGGTTCATTCTTGAATTACTAAAACCTAAGGATTTCAATCCCAATGTGATTCCTCTACCCTTGGCAGAATAAATCCTTGCTTTATTGCACAAGACTTTTCTTGCCCAACAAACCCTTTAGATCTTGTGAGAGCCTCTAGCAAGAGTTTGATGGTCTATTGGACCTCAGTTTGAGACTAGTTTTCCAACTTAATCCAAACCCATGAGATGATGCGAGTAACTATAAACCAAATCACATACTATAAGATCAAAGATGAATAAAACATAATGAGATATAACAATGCAAAGAATGAGTTAGTTACATCCAACCTCCCAAAAGAAGATTCAACCACTCATGATGAGTTTGCAACTAAGCTTCTCGAGTTGTAGAACCTCCTTATGGCTATTACTACAACTAATGTTTGACTACAGAGAAGAAAATGACTAATCCTAGCTATTTCATGATGAATACGACAAAGGCAGGGCCTTTCTTTTATAGAATCTTGGTCGGTGCTCAGCCCCATATTCTCTGCTCAACCATTGAAGTTTCTTTATGATTGGGTTTTCTCAGACTTTTGGTGCTTCTGTTTTCCATACATGGAAGATTTCTTTTCTTTTAGCTGAGCTTTGATTTGTTAAGCTTAGCCAATGATGCATTTTATGTTTTCTCATTTTTCTTCTGTGGCTCAGCAGCATTTTTGTGGCTCAGTTGTCTTTTGTCATTTCTTCTTTTTGCTGCAAAATAGTGAGATATAGTTAGATTTTCACATAGCTCAGTTCATTGATACCTCATTCTGTATTTTGAGCTAAAAAGGGTCAATTTCACATCAAATTCATTATATCAAGCTTGATAAGTGTCCATTTTGATGTTGAATTTAAGGTATATTAGACACTTATCAACATACCCCAACTTTAGCTTTTTGTTTGTCCTCAATTAACGTATAACAAAATGGCAAAATTTTTTATGACTCAACATTAAAAAGTAGTTAGCACAAGGTTGCCAAAGAACTAGTTTCTGAGGATATGTTCATCAGATTTTCAAAGTTATGAATCTTCACAGATTTTCCATTTCTGTCAGCCTTTTTCCCACTGAATTTTCCCAGCTTGAATCTCTGGTTTCTCTTAACCACCCTGTAAGCCTTCACTTAACTTTGTTTCTTATTTTGGTTCAACTACTTACTCATAACTCATCATGGAGCACTAAGGACTCTTTAGGCTTGTAATGTGTCTTGGTTTATGAAGAAATTCTTTGGTTTTTCCAGGGAGACAAAATCTTACTGATAAGATAATCAATCGTATCCATTACTTGCCTTACAGCTTATGTTCTCTTTTTATGTATTTTTCTCTTATCTTTAGATACAATTCTTCTTTTTTTTTTGCTTTCTTTGTATGAACTGTATGAAAGTCTTTCAGTTCTTTGAACTGCATTTTCTGTTGAGTATACTTTCCTCATTTGCTCTTTCTTCTGTGGTGGGCATACGTTTGTAGTGTTTATTCTCCTATTAGTGAGTCAAGGTGGTGTTAGGAATCCAGAATTGAAAAGAGAAAGAAGAGTAATATTCTTTATTGTATAAACTGAAAAGAACACAAAATAGGAGAGCACTCTCTCCTCCAATGGTTTCCCCTTCACAAAGAGCTAAAGCTCTACAAAATTATCCAAAAGTCCCCTCCATACTAGGACCCCCAACTATATAAAAGAAACCTCAGTCACCCTAACAACCTAACTCAACTACTTCTTAATATGTTTCCTCCTATCATACACATTATATTCTATCATTACACGCCGTTGCAGAACAACCTTGTCCTCAAAGTTGGAACAGTGAAGCTTGATCTCTTGGCAGTGTGATATTGTCTTATTATCGAAAGGAAACCCACTGGCTACTGACTACAATTTTAGATTTGGAGGCTTGGGTGGTGGTCAATATGAGAGTGCTTTTTGTATACTAGATTCTGAACCCAGTAATTTGAAATCCAAAAATTCCAATGTCATTGATGTTCCAATCATTATCACATCTAAGTTCAACCATGAATTGTTATTCCTATTACGTAAATCTGATTTTGGGAAAAATTGTTGCTTGGCTGCATCTCCACCTTCAACTCTCTTTATTGTTGCATCCCCTTCCTCCTCCCTTCTGTTTTGGTTTTTCTTCCCAATCGAGGGTGTGATTCTTCATTGTTGGCTTTTCTCCCCAATTAGAGCACTTTGCAAATCTCTAATCAAGTCCTTTAGATCCTGTTGTGGCAATTGATTGTGAATGTTGGATTACAGCCTTGCAAAGAAAAACCCCTGCAATTGATCTTCTGGTGTTTTATTTGCTTTTGACACCAATATCTTGAATTCTTGGATGATTTTTTTCCTACTCCCAGTCCATGTTACTGCTGCCAAACTCTCAAGTAAAACTCTCCGTGCATTTCCCCTAGCTGTCGGCGCCAAGAAATCAAACCCACCCTCCTCAAGAATGCCAATATCTTTATGGATATAAAGAATATCCATGTCCCATAAATCATCATGTTGCGTATTATTACTAGGCAGCACATCAATAGCATAACAAAATTCACCCCTATTGTTGTTTCCCAGTTCAAATTCTTGAATGTAATCTTCCACCCTTTCTTGTTGTTTAATTGTTGCCCATTTTCCAACAATGGCACTCTGTTTTCTACCCCCACACTTTTGAAAATGGTGTTGCATTCTTTGCCCCCTCCCACAGAGGGCTTTAGAAAGATCTTCCCAAGAAAGGTTCTTGGATTTTGTTGCTAGGTCTTGAACCCTTGGACTGCATTTTCTTCCATGTTATTGACTGTTGGGTGTACCTTTGTTGATCCTTTGATGTTCTGAACTTCAAAAACGTCTCCTGCCCTTGTTGACCTTGGGTGCCATTCCCGTCAAATGTGGACAACTCCACTCCTTCAACCCACGGGAAAAGTGGTTCTTCCTCACCCTTCCTAGTTCCATTATTGTCAAAGGTATCCTCTTCTCTTTTCTCCTCCCAATTGATTGATTTTTCTCCTCCATCTAAGGGTTCATTGCTTTCTTGATGTCTTGCAGACTCTTTTCCGCAGCATCCATACCCATCTTTACCACTTTCTTTCCTTTCATGAGGTCTTGAAAAAACTCCTCACTCCTTCCCTTTCTTGCTCTATAAACAAATTTCTCACTTCCTTTTGAGCCCCTTTCACGATTCAGGGATTTCCACATCATTTCTTTTATTTCTTGGATATTTCCTCTCCATTCTTCCTTCCATGTATTAACTCTCCAAAGTATTAACTCTTCCTTCCATGCTTCCACCACTTCTTGATCCGACAGGTCAGACCAATTTGTTAGGAATTCAAAATTGAAAAGAGAAAGAAGAGTAATATTCTTTATTGTATAAACTGAAAAGAACACAAAATAGGAGATCACTCTCTCCTCCAAGGGTTCCCCTTCACAAAGAGCTAAAGCTCAATCTACAAAATTATCCAAAAGTCCCCTCCATACCAGGACCCCTCAACTATATAAAGGAAACCTCACTCACCCTAACAACCTAACTCACAACTACTTCTTAATATGTTTCCTCCTATCATACACATTATATCCTATCAGGTGGGATATCATAATTTTGAGGCTTAGTTGAGTGTGGTGCGTTTGAGGTTCAAAAAGGGATGCTTTAACTCTCATGTAAGGTTGGCTATTTGGCTGAGTTAATTTTCACAAAATTGTGCTTTGATCCTTTCCATGCTTATTATATGTTGGCTGTTTTCCAAAAGGTCGAGACAAAATTAGTGGCAGCCTATCAGGGTGTTTTTCTTGCTCAGCTCTCAATGTAGTGTTTGGCTGTTTCCTCTCACTAGGTAGGTGCACTTATCTGTGAGATACGTCTGCTTTAATATCCCTATTTTTGAATCTCTTAAGCCTCTAAGAGACTCCATAACTGTGTCAACATACTTGTCTACTTACCCATTTGCCTTATTTTTCATTAAAATATCCATTTTCACCCTACGGACTTGTTGAGTTTCTTTCTAATACATCTATCTTCTCTATCATGACTTGAGTCCAATGTTCAGTTCTCATGGCTTCTTGGATTGAGGTAGGGATTCCCACGGTATCAATGGCACTAATAAAGCTTTGATGTCTATTAGAGAGATTGTCATTAGACACATATTGAGAATTAGGATATTTAACATACAATCTTTTTCCCTTGCTCAACGCAATGAGTAAATTCTTAGTAACACTTGTGTCCTCATTAATTACTTCCAGGTTCCATATCTCCGAGTGAGAACTCTTCTTGATTTAGAGTCAAAGTGAGCTGTCTTCTCTAAATAGTTTTTGCCAAAGAATGTCTCCTTGCTCACTATGGTTCAATCCCATTTGTTGCAACTTCATCAACTGGATCTTGAGCATCCTGTAGAAATAGATATAGTAATGAAAGGAAGGAGAGTGCTTTCTCCTCCTGAAGTGTAGGATGGATGAAAAAAGATTTTGTTTCATGATAGGTGACATTGATAGTGATATCACACAATGACTCTCTGGATGATAACATTTGTATCCTTTTTATTAGGGTGATAACCAATAATTACACAATTAAAAGCTCTTGGATCTAATTTACTATGATTAGGATTGTGTGAGTGAATGAAAAACAGAACATCCAAAGACTTGACAAGGGAGACTTGAGGGGTGTATAGGGAACAAAGAAAAAAGACTCAATAGGATTAACGTTAATAACCTATTGACAAGGTACGTTACAATTAACGCATTTTCTACCTACTAGGTTTAAGGAACAAACATCCGGAAAAAGGAGGACTTTAGCTACTTCTAGAACATGTCAATTTTTGTTTTATAAAACTCCATTTTATTGTGAAATGTTCACATATTTTAATTTATGAACAATATCATTATGAGACAAATATGGAGAATTCAGGATTCACATATTTAGTACCATGCATAATGTATGTCAATGTGACATGAGCACAAGTATCAATAATAGTAACAAACCATTTTTCTCCATAAATATATTCTAAAACAGGTTCCCCAACAACATAGGGAATAGAGTCGAGTTAGTAGTAGAACATATAAAACATCCTTAGATGATTCTAAAATTGCATTCCCATATCCCCGAATGGGTACACTATAATCATTTGCAATAGTAATGAGTTGTTCTCTGATCATGTTAACTATTTTATAGCTTGGGAAAGGAGTCATGTGATTAGTTATTCTTGAATCAAGAATCCGAACATTGGGCCAAATTATTGAATGCACTCCTACCTTTCATGGATAGGGTATATGATCCAAAGGACTTGGTCATTGATTCAATCATGTTCTCAAATGATTAAGTTTCTTTTTAAAAGCACTTTCATATCAGGCATTAACAAAAAAAAAACAAAGAGATAATAAAGGATCAACTTTGATTAGTAAGAAACAGAACCTGTTTGGCAAAAGAACCGAAAATATTCAGTTCTAGTCAAATTGGAATCATATGAAATGTCACCACCCGTTGAAATAGGCTTAGGAGATCCCAACAACACTATTTGTGGCAGTGATGAGTGGGGCACATCTTTCTCCCCCACCACTAACCTCAACCAAGATAGCTAATTTTGTGTGCATATAATTTCCTCCCCATGTATTTATTCTTATGATTATGTCTGGAGTGCAGGTTATGGCATTTTCTTGGCTTCGTTGGCATTTCTCTGATGCTTGTTAAGCTACTGTGTTGTATGCTTGAGCTGCAACAGAGTCTAATTCCACAGGATGGGTTTGGTTAAATTGAACAAACAATGTTATTATGAAAAACCGAGGTCTTTTAATTGTCTATTGGCCATCGTTCTTTATAGCTATGGTGTATGAAAATAAAAATTTATATTCAAAATGTTTTCTCTTTTTTTTTTCAGATGTACAACGTACAATTTTTTTGCTCTTTGAAAAATATTCCAAGGTGGATAAATATGTCTAGTAACAAATGGTTATAATTCTCACAACTCATTTCCTCTTTATCTGAAGGGGGCAAAAGTAATTCTTGGGGGTAAAAGACACAGCCTTGGATTTACATTTTATGAACCAACGGTGATCAGTGATGTCAACATTGATATGCGCATATCCAGGTAAATCTTTTGCGACGTTGTCTAGGTTTTTTATTTGTGTTTCTCATTAGATTGCTAAGTTATAACTGACACCTTTGACATGATATTTTGATTGTTTTCTTCACTAACTGATATTCACACAACATACCTGAGCTTGGGTATATTATAATATCTGGCCTTGTTAGTTTAATGGATGCTGCACCTTAGATATCTGGTGCCCATGCATTATATTAGTGAATTCAAATTTCAAATTTCTTAAATAGTCAGGAATAAGATAAGATCAACATAATTGTTATTGAAAATTCGAAGTTTTTTTTTTTTAATATGCTCAATGCCCATGCTTATGGATGGTTAGATATAGCTTCAGGAGTGGAGACTATGTCCAATAATCTGCAATGAGAGAATACCTTTCACTGAGAGTAGGATGCTTGCAGTGCCAGTGCATACTCAGTTATATGCGAACAAGCTTAGAGGAATTCAAACTAATACCTAATCAGCTCTAAAGCACTTTATAACTACTCTAAAATGGATATTATGTATTTTCTGTCAGAATTGTGTAACTTATTTGGATGGGTTAACTTGTTAGAATTGGTTAACTTATGCATAGTATTGCCTGTCTGACCTATATAGATGTACTATGGTTGTATCCATATTGTATCTATTAGACTTTTCTAAGAATGATAGTATTAGAAAAGTTTTTATCAGAGAATTAGAGAGATATAGGGTGTAAGACACTATGTAAAACGGATGTAGGATGTATGCCTTAGCATAAGAAGAGAGCCCAATCCTAGAAACTAGTCCATTAGGTGGGAGAGCCTAAAGGCTTAAAGTACCACTTGGGACTCTTAACAACATGTGTCAAACGCCCCCAGCTATTATTATCAGCATATCCTGTCACTGTCATTCTTACATTCCTTAATCAAACTCCACTCAATCATCTAGAGTCCCTTCCCAGTTGATCACCCTAGATTTTTGTGTAAAGAATTCCTTAATTATATTCTAATTCTTGACACGTGAATTATAGTTTCCCTGTCACTACAGATAATCTGTGAACTGCTTTTTCTGCTTTCTTTTCAAGATAAATAAACTGGATGTTCTGGGGTTATAGATGCGTTTTTATATACACAAGGTTAGTCTTTATGAAGTTCAAACTGCAAATGAGTTTTGTAGGAACGAAACTGCAAAATTATTGAATCGTTTCACTTCATTGTTTATATATCTTCTGAAAAGCTAGCTTGCACCTGACTTTGCTGATATGAGGTTTCAAACAAATGTAACTAATGCAATTTATTGTTGCATATTTCCAGAAATTTTAGTATAGTTTCATTTTACTTTGCCTTGTCATAGTCAAAAGGAATTTTGTTTTCAATTTTCAGTGGACTTTTTTCTCTGGTTAATTCCTCTATATGATTTGTCTTATACCAGAGAGGAAGTATTTGGACCTGTTGCACCCCTTTTGAGATTCAAAACTGAAGAGGATGCTATCAGAATTGCTAACGACACCAACGCAGGTAGTTCTTGTTTACTATATTTTGTAGCTTGATTCTTCTTTTGGAAGGCTAAAAGAATGGTTTTTGCCCCCCTCCCATGCTGCCATTTAAATGTTTCTGGTTTTGACCAATCTGGTCACTCTTGGATTAACTTTGTCAAATGTTTTTCACCATGAAACCATATATACATATGAAGGTTTGGGTTCATACGTGTTTACGAACAGTATCCAACGATCATGGCGTGTAGCTGAGGCTCTAGAATATGGACTTGTGGGTGTTAATGAAGGAGTAATTTCAACTGAGGTGCGTCCCATTCCTTATTCAACGAGATTAAGTTGCAATGATGTTTTTCTGATGGGTTTATCTATGCCTATGCATTGATGTAGGTGGCTCCTTTCGGTGGTTTTAAACAATCCGGGCTCGGAAGAGAAGGCTCCAAATATGGAATGGATGAATATTTAGAGGTACGGAAAACTTTACTTTATTACGTCAAGCTCTACTTTGAACAATGCATGTACCTCATTTCGAAAACTTTTGAAAACAATGATTGGTCCAAGATTACTCCACAATCAATAATAATAATAATCATAAACACTATCATAGACCAATTACAGAATGACATGTAGATAATATTAAGATGTTGTCAACAAAATGTTGTCTAAGTATCATTGTCCGTTCGAAAACTTTACATTATTACTTGTGATATTTTCCAGATAAAATATGTCTGCATGGGAAACATGAACAAAGAATGAAGTATGATAGTGCCAAGTTAAAAGAGAGGAGTTGAAGCACATGCATAGAGCTGCGTGCTTGTTGTACACAAATAAAAGCAGGCTTTGTTCTGTTGTTTTCTGTTTCTGTTTTTCATTTCTTTCTTTGAGATCTTATTCAATATTAAAAATTGTTCTGTAGAAGATACGAGGTTAAAAAAACAATGCAAATAGCCTTTGACCCTTCTGCGGTATAGATTAAGTGATTGCACGTTTATTAATGTTTAGATAATCTAAAATCATGTCAGACATTATAGGTAATGTGATTTTGGATGAACATCTATGTGTTTGGCATTATATTGAGTAATTTTAGATAATTTTGTGCAGAAGGATAATGTCTTCGTATTATATTTCACTATTTACTTAGTTTTAAAAACAAATCATCTGAATATAAAATTATTTTATTTCAAAACCAGTTTTATCCATAATTCATTTTCTAATAATAATTGTATTTAAAATCAAAGTTGAAATCAATTGCCCCAAACAAGCTTAAAAGTCAAAATGCGAATGTTTTGAAATGATTTTCATAAACTTTTGTATTTAAAATTTTTGAAGTATAATTTTGTATTTTGGAATGTACTGTCTAAATATATTATTATGTATTTTAAAATATGAACCAAAAAAATATATTTTAAATTGTATAGTGATATTTTGAATTATAGAGTAATATTATAGAAGTGTGGAAAAAAGTTGATGACAATAAATGTGTCATGTTTAGTGATGGCAAAAAAATTCACAACCTGCGGATATCCACGGATAAAATTCGTAACGGATAGTTGATACCTGCGAATATTTACTATCTGAAATCCGTGGATAGCGGATATTTTATTACTCGTTTATAAACGGGTCAGGTACAGGTATTATACATCCGTACCCGCGGATATCCGCGACCCGCAAAAAATAAAAATAAAAATTAATTTTTATTTTATTAAGTTAAATTTAATTAAAATTAGCATTAATTTATATTTTACAAGATTAAATTTAATTAAAATTGTAATATGTGAAGTATACTCGGAATTAATTGTCATTTATGAACAATTAATAGGTATTAATAGGTCAGGTTGCCTTAATTTTTACAAAATATACTTTATTATTGAGTTTAATTGCTTAAAAATATATTGCACTAATTGATTATTGGGTTTGATCGCCTAAAAATATATTGCAGTTAATCAATGGGCTTGTCTGGCACATTTTCTATAAATATAGAATTGATGTCTAGATACAATCTTCCTCTTCTATCCTAATAAAATTTATTTAGACCTTTTTATATCTTGAGCGTCAGAGTGTCTTTTGTACATCAACAACCCATCGGAGTGGATGACATTCTCAAGAAGGAAAGAGAACAAAACAAAGAAGAACGACTGACCCTCAGATCAATTCAACCGAAGCAAAAATATCATTTTAATTTATATTTAATTTAATTTATATTATATTTTATATATATTTTTTTGTAATTTTATTTTAATAATTTATAAGAATATATTTTTTAAAATATTTGGGGGTATCCGCAGATATTCGCGGGTTTTAAAATATCCGCGGATATTTTTTAAGCGGATATCCGTGTGGATAGCAGATCGGATAACGGGTGAATTTTTTTTTGTCAGATTAGATTGTGGATAGACACTATCCTACTCGATTTGACCTGTTCTCATCCCTAATAATGTTAGGTTGTCATGTTAAACCAAATCTTCATGAGACATGCAAGGACATTATCCTTGCGGACTGATGTATATATGTGGGGCCTAGTATTAAAGTTTTAATTTTTTTTAGAAAATATGTATACGTATATAATACTTTCGCATATGAAATTTAAGAAACTAAAATTGTTATCTAAATAATTGTTTTAAAAGATATTTATTTAATTTAAATTTCAAGTATTTTTTAATTATATGAAAATTTCTCTAAACGAAATTCAAATTTAAGTTGTCCATCCAAACACAACTGAAGTTAAAAGAATAATTCTTAAAAATTAAAGAACCTTCACCATTAATTGCTCACTACTCTTACTTATGATCTAACAAAATAAGGTATGAAGAATGCTAATCTTTAAGAACATATATATGATCTCACAAAATAAGTTATGAAGAATAAAGGCAATGTTAGGGATTAGGAGTTTGTCTCTTAATATTATTTCACTATGATTAAACCGTGTACAGCAAATGAATTGAGATTTCATAGCTTAAAGGAATACCTTTTTTGGTACATACATTTTGGTCTAACAAATTATGAACAAGTTGACTTGATGATTATTATACCTTAATAACATGTTAAACATGTTGGACTCAAAAGAATAAAGAAAGTCTTAAGAAAAAATGTTTTGGTGATGATGTTTGAAAATTTTGATGATGAAGATGTAATATGTATTATATTTTTTATTGCATGTATTTGAGAGTCCTACATACTATATTCACAAGAATTTTAGTTTAGCATACAATCAATATTAAAATTAATTAGGAGAAATTATATTTGAAAGGTTAAAAACATGTAAAAAGGCTTTAAGTTTGTTTTAATGTGTTAAGATTTTATGTAATTGATTAAATTGTTATTGATATGTCTTCTAATAATCTATTATCTCCTTTATTAATCAATTAAAAGGTATTGATTCACATCTTTATTAATTAATTAACTTTGTTTTAAATTATTTCTTAAATAAATGAAAAGCTAAAATAATTGATTAATATGTGTAATAACGGTTAATTAACAGAGATTTTGACTGATTTTCAAATTTTACCAAGAATAATTTATTAGATGTGTTTTTGTTGTCTAAGGTTGACTTAGCTCGTTTTCTAATCATGGTCGTTCACGTTTCTCCAAGAATCTCTTCTGGACTTAGAGGAATTAGATAATTAAAAAGTGTGTTTACCTCGACATCAAACCTGAATTTATAGAGCTTATGATAATCAAACCTATTAATTATTCATTAATAGCTGTTAATATACCTGTTAACCGTCCATCCGTAACTGTTATTCCATTAATTAGCTTTTAATTATCTTCATTGGCTATGTATATCGGTCGGTCTCAACCTATCGGTGAACGGCTTGTCCAAACATATTACACATGTAGTACACAGGCCTCCCAAGCCCGAGCAACTTAAAAGAGTTGCGATGGGATTTATGGTTGAGATTGAAACACAAAAACCGCTTTTCTCAGCCATAGATCCATAGATAGGGGGTGGGGTCGTTGTCATTTTCAAGCTTCCCATCTTTTACCTTTCACTCAGCCAATCGTTCAACTTATTCTTTTTCTTCAAGTAATAGTAGAGTCATCCTCTTCAGTGGGATATTCTATTATGGGTTCTACCGAGAGGGAAAGTCCATAGATGACACACAGAGCCTCCAAAAGTAGAAATGTGGCTTCATCCGCCGAAGCCGTTGATTCATCCAAGGAAACTGAGGAGGAAGATGTAGAGGTCGAGATAGAAATTGATATGGCGGGGAGTGGGATGTGGTCCTCGCTCCACCCTCAGCCGTTCTTGGATACGAGTGGGCTCCTCACAAAGTGGGGCTTTATGCTCTTATCTTCGTAACTAGCTCGTCCTTGGAGGAGCTTATCAATTGGGTGTATATGTTGGCTAGTGAAAATGACGTCGGTTGCGTCAGGCTAGCCATTTGTGAAAGAAATAAGCATGCGTGCCACGGGCGAGAAGGCTACGCCACAAACTTCTTCTACATGTACTACATCCTATTTTATGATCGACCTAAGTGTTCACATTCCCTTCTTGAAGTTTCAGATGGACGTTCTTCGTGCACTGAGTGAGGCACTTACACAATTACACCTGAACGGGTGGGCTTTTATGTAGGCCTTCACCGTTAAGCGATAGATACCGGCAAGCGATACCCTGCTCCGTTGAGGAACATGCTTATCAGAAGAATAACATGTCGCCATTGATTTGAGGAGCTTAGTATCCGATATTCAACCATCAATACCTGCTATGTAGCATTGAAATTACTCCTTTTAGGGTGTAGTCCTCGGTATCCGATAGATAGCTCATCGTCGTTTTATTTCTAATAACTATAAAATATCTAATGTTAGGTATCCGATAAGCGGTCTGTTGGTGTATAGTTAGCTAATCATTTCAAGATGGTAATTGATAGAGCCTAAGAGTTTTCGGCCACATATAATAGATTAACATTTTTTTTTGTTGAAGTGGAATCTTGAATCATGAGTAGAGTTATGAGCGAAATGCAAATTATTATAGCTTTAATTATGAATAATCAAACGGTTAAACAATTTCTTAACTACCAACTAATTCATAGATATTTAAATTATTTTCTAAAGATATTGCTATACAAAAAAATTTAACAAAAAGTTTATCCTCTATTGAATTTCTGGTATTTGTTTTTCAATATATATATATATATATATATATATAGAACGTACAGACTGGGTTACATTCCATCATTTCCATGTTAGTTAAACGATAATTGACTAAAACTTAAATCACCATTTTCACTAAAACTTATGTATGCATATAACATGACAAAAATTACTAAATATTTTATATAAGATATCTTATGTTCCTCGCATTTGAATACTTGACATTATTCTTTTACAATTAATACTTGGTTGTTGTGATTAAAAACCACACATGTGGATGTTTGTTGTGATTTTAATATTTGTCATTGACTTTTTGGGCTACATATGTTATTCACATTAAAATAAATTTTAAATACTTAACTAGAAACATGTTAAGACATATATTCGTAACTACATATTAATACTTAGTACTTAGTAGTTGACCGTAAAGGTAATTAAACTTGAAATTGTGATTAGAATCATTGTTAAAAATCGTAAATTGTGAGATCCTAAATTTTTTTCTTTTATAAAAACAATAATATATATATATATATATATATATATAGTTAAAATAAAATCAATTGTTTTGTCCGTGTATATCATTATGTGAATATAGATGTATGTAGGTAGGGATGATGAGTCGGGTCGGATACGGATAGTATCTATCCGCAACACGATCTGACAAAATTTTTTTTCAATCACTATCCGCATAGATATCTTCTTAAAAAATATCCGTAAATATTTTAAAATCCGTAGATACTCGCAAATATTTAAAAAAATATATTTTTATAAATTATTAAAATAAAATTTAAATAGAATTACAAAAAATATATAAAATATAATATAAATTAAAATTTAATTTTAATTAAATTTAATCTTGTAAAATATAAATTAATGTTAATTTTAATTAAATTTAATTTAATAAAATATAAATTAAATTTTTATTTTTATTTTTTGCGAGTAAAGAATATCTACGGGTACGGATAGTATAATACCCGTACCCGACCCGTTTATAAGTAGGTATTAAAATATCCGCTATCCACAAGTTGCGGATAGTAAATATTTGTAGGTATCAACTATTCGTTACGGATTTTATTTGCGAATATACGAGGATGCAGAATTTTTTGTCATCCCTACGTAGGTTATGTTTGTCTGAATTTTATTTTAATTAAAATTCATTCATCTAAAAAAAGTGAACTAATTAGAAAACACTCTAGAACAAAAAGTTGAACTTTTAATTTCTTTAACTTTTAGCTTGGTTTGAAACTTTGTTCAGTTGATAAAGTGAGTAGATGGTGACTAAGTTTTTAATTGCATTAATTATTAATTGAATTTAGGTTTTATTTTAAAAGAACTCCCTTTAACTAAGAAGTGGTATCGGTAAAATGAAAAGTACACGAAATATATCGATTCATATGATTTTGTGATTATATTCGATAATCAGTATGTTTTCACGATCTCATGGATGTTGTGAAATTTGAATAAAAAATACCACGATTATATGGTGTAAATCACAATTTAAACTACACTTGTTTGACACAATGTGCAGTTGACACGTTCAATTATTCAGTTATTGCTTTTTTTTTTTTATAAGATATCTTTCTTTAGTCAAAAATGTCTGCCAGCTATCTAGCTTTGCAAGGTTTATCTAATAAACGTGAAAAATTTTATTTTTCAGCAATTAGCATTTAAATAGTTGGAAGAAACACAGTCATTCACACAAGCCCTTTGAGGAAGTTATCTCTTGGGGATAACATTGTTATGCAATAAGAAGTTTCGTATGTGAACACATATTATGAAATAATTTGAATAAAACTATAACACGTTATAAAAAACTTGCACGTTTATGGTTGAATTTTATACTATCAAATTGGCCACGAGAGGAATATACCTCTTGCTTTCACTATATATGACAACCAAGCATTTATTATCGCAAAACATTGCTCAATCCTCCATCGTCGTAGAAAACACAACAATGGGGAACTCTTCAAATAAAGCTCTTCCCATCGATACCACTTTTAAGCTTCCTGCAAATTTACCACTCTGGCCACAAGGTGTTTTTTTCCTTTCCTTTTTGCTGCAACACTGTTATTTATTACTTCTGTTGATTGAATACATGTTTCTTATTGGCTTTTGACTTGTAATTTTAGGTGCTGGTGGTGGTGGTGGATTTGCTACTGGAACTATAACTATAGGAGGTCTTAAATTGGTTCAAATTTCAACATTCAACAAGGTTTGGACAACCTTAGAAGGTGGACCTAGTGATGCAGGAGCTACTTTCTTTGAACCAGCAGGAATACCAGAAGGGTTCTTCATCTTAGGCCACTATAGCCAACCCAACAACAAGCCTCTTTTTGGATCAGTTCTGGTGGCAAAAGATGAGTCATCTTCAGGTAACAATGGAGCTTTGAAGAAACCAGTTGATTACACACTGGTGTGGAGCAGCAAATCCCAAAAGATCAAGCAAGACAAAGATGGCTATGTTTGGCTACCAACAGCACCTGATGGCTACAAGGCCTTAGGCC
The DNA here is from genome assembly GCA_027742785.1 of Vigna reflexopilosa. NCBI lineage: Eukaryota > Viridiplantae > Streptophyta > Magnoliopsida > Fabales > Fabaceae > Vigna > Vigna reflexopilosa. The sequence goes on from CM050932.1 coordinate 23,659,996, forward strand.
ATGTTGTCACCACCACAGCTGATAAGCCTTCAGTCGACAAAATCAGGTGTGTGAGGTCAGATCTCACAGACCAGTGTGAGACAAACTCATGGATATGGGGACCAGACAAGAGCAATGAAGGGAAAGGTTTCAGTGTTCATGAAGTAAGGCCAAGCAATAGAGGCATTCAAGCTCCTGGTGTTGTTGTTGGAACGTTTTTCGCCCACAATGGTGAAACTCCTTCCTCTCTCCCTATTGCTTGTTTGAAGAACCCCAACATGGACTTCTCCTCCATGCCAAACTTACCCCAAATCAAGGCACTACTCCAAGCCTACTCTCCTTTCATGTATTTGCATCCTGAAGAAAAGTTCCAACCTGCTTCTGTTAGGTGGTATTTCAGCAATGGGGCGTTGCTTTTCAAGAAAGGGGAAGAGTCCAAACCTGTGGCAATAGATCCAGCAGGCTCTAACCTTCCTCAGGGTGGCAACAATGATGGTGAGTATTGGTTGGATCTTCCTGTAGAAAAAGCCAACAAGGAGAGGGTCAAGAAGGGGGATTTCAAGAGTTTCCAAGCCTATGTCCATGCAAAACCCATGTTTGGTGGAACATTCACTGACCTTGCCATGTGGGTTTTCTACCCATTCAATGGTCCTGGAACAGCCAAAGTAGGGCTCATAGATATCCCACTTGGGGTGATAGGAGAACATGTTGGGGACTGGGAGCATGTGACACTAAGGGTAAGCAATTTCAATGGAGAACTAAGAAAGATTTATGTATCACAACATAGCAATGGTGAATGGGTTGAGGTCCCTCAGCTTGAGTTCCAAAGTGGAAACAAAGCAGTGATTTATTCCTCCTTGAATGGCCATGCCATTTATGCAAAAGCAGGAGTTGTCATGCAAGGTCTTGATGGTATTGGATTAAAGAATGAATCTGAAAAGAGTGACAAAGTGGTTGACCTGGGAGTAGGGTTTGAAATTGTTGCTGGTGAGTATTTGGGGTCAGCAATTGTAGAACCAGCTTGGCTGAACTATTTGAGGCAATGGGGTCCAAAAGTTTCATATGACATTGGAAAGGAGTTAGATAAGTTGGAGGTGGTGTTCCCTGCTTTGGATTCTCTTCAAAGGAGTTTGCCAAATGAGTTGTTTGGAGAAGAAGGACCCACAGGACCTAAACTAAAGAGAAATTGGAGTGGTGATGAAGTTTGAGTTGAATGATAGTTGGTGGCATTATTGAGACCATGCAATTGAAAAAAGGAGACTTTTATTTGGTTGGTTGGTTGGTTCTCTATATAGTACTCTTTATTTTAGGGTTGTTATATATTATAAATGGCTGAGAACAAAGTTGATGCTTGTTTGCATTTGCATGCCAGCTGTTCGGTTCCCACAACATTAAACTGCCTATGTTATTTTTCTTCGGATTAGGTAGTTGGCTGATGATGAATTAGTGATGGTCTTGAGCAGTCAGGAATTAGAAATGTTGATAATACTTATACATATAAATTTGCTAGGTAATATACTAGTTATTTATAAGCTAAAATTATTAATTTTTGTGTGCATCAGTTTGAATTTTTAATTCCCTAATAGAAAAAAGCTTGTGCACTCTATTTTTATTTTGGAAAAAAATAAAATAACGTGTGAATATAAAGAGACTTTAAGTTTGGGTAGAAAATTTCATAATTTTTAATATATAAAATAAATTGATTTTGAATTGATTTTAATTTAAACTGTTTATTTTTTGTTTTGATAAAATATTTTAGTTAGAACCAAATTTAAAAAAACTATTTAAATAAAAAATAATTATTTAAAATTAAAAACTATTTATATTATTTTTTTCAAATTTCTTTAAGATTTTCTAATTTTTTTTTTCTCAATTTATATTAAACAAGATTATTTCTAAGTCATGAAATGCTAGATCATTTTATACTCATGTAAGATAGCACCTAAGCAAAAGGTCAAACTAAGTTATCCTTAACCAAAGTCAACATGAGTTTGGATCAAGTTAAGTTGGTTTAGGTCAAAGCTTAAGCTAAGTAGGCTCGAGCCACGACCAAGTCGAGTTGGCCTAAACCTAGTCAAACTAAGTCAGAGTAGGTTCACATTCATCCAAGTCAGAGCTAACCCATGTTTAATCGAGTTAGGCTAGACTTAGGTGGGTCCTAGTTTGATTAATGTCAAGTCCAGCCTAACCTAATCAAGACCAGCTCAAGCCGAGCTTAGGTCAAGCCAAGTCATCCCTCATCCAAGTCTAGTTTAGTCAATTCGAGCCAAGTTAGTTTGAGCCTAAGTTAATTCGAGTTTAAGTCAAGTTGAGTCGAGGCAAGGTCACATTTAGTTAAGTTGGGTTAGACTCATGTCAAAACTTCGGTTAGATCTAGTTTAGGTTTGGTCTAATTTAGGCTGGTCTAGGTTGAGTTAGTTCTGAGTGGGATTGGGATAAATCAAGTTAGCTTTCACCAAGTCAAGTTAAGCCTGTGTTTGGTCGTGGTCATCTCAAACTAAGTTGAGGTGACCTCAAGTGAGATCCAATTGAGTCTAGGGGTGGCAAAATAGACTAGCCTAACCCATTTTGGCTTACTTTGCCCTTGGCCTTTAAAAAATGGGTCATGTCGAGCTAACCTATCATAAAAAATGGGTCAAAAATTATAATTTGTCTTGTCACGGGCTAACAAGCTAGCTCATCACTCTTTTTTATAATTATTTTTTAAAATTTTATTTATAGAATTTGTTTGTATATAAATAAATGTTTATTTATAGAATTTTTATAAACTTATAATAATTGTTTAAAGGATATTTAATCATATAAATATTTTTAAGATTTTAATTGATTAATTAATATTTTTAATTTGATAAATTAAAATAATTATTATATTTATACACTAAATTACTTAATAATAACTAATAATTGGAAGTTAGTTTGTTAGTATTAATGATTTAAATTATAATACTATTGTATATATACAAATTTACAAAATATAATATTAAAAATTTAATATTTTTAACTATTTTTAATTTAAAAATGAAAAACAGGCTAGTAGTCCTAGAGTGGGATGATAAGCCAATTTGACAGGCTATAAGGGTTGGGTCAAAGCGGATTGGCGGGATGAAAATACTAACCTGGTTCGTTCCATTTTTGTGGGTTGATAGACTCGCTCGTGGGTCACAACCCATTTTGACACCCTAGTCGAGTATATCAAGATTCATGTCAACATAGACTAGTAAGACCAAAGTATAAGTTTGAGAATATGAAAAATTTCAAAGAATTCAAGATTATTTAACTTTAAATAATCCAATTACTCTAATAATAATTTTAATTTCTTTCAAAATTCATAATTAAAAAACATATTTTATCATAAAATATTTCAATTTTTTTAAAATTTTTCAACATAGCTCGCAGAAAAATATTTCAATTTTTTTATAATCCAGTCAAATTTTGTAACATAGACAAATTTTGTAATTGAACCAAATTTTATAATCGAGTCAAATTTTATTACTGAGTCAAACTTTGTAACCAAGTTGAATTTTTTAACCAAGTAAAAGTTTAAACTTGAAAATAAATTTTTACCAAGTCAAATTTATAATTGAGTTAGAATGAAAATTTTAAATCCATGGTTACGTGTGTACGTTTTAAAAACATAATTTTTTTAAATTGTCACTATGTTTATCATGAAAAACTACAAAAAATATAATAAAGATTCAAAAATTAATAAGATGTAAGGAAGATATTAACACTTATCATACTCATTCAAAAATAATAATTTTAATTAAGCATGTGAAAACAAAATAATTTTTAATATGTTTATTTTTTTTCAATGTAGAAAAGATTGTACAAAAGTAAACGGAAACATTTTTTCCAAAATTTTGGATTTGGGAAGGATAAATCTAGCTCCTACGCACTTTTATTCACAATGGAAAATCAAATCTAATGTAGTTTTAGAAAAATAATTTGAGAAAAATGATTTTTTGTTTAGATGAACCCGACAAAGCTAATGTAGTTTTATTCACAATGAAAACTCAGTAGTTCTTGACAAAAACAAAGCTATTTGTGTTGTTTTTTTAATTTTGAAATTTTTTATAATTTTGAGATAAAATATACCAAGTACTAAAATGATAAAGATGGTCAGATGAGTAATCATATATTTAGGATATCAAATGACGTATACGACCATACAAACATTCGAAAAGGAAAAGAAAATATCTTTTGAATAGAAGATGGTGCCAGCTACCATGCATATATCCAAAAACTTATTTTTGGAGGGTACCAATCATACTTTTCCATTTTATTTTTATATATTTCTTTTATTATTTTTAGAAAAATTGTGCATGAAAAAGTAAATGACTGTCAATGGAATGCAGCGTTTAACGTGGGTTACAGCGAGTAACACAAACAAGTATAGGGGTAAATTGCTAAAATGTGTGATGCCAAAAGAAAAACACGGTCCAAACCATAAAAGAAAATAAAATAAAGTATGGGGTGTGACATGAAATTGTGGTGTAAAAAACAAAGACTGCAACCCAACCCACAAAGAAATAGCGTGGTCTGTGCAGCAATGGTGTCCGGGAGTGAGTGGGTAAATAGGCCAAAACAAAATAAAGTACATAGGAGGTGTGGGGTTAGTAGAATGTGTAGTGTGTTGAGTAATTAATGTGAGGTGTGTGTAGCGAATTTGTGGATACAGCGAGTAAAATAAAATAAAAACAGGCTCGGACAAACATAAAAGGTAGAGGAGTGTGAGGTTAACATATTGGGGGTGAGCGAAGTAAAGACCGAACAAAAAACAAACAAAGGGGGGATGTAAGGACAATAAACCTCGGGGTGTGAACAGTAGCTCAGTCGTGGTGGCCTAACCCAAACACAACATCATCTTCTTCTTGTTCGCGAGGGATCCTTTCTTCTTCCTCCATCTCCCACATGGAAGCCAACAGCCATTTCCGCTCTCTGTCGCAGCTATGCTGTCCTTTTCGCACTCGGAGTGTGAGGTGGTGGGCGATGGAGGTGCGGTGTCTCCGGAGAACAAGAAGGTGTGTTTGGTGGTGGTGGTGGTTAGGGGACTCACGGATAGTGCCTACCTGCAATCCGACCTGCAAGTACAAAATCATATCCGTATCCATCTCGTTACCCGTCGGATACCCATATAAAAAAACCCGTGAATTTTTTCTAACCTGCGAATATCCGTTGGATACCCGTTTTTCAACTTCCTTTAGTCCAAATTCTAGCCCAATATTCTATTATCTTTTCATGCTCAGAATCAGAACTCACAAACCCTAGGTCTTCCTTTCAAAGAGAGTAGTCGTCACCTCCTCCATTCGCAATAGTTGCCCTTCGTCACGTCCTCTTCCAGTAAACCCTTCTTCACTCTTCAAACTCTTCAAACAAACTTTCATTCTTTTCTTGTTGCATTCATCAACATGCCCAGCTCCAAAACGTCAGACCCCAATGTCGTTTTGATCCCATCCAATACGGTTTTTGATGGGTCACGTGAACCTCCCTGCCCCAAAATGCGTGGGTGGCCCTCACCAGTGCTGGACCTGGACATTGTCACCGCGACGTTCTTTGGCCTCGTCTTCCTCTTCTTCGTCCTCGTCTTCACTTCCCTAAGGGACTCACTCGCTGTCTCAGGCCGTTAGACGCTGAACCTCTCCGCTTCCGATCCCCTTCGATGCCTCTGCGTTTCCACAACCATTGATGTCGGGTACCATTGAGGTCGGGCAACCGCACGTGATCGAGCAAGGATTTACAGTCTAATAAGAAGAAATGGGACACCTCTTTTTTTCTTATTCTGAAGAGGAAAACCCTAAAAAAATTTGGGTTTTGGTGCATTTCTATTTTTACAGTAGATTGAAACCTAATTTAACAGTTAGAATAGTTAAAATTATAATTTTATTTTTTAAATAAAAAACTAATTAGTTAAAATTATAATTTTATTCTTTTAAATGGATAACGGTATCTGTAAATATGAATATCCCTTATCATTATCTGTTGTTGGTATCTTTTACCCTCGAATATTAAATACTCTTAACGAATTTTATCCACAAATATGCATGATATGGATTTTTTCTTTCCAATTATACGGCGGTCGCAACGGAAAGAGATGGAGAATTGGGTGGCACGGGTATGGAGATGCTGTGGAGGATGATGCATAAGAGTGAGAAAAGGTTATGGTAATCCTGAACTGTGATTATGCAATGATGAAGATTAAGTGGATGGAGTGGGAGGACTTTCACCTATTTTTTATTACCTATTTTTTAATTTTTCAGAAATAAATTTTATTCCCTAAATAAAATTAGATATTGATCAATAAATAAATACATATTTTTTATACATGAAAAAAGTTCTAAATATTGTTATGTAATTAACTTTAAAACATTAAATTTCTAAAATAAATAAATAAAAATATTATTTATAAAATATCACTGTGTCACTGTGTAGGATTCAAGTTGGTTCAAAGAAAATTATCTTAAATATATTAGTATTCGAATTTTGTAATATATATATATATATATATATATATATATATATATATATATATTGTTAATTTATCTAAAGGTTTTTTTAATTAGTATATTTTATCAGGCTTTTTTTAGTTAATATATTTTATTAAGTTTTATATTAAAAAAAATTCCTATTAAAAAAGATTAACTTATATTTTAATAATTTTAAAATTTCATTTAAAATAAAAAAAAGTAAAAAGTAGTTATTTATTGTATTAGTAATTGTTATCTGTTATTTTATTTTTTATTTTAAAAAATAATTATTTTTTATTTTATTTTTTATTTTAAAAAACAATTATCTTTTAAAATATATATATAATAAAAAATAATAATTACTATGATAAATAATTACTTTTTTTTTATTTTAAATTAAATTTTAAAATTATTAAAATATCTTTAAAGTTAGTTTTTTTTTAATCGGGATTTTTTTAATATAAAACTTGATATAAATATTTTGTTAAAATCTACTAACCAAAAAAATCAATATATATATATATATATATATATATATATATATATATATATATATATATATATATATATATATATATATATATATAAAGAAGAGTTACGGATGTAATTTGTGATAAATTACTAAATAGTCTTTTTCTTTTTTTAAATCTCGACTTACAATTTCTTTGGGATTCATCCTTGCTTGTTCACATAATTAGAATTGATTGTATAACTAGTGTATTATCTTTGACTTTGCTGAAATATATCTTTAATCCTCTAAAAGATAAAATGATTAAAGATATAATTCTCCCTATCTTTTGCTAAAATATCTTTTAAGATTTTAGAGAAGTTATTTATAATCATTAATCAAAATTAAAATCTCCTGTAAAAGCTTGGGCTTATAATGATAATTTTCTTCTCTTATATTCTCGGGTTAGTCTTTTGGTACTATGACGATGCAATTTTCATTTTTAATTACATTGCTATTTGTGTTTTAGCTTTTATTTTCTTTAGGTAAAATTTATCTATTTTTGTTTGGTATTTTTTTCCTTTTCTCTCTATCATGCTCTTAATATTAGACGATTTAATTTAGAACATCTTTTGTTCTTTTCTAATTTTATAAACTAGTTTGCATATATGTTACCATCCAAGGTTAATAGTACTCGTTTCGGGATGTGTTGCTTCATCATACTAGTTTGCAGATGTGTTGTTATCCAAACTTAATCAAAGTATTTAAGAATTGTGTTGTCATTCGAGCTTAATGGTTATGTATAAGTAGCTAGTGTAGATGTATGAGATTCAAGTTTAAATAGAGATTATTGTACAAGTGGCTTCCAAATATTAGGATTCAAGCTTAATTATCTTAGATGGATGTAGATGTCGATTGCATTTGAGCTTAATTGTATTATTACCTTACGGATATTGGTTGCTCCTAGCTTTAATGAGTAGCTTTCTAGTGTGTGCCATTGTATGTTCTTGAGAACAGTTTGCCACCAAGTTCTTCAACTTTATATGCTCTATTTTGAAGTGAATTCACTGGTTTTGGTCAATTTGCAATGTATCACCAAGTTTGCATCAAACCAAGTATCCTTTAAGAAAGATGTGCTCTCTGACACATGTAATGCAACTCATTGTTTGGTTCTTTACAACTTCTTCCTTTACCCTAGCTTCTTTTGGTACCTCGTATATAAGGTCAAGATCGATTTGTATGTTGTCACCGTTACGAATGTTGTTAAAGTTTTTTCGTTTTTGGGAGGCTTCTCCGAGCTTAATGGATATCGTGGCATTTTCTCCATATATGAGTCGAAAATGTGTTAATTTTGTTGATGATAAGGAAGTGTAATGTATACCATAATGTACTTGGAATGGCCTTTCGCTTGGTTGAGCTTTTTCTTTAAATCATTTAATATAACTTTATCGATTGCTTTATTTTGATCGTTGTTTTGTGGATGTTCCATCAAAGAGACTTAGTGTTTTATACCAAGCTTATCTAGAAATTGTTTGAATCCTTTGTTAATGAATTGTCACTAATGAAAAAAATGATTTCTATGATGACTTATAATGATAGGTGAAATTCACCTATCATAGTAGGTTGAGCTGTGACATTTTCGTAATAAAAGTAACATTTATTATGATTGGTAAAAGGGGACCTGTCATAATAAGTGGATGTGGTGACAAAATTGAAATTATGTTCAAAACTTATTATGACAAGTATAGGAGGAAGACTTGTCATAATACATCTTTACTATGACTGTTAATTCATCATCTGTCATAATAAGTTGGATGCGATGACAAAATCGTAATTATGTTCTAAACCTATGATGAGAAGTCTAGGAAGACCTATCATAATATGTCTTTACTATAATTGTTAGTAAACCACTTGTCATAGAACGTCTAAGTTCTTTCCTTATTCAAAACAATTTTACAAGAGGAAAAGTAGACACCATGTTGTTTCATAAACATTTAAACTTTGATTTCATTATTGTTCAAATTTATGTTAATGATATTATTTTAGGTATCACAAAGATCTTTGCAAGAAATTTTCCAAGATGATACAGGATGAATTTAAGATGAGCATAATGGGTGAACTTAAATTTTTCTTGGGATTGCATGAGTATTTGTTAATCATAAAAAAAGGGGGAGATTGTTAAGACAAAATCGTCTAGAGAATAGACCGGGTACAACAACCCATGTTTTAAAGTTTAAAAAGAGCATTAAACGAAATATTATTGTGGATGAAAATTTGTTTAAAACAATTGCGTCTAATGAAGAAGGATTTTATAACGTTTGAAGCCAAGAGTTGAAGTAACACTTTCCAGATCAAATTGTTTAAATGGATTAGAAAACCATAAACAACGTCTAGAAGAAAGTGTCTCTCATTGAAATCTCTCAATAGATTATATGAGAAAAATAAGCTAGCTTCTTAAGAAAACAAAAGTCTATCTCTTATATAACACTAAGGTTAAAAGAAATTTTTATTCAATATTGTATTTTATCAAGCAAAGCTTTCTCTAAAAAAAACATTGTTTGATGAATGAACATTAAAACACTTTAGCCTTTGAAAGCATTTCATGATAATATCATTTGATGAATATACATGTGATTTGTCTTGCCAAACGACACATTTATTAATGAAATAACAAATGATAAAATGTCTTGAACACGCTACATTGATTAATTCTTATCAATGTTAAAAACATTTAATGTATGTATGAAAAAGTACTTTGATGCTTATATACTTTGTTTCTTAATAACCGTACAAATCAATAAAGCAGAAAGATATGATTAGAATCATGACATCAAAGAAAAATACTTTAACTGATGACTGACGACCACATGGTTTTTGTTGATAGGGGGAGCTTAGCTTCTTTATACACCCCCCTCCCACCCCTCTTGGATTGAGATATAAGGCCTCTCATTTTCTAACAATTTTGATCATCTTAGCCACACGACCACCGTGCAGTCAACAACCGTCATAAGTAATTTGTAGCTCTCTACATTGTCTTAAGAGTCAAATCTTTCATCTTCATTTTCTGTCATCATCATGTTGTCATTTTCGTCATTCGTTGTGAGGGCAAGTCTTTTTCTATATGGTCCAATCTAGTCCTTAAAGTCTATCGTTGTTAGTCACTACGACCACCATCTATTACTAATGGCAATCTAGTCCCTGCAATTTGTCTTTGTCCGCTATTGCAGACCCCCATCAGTTACTAATGACAATTTAATCCCTGTAGTTTGTCGTTGTCCGCCACTGCTGTTGGCTATCATCCATTACTGATGGTAATCTTCTTTGTCAAAGTCATCATAGTTGAAGTTTCACGGTAGTCCACCATTGTCCAATATTATTCTCCACAACTACTGTTAATTGTTCATCAACCTTTGTTCCCACTCTTTATCAACTATATGTCAATAATACATTCCTCAACGACGATTTGTAAGAAGATATTTATATGGAGCAATTTCTCAGATTTGTTGTTTAGGAGGAGTTTTCTGGGTTGGTATTTCATCTTTTATGTCGTCTTTGCAAATCATTAACAATTTAGTATCACTCAAGTGCAGAAACAGATATTTTCATTAAGTATTTATTGATTATACATATTAGTAACAAGCTTTGTACATACGATTTGTATGCACTAGCTTAAGAGAGAATGTTAGATATACTATTTTTATCTTATCTTTATCTTTAATTAATTTGTTATTATTCATTTTTTGTATTTTGGACTTAACCCATATTTCTTCTATTATAAATACCATATATGCATATTGAATAAAAAAAAGATTTATATATATATATATATATATATATATATTCACTATATTCAACACATCCAAATAAAAATCTTTTAAAATACTAAAAATTCAAAATATTTATATTTCAAAATTAAAAAAATATCAACCAACCAAAATGACTCATAAAAAAGTATTACACGTATAGAAACATCAATAATTGAGACTCAAATAAATTATTTCATAGATATTTTCTTATTAAAAAATATAAAAACAGTTTCTTTGTTTTTTCTAAAATGTAAATATTTTAAAAATTACATTAACTTTACACACCTAATTAAAAAAAATCATCTTTTCTATAAATATATATATATATATATATATATATATATATAAATTCTTTTATAGCCATAATTAATTTACCCTTGTTTGAGTAAAATAGTTTGATAACGCGACATCTAAAAACAATTCTAAATAAACACATCTGAAAACCATTCTAAATAAACTTTTGTATGTAATATAAAATATAATTTATACAAAAATAATAATAGAAGATAAAGGCATGTACAAATATTTTATTATTTCTTTTTCATAAATTAAACAAATCTAGAATAATATACAGTAATCAAACAGTTGAGATCAAAAAATCACTAATACATATAAATATCAAACAAATGGCAAAATAAATTATTTTAAATTAAACTTATTTATTACAAGATCAAGGATAAGTAATTTTTTTTTGTTTTAATTGTTGTGCTGTATTTATAATACAAGTAATAGATACATAAAATACACTCAAATATCTAAAATAAACAGTGCAGTAATCTCTTTTATTGTAGTTAATTTTTTTATTTGATATCTCTAAGAGGAAAGAGAAGAATTTCATTTAGTAATATCATTTTTTTTACCAATAAAGAGTGAGTTATTTAATGTGATGTAAAGAGACTGAATCATTGATCTTTAATTAAAACTAGATAATTAAGATAATTAATTACTAATATAATTGATTGACATATTATATTCTAATTATATTATATATATATATATATATATTAATTGTCATATTTAATGAGATTTGTTGGGTTTATAATTATATTAGCTATGATGTAATATTTTTATGTATATATTAGATGATATTATGGGAATATTATATTTATTTAAATATTATTCTCTAACTCAAAAAGAGAAAAGTACAATTATCACAATGTTTTTTAAGATTAAACATGTTTATATTTTTTATTATATGAGAATTTATTAAAAAAATAAAAGAAAAGAAATTGTATAAGCAATAAGTCTTACATTATGTAAAAAATCATGTGTTATGTCTCAAAATTACTATCAAGCTACATAATAGAGATTCTCGAAAGTAGTAAAAAAAAAAAAAAAAAAAAAAACTCTCAAAATCATATGTGATAACAATATCAAATCAAATATGACAAGTAATAGGGATCATGAGTTAAGCCTTGATTAATGCTTGAAAATTTTAATGTTATGATTTTCAAATCTTTCTAACTATTATTCTATAACAATAATTCTTATTAAGAAGAATGTTCATTATGTGATAATTCTATATAGAAGGTAATGTGTTATTCCTAAAACACGTTCTTGTACAATGTTCAACACTTTGGGTTGAGTAGTAAGAAGAATTTATGTTTATTTTTATTTGAAAAAAGAAAGTAAAATGGGATATAACATTAAAAATTCGTTACCAAATGTGTTGCAATCACAATTATGTGAGCAAAACTCAGAGAGTAATTATTGATGAATAATAGTCATTGCTAGTGAGTTAAACAATTGTTATTGAGCAACCACAATAGAGATTGGGCTATTACATTCTGCACATAATAAAATAACTGCTTCAAGAGAATCATTCTTGAACTTTACTTGGTGGAAGTCCAGGAGGAACAGTGAAATCTAAAAGAAAAAAAAAAATCCAAATTAAGAGGTTATCGATTAATCATTAACGATAAATGATAAGAAATACTATTTTCATTCCAAATTATCCTTAGAATCATTACATTTTATTAGCCAATTTTATAAAATGTTTTAATTAATTAAATGTGATTAAGAATATATGTGTAATGAAAGAATTAAGTAATATTTAATTTGTTGAAGGATTAAATTAAAATATTGAAAGTTAAGAAAAACTAATTAATAAAGATTACATAAAAAGGTCATGATTCTCATCATTAAACATATTCATATTTTTGTTTTTTTTTTCTCTTCATACACATCAGAAGAAAAAATCAAAAGAAACCTAAGAAATTCTATAGATAGAAGATTAAATACAAATTTACTTTTATTAACTATTTCCAATATCTCTATGTTTCTTTTTTGTGTTCTAAAAGAAATTGAGAACTGCTGCATTAAGTAAGAGTTTATTGGTCATTAGTTATTGATATATACGATTCATAATCTATCAATTCTTTCTTAACAAAAAAAATTAAAAATAAACCTTTTTGATAAATTTATTTTAAAATTATCTTAGTCATATTGATAAAAACAGAAAAAGGATAAAAATAAATTATTTTGGTAAAATTTTGCAATTGAAACATATTATAAAAGCATTACTGATTTAGATTATAATATTTTCTTACTCCAACACTTGTAGCCAGCAGGCAAAGGCAAGCGAGTGTAGCTGAAGCAGTGCAACACTCTCTTCCAGCTGAGAGTATCTCCCACCGAAGCTCCAGGTGGAAATACTGTTCAGAAATGAATGAATAATAATTAGTAAGCTTCTTTCATATTAATTTTAAGAAAATATATTTATACAATATTTTTTGATAATATTTGAATATTATCTACCTGTCATTCTGTTATTAGTCCAAAATTATTTCACAATCAATAATAATAATCATAAACACTATCATAGACCAATATAAAATTTAAATATTGTCAAAAAAATGTTGTCTAAATATCATTACGTTACCAGATTTGAAATCAAAACAGATTTTAAAGAGAAAAAGAAGGAAGAACATACCGACTTTCCGAGAGAGGCTGTTACACCAGCATTGTAATTTTGGAAATACATCCCTGATGGCTTTTTTGCACCTGTCATTAGGGGTTAGAAGTCTTTGATCACTCTTGTTCATGTAATACGTGCATTCTATAGTCATCCCACGTATTTCTACTTCACATTCCTCTGCGCAAACCAACTTTAACACAGTTATTACAAGGATTACCAACACACACAACCATTTCATTTCTGAATTTCTCATTTTTTTTTTCAATTTTTTCTTTCCTTTCTCTTCACTTCTAATCTTCCTTTTAAATAGGTTAAGACAAAAATATATAACGGTTTATTACATAAATATATTCTTAACTAACTTTCAATCATCATTTATTACTCAAAGATAAAAATTTTCTTTCTTCATTACTTATTGTATTAATTAGAATTTATTACATAAAATACATACTTTTATATAACAGTTTATTACATAAATATATTCTTAACTCTCTTTCAATCACCGTTTATTACTCGAAGATAAAAACTTTATGGTACTAATTAAAATTTATTACATAAATACATACTTTTATGTAACCGTTTATTACATAAATATATTATATTAACTCTCTTTTATTACTCGAATATAAAATCTTTCTTCATTAGTAACAACATCATTAATAAAAATTTATTACATAAATATATACTTTTATGTAACATTTATTACTGTATATTATATTCATTATATCATTTAGGATAAATCGTTGCATTTGTCTTTATGTAGAAAAATTTCAAATCGATCTCCTTTCCATTATTTTAAAATTTTTGATACAATCAAATCGTTTCAATTAGTATCCATTAATACTATTAAAAAGGAGTCACATGTTAGTTCTATTTTTTTTTTTACCTTTTTTCAAATTTTTAATTATTTTTAACTTTTATGTTTTATTTAAACTTAAGTCATGTCAGGTGAAAATGACAGTGTTACGTGACTGTTGTAATGTCACATGTCTTTTAATTTAGTTTCCATGTAATTTTTTTATTTTTATTTTGTTTCAATTTAGTTTAATTTGTTTTCTATATAAATTTATTTTTCTCTAAATTTAAATAAAAATTAATATTTGTATGAATGTTATACAAATTAAAATTGATATTTTTATCAAATATATTTTAATAAAATTAAATTTATTTATATTTATATTTCACATTACATTGAATTTTATTTAAAGTTGTTTTCAAATTTTGAATTTATTTATTTTAAATTTTTATAAAAAATTTTCAAAATTATTTTAAAATTTTACACTTAAATTTGTAAAATTTTTATTTTTAAACCAACTCAAATATTTGTATAGAAATTATTGAATTTATACATTTTAAAAATATATAATTATTTAAATGAATTGAAAAAAGTTGTTAATTTTATTTTGTTGTGAAATGTAATTGCTAAACAAGTTTAATATATTTGTTTGTTGAAATTAATTCTGAATTTTTTTCTATTAATATTTTTAGAATAATTTTAAGTAAAATTTAATATAAAATATAAATATAAATAAACTTAATTTTGTTAAAAATATTTAATAAAAACATCAATTTTAATAAAAAATATTTATATAATATTTATAAAAAATTAAATTTCTCTTCAATTCACAAAGATACAAAATTGTTTAATTTTAAAAAACTTAAAACAGAATTGAGACATAATAAAATTACAATACTAAATTGAAATTAATGACACTTTCATAATAATGATACTGTTACTGTCACATTATATTATCATTGTCACGAGATATGAAAACAGTGATATTATCTATGTTTTATATTTATTATAATTTATTATTGTTTATATTTGTATATTTATTATTATTTATTATAAATTATTTTACTACCTTCTATTATTTATATTATTATTAATTTTTAAGAGCTATTATTTATTATAATTTATGATATTTTATGACAATTTTTTTTTTATTATTTACTGTTATTTTTATTTATTGTTATTAATTATCAATGATTATGATTTATTATTATCATTTATTTTCAATAATTTTATTATTATTTATTATAATATATATATATATATATATATATATATATATATATATATATATAAAATAATAATAAAATTATTGATAATAAAATAGAAGAAAAGAGTGATTCTTTGCTTTATTTTTTAATATAATTTTATTTTCTTTTTTTATTTTATTTATAGAAACTTACTTCTCACCTGATTATATGTTTTGTTATAGGTACCAAAATTAATTTATTCACTTGAGTGGATTTGGGAAGAGAGTAATTGAGAGGATTTGATGATAATTTTTTTTTGTTATTTATTTGAATAGATTTGAAGGTAAGTGAGAGTGAATTTGGAAATAAATTTTTTTAATCTGTCACAAATTAAATTCTACACTAATTCTCACACATTTTATTTTTAAATCTATTCTCACTTACCTTCAAATTTATTTAAATAAACAACAACAACAACAAAAATTAACGTACGCATCTAAGTTACGTTATTCTTAAACCTAAATTAAAATTTAAAACATGAAATTCACCTTGTTTTGGAATCACCTCATTTGAAGTTCTACAACAAATGATAACAATGTTTAAAAAAAAAAACACAGCCTAACTTAATTTCAACAATTTTTCAATCCACCTCCTCAATAATTTTTCAAATTCCTTACAAAGTTTTAATCCTAAATATTGTAAATGAGTTATTGTGTAAATGAGGTCTACATCACGAACCCATACCTAGTGAATATAGAAATTTTCTGTCAAAACAAAATGAATTCAAACAGTACTCACGAGTACGACTTTATTTGTCGTCCTTAGCTGTAATAGAGAAATGCCAATCAACAAATGATTAGAAAATTTATCAACTCACAGGATAAAAAAACGGGCAAAAAAAAAGAAAAGAACATACTACCTATAAATCAAATAAAAAAATATATGATTTGCTTATTATTGATTTAGCCACTCAACAGTTTGGGTAGAACAAACAGTCTTTAGAACTTATTTCTTGATCTTAAAATGTACACAAACCCTATCACGTCTTCGTAAAAATTTAAAATCATTATGCAGATAGATAAATAGAACAAAATATCAGTCAAATAAAGTAGAATTCATAGAGGCAAAAGCACAGATGCATGGAGGTGGACCCTTTCCTTTTGACTCTAACTTGCACCATTGATAAGGTTTGGCAGCTGTGTCAGCCAAAGGTCTCTTCCGTGGACCCTTTAAATTTTCACTCACAAAAACAACCAAAGCACACAATGCAAAAGGACTGGAATTTGAACATTAGATATACCTCTGCCCAGTGTGGCAATTGTTGTGTTAGATCAAGAACATGAAGGTCCTCAGCTGACAAACCAGCATGTAACATGGCAATAGTCCCTTAGTGAAGCAAGCTAATCACCTTTTAAATAAAGAGAATAAGATACCCTTTTCATGCTACCTGAATAACCACCATAGTTCCCATAGCAGTCGCCACACGCGGTGCCTCTAGAGTTGGAGGTTCTCTAAAGGGAGTTAACCTGCATGATATTTGCCTTATCAACTTCTGATGCAAAGCAAGTCACTATAAACGCTAATTAAGTCTTAAGGGATGCCTTACAAAATATTGATAAAAATTTAACAATTTAACTAAACTTAATGTAAGAACCCACAAAAGTGATTAAAAATACTAATATTTAAAATGTTCAATTAAATTTAAATCAATAACCTTAAATGGATGAAGATATCTACTGAATAAATGCCTAAAACTAAGACCTAAAGTTGAATGCATAAAAAATTAGGATAGGAAAAATTGAATGGAAACGAAACTAAGAAATCATAAGTTGAAAATGCTAAGTGAAAAGTGAATGTAATACTTAAATTAAATTTTAAAAAAATTAATTGGATGCCTATTTTATAATGATTGTATTGTATTAGATGTAATATCGAATAAGTATCTTGTTAAAATCCGGTATAAATCTTTTGTAAAACCCTACATGTTCAAGAAAATATCGAACCTCTCGTACAGAAAAAAGGTAAGGTAACTCTGAAATAATATCAATTTTAGTAAGGTTTACAGATATACAATTCTTTGAAACTATGTGACCCAAAACTATACCTTGTTCTACCATAAAATGACACTTTTCAAAGTTTAAAACAAGGTTAGTTTCCTCACATCTCTTCAAAACTCTTGTAAGATTAGCGAAATAGTTATCAATAGATGAAACATCCATGTTGAAGTCATCCATAAAAATCTCAATACAATGCTTCAATAAGTTTGTAAATATACTTAACATACATCACTGAAATGTACCAAGAGCATTACAAAGGCCAAATGACATTTTTCGATAAGCATATGTACCAAAAGGACAAGTAGAGGTAGTCTTGTGCTGGTCCTCTAAGACTGTACAAATTTGAAAGTACCCAGAGAATCCATCTAGAAAGCAGTAATGTAACTTACCTGTCAAACAGTCTAGCATCTGATCTAGGAATGACAAACGAAAGTGGTCCTTCGAGTAACTTGATTCAGTCTCCTGTAATCAATACAAACCCTTTAACTATTCTGAATACGAGAAGGAATCAATTCATCCTTCTCGTTCTTGACCATGGTGATTCGAGATTTCTTGGGAACCACATGTACAAGGACCACCCAAGTGTTGTCAGAAATGTGGTATATAATACCTACTTGTAAAAACTTAGTGACCTCTTTCTTGACAACCTTCATTAATTGAGGATTCAATATTCTTTGAGGTTGTCTCACTGTTTTAGCATCCTCTTCAAAAAGTATGCATGCAAAAAGAAGGGCTAATACCAGGAATATCTGCCAAAGTCCAACCTATTGCTTTCTTGTGATTTCTGATAACTTGCAACAGGTGTTCTTCCTGTTCATCAGTAAGCAATACAGATAAAATAACAGGTAGTTTCCCATCCCTCTCAAGATAAGCATATTTCAAATGAGATGGTAAGAGTTTCAACACCAAAGTGGGTGGTTGTACAACAGATGGCAACATTTTATTGCCTAAGGTTATCTCAGCCACCTCAGCATCACACTCGGACATCACATAGGTATAATCTATTGACACCACATCCTCAATATTACCTATTTTGTAATTTTCTTCGTCGTCCAAAGTTATACACAACATTTTTGAAAAAGAAAAATCCAAAGATGGAGAAAAGGTTGAGAAAATGTCTAAAAAACTATAAGACAAATTATTTACAACATCACTTGATAAGTCAGTTCAAAATAGAGAATGATCTTCAATCGGGTGCTTCATGGCTTCTAATACATTAAAATGCACATTCTCGTCTCCTATCTCCCTGGTCAATGATCATGCATGCACATGGTTCATCTTATCATCATGAAAGGTCTTCCCAAAATAATAGTTGCTGAAACGATTCCCTCATATCCAAGATGTAGAAATTTGCGGGTAAAATCAACTTGTCTACTTAAACAAGCACGTCCTCAAGCACACCTACAAGGTTAACTGTGCTAAGGTTGGTCAGTTCAATGACCACACTAGTCTTAAGAGGTCCCAGAGATAAAGAAGTAAAAACTGATAAAGGCATTACATTTATAGAAACTCCTAAATCTAGCATGACATTGTCAAACTTTGAACTTCCCATAACACAAGGAACAAAAGGCATACCTGGATCCTTGCATTTTTGTGGTAGTTCATAATGTTTCTTAACCAAGCTAGACATGTTTGCCCAAATTCACAACCTCATTACCCTTAATACATCTTCTATTTGTGTAAAGTTCTTTAAAAAATTTGACGTATTTTGGAATTTCTTTAACAACATCTAGTAAAGAATGTTGATCTCTACCTTTTTGAAAATATTCGAAATTTCTTGGTCTAATTCCTCCATTTTCTTGTTTCTCGACTTCAATAGATTTGGATGTGGAGGAGGAGAATAAGATGAAGAGGAATTTTTAGAAGAAGAGTTAGAGGGTACTAACCTGGAGTCATTAGAAGTTGTCTCAGGTGTAGCTTGTGATGGTTCACTTGGTCCTCCATTGTTATCAATATATGCATCTTTGTTATTTGTTTCTTCATCCTCTTGGGCTCCCTTAGGGCCTTGTATTTGTTTATCCATTCTCAAAGTAATAACACATATATTTCGCGGGTTGATCAAAGTTTATGCAGACAATTTATTTGATTCTTTAGCTTCTAACTTAGCCACCCACTAAGTTAATTCAAAAATTGATTTCTTAATTTCTGCATTTTGCTCAACTATTGTCTTCATGAAATCTTGTAGTGACATATCTGATTGAGATTGTTGCCTTAACTAAGGTGGAACATAAGGTTGCTTGTTTTGTTGATATCTATTGAAGGATAAATCATGATTATTTTGATATGGTCTATCTCCTCCAAACATGTTTGCAGCAAAAGCTTGAGATGAGTTCTTCAAAATAGTTTCCACCAAGCTAGGACATTCATCAGTATAATGGTCGGTTGATATGCAAATTCCACATTTCTTGGCAACTTGTAGAGTTGAAGTTTTAAACAAGCTTGCAATCTCGTCGAGTTTGCTCTCTAGCTTATTTAATATTTCATCTATCATTTTTCCATATATTGTTCCACTTTCCATCTCATATACTCCATTCAACAAGGTCACTGAATTTTCTCCATTCAAACTATATTAGATCTCTAGCATCTTTCTGTGATCTATCTAAGAAGGATCCTCCGCTTGCAACATCTTTCCATGACCTATCTGTTGGACTTAAGCCTTCATAAAAGTGAAGAATGAGTCTATGTTCTTCTATTTAAAGTTGATGACAGAAAGCACAAAGTTTATTGAATCTTTCCCAATATTCATTAAGATTTTCTCTATCTATTTGCCTTATATCTTGAATCTCTCTACGAATGGCAAATACTCGAGATGCTAGCAATTATTATTTTAAGAAAAAGTATTTCAATAGTTTCCTAGTTGGTAATCTCTGTAGAGAGATAATACCATCAATCCTGAGCTGCTCCTTGAAGACTAAAAGGAAAAACTCTCATCTTTAGGTTTTCTATCGTGATCTTGGGAGATCTAAAATTTTCACACAACATATGGAAATGTCTCAAGTGTTTTATGTGGATTCTTCTTTGGTAACCCATTGAATTTTGGCAGGACATTTAATAGGTCAAATCTCAACTCTCACTCCTCATTAGTATATTCAATGTTACTACGGATGACTGTATTGTTGGAAGTAGCTAACTTTCTAATAGTTCTTTGGGCCATTTCGTTTGGGTTAGCATCAGGTGATGGATTAGAGAATGTATTTATAACTAGAGATAATGTAGGTGATAAGATTTTTATAGTAGCTTCAGATGTGGAAGATCGTCCCTCAATTGATTAACCATAATTAAAAATATGTTTTATGTGACATCCGAGCACTGACGAGGGCGGGGAGTGATCGCCGGTGCAAGAGGCACGGACAAGGAGCGGCTCCTGGCAGACTTCCAGTGGTTGAAGGATAACTTAAAGGAATTAATTTGGCTACTCATATCAACAAATGCATTTGCTTTTCGGTAGCCTAACCCTTAAGAACTCCATGGTTAAACGTGCTTAGCCTGGAGTAATTTAGGAATGGGTGACCTTCTGGGAAGTTGTGAGTATGTGACACCCAGACACATATTAGATATTTACTTCTAAATTATTTCTGTATGACAATCACTTATTTTATAAAAGTTTTTCTAATTAAGAACTCTCTGTTTTTAAATAATGTTATCTAATTAGGTTCTACAATTCTCGGAGATAGAAGTGTTAAATAAAAAGGCAAACAAAATTAAACTTCATCATTTGTATCACACTCAAATGTGCCTTCTCATAAGTACAATTATATATTATCGAATCATAATTGAAAAAAAAAAAAAAGAAGCTGAGATAAAAATTTACTACATATTAGATATACATACGTTCATGTTTTGTCATCCAAAATTTACGAGATCATGGATGAGAAAACATGTTATAGTGATAACATAAAGTAATACATGGTCAATTTTTTAATGGATCTCTAGTGTATGAAAACATCTTCAATGCATTAATGCTGTCGAATTGTGTAAACTTGACAAGGTTTCTTAAACTTTCCAGGTATGCGGGAATTGACGCTTCTTCCTGGTTTTACCTCCTTGGAAGAAAAGCCCTACATTGCTTGAGAACAAAGTAAAGGCATATAAAGGCAATGGTAATTAGCATTGGAATTAATTAATTAGTTAGTTAATTAATTATTTAATTCACCATCACACACTGAACACGAAACAACAATCTCGGAGCAAGCTTTCTCCAAATTCCTTTCTTAATTTAACAAATGTACTTAGCATGCATGTATTAAGGTTTCTGGTCTCTAAAAATGAAGTCACGTTGGACCGTACTTGAAAAATGAAGAAACTTAAAAAGCCAACTTGACCTAAAGAAGAGTGAGGATAGAAAGGGGGAAAATGTAAGCTGAAGAAAAGAAAATCTTGAAGCAAATGATTAAGATAATCAATGCACTTAATCAAAAGTTGTTTCCTTGTCTTCTTCCTTTTGCTTTTCACTAAAGCATATATATAAATATATATAATATATATCAATATTTAGATATAAATTCCCACAACACAACATGTATGATTTTCAATTGAATAAGATGAAGATTGTAAGTAGGCAATGTTTGGGGTGAGACAAAGCACTTGAATAACTAATGTTTCTTAGATCTAGCTAAGGCAAGATAATGTGTGTTTGGTTTCTTTTTCACTAAAAAATAAAGAGCAGAAAAGAGTGAATGTTTGTTGCCTGCTTATCCCATGACTGGTTTTCTTGGAAACTATTGAGTGTTGGTGAGGTTGAAGGGAAGAGGTGTGGGGACAAAAGAAGCTTCTGTGCTTTATTACTTTGTTAGAGAGTGATAGGGAATTTTTTACGACACCCAAAGCTGTGAATGGGATAGTAAACTGAACACAAAGTGCTTCAATTCAACTGCTAATGATTTACATCTGCATGGAACAACGTGCACCCTTGACTGCTCAACTACCTTATTACAGACAAAACACTGTCTCTCAGTTACATTATACTTCTTCTCCATGCTTTCTAATAAGACTAATATTAATACATAGCAATAGAAACGGTAAGACGAGACATTTTTACATTCATTTAATATATATAAATAAAATAATTATTAAAATGTAAAATTTTATATTTAAAAAAAAAAAGAAAATAAGAATGATATCAAATTAATATAAAAATTTAAATGTGTCAAAAAAATATTTTTCAATCATATATCATAACTTTGCTTCAAAACAGTTTCTTTTATTAAAATGCTAAAAAAAATTAATGTAATTATACATTTATACTACTCATATGTTCACACCACCAAATTAATAAAAATGCCTACTTAATAATACTCAAAATAATAATAATTTTTTTTTTAATTCTAACATGTTATTGTATTATTAAAATAGATTGTAAAGTGATAGTCTTTTTTTTTTAAAGAATGTCAAAATATTAATTTTCATACATTTATTTCTGTACAAAGATATTCTTAAAAGTAACTTGTTTTATATATATTGTTGGAATTCTGTTTGCGAAAATTAGAAAGATTGATAGAGAAAGATTTATTACCAGTAAGATAAGAGTTGTTTTTATAAGAAACCTTGCTTAACTCTCTTCATTAATAAAAATATTAATAACTAATATTTGTTAAAAAAAATTACTTTTAAAATTAAAAAAAAAATCTATTTTAGGGTTGATGAATTTTTTTTTAAAGTTGTAATTTTTGTCCTTAAACTATTTTTATAAATTGTTTGATCCGTAAATTAAATTTATATTTTGTTTCACTTTTTCAAATAAAATTTTGTAGTACAATACGTATCATTTGCCGGGTTCGATATTATTCAAAATGTTGCGACATATAAATTGAGTTTAAGAAAAAATTACATTATTTTAAAATAGATGAATGACAAAAAGACATGTTTAATTTTCTTTTTTAATATGTTACTAATTTTTTCATTTTTTATTTAATGTAAAATTTTGAACTCATAATTCCTAAGTATTTGAATATAATAAATGTTTTAAAATAATTTAAAACTCTTCCTAGTGAAAATAAAAAAAAATAATATTTTAATAATTTTTACATGATTGATTCAAAATTACTTCATAATTAATAATAATAATAATAATCATAATCACTAATCTAAACTAATAATGAGACTTAAAACACTGAAAAAAAATATTATCAAATATCATCATAAAAAAAAATGAGCATGTAGAAAACAATGTTTAAAAAAAATGAAGGTGGGGTACAATTTGGTGATGCATCATCTTTCAGCTTTAAATGTTAAGACTCACATAAAGATAGAAGCTTCCTCGATATGTGCACGCATGGAAGTGCGTTGTATTCTTCCTACCCTTTAGGCTTTATTAGCTTTTCCTCTTTCCTTCTCTCTCTCTCTCTCTTTCTCACTCTGAGTACTACACTATAGTGGAGTAAGGGAGCTTTCTTGCCAACTTGCAGGTGCATAAAATTTCTCTGCAACCAATAAAGGTTGTGGCGCCACCCTTTTTTTAATCCTTGGGAAAGGGAAGCTTCATGGTCATGGTGGATCTCTTCTCACATACTCACATTCTAAATATCAGATAAAGAGAGACACACAGAGAAATGGAAGACAGGGAGAAGGTTTCTGCATGTGTCTTTGCTTGTGTATATATGGATTATATATATTTCTTTTAAAGCAACATTTAACACTCTGGAAGGTATGGCTACATATAGCCTCTTCATATATCTATGAATAAAATGTACCAAAAGATTACTACACATCGTCTAAAGCACCAACACCACCAAAAGGATTGTCCCTCTTTTTTCTCTTTCCTCTTTTGGTTACATAAGAATTACTGACTTAGTAAAATTAACCTCCAAAATACACACTAGACCCTATACGTACCACTCATCAACTCTTCTAGTTTTTTAGGTTTTCAAGCTTTTCTGTGCCTCTATTGCCACTGCATCAGCATCCTATAGGGTTGTCATGGCTTCTGTAACCCTTATTTTAAAACTTGTTAGGAATTTAAGCTCAGTTAAAACACTCATATTAGTAAACAATATATAGCTAGAAAAATCTATAAACTTCTTATATTAAGGTTCTTGATTATATAAGAGAGAGATTTACCGAGAAACTTTGTAAAGTAAGTGATATTTGTGTAACTAGTAATAAAGGTAAAAATTCTTGGAGAAAAAAAAGGTAGAAGTGTCTAAGTGAAATCTTGTGAGATAAGATGTAGCCTTGTTGTCTTGATCATATTATTCTGAGGGAATATAGAGCAGTAAAGAAGAGGAAAGATAACGAAAGACAGATACTCTCTGTCGGCTTCAACTCATCGCCTTAGGAACTTCAAGAGAAAGGATCATCTGGCAGCAGTGTACCTCCATACACTTGAAAATGACTTAGCATTTTAAAGTTCATTATTCTCTCTTTTACCTTTCTCCTTCACTGCTCCATCTTTCTAAATTCCCTGTTATATATGCCGGGAGACCAACATTTCTCTTTCTTTCATTAAAAATAAATTACAACAAAACATGTTTCGCATTTTTCCCGAGAGATTTCCTTCAATCATTAGCTAACTAACTAACTTGTATCAACTAACTTAAACTTATTTAGTAACCGTTAAAAAGGTTAAGTGATGATTTATAAACATATACACACACACAAAAGTCGCCTAAAACCCCCCCAAACAATTCCAAATAGACATGAATCTCAATGTATACAAAGATTTTATCTTTATCTGATAAGAAAATTATTGGTTTTATTATATCAATAGTGTTGCTGGCATTCCTATTCTAATTTTTTTTTATTTAGATTTTATTTATTTTATTAGTGAACCGCTTGATATGATTTGTTTGGCACAGTTGATAATTACAGGAACCAGAAGTAACTTTGATGAAACTTTTCTACGTGAATATCGACGTACCACGTGTCACCTCTCAAGACAAAGAAAAAGTATTCTAGGAAAAAAAATTGCTTAATAGTGACGCATAGAATGTTTCACATATGATGTCAGACTAAAAAAATAAAAGTGGGTCCAGGAAGGAATAAGATACAAAGAGAAACCATGAATGTGATAAAAAGAAGAAAAGTTTATTGCTTGCTTCCAATCTCATCCATCCCAACAACACATGCAGATCTAACAAGTGATCATCAGCAGAAGAAGATGAATATTGATAAAATTGTTAACAAAACTCAACACTAAACCAGTTACTAAGCATCAATGTAAAAGCTACTACAAGTGAGAATGCTCACGTTCAAGCACATTCATGCGTGCTTTAATTATATTTGTCAGAATAAGACTTTGGTTTGATTTGCCATGCAAAAGGCGTTATACCAGACAACAGTGCTTGAGGGAGGAAATAACCCTCGTAAGAACTGCTGATTTCCAAGACCAAATTCAAAAACCCTATGGTACTATTTAAGAGAGTTTCACATCAAGTCATGAATTACACATAACATAACCAAATGATCTAAGTAAAACTATGATTCTTACTCACCCAAATGGTGAGCCTCTACCTTGTGCCATTGTACCAGTGCTGATCATAGGACTCATCCTTTCAGCTTGAAGAGGAGCTCTTCTTGGTGATGGCCTTTCAAGCTTCATAGATGCATCAAACTTTTTCTCCCCTACAACAGCTTCACCCTGAAGCACAGGCTTTGAGTCATAGATGTCTGACATGGGATCAATGTCGGTGCTGCCTCTATCCAATGATCCTGGTGGTGTAATCTGAATATGGTCCCCTTTGAAAGGGTCATCTTGAGGGCCAAGGCAAGATGAGGCTGGCCCTCCCAGGTCTTGGAGCCTGAGATCATCACTCCAAATCAAAGGGCTCTTCCCACTCCCACTATAAGGATTCGTCCTTTTCTTCCCCAAACACAAACTCTCATTCATCAACATAAATCCATGATCAAGGGGTGGCTTCTCCATGTTGTGCTGAAGCTCAATTTGGTCACCACCATAGATATTCTCAAGATCTTGAAAAGAAGAAAAACCAAGAGGGGAACCAAACTCCTTCAACACCCCCATGTCAGGAATGCTTTGAGGAGGTACGATACCACCCTTTAAGTTACTGGCCGCAGATGCCATGTTCTCACCAGCAAGTGTTTGATAAGCCTTCTCCAATATGCTCTGCATGTATTTCCCTTGAGCCTCAATCCTCAGCTGAAGGTGTTTTTGAACCTGCCAGATAGATACACCTAAATCCATGTACAGACATATATAATACAGACTTGGAGACCCAATCAGCGCATGTTTAGAGGGAATGATGATTTACTTTCAAAAATACTTGTAAGTAAAAGTAAACCATTATTTCCTCAGAACAAGTTGAACCAAATATGCACTTATTTAAGCATTCTGCAAAGGTATAATAGAGTTATAGTTACCTCAAGTTGTTCGTGCAATCTTCTCTGCACCTCTATTTGCATCCTAATCGCATCAACCATGTGTGAGTTACTGTTTCATACAGTGTTCACACATACATTCCACAAGAAAACCCGAATCCCCCCACGACCCAGCAAAGAATCAAGAGAAAAAAACTCAGGCGATAGAAGTTGGAAAATTATTTTGTTCAAAATATTTTTGCATGCAATTTGAGTCAATAGATTTAGATGAAAGAAGTGAGGCATACTCATTCATGTTGCGGCCAATCATGGCAGAAGAGGAAGCAGTATTTCGTTGCAGTTCTAAAGCCGAAGCTGCATGTCAGTGCAAAAAGATCTAGTCAATATAAAAAGAACTATCATGAAGTATAAAGATCAGAAAAGTTCAGACCCAAAAAACATTGAGGAACCCTAGAAAGAAGAGTCACCTCTCATACCATCCTTAATCGAGTGATCATTGAATTCCTTGTGGGGCTGCTTGCCAAGCCTAAATTTCTAAATGCAGACAACAAACGAAAAAAAGAATATAAAGATAAAGAAAAAACGAAAAAAACGAAAAAACGAAAAAAGAAAGAGAAACATCGAGCCAGCACGAGACATTGGCAGTCTCATAAAAGTGTTCTAAAACATAAAGCAAAATCAAAAGCTCGAAATATGGTATTGTATTGATCAAACCTGAAGATGGCTCTTGAGGTGGTAAAGGGTGAGACCCTTCACACCCATAACCCTCATGATGGTTTTAGGAGTAGCCTCTGCAAATTAAAAACACAGAAAAGGATGATTACTGAAATTATGATTGAGATGATATTATGATCATCGAAACATAGATGTTGATATATGATATTATAAGAAAGCAAAGTTGTATTAAAGAAAGAAGGAAAAGAAACAAGTTTGAGAGGGAAAGTGTGATGAGAAAGGGAGAGAAGAGTACTATCAGGGCCTCCAAGCTGAGTAACAGCATCGACAAAACGTTCATGGAGTTCAACAGTCCAACGGAGGCGAGGTTTTGGGTCAGTGGTGAGGACAAGACCCGAGTCTCCTTGAACACACATGGGTCTGTCATGAGAATTCATAGTTGAGGGCTTCTTTGGAGGGAACATTCTCTCCATCTCTCACTTTCTCTCTCTCTCTCTCTCTCTCTGTGATGAGAGGCTCTGAGAAGGAATACTGAAGAGATTCAAGAACAAATGCGATGCAAAATAGGGGAGAATAGGGTGCGTTTTGAAGAAGAGAGAAGGGTGTGAACGGCTTTGGTTACCTCCTCAGGTATAAAGCACAATGGAAGGAGCTAGCATTACTTAAAAGAATATGTATTCAATATGTGAAATTTCTTTATAAAATATGATAAAGCTACCCTATAATTCCAACATGCACACCTTCCTTTGTCAAAAGACACCTCACTCCCTCTCTCTTTAACATTCTCCAACCTTCATTACTATATTTTGAGCACACATAGTTTATTACATTCCAAAGAGAGATACCCTTTATTAAATTGTGTATGCATGGATAGAGAGCTTTTGGGGGCATCATGAGGGAGACCTTCATCATGCAATGATAATGATGGACAATATTATGAACTCAAATTTTGGTCCACTATCTCCAATACTCTATGAATTCAACTATGTTGCTTCCTCCATGCATTATTATTATGCACATAATCTCACATTTGGCTGTTTATGTATGCATGGTGCATTTCGTGGTACGACACCCTTTTTAGCATAATAATTAGTACGAACCCATCTATGGCCTATCAGCTACATTGGTAATAATAGAAAGCATTGGCTTTATGTCATTACCAAGGAAAAGTTCTCAATCATATATTTGACAGAATTTTCTGTATTTTAGGTTTCATCTTCGTAGTAAGCACATTGGAATAAGGTTCACCGGGATCAGTTACCTCATAAACAACTCTTTATCTAAAAATCTAATTAACATCATGTTTTATCATTAATCTTGCAATTAAAAAAATAAGCTTTAATAGATATTTTTTTTTTTATTTCAATTGTTAAAAGTGTACTTTAAGCCTAACTCAACCCCATAAAACTGACATACTGTGTTACAAGTGGACTTTAAACCTAACTCAACTCTACAAAATCGGCTTGTAAGGTGAGGTTTGTACCCACTTATATACTATGAATTGACCTTATCTTTAGTCGACGTGAAACTTCCAACATCAATACCAGAGGAGTTTATTTAATATGATATCTCCATTTTTTTAATTAAGTCTTATTTTATTTTAAAAGAGTCAATATAGTAATAAAGTATGTTAAATTAGTGTTTATACCTTTTAGAATGTGATATGTGTAAGTAATCTAGACTTTTCTAACTTTTTTATACTCACCACACCTGTTTCAACAATCTTGTATAAACACAACGAATGAATTTGAGAAGCTTAGAATCATGGACATGTAATTATTTTTAAAATATATGTCAACAAGAATTTAACATAAAGGATCACATTAACTTCTTTTTTTAATGAAATGGAGACAAATTAAGGTAAAAAAAACAAAAAACAAAAAATAAAGAATTACATTGAATAAATCTTTAAATATTGGGAAAAAAATAATATTAAGCCTAAAACTAATAAAACCATCTAAATTGTATTATACATCCAGCATAATTAGGATAGTGTGAAAGGTCATGGAATTGTGTTGAAACTGCTAAATGAAATGTTTATTTCATTTTTGTTTGGAAAATTTTGGTAAGACATATCCTATATAGTAATGAATAATAGTTAAAAAATAATCTATAATATTTTTGTTTATTAATAATAATCTAACCTTTACTACCCACTTCCATTGAAGACATTCATTTATTTTTGTTGTGAATTTTTAAATTGATTCTAAAAGCTTAAGATCGGATCGTGGATGAAGATGCTGAGAATTGAAGCCACGATTATTCATTCTGTCGTTAATATTTGGAAAGGATTCGTAAACTATTTGGTTTGACAGGTACTCTTCTATGCTAGCTAATGGAATTCATTATAAAAGTAAAGAAAGAAAAAGAATGAACATGCAAAGACAGTAAAAACTATTTTAACTTTTCGCTTTTCTACACCGTACGTGATTCAAAATTTAAAATTCATGTTAATCTGCCTAACATCGTTTAAATTATTCTTACCTAACTCAAGAAACTTTATATTTATTCTACAATAAATTGATTTGCAATTTTTTATTTTATTTTTTGCGCATCAAACATAAAAATAAGAAAATGTAAGAAATATTATGTTGTAGCGCAATTTCGAATTACTTAAATTTAATTATTTAGCTAAATGTTGTTTATAAATCCAACTCTTAGTTTTACAAAACTAATATATAAGTAAAATTTAAATCCCAATTTGAAATTTACAGCCACAATAATTTACTACCGAAACTCAAATTTATAAGACATAATTTACAAAATAAATGTCCACATTCAAATTAGAACGTGCTAAACTAAAATTTTATCCTATTATAATGATTATATGTTGATTACAACTTCAGATTCCACATTTAGATACGTTTCTATGAAAGTGATTTTATGGAGGAAACTTATAAACTTCTTTTGATAAACTATCTTAGTTTGTAAAAGGTTAAAAAATAGAATTTAAATAAGTTACCTAATAACCTTTGCAAATTAATTTATAAATTAATCAATTCTAATTTATAAAAATATTAATTTCATTTTTTTATTATTCTTTCCTATAACGAATAAGTTCGTTAAAACATAACCTACATATATATATATAAAACCAAATTACATCGCGTAGTATTAAATATTTTTTTGTTTAATAAATTTCAATTGAATTTTATTTCTTGAAAATTTACTATTTATAAATATTAAATTATTTATTATCTTATTATATAAATTAAAATGATGTGTTTTATAGTTTCTAAAATATATTAAAATATAAATTATTTAATATTTAGTATTATTATTCAATTATAATAAAAAAATAATATGAATAATCATAATAATATTTAATAAACTTATAAAATGTAATTTGATTTTTCACTTATAAATATGGAATTATGTTCTTTGAATTGTTAGTAGCTAAAGGTGACAGCTTTCACTTTATTTTCCTTCCTCTAGCTTTTCTTTCCGCATGTATAAAACCTGAGAAGGATAATATCGCTTATTGTTTCGTTCTGACAGATAGAAAATTTTCTTGAATTTTTCTAATACGTATTTAACCATAAAATGTCAATAATCAAATTATTATAGTACATTGAAATCTATTTTCTCTATGAACAGGTCTACAGTTTCCTTAACTGTTCCATCCTTATCCAAATTGTCATAAAAAACAAAAATTTACTGAGAAATGAAAAACAGATTCTAAAAGAAGACTTGGAAGTGATGATGAGTATACATTTGTATCCATGTTCTTTTCCACATGCGTGCATGGCCTTTTGAATGTAGAATATAGCTTTTAGCTATGCACTTCCACATATATTAAAGCGATCATTTTTCAAACTTCAATTTGATAACTACCTCCTGATTTAAATTGGGGCAACAGATTGTTTTTTATTTTTAGGGTTAGATATGTTTTTAGTCTCTATACGTTTGACGATTTTTAAGGTACAATTTAGTCATCTAACTTTAGAAAACTCTAGTTTTAGTCTTTTTTACCAAATTTTTTTAACTTTGTTTGCTGTTTCAAACGCGTTTCTCAGTTAATATTGAAGCAAAAATGTGTCAAACAGAATAAACAATCCAAATGTTATAATGAAACGTGCTTGAAACAGCAAATAAAGTTTAAAAAATTTGGTAAAAATGACTAAAACCAGAGTTTTCTAAAGTTGAAGGACTAAATTGTACCTTAGTTTGAAAATGGACTAAAACCAAAATCGTCCAAAAGTATAGGGACTAAAAACATATTTAATCCTTATTTTTATTTGAAGATGTAAATATTTTCTTTTTTTAAAATATGATCTGTAATTTAAAATAGTATATTATATATATATATATATATATATATAATTTTTATTTTATATTTATTTTTCATTTTTAGTTATTTGATGTTTATTGGACATATTGATTCATCTAGTATCGAATCGTTTATTAATATCTAATTTCACGCTTGAGATGTATATACATTGACGTGAAAAGAGTAAATTGAAAGTCTCACGTCAGTCCCACGTCAATGCTTGTAAAGAATAAACTCTTTTTTACACCAAATTGGTTTCAAATTGGAGAAAGATGTGTATAGGTCTCACTCAAGATATGTGTTCATAATTGATTTTCAAAATAAAGAGAATGAAGTAAAAATTATAACAGGCAAATCTGGGTGTTGTTACCACGATGAGAAAGCAGAAACAAACAACGTAATATGGAACCAAACTTTAAGGTGTGTGGTTGGTTATATATGAAGACGTAAACATCAATGCATAAGGATATTGCTAAGTGGAGCTTTAGAAGGGAAGTGGGGACCTTAGCTTCTAATTCTTTATAGAGCTCATACCAATCATATTTTGGAAGGAAGATTTCAAGAATTTAAAAAACTTTAAATTTATCCTATTTATAATTTATTTTTTTTTATATTTTAAATAGTTTAGTTGGATAATAAATTAAAATATTTTGGATTCTAATTTTTTTATTTAAATAAAATAATTAATTTTTTATGATAAATTTTCATTTTGAAAGTATTTATTTCAATATATAAAATTTTAGCAATAAATTTCACAAAAAATATTATTCAAATTCAAATTATCAAATGTATAGGTCTTAACGATCTTATGATAAGAAACATTGTATATATAATTTGTACACTATCCGTGAGTGTCTCTTTCTCAACAATTTTTAAAACTTAATTCAAATTTTAATATAAAATAATATTTAAAATTTTGGAAAAGAAACACAAGTATAATGTACGTTAAATATATATTGATCAATTTCATGAAGAAAACAAAATAACATTATTCACTAATAATTTCATTTAAAACCATTAAAATCATTTAGTTATAAATATTACACTTTTACATAAAAGTCCATACATGTAAATTGTCAAAATAGATTCTTTTAATTGCACTTAATTTATGTAGTTATTGTTGTGGTTGTAAAGTTATTCTATTTCGTTTGTTTTTTTCATTTTATTTTTATCTAAATTTATATTTAGATTATTTTCATCAAAAGAGTTGTTTTTCGTTACATAAAATGATTATTGATAAAAAGAAAAAACTAACATTAAAAAGACATAATATATAATATACATTAAATTAGATTGTTATCTAAATAGATTAGCAATTAATTTTATAATAAATGTATTACAAAAGTTTCAACAATCATAATTTTTATTAACCTAATTACTAACTTGTTAGATTGTCTAGATGATTAACTGAATCTGATATAATTAAATAGTCCAAACACAGTCATGGCAATCAATATCAAATAAATCAGTTCGATTATCAGTCAATACACATATAATAAAATCAATATATATATATATATATATATATATATATATATATATATATATATATATTTATTTATTTATTGTTGATATGAAAGGCATAAATTGAAGTTGTTTGAGTGATGTTATGTTTTGCGATTAACATGTATATAAAAATATGGAATGAAACTCTTTATCGATTCCATTATATATTAAAAAAATGTATTGCAAATCAAAACAATAACCTATTACACATTGTTTGAGCTTTTTTAATGCTTTATTTATAATAATAATAATAAAAAAAATAATTAATGATGTATTCTATTCATCCATATGAAAGGAGAATAAATGCTTTGTTATTTGACTAATGAAAGGAAGATTCCAGCCCAAAATATGTAAATTACATACATTCTCCACGATACATAACTTCTGAATTCTGGCTTTATTGAAAATTGTCAAATCTTGCATAGTTGGTCCCACCATTACTAAACTTTGACTAAGCCTCAATTAACAATGCCTCAACCCAAATACCAATCCATTATTCACAAGTGGATAGTAAATCTTATATGAGACAACTGAAATCTAGATGATGAAGACTCTACAATGCCTTCTATTCTTCTCCCTCATACTTTATAATATTCCAAATTTAATTCATTTGTAATTTGGCAACTGTCCATTCATCTCTATAATACTATAAATGAAGCCTTATCATCAAGGAAATAGCATATTAGTTAAATTTACTAGT
Organism: Vigna reflexopilosa; assembly: GCA_027742785.1. Lineage (NCBI taxonomy): Eukaryota > Viridiplantae > Streptophyta > Magnoliopsida > Fabales > Fabaceae > Vigna > Vigna reflexopilosa. The sequence goes on from CM050932.1 coordinate 23,694,074, forward strand.
GGTATTAATTAAGGTAAGATTTCAATTTTTTAAATCACATATTCAACTTGCATTTACACAATAGTTGCTAGGGTAATTCTTCAACCTCTTCTTATTTTGCCTTTTCAATAAAAAAAATCCCTCTTTTTTTGAACTTACAAAAAAATTCCCCATATTTTATAAGAGTTTACTACCTTTAAATCCAAAATATTTTTTAGAAAATGAAAAAAAAAATCTTACGAACTTAGTCTCATTATAAACAATCCTTATTATTTTGTCTGGATTTTAAATACACTAAAAAAATCATCTATACCGTAAGAGTTTAAAATTATTAAATGGCAAGTTAAGTGAAGCAACTAAAAAGAATTGTATGAAAAAAATAATTATATATATATATATATATATATATATATATATATGTATATATATATATATATTATTTTAATAGTTTACATGATTATGTTTTAATGACTTTTTACTATGATAAGTTTAAAATGACCCTTGTCATATTTCTTTATCAAGACTCTTTTTTTCATTTTTGTTTTACTTTTTTATTTTAATATTATCTTAAAATTATTTAACATTGTAATATTAACATTTCAACTTTTTACTGTTGTATAGGCATTTAATTTAATTCTAGGTAATATACATAGAACTCTAAATTTGTTAAGATAGTGAAGATAAAACATCTTCTGATATATGTGTTCGCCTAACTAATTTTAATCCTACTATACATTCTCTATATTATTAGTCTAAGTGTATTATATTTATAAAATGAAAGGGCTTTGTGAAAATGTTTTCTTAATAGAAATAATACGTTCAAGAAATGTAAAATATAAGGAAAACTTATAATAATTTCTGCTCACTTAATTTGCCATTGTTTAAAACACTATTTGGTAACTAACACCAAGTGCGAATTGATTAGACTCTAATTATATTCACTTTTAAATGTTTATTATTTAGTGAAGTTGTTCTTAGTATAATAGGTAAATTAACGTGCCTCTTATTATCACATGAATAGATATAATATATAGTCTATTTTAAATGTGGAAATAATTAAAAGCTGATTTTGTTTTCTTTTACGGTTATATATACATACCATAATAAATAATGTGAAATTTTTCTTAGAATAAATATATTGAATAGAGTCTATACAAAGCTAGATAATTGAAATTTGATAAGTTAAAAATCAATTCATATAAAAGATTTGAATGAATTACATAAAAAGTCAGACATATGGTTGGTCTTTTAACTGTATGAACTCAACTCGAACAAGAGACTCAGACAAAACCTTTTGTTCTTTTATGTTTTTGAAAGATATAATTAAGGATTATGTTTTATGGTTTTTATGCTTTTGTGATTTAACGAAGCAAAGGAAGGGGCCATCACTTTCGGCTTGTTGTGTTTGCTTGAGTTTCAAGCATCCTTATGGGCTACAAATGAATATATTCTCTCCTAAGGTGAACTTATGGGCCCCACCTTTATGTGAAATTCCAATGCTTTTCCAAACTCTCTCTATCTCTCACTCTCCTACTTCTTCAATTCTCTATTCTCACATACATCAAATCATTTAAGCTAACAACAACAAAAACAATTAAATTATTTTCTTTTTTATGAAACTCTTGTTGGAAACTATGTTCCGTATGATTATGAATTTTTATATAATTCTAAAATTCATTTATCATCTAAATAAATATCATTTTTATCTTAGATATCTTAGTTAGACTTGTTGGCATTAATCTGAATGTGTTAATTATAATAACGGTCTATTCACTCTCAGTCTCTGTATTAGTTTAAATATTGTTCTTGTACTCATTCTTTGTTAATAAGAATTTCACTCGTTTCTTTAGCTCTCTCTCACCCTCTCTGTAAAATACATTTTGCATAATTTCATTGCATTATGCATAATCTGCCCAGGACCTAATAGTGGTATCAAGAGCTCAGTTAGTTGAAGCAGTGGTGAAGTTTTAGAAAACTATTCATAGAATCACGTGGCAGTAATGGCTGGGTTAATTCACAGCAATCTTCCAATCTTCGACGGTAAAGAATATGATGACTGGTGCGTAAGGATGGAGGCCATCTTAGGGTTTCAAGAAGTAGACGAAGTGATGAAGAAAGGACTTCAAGAACCCTCGAAGGATGATTCAGAGGTAATGAAGAAATTGTACAAAGAGAATCATCGTCTTGACTACAAGGCGAGAATGTTGCTATACCAGTGCATTTCTCCAGCAATCTTTCAGAAAGTCTCGAAGGCCACCACAGCTAAAGAAGTGTGGGATATTCTTCAAGATGGATATGGAAACTCCAGCAAAGTGAAAAAGGTGTGATTGCAGGCACTTCAGCGGTAGTATGAACTTCTTTGCATGGGCGAGGAAGAAACGGTGACTGATTACGTTGGAAGAATACATGTTCTCGTTAATGTTATGAGAGCCTGCGGAAAAACTGTCAAGGACAAGAAGATAGTTGAAAAGATCCTACGCACTTTGACGCCACAATATGATCACATCGTGATCACTATAGAGGAATGCAAAGATTTGGAGTCGCTAAAAATAGAGGAGTTGCAGAACTCACTCGTGGTGAATGAGCAAAGGTTGCTTGAAAGGAAGAATGCAGAGAAAGTCGCAACTCAAGCAACGAGCCAAGCATTGCAAGCGAGATCAAATCAGACATTCAAGAATCGTGGCAAAGGAAGAGGGAGATCGCGTGGGGGTGCTGGTCGTAGCGGAGGAAGAAACCCAAAGTCGACAGATCAAAACGACAATGAGAATGGAGGCGATCAGAAAGAAGCTAGTAGTAGAGGAGGAAGGTATTCGAGAGGGAGAGGAAGAAAAGGCTCAGACAAACGAAATATACAGTGTTTTACTTGTAACAAGTATGGACATTATTCTTTTGAATGTTGGCATAACGAATCCAAGAAAGGTAAGAATGATGAAGCAACGAACTTAGCCCAAGCGAATGGTGATTCAGAATCATATCTTGTAGTTTTAATGGGCGTTGAAGAAAGTCACAACTGTGAATCAATAATGAAGGACAGGTGTTGCTGCAGAAACAATGAAGTTTGTAAAGTTGATGATGAGTTGCAAGCAAAAACAGTGGAAGACAAGTTTCGCTACATAGATGATGAAGTCTATAGCGTTGAAGATGTGTTGCAAGCAGAGAAAACACGCCATGCAGTGGAGAGCTGTGTCGAACACGTGCCGAATACAAAGGAAAATACTCATGCAGCAAGTCCTACAAAGGTTGATCATGCACTGCTGACAAGTGATAACGGTGGATGTGCCGATAATGATATGTGTTGGTATCTTGATACTGGATGTAGCAATCACATGACTGGAAATAGAGAGTGGCTTGTAGATCTTGATCCAAGAAAGAAGAGTAATGTGAGATTTGCGGATGATAGTACCGTGACTGCTGAAGGAGTAGGAAGAGTGCTTATCACCACCAAGAATGAGGGAATGGCTTACATGGATGATGTCCTATATATACCAACAATGAAGAGTAATTTGCTGAGCCTTGGACAACTCTTGGAGAAAGGGTACACGATGAACATGCATCAGAATTTGATAGAAGTATTTGACAAAAGAAAGCGTCTGGTTATCAAGGCACCACTGGCTAAGAATTGAACGTTCAAGGTGAACTTGAATGCTGCTTCAATAAAGTGTTTATCAGCATCGCATGAAGAGAGATGGACTTGGCATTACAGATTCGACCATCTGAATTTCAAGAGTTTGAGAGACTTTAACAGTAAAGGATTGGTGCTTGGAGTACCTCTGATAGATGTCACAACCAAGGTTTGTGAAGGGTGTGCAATAGGGAAACAAGCCAGGAGAAAGTTCAAGCAATCTGCACCAAAAAGGGCGAAACAACCACTTGACATAGTTCATTCAAACCTGTGCGCTCCCTTCGACGTGTCTTCACTTGGAGGTAATATATACTTCCTAATCTTTGTAGATGAATGGACTAGGAAGATTTGGATTTATTTGCTGAAAGAAAAGAAAGAAGTGTATTCATATTTTGTCAAAATTTGTGCAATGGTGGAGAGGCAATCGACACTACAGATCAAAACTTTCAGAACTGATGGCGGCGGTGAATTCAATTCTGGAGAAATGAAGCGATTTTGTGATGATAAAGGAATTGTACATGAGGTGGTAGCTCCTTACACACCCCACCACAACGGCTTGGCAGAAAGAAGAAATAGAATGTTGCTTGATATGGTTAGGTGTATGATCAAAGGAAGAAGGTTGCCACATTGTCTGTGGGGAAAGGTTGTGTCCACTGTAGCATATCTCCTTAATAGAAGTCCAACCAAGGCTTTGTCAAATTGCACCCCTGAAGAAGCATGGTCTGGAGTAAAGCCTATCATGCATCACTTGAGGATGTTTGAATCAGTGTGCTATAAACATGTGCCGGATGAAAGAAGGAAGAAGTTGAATGATAAGAGCGAGACGCTTATACTAGTTGGTTATCACCCGACAGGTGCCTACAGGCTATATGATGCAACAAAAAAGCAAGTTGTTATTAGTCGAGATGTGTTGGTGGATTAAACAACAACATTTGAATGGAAATAGATTGAAGCTAAGAATTAAACAGGTTATAGCCCGAGTTGGCTAGAAGATAGAAAGTCATCTATTGCCGAACCTGCAGACCATGGAGTCAATAACAAAAGATCTCAGAGGACAAGATTCCCATCTACCAGACTTACAAATCATGAAGTCTTTGCAGATAGTGATGTAACCAGCTCAGGCAATCTTGTGCATTCTGCATATTTGGCTGACACAAAGGCACTGACCTGGGAGCAAGCAGTCGACATAAAGGAATGGAAAGATGCAATGTTGGAAGAATTAAAAGCCATCAAGAAAAACAGAACCTGGGAATTAGTAGACCCACCCCTGCATAAACAACCCATAGAGGTTAAATGGGTGTTTAAACTCAAGCATAAACCAGGTGGTGGAATAGCGAAATTCAAAGCCAGATTGGTAACCAAAGGTTTTCTACAAAGACCTGGAATTGATTTTAGTGATGTGTTTGCTCCTGTAGCTCGGCTGGAAACTGTGAGACTTGTGATTGTTGTTGCCAACATTAAAAATTGGAAAATCTGTCAAATGGATGTCAAGTCAGTGTTTTTGAATGGCCCTTTGGAGGAAGAAGTTTACGTAATGCAACGTCCATGTTTTGAGAAGAAAGGAGAAGAGCAAAAGGTTTACATACTGAATAAGGCTTTATACGGTCTAAGACAGGCACCTCGTGCTTGGAACAATCACATCAATGCTTTGTTGCTCAAACTGGGATTCAAGAAATGTTCCGTTGAATCAGGAGTCTACGTGAAAACTGGTGAAAGGTAAGGTATGTTACTGATATACCTATATGTAGATGATTTTCTCATCATAGGAGATTTAGTGATTGAAATTGAAGAATTTAAGAAGAACCTAAAAGAGAAATTCGAGATGTCCGATCTTGGCAATTTAAGCTACTTCCTGGGGCTAGAATATGTGCAGACAAATGATGGAGCATTCCTTAGTCAAAGAAGATATATTCGTAATGTGATGAGAAGGTTTAATATGGAGAATTGCAACAGTGCAGCAATACTCGTTATGGCAAACTTGAAGTTGATAGATAACCCAGACGAGAAGAGGGTGGACACCACATTGTATAAACAAATGGTAGGTTCTTCGAGATATATTTGTAATAGCAAACCCGATATCTGCTATGGGGTTGGGCTAGTGAGTAGATTTATGCAGGAGCCAAGGCAATCCCATCTTGCTGCTGCCAAACATATATTGCGTTACTTAAAGGGAACCGTTGATTTTGGCCTATTTTTTCCCAAGAATCCTGACAACTCTAGAGGTACACTAAAGGCTTGGTGTGATGCTGATTGGTGTGGTGATAAGGTTGATATGAAAAGCACGTTTGGATATCTCTTCATATACAAGGGAGCTACAGTTTCGTGGTGCTCCAAGAAACAGAACGTGGTTGCTTTGTCTTCTTGTGAGGCAGAGTATATTGCAGCTGCTGAGACTGCTTGTCAATGTGTTTGGATGGAAACTATGCTTGATGAAGTGAAGATTGATAACAACAAACCGGTGCAACTTTTAGTTGATAATAAATCAGCTATAACCTTGTCCAAAAATCCAGTTTTTCACGGTAGGAGCAAACACATTGAAACCAAGTTTCATTTTATACGAGATCAGGTTAGCAAGGGTAGATTGGAGCTGGTTCATTGCAGCACTGATGATCAAGTTGCAGATGTCTTCACCAAAGCCTTGAAGCAAGCCAGATTTGATGAACTTAGAAAGTTGCTTGGTGTTAAACTGATAGATTCAGATTAAGGAGGGTGTGTTGGCATTAATCTGAATGTGCTAACTATAATAACGGTCTATTCACTCTCAGTCTCTGTATCAGTTTAAATAATGTTCCTGTACTCATTCTTTGTTAATAAGAATTTCACTCATTTCTTTAGCTCTCTCTCACCCTCTCTGTAAAATACACTTTGCATAATTTCATTACATTCTGCATAGTCTGTCCAGGATCTAATAAGACTCACAAGTTAAAGTTTATTTATCACCTATCATCATATGGTTTACATCATTAAAAGAAAACAAGTTCAAAAACATGAATACTTAACAAGATCCATGTTTAGAAAATAAAACAAACTCTTACACAATCCCAAACAAATGTATAAACTAATATATAACAAAAATTTTATGATTTTTTACATATGAAAAAACATGTAGACTGAACCAAATCCATGTTTACAAAATATAAAACAAACTCTCTACAAATAAACTATACAAATAAACTATACGAATGAATATAAACTAAAATGTAAAAGAATTTTATATGATTTTTAATTTTTTTTATTTGAATTGTATATAAACTAATGCTAAGTTAAGAAGATGTTTGTTTCATTTTTTTTAGAGTGAAATTTTCTAAACATACTCGTAATTATTTATATGTAATGATTTAATGAAATTCCATATGAAGTGTATAAGCTAAGGTTAAATTATAATATCACCCTTTTTAATTACTGAATCATTGGACTTTGTTGCAAACAAACTGCTTTCGTTTGTAACTCATACAATAGGTTAAAGGATTAGGCACAAGAGAGGAGAAAAAAGGTGTTTCACTCTGAATATAAAACTGAATATTATTGAATCAATGTGAAACAGAGTATAACCCTTTATTTATAAGGGTTGTAACCTCTGATTAATGTGCAACAGACAAACCAGCACCGAAACATGCAAAATAGACAACTGTTAAAATGAAACAGCTCTTACAGTATTTTGGCTTAACACCTGTACACTTACAAAATCTAATACACCTTCCTAAGCCAAAAACTAGATTGTTCCAGCAACCCCAATCAGCATCCTCAGGTTTTTAAATCTCTCAAATTTGAGAGGCTTAGTTAGAATGTCCGCGAGCTACATCTCTGATCTGCAGTGGCACAATTCCAATTTTTCCTCCTTCACCTGTTCACAGATATAGTGGAACTTCGTTTCGATATGTTTGCTTCTTCCATGAGAAGCAGGGTGCTTGGGCAAATCTTTTGCAGATTTGTTGTCAATGCACAATTCTATCTTTCCCGTTAATTCTACCTTAAACCCCTCCATCACAGATTTCAGCCACATAGCCTGGCACGTTGTCTCACAAGCTGCAATATATTCTGCTTCACAAGAGCTTAGAGCCACCACCGATTCCTTAGTTGAACTACATGATATAGGGGAGTCTCCAAGGAAGAACAAATACCCTCCTGTGCTTTTTCTATCACTTTTATCTCCACACCAGTCCGCATCAGAATAGGCTTTTATGCTCACCTCCGTACCTCCTTTTCTTCTTGGAAACAGAATGCCATAGCCGTGTGTGCCCTGTATGTATCTAAGAATGCGTTTCACAGCATTCAGGTGTGATATTCTGGGATTTTGCATGTACCTGCTCACAAGACCAACACTATAACTCACATTTGGCCTTGTATTGCACAAGTATCTTAAACTTCCCACCATGTTATGATAGTAGGTAGCATCTATAGCCTCTTCTTCTGGATCAATTTCTAGTCTTAGACCCACTTCTGCAGGTGTATTTGCCGCATTGCAATCCTGCATTTCAGCCTTCTTCAACATCTCTTTAGCATAGTGTGATTGATGCATCACTATCCCCTTCTCGGTTTCCACAAATTCTATGCCAAGAAAGTAATTTAGCTTGCCTAAATCACTCATTTCAAACTCATTCAACATATGCAGTTTGAAATTCTGAATCACCTTCTCATTGCTTCCAGTTATGAGCATGTCACCAACATGTAGACACACTATTAGTCTTTCAACTTTCCCTTCTCTCTTGCTGTTCTGCACATAGACACCATGTTCTGAAATACATTTCTCAAAACCAATGATATTCATGAATTTATCAATCCTACAATTCCAAGCTCTCGGGGCCTGCTTTAGCCCATACAAGGCTTTCTTCAATCTGTAAACCAACCCCTATTGCGCCTCAACTTCAAATCCAGGGGGTTGCACCACATAGACATCTTCTTCTAATTTCCTATTCAGAAAAGCTAACTTTACATCTAATTGATGTAATGACCAACTCAACTGATGTGTTAAAGCCACCACAGGTCTCACCGTTTCCATCCTAGCCACAGGTGCATAAACCTCACCATAGTCTATCCCAGCCTTTTGCAAAAACCCTTTTGCAACCAACCTCGCCTTATATCTCACAACCTCTCTTTTTGGATTTACTTTAGTTTTGTAAACCCACTTCAGACCAATCGGACTTTTACCAACAGGCAGCTCAGTCAACTCCCAAGTGTGATTTTTCTCTATAGAATCAATCTCCTCTTGCATAGCTTTCACCCACTTCCCATCTACAGTTGCTTGCTCAAGTGTCACGGGTTCAGCTTCAGCAATAAGAGCATAATGGACTAGGTTCCCTTCTGAAGTTACTGCAGCATCATAGAACAAATCATAGTCCTTCAAATGTGAAGGTAGCTGTGACGTTCTAGATGATCTTCTCTGATTCCTTTCTTGCTCAGAAGACTTCTCTTCCACTAGATCACATTCACCTCCCAAAGTTTGATCCTCCAACTGAAGAGTTATACTCTTTCTCTGCATAGTCTTCCAATCCCACACTCTTTCCTCATCAACTACCACGTCTCTACTAACCGTAACCTGCCCAATTTCTAGATTGTACAGCTTATATCCACCAGTTGGATGATAGCCAACCAAAATTTGTGGCACTCCCTTATCATCCAATTTTCTCCTCAACTGATCTGGCACGTGCTTGAAACAGACAGAGCCAAATACTCTCAAATGCTCACCTTTGGCTTGATTTTACTCCAGGCTTCCTCTTGGGTAATATCCTTCAATCTTTTAGTGGGCGTTCTGTTCAAAATATATGTTGCAGCCAACACTGCTTCTCCCCATAAAAACTGTGGCAGATCTTTCCTCTTCAACATGCACCTTACCATATTCATTATGGTGCGATTCTTTCTTTCTGTTGTGCCATTGTGCTCTGGTGTGTAAGGAGGAGTCAGCCCATGCATTATTCCTTCCTTTTCACAATAGGTCTTGAATTTTTCCGAGATGTACTCACCCCCTTCATCCGTTCTTAGCACTTTGAGCTTCTTGTCACTCTGCCTTTCAACCAAGGTTTTGAACCTTTTAAACACCTCCAGAACTTCACCCTTTCTTTTAATCAGATAAGCCCATACTTTTCTACTCCAATCATCAACGAAAAGCACAAAGTATCTACTGCCTCCTAGAGTTTCAGTTTGGATGGGTCCACATACATCTGAATATACAACCTCCAATCTTTCTGTTGTCTTTTGAGGCACAAAACTCTGAAAATGCCCTCTTGTTTGCTTGCACTGAACACATTCATGACATATAGATTCTAGAATGTTAACTAAAGGTAAACCACTCACCATAGAACGTTGACTCATCCGACACAAATCTCTGAAATTTAGGTGCCCAAAACGTAGATGCCATAACCACTTTATTGACTTTCCTGCTGCATTAAAACATTGATGCCTCACACCCTTCATTATCACACGAAAGGTTCTGTTTTGAGACAAACTTGCCTTGATAACCATTCTTTTGCTCTGATCGAAAATACTAAGATAGTTATTCTCCATCTTCATTGCCAAACCTTTCTGTAATAGTTGTCCCAAACACAGTAAATTTGTTTTGAGTCCTGGAACGAACAATACTTCATCTATCACCACTTCTCTTCCATTTTCATCTCGCAGCATAATCCGACCAGACCCCTCTACAATCAAACTCCTATCATCGGCAAATCTGATTTTTCCATTCAAAACCTCATTCATCTTGACAAACCAATCTCCTCTTCGAGTCATGTGAGTCGAGCACCCTGAATCAAGGTACCAAGATGCCTCCTCCAGTTCATCTTCGCTTTTTCTTGCCATCAACATTACTTCTTCTGAATCATAAGTGTTGTCTTGTGCAAGATTTGCTTGGTTTTTGGGTTTACTCTTCACACCTTCACCCTTCTAGCATTCCTTTGCGAAATGTCCAAGTTTTTGGCAATTAAAACATCTAACCTTCTTTTTGTCAAACTTCCAGCCGTTTTCTTGATCACCTTTATACTCTGACTTGTGACTCTTTAGGTTTTCAGAGTTATTGAAGTCCTTCTCTGGTTGTTCTTGACCCTCCTTCTGCTTCTTTTTGCCAAACTTCTTGGACCCTTTTCCCCTTCCATGAATCTGGGATCTGACTTGCAAGACTTGTTCTTGACATTGCCTGCATTCATTCAATCTATGCTCATAAGCCTCCAGCGAATGTTGCAGCTGTTCTACCTCCATGGTCTCTAAGTCACGCGTCTCTTCTATCGTTACTACAATATGATCGAACCTCGGTGGCAGACTTCTTAGGATCTTATCAACGAGGCATTGATCCGTAATTGTATCCCTGCACGCCCGCATAGCACTCACATGTTCTTGCACCTTATCGAAATAATCAGACACGGTATCACTCTCCTCCATGATTAGACATTCAAACTGCCTCCTTAACGCCTACATCTTCACTTTCTTGGTTTTGTTTCCATCTCCATACATTTTCAGCAAAATTTCCCATATCTTCTTTGCTGTTTTAGCCTTTGAAATTCTATGAAACACTCTCGGTCCAACAAACTGATAGAGAATAAACCGAGCCTTACTATCAAGTTTTTGCTGAGTCTTGAAGTTTTTCTTCTCTTCATCAGAGGCCTTGGTGCTTAACTCAGGCATCCCTTCAAACACCACATCCGCAATATCCTGGAAGCCAAAAATGGCGTTCATCTTGATATGCAATTCATCAAAACCTTTTCCATCAAAGATTGGATAAGACCCTTGCGGTATTCCTCCGAGTCCAGCCATAACTCCACCGTAGTCTCCTCCTTGCACTCCTATCCACCCAGATGTTCTTCTTCTACACTTCTTGAAGACTCAAGATATCTCACTTCTTGATAGCCTCAAGATACACTCTGAAGAAATCTCGCACTCTACTCACACTCACAGGTTTCGAACCTGTGCTCTGATACCATAAAGGATTAGGCACAAGAGAGGAGAAAAAAGGTAACGTGTTTCACTCTGAATATAAAACTGTATATTATTGAATCAATGTGAAACAGAGTATAACCCTTTATATAAGGGTTGTAACCTCTGGTTAATGTGCAATAGACAAACCAGCACCGAAACATGCAAAATAGACAGTTGTTAAAATGAAACAGCCCTTACAGTATTTTTGGCTTAACACTTGTACACTTACAAAATCTAACATAGGTGAAACCAAATATTTATGTTATAGTTATTGTCCATTTCACTTGGATTCGGATGGCTCCAATACCATAAATATATGAGTAATGTAAAATAACTATAAATATTAAACTTTTATCTTTAGAACTTTATTTATTAAGCACTTTAATTGTGTAGCTTTTGAGGGCTACATATATGTCAATGTCGCAATGTAGAGTACATATTCAATGCTACTTTAGTTTTGGTTCAATCTAAAGCTTTTTTCTTATCATACCTATTTTAGTGAATTAACTTTCTTGTTAGTTTCATTATTAAACTAAATTAAAAAAAACATAAATAAAAATATGTAGTTTTTGTTATGTTACCATCAATTCCTTAATGGTAACTATTCTGATATAATTAAAGTCCATTTTCATAGACATGATTGATCAAACTAGCTTACAACACAAGCTTCCATTGTCAACTTTTACTCTTTTATAGGCTCTCTTGTGTACAATAAGGCTACTTGAAACTAATTTAGAAGTGTTTTGCGTACGATTAAAGATGTGTTGTATGAACAAAAAGTAAATGGTATAAGGCATTAACACCACACATAAATTGTAAACTAAATTATTAATTAAGTTGACACTTCAAAAAATAAGAAAATAAGTAATAATGAAAAAGGAAAATGTAATATTATAATTAATATATATTAGGGCAAAATACAATTTCAATTATTTATTTTTCTCAATCCACAATTTTCATATCCAAAATACACATATTTGATTACCCATTTTAAAAAAAATTGACATTTTGTTTCAATCTTCATTTTTGTTTATATTTATTTATTTATTTTGTTATAATTAATTACATTTTTTTTATACTTTAAAATAAACATAATTAGGTATTGAATAAAAAAAAGAGATAACAAAAATATAAAAATTGATAATTAAATTAAAATTATATTTTTTCTAAATCTCTATTTAGAAACAAAGAATACTAAAATTATGAATTAAAAAAATGTTTTAAATCTTCATTTTAAAATTTGTCATGTTATATATATATATATATATATATATATATATATATATATATTGTTGTGTCTATCGAGGAGAAGATTTATTAGAGAGATACAAACATCAATAAGATATGAGTCTAACCACATAAGAGATTGACACTACTCTCTATCCCAAAACCTTAAGATAATGAGTTAATAGATCTTCGACTTTATATGGTATTCTATTTTCTTATTTCTATCTAACGAAGACTTAGACTTACACTTTGAATCTTAACAATTGTGACAAAAAAAATTGTATTTTAAAATATATATGATCACTTATATAAGGATTCAAATCTATGTATGCATGACTTCCTTTTGATGGGTATAATTAATTGATGATGAAAGAAAGAAAGAAAACAGAGGGAATAAATGCATTGTATATGTTATTAAGCGTGTATAAAAGTGAGGAAGAGAAAAGAAAACACCCTATTACATTAATTCCATTGTCATAATCACCACTTTTAAACCTACAAAGTAGTCAAATGAAATTAGATTGGATGGTGAATGGTATCCCAAATAAGACAGAACCACGTGGTGGGGTTATAACAGTAAGATGCATCTAGTCATTGTCACAAGAGACAATGTGTTGCCACTTCAAAATCCATAAAACAAAATACTAAGGCCACTGAAATTATTAACAAATACTATGATTTGAAATCAATGTTTGACAAATCATAAAAAACGATTCCCTTTTCTTTTAACCTCTTTCTTATATAAAAATATATCACTCATTGCGAATAGACGTGACAATAAACAAATTGTGTTCTCCCTTTTTTGATCCGCCACGATGCTATCATCAAGGCAAAATAAAAATAAAAATGAAAAATAAGTATTACCTTTAAGAAGAAACAAAAGGAAAAATTCGTCCCATACCTTTTCTTATTTCTTATTTTTATTATAATGGGTACCACGACATTATTTTGATGTCTCTCGAATTCAAACATTATTTGATATTCTTCAATTTTATGATTTTAGATGTAAGATATTTTAAAAAAATAATATCAAAATCTTATTGATGGTGAGATCAAAACTAAAAACATTAGTATTTACTAGTATATATAAAATATCATTTTTTTCCTCAACGAGTAACATGAGACTACTATGATTCATGGTGATTGAAAAGGGAACCTCCTTCAAGCATGTTTAGGAAAAAAATACAAGTATGCGTAAGGTTATGTAAAGAAGATAAAGAAGGAGTAACGGATGCAAGAAGAAAGAAAGAAAAAAAGAGAAGATGAAGAATAAACAAGAAATTACACCAACAAACATATGTAAATCGCTTAGCCAAACCAGTTAAAATTAAGTTAAAAAAAACATATAAATTCAAAAGCAGGCATCGAGTTCTATGAGTAGGAGTTGGGCAACAAAGCTTAGCCAAACCAGTTAGGATTAAGTTAAAAAAAAGAAAACATATAAACTCAAAAACAGGCATCGAGTTCTATGAACAGGAGTTGGGCAACAAAGTAAAAAAGATAAGTTTATTAGTTCTCCTCAAATTGAGAATAAATATTTTTCAGTCCAATTTTGAGTGGAAGTTTTTGAAGATAGATAGAGTAAGAAGCTTGGTAAAGAGATCTACAACTTAAAAAGAAGGAGATATGAAGGAGTTTGATTAACCTATTGTTGAGTTTTTTCTCATAATATATGATAATTAATCACTATGTGTTTAGTTTATTTGTGAAAAACCTGGTTGGATGCAATTTCAATGACATATATTGATTGTCATAATACATAAGAACATGTTTGATAAACTACAGAGGAATGATCTTAAATGATGTAGGTTAGCCATATGATTCCACATGTAATGGAAGCCAAAGAACAATATTCAGCTTCATAAGAACTACAAGAAATGATTTGTTGTCTCTTGAATTTTCATGAGACACTACTACAAAAACAAGTTTCGACATCAGTTATTTTCGATGTCAGTTATTTTCAACATTCGACATCAGTTTAAACTCCAATGTCTTAGCCAGAAACGTCAATTTGACGTCGAAATAAAAAAAATGACGTTGAATAACGTCAGCCCTCAAACCAACCAACATCCATTGATTTTATAAATCCACTTGCATCAAATGAAGATATAGAAAGGGTAATGTGTTTGAAATTAGTGGATAAGTGATTATATGACATAAAACTATGTAAAGGATATTTAACCACATTATGAGTTTGAAAATATGAAGATATATGGGAGTTTTTCGAAACAAAGGCTTAACAAAATTTAATGCGAAATTAATGTGTTGATCTTGTTTGAAACTAATAATCTTTGTTTTTGTCTAAGAGTAATCCATGCAGGATAAAACAAAAGCATCTTTAGCAAAGAAGTTTTTTATCATCATAAAAAGGGAGAGATTGTTACCAATGACAAACATTTATGCTTTGAAGAGATTTTGATGATGATGCACTTGAAGCCTTGAAGAATTAATTAAATACATTGTTAAATCATTTTTGTTGTAGAATACTTTGTAGTAGGCTTTGCCTTCACTTGTATATCATAAGAAACCTTGTAAATTCCTTTTTAGTATAGATATGTTGCAACAATAATCGATTACCATGGAGGATAATAGATTATCATGTGTGAAATGAGAAAACACTTCAATTCGGCAAAATTGATTATCAACGAAAGATATAATTGACCAAGGTTCGACAATAATCGATTATCACTAATGATAATGCAATTATCACTATTTTAAAAACCTTATAACGGCAAAAAATAATTGATTATAACTTACAATTGAGGAGCTGCCTTGTCAGTTTCTGACCCTGCTTGAACCGTGGGCTATAAATAGTGTTCTTCATAACTCTTAGAAGGTTACCTAAACTATTACAGAGTACAAAACAGTATTTGAGGAAACTTTTAAGTGTTTAAGTGAGCTTGATTGAGTGCTTGAAGAAGGAGAAGTTAATCTTAGTGTGTCTAAGGTGGTAACAGTTCTCTAGCAAGTTGATTCAAGTTGTTTCATTCCATCATGTGTCGAAGGAAGGTGTTCGTTCATCTCTTATCAACTATGAGATGTGTTTTCTATTTCATCTTGTTCTCATTTATATTGTAACTTGAATTATTTTTAGTGAAAGGTTAATCACTTCTTTTAGAGTGATTAACAACTGGACGTATAATCTTTTGATTCGAACCAATATAAAAATTGCTTGTATGAATCTTCTCATCCTTTCTCTATTTTACTTATTCACTTCAAAGAAATTTTTAAAGGAAATCAAAATTTTAAATAGAACCAATTCACCCCTCTCCTCTTGGTTTTGTTCAAACACACGTTTAAACTTCCTAAGCGATACCAGTTTCTACAATATATTTTATGAAATATAAATATTAATATATTTAATATAATTATTTCAGCCAATTTAAATATTTTATAGTAATATTTTATTTTAACCAACTTAAAGATTTCAATGATATTTTATAAAAAATATTTTTATTTACTCTTTTATTTATTATGATTTTTTACATATAAGGTTTATATAATTAAAATTAAAATATTTATAAATTTATATATATAATAATCATTTATTTTAAATTATAAATAAATTTATTTCAATAAATAATACCATTATTATTATTATTATTATTATTATTATTATTATGTATATATAGTGGATTGTTAACTTTGTAACTATATTTGAAAAGCAGTTTAAATTGACACGTGGATACACTTGTTTAAATCAACACCTCAATTCAACTAAGGATAAGTACGATCTGTTTAAATCAACAACCTAGCTTGAATGAGGACTAAAAAAGTTAATTTAAATCAACAACACAACTCAATCGAAGAATAAAGAAACCAATTTAAAGCAACAAGTTGTTCATAGATCGGGCAAAACAAAACCAACAAGTTATTCATTGGCCATTCAAAACATCCAACAAGTTATTCATTGGTCAGCCAAAACAAAATCAAGCCTGGTGTAATTGAAGGTTATTCATTGTTCAGCTAAAACGAAACCAAGAAGTTGTTTATTTTATGGATAAAATAAATTAGGTCATAAATTGTTATTGAATTAGAGATGGATATCGAGTTTAACAAAAAAAAAAGCAAAAGTATACCTAAAGATCACATGAGAGAAACTAAAAACAAGTGAAAAATAGTTATTTGAAAGATGTCAAGTGTGAAAGTTTGGCAAAGAAGTTTTCAAAACATGCTTATAAGAAACTTTTTTAGCCTTTATGCATCAAACACTTTGACTCAAGGCTAGGTGGTTGTGTAGCGTTTTGGGAGTTGAATCCAAAGAGGGATAAATTGCCCATGGACCAACACATGGGATACCTACTTTAAACTTATTTAAGAGTTTTCAAGATAGAACAAACTTATTTTAGACCATGAATTGGACCCAAGGCTCTTTTATATTGTTAACAAATTAATATGATTTAGAA
Source organism: Vigna reflexopilosa (assembly GCA_027742785.1). Taxonomy (NCBI): domain Eukaryota; kingdom Viridiplantae; phylum Streptophyta; class Magnoliopsida; order Fabales; family Fabaceae; genus Vigna; species Vigna reflexopilosa. The sequence continues at coordinate 23,711,210 of CM050932.1, forward strand.
AATATCATATCTTTTAGATATTATATTTTTAGGTAGTTACTATATTTCTGGGCTTAGGGATATATGATGTAATATCTTAGAGGTTATAAATAAAAAGACAACTCCAAGACTTAAGGACTTGGATTTTCTAACTTAAAACATTGTTAACTTTAAGTTAGGTTGTTCATTTTTTATATTTGTTCTCGAGTTTATGGTACCCAACTTTCTACCAAAACAAATTATAATAACGTTACATTTTGACTAATACTATTATTTGAAAAATAATTGAATGTTCTACTGTAGTTCCAATAAGCATCTAATGACACTTTAGGACATGTGAAATTAAGATATCTTTTTTTAAAAGTTATAACTTTTTTATTTAAAAATTTAAGATTTGTTATTATATAACTATTTTCAAATTTGTAAAACTACTCTCATATTGTCTGTATCATAATTTAAAATTTAAAAGTTAATATTGTTTTTATTATAATTGTTTTTATTTAATAATTTTAAATTTGTTATTTAATGTTATTATATTATATATATATCATGTTTGAATTATCAGTGAGGAGCACTACAGTGATTTTAAAGAAAAATAACACAACTTATCTTCTACAAAGTTACGTTCAAAAGTTCTACATTTTAAGAAATGAAACATGCTTCCTATTTGCTTATTAAGATATATTTAGTTGACCACAAATATTTTTAGAATATTTATTTAAATGTTTTGGGAAATAAGAGAAACGTGATATGTTTATTAAAAAAATTGTAATTAACTATATTTGTTTATAAAACATAATTTATTGCATTAAATAATCTAATAAAACTAATATAAATCTATTAGTAAAGTTGTTAAAATTAACCCACTCAATTATTTAAATTTGGACCCAATCTACTTAAGACCCAATTTATCTAAGTTGGATCAGTGCTGAATCATACTGATCCGAAGGTTTTATAACTTTTACTTTTACTATTAAATTTTTAACTTTTTTTTTAAACTCTAATTCTCTTTCAACTTTCCCCTTTCACTCTTTAGTAAGTGCCCACACAACCACATATCAACATTCTCTCTTTCACTCCTCCACTCCCACACCATATTCTCTCTTTCCCTTCCTTGTTCCTTTCCTCTTTTCTTGTAATTTATTTTCCATTTTCGGTATTTCTATCCACTGAGAGGTGAGATGCGTTTTCCTTGAGGATGTGGCTTATTCATTTACAGAGGGATGTAGCGGTTTGAAACTTTCCTTCTCTGTTTTGTGGCTGGAGATCAAGCTAGTTTCTTCTTCTTCTTTAATAATTTACATGCATTTGGTTGTTGTGTGAACATGTTAAATTTGTGTTTGTTTGGTTTAATGTATTTGAACGTGTTCTATGAAAAAAAAATTAAGAGAAGAGATGGTTGAAGGCCTTAAGCGAATATTGGATATCCGTGTACGGATTTGGGTATCCATTGAAGGGGAAACAGATCTCATATTCGTTGGCCTTCTATTGATTTTTTTTATTTATTTTTTCGTTTATTAAGTTTTTTTCTTAGATTTATTTATCTTATATTATATTTAGATTGTATTTTTACTTAATTGATTTAATATTTAAAAAAATTATTTGTTAAAAAAAGTAAAAAAAAAATGGTTGAAGGTTAGGAATGACTTTGTTTTCCAATCGAGTCCCATGTTGAAGGGCACGAGAATGAAATTAATATGATTTCAAAGGTAGATTCAGTATTGATTACAAGAGAAGTTTTGGAATTGATTGAGTCAAAAGAAGTTAATTTTAAAAGCCTAGATGAGACTCCTCTAGACAAAATGCTAACAAATATTAATGAAGAAGGATTCGTTTATGGGGTCTGTGGAAGCTCGGAGATTATGCAGAAATAATTTTCCGATGCTAAAACACTTTTTAGAAGACAAATGGATGATTCTTTGACCTTTAGAAACATCAGGAATTCAGTTTTTTAGGAAGTGACTCTAGAGGTTGAGGGAAAAATAGTGTTGAAATTTGCTCTCTGTTATGGTTTCTAGAACTCCATAACATTGCATGAAAACTTAAAACTAGGAATGTGTGACAGTGTTTACTGTTATTGTAGCACAAACCATATCCGTCCTTGGATATATGGACATCCGTTAACGGAACTCCCATTCCTTCAATCACAGTAGTTTAAATTTTACTGAGGGATATTTGTGGAATGTGGTAATGTAAGAAGAAACATGTGATAGTGTAAGAAGAAACATGTAGTGGTGCAGGGAGAAACACTTTAGAAATTTATTTTAAAAAAATCCATTTACCTTAATTATTACATATATTTCATGTACTAATATCAAAAATAGAAAAGTAAAATAAAGGTAAAAGTATAAAGAATATAGATGTCAAAAAGTAAAAAGTATATATCTCACTTTCAATAAATTATCTAAATTAAAAGAATTTTATATTTAATTGGTTTATTCTAGATACAATCCATATATGGGACTTGGCTAAGCTATTTCTAACCTCAAATAGTTAAAGCCCATTTGGATGGGCTCAATTATTTTGAGTATTTTGATGACTCTAATTTTTTATCTAATAAAACTTATTCTAATTTAAAAAAAAATAGTTTTCTTTAAATCAAACATGACTGAAAGTAACATTTTTAACTTTGGAACTTATTTATTTTTCTACCGAACGTTCCCTTACACTAATATATACTTTTTGAATAATATAAATACATAAAATAAATATGTATCAAACAATTGAAGAAACTGCTACAGATAGGTCAAACCAAAACTAAAAGTAACATGCAGAATTTTAAAATAATCAGAAAGGAACAATTTTAGGGTTTCAATAATCTGAAAAAATTTAATAACCAGAATTTACTTTTACTGTTATGATGATTTTAGTCGACTTGATCAAATTACATAAATATATTAGATTAAGTAATTTGAAAATATATTTGAAATTATATAATTTAAAAATATTCTAAATTACTTTGTTTAATTTAAAAACACATTTCAAAATCCGTCGATATATTTCTAATTTGTTTTATTGCATAATTTAGAAATGTATTTTTATTACATAATTTAAAATACATTTTCATATTATGGAATTATATATTCAAAAATATATTTTCAAATTACGTAATCTAAATTTATGAATTCTAAAATTATGTTATTTATGGTGTTTTTTTAATTATACAATTCTTAAAATTAAAAATATATTTCTGATAATAAAATTTATGATATATGTTTGAATTATATAATCTAAAATATATTTTTAAAGTTTGAATTATCTAATCTAAAATAAATCTTTAAATTGTGTAATTTGAAATTATTTCAATGGAATGATAATTTGGACTATGAAAGCGGTAAAAAACACCACTTGAACGAACTGAAAATACGCTTAGGCACTGAAATTTAAACAAAAATGGAAAAACATAGGGCCTTTTCATCACCATTTAGGCTAATTTTTATTTGAAAGTTGTTCCTCCACCACCAAAGCCTTCTTCCTGCACTTCCCAAATTTATTTTTTTTCTAAAAATATTCTTAAGTTAATTTTTTTTTTACTTTTACCATTAACTTTTTATACTTTTAATTAAAAATCTTAATTCTATACTCTCATTCCACCAGAGAAGAACTTAGCCGTGTCAAAACAGAACTTAATTATCTGATTTAAACTTGAGAAATACCAATTAGAGGAGCAAAGGTTCCGTGAGCGAGATAGAGAGGTTGTAGAGCATATGTACTTCAACAGACATGGATATTTGTTTGACGGATATAGATATCCGTTTAAGGTCTAACGGATATTTCATATCTGTTCAAAATCTAACAGATATCCCATATTTGTTTGACCTTTAATGAATGTCGATATTTATCAACGGATCTTTTATTTATGTTTATTTATTTTTAACGTTTTAATTATGATAGTTCAATTTTTATTGACGGATAACTGTGAAATGGAATGGTGCAGGAAGACATATGTGGTGGTGCAGGAACAACTCTCTTTTTATTTTTCCTTGATAAAAAATGTAGGCCCAGAAATTCCCACAAAAATGGGACAGTTTCTTTCCGCATTCTTATATTTTCTTCCTGCACCCTTATCCCAATGGAAATTACCTGGCTACCCTTAATGTAAAAATTATTAAAAATTGGAGATGCAGAAGGAAGTCCCCCGTATTCAAAGTAGTATGGTTCATTTGGTTCCAAACTTTAATCCATTCTTTACCTAAAGGCTCTACGTCTTTTGGAGATATCTACAATAATGCATAATTTTTTCCGACAAAGCAAAAGATTTTAATGAAATACTTTATAATATACGTAACTGTATAAGCTTTTGAACATGGTTTCGATCTAATACATTACTTACATTTAAACCCTATCTATTCCAAGGTGTCTGCACAACTTTCCCTCATTTCAACAACTTTGCTTGTATTCTTCACTTTAACTTTTTTAAAGGTATATTATCTACTATAAACCAAATTATAAAGTTTGGTTCACATGTTACGATCAAATTCTCTATAACGTATTATTTACCGTATGCGTAGTGTATATTTGGAAAACTTTAATTCAGAAAATATTTTCAACTATCAGATTGCTATATATGCTGGGTAAATGATTATCATTAAATTGTTTAACATTTTTGTTTCTTTATTATAAAGTGTTCGTTTTAACAGACTGCCAAAAATAATTGAAGTAAAATGTATAAGAAGCAACACTTCTTATTCTTCTATTTACATTTGGGATGTTATGCAAGTGAGTGACTTTTGATGAGAAATCGTATAAAGAAATACTTTATCAAAGTGAGTGAATAACTTCTTATTGATCAAATGATTTACTTTTTCAATTTTGATTTCGATCTAGGAACTTTATGAACGTTACAGAGAGCAGATCATAGATGAAATACATTTTATCATAAAGTAACAAGATTCATGAGATCAAAATTAGAGGGATTTATTAATTATTCATTGTATTATAAAAGGTAATCATTTAATTTCTTGTAATAACCTGTAGATTTTTTAATTTTAAAAAAATTAGGAGCGGTTTTTAGGAAAGTGGCAGTACGAATGGAGGGATTAATTTTGATCATAATAAATAAATAAATAAATAAATAAATAAATAAATAATAATAATAATAATAGTTTTATTTCGTATTGTTCTTCTATACGTGGGATTTTAACTACTTTAACTTAGGATTCGTCATTCAAAAATAACCAATGACTTTAGTACATTAGCTATAGGAAAAGTATGATGACAAGACATTCAAACCTATTTTTCAAATTTTTTCACATCAATTTTCGTAACTTTCTCTCCGAGATAGAAGCTATGTGTAGAATTAGGTATTGGGAATGTAAGTGCGAGTCCAAGTCCCACATTCGGTAAAAATAAGAAAATAGAGCACTATATAAAAATGAAAGACCCGTTAACCCATTGTCGCCTTAAGGTTTTAGGTAGAGAGTGGTGTCGATCTTTTATATGATTGGACTTATATCTCATCGGTGTTTGTATCTCTCCAGTAAACCTCCTCCTTGATAGACCCAACACTAGGATCACAATATGAACATCTCCACTTAAAAGAAAAACATTGATAAACGTTTGCTCCTAAACAAAGTACTCACAAAAATAAATAAAGAAAAGTTGTATCTTGATTCGGAGTGCTATCTCATCTTGTACACAAGTAGTTTTGCATATAAGTTTATTTGAGTTAATTGCCTTTTTGTTCTAATTACAGTTCATGTATAACTGTATTGTGACTTCATATAGGATGGATATGTTACACCACTCATTGTAAAAAGAAAGTAAAATTTACTATTTATAAATAATTTAACAGTATTTTATTTAATATATAATATTTATTTTGTTCTTTATTTCAATTTTTGTTATTTATTTCATTTTTAACTCCAATATTTGTCATTTGTTTACTAGTTTGACAATTCTTTTATTGTTTTTGGATCTTTTATTTAGTACTGGACAAACATAGTTACAAAGTTAGTATTTTTTCTTTACCTTAACTATATATTCTTGATGATATTTCTTATCTTTATTTGTATTAATGATGAGTTATGTAAGTAAATAGGTATAAATTTCAAGAACAAGCTTAATCAAGTTTCAATATTTAGCCAATTAAGATAAGAGTTTTGTTTAAGGCAAGCTATGTGGATATCATTATTATGGAATATGTATGTTCCACATAGAGAAGACTTTAACATTGTTTGGTTGAGGATGAAGAAGCTTTTCATGATGAAATTTGTCGATAAGAAGTTTTTGTTGAACAAATAACTAATCAAACTATGTATGAAGGATGTTGTGTCAATCAAAATTCACCTTGTCAAGCTTAATTATATTTTGATGGAACTTCAAAATATAAACGTTAAGTAGATAAAGATACCATGATTATTTTGTTAGCCTTTCGTCTATTGTCCTATGCAGACCTAGTAAGTTCTTTGAGTATAAGAAAGGATTATATCACACTTGAAGAGGTTATGTCAAGCCTTGGTGAAGTACCTAAAAAACACTAGAAGGTAATTGAATAGTGTTAATGAAAATTTTTTTGCAACCCTTCTAATATAACACGTTATCAAGCTCTTGAAATCCTCTTTTAAATAATCGCAGGCTCGACTTAATAGAATTTTGCAATAACGACTTTTAACATGCTATTTAGAATATATATATATATATATATATATATATATATATATATATATATACTACATCATTTTGTTAAGAACATTCTTTATGAAATAAATCGTTTAGCTTGAAAGATTCTTATGTTTGAAATAAAGCACGAGTACAAGTTTTTACAAGAGTATCATTTAGGTAAAAGAAGAAATAGTTCCACAAGAAATTTTATACTAATTTCCTCCAATTAGTGTCCTCTGAAGAGGGTTCCATTATAATCTTTACCCGATTACAAATGAGCACTAGCACTACTCCTGGTACTCAACAACCTTGCCGAGATTTCCTTTGCATATTAGCACCACTCTTGGTACACAACAACCTTAGCCGAGATTTCCTTTGGGTATTAGTACCACTCCTTGTACTCAACAACCTTAGTCGAGATTTCCTTTGAGTATTTGCACCGCTCCTGGTACTTAGCAACCTTGCTAAGATTCCTCAACTCAAACAAAGTTCAATTATAAGTATTTTAATTCTCTTTAAAATTGCAATCAACGATTTCTTACGAGTAGTTCAGACTATATCTCTCAAAGAAGGATTTGATTACAATACAAAGTAGTATAAACACTCGCAGGTGTTTTCTCTCTTTTCTCTTACAATCGTAAGCAATATGGCAATGAAGCTTGAGAATATCTCTTTCTCTTTTTCTCTTCTCTTCTCTTCTCTTCAGCTTAGATGTATTCTTTTTCTTGAGCTCTTTCTCTTCTTGTTTTTAGGATGAATATGTCGTTGTAAGTTTTTCTTTTCTTATGCTCTTAAGCTATCCTCTTGATTTTCTTCTTGAGAGATATTCTATTTATAAGCTTTATGGATATATATTTGTTAGACTCGGTTATAGTTTATAGTCTTGATACTTGTGCTTTCTCTTTCTTCTTGTCATAACAACCATTGTGTAAGTCAATTTTGTCAGAGCAGACATGCTTTTTCAGTCCTTTTCTTGGAAGTAGGTTGTACGATGTTTTTAGACTTTGCTTCAAGTGAGGAACATTCTGTGAATATTTTCTTTGTCTCTAACGTCCAATTTTTTATATTTGATCTGTAGCACTGTAGATGCGTGTAGTATAAATTATCTTTAAAATTGGAGTAAATTGTGCATGTAACAAATATGTCTTTTCTTATCACTTTTGTTGTTTTTGAATGTTAAACATTTAATGTCATTTAATGCTTGCTCAGAACAACAAAGTGTTTTTTTTTATTTTCTACCCTTGGGTAACATTTTTCGATTAAGTGTTTTTCTCTAAGGATACCAAAAATAAATATATACTTCATCATAAGATGAGGTATTTATTAAGCTCATGACATCGTTTAGTCAAGTAAAAGCTTCTTTAACTTTTGTCTCTTTTTAGACATATAGCGTTTAGCTTGCTTAAGCTTTCTTACACATTTTAATCCTTAAGTCTTTTAATATGTTTTGTCAGGGACATTGTCTTGACCTATTTTATTTTCGACAGAGGCTGAATACCTATTCAAGGTATTATAAGCATTGAACATTTAACTCAATCTCTCTTGGACGCTTTTAGGCAGAACATCCTTTAGTCATACGTCTAGGTGTTTTAGCCTAGATGTTTTTCTATTTCCTAGGACCTAAGTGTTTTTCTATGTTTGGGGATTCTGGTTCTAGATAGTGTATATTTGGGGTTTAGGCTCTAAGTCTTGTGTTCTTACCCTAAGTTGTTTTTTAATTATTATCCTGTTTTAATGTTATTTGATTAAAGTTCAAAACATGAGAACTTTTAGGCACATAGACGATTTTGTCTTTAACAATTCTGAGGTTAGATGGAATAAATTTATTTGTTCTTTTGATTCTTGTTCTAATTTTTTTTATTTATGTATTATGCCTTTTAATCAAGTAAAAATAATGAATTTTTCATTTTAGTAAGTTAACACGATGTTAAATCTATATAACATAATAATCATATCAGTACAAGGTTTTCCTTTTAATTGAGAAGTTACTTTGATTAAAGTTAGAAACTTTAATTTTATTGAATGAGTTTTTGTCAATAATTGATAAGTTACTTTGATTAAAGGTGAAAACTTTAATTAGAATTAATCAATAAGTTACTTTGGTTAATTAACTTTTTACTTCAAATAAGAGTTAAAAGAAAGTTACTTTGGTTATTTTTTTTATTAATGTAAAAAGTTATTATATTTTATTAAGAAGTTACTTTGGTTAAAAGAAGTGAAAGAAGTGAAGATACTAACAAATTATATCGATTAGTTTGAAATTTTAGACAAAAAAATCTTTAAAAAACTAATAATGAATCCTATTTTGAAAAACTAGTGGAGTCATTATATTTTCTTTATTATTATTTTAATCCTTTTTATTTTTATTTAATTTCTTTTCTTTTTGTTATCGTTTTGTTATTTAATCTTTTATTTATCTTATTTATTTTTATTTCTTTGTATTATTATTATTTTATTTGACTAACTTTTTAAAATAGATTTATTTTAAGAACAAATTTGTTCAAAATTAATTTTATATTAATTGAAAAACGACTTTGAGTTATCTTATTATATTAATAATATTACGTAATCACTTCAATTAAAATGTTATCATATTGTGATATGATAATTAAATCAATAATACATTCAAAACTATTAAAAGTTTCCGTTATCCATTTATTAATTTCTATTTAAGATTACTGTTGATATGAACAGTAATCTAGTTTTAGGATTCTTATCTTTGGGGTTTTTCCGTTTTTATGTTACTGGAACCCTATATAAGGGATTCCAGCATTTGTAATAGAGTAGAAAAAGTGAAAATAAACGAAATATAGTTTTTCTTTTTCGCAAACATCAAATTCTTACCTTCAAACGCGTGTTCTTCCTTTTTATCTTTCTCTTCCCGTTCGATTGTCACCACCGTCAGCTGCGTCGGAGTTTCTGCCACCGTCGATTGTCGCACCTGAGCTTCCATGGAGATCGCGTGCTTCGTCCCCATCTCGCAGCTGGCTCGAACGTTGTTGCTCCCACCTAACGTCTGACTCCAGAAGGTTCAAGTGAGATCTTTTGTCTCACGGTTTTGGGCCATCAGTTTTGGGCCCTCTTTCCACTAAAGAATGGGCCAGCACAATTCTTTATGGTACCAGAGCAGGTCCAGTACCTGTTCTGCCATTGCTTTTCGCTGCACATATCTCTGGTTCTTGATCGTATCTTCGTTTGCTTCTAATCTTTCTTGCTGACATATCTCTGGTCCAGTCCCTTCTATCTGCATCCAGGGGAGAACCCCGACACCTCCCTCATTTCTCAGGTTCTCAATGAGTCTAACTGTACTTCCTGGAGTAGAAACATGAGAAGAGCACTTCTTTCCAAAAACAAACTGAAATTTATAAATGGAGGAATAAAAAGGCCTCAAAGAAATGATAGTCTTTTTTTATTCTTGGGAAAGAAGCAACATGATGGTATTATCTTGGATCACCAAAACGCTTTCAACTCAAATAGCAGAGAGTGTGTTATATGTAGAAGATGCTCAAGAACTTTAGGAAGAACTAAAAGAAAGGTTTTCCAAAGGGGATCACTTCAAATTCTCAAATTTACTATAAGAAATTCAGTCCATCAAGCAAGGTGAAAGAAGCGTAAACTAGTATTTTACTAATTTGAAGATCTTGTGGGAAGAACTGGAATTTCTCAGACCTATTCCTAGCTATAGCTGCAAAATACCTTGCAACTGTGATTTATCTAAGGCTTCACACAGATACAGAGACATGGAGCATGTCATATGCTTTCTAAAAGGCCTGAATGAATGTTATAATACCGTTAAGACTCAGATATTGCTTATGGAACCCCTACCCAATATTAATCGTGTGTTTTCACTCATCATACAGCAAGAAAGACAGAGTTCCAATGAAAATGATAGCAAAATACTGGCTAGCACCAGTGAAAAATAAAATCAATGGAAAAACAATCAGGGCTGGAGGGCTTATGGACGAGGAAATCCACCCAGAAGTCAAGGAAGAGGAAGAGGAAGAAATCCCAACTATGGGAAACAGTGTTCCCACTGCCATAAAATGAATCACACCGTAGATGAATGTTATTCCAAACATGGGTATCCACCATGGTACAAGATAAATGGTAACAATGGTGAAAGTGGTGCCAGACAGAACGAATGGGGTTCAGCCAACACTTGTTCAACATCTGCTGGGACACAGGCCGACCAACAGAGTGTTGTTCAAAGTCCCTTCACACATGAACAGATGCAAAAGATACTGCAGTTGCTGAAAAAGGCTGATAGCCCATCACACTTCATCAGCCAAATACAGAAAAGCAACACAGAGGATACACAAGGTATGTTCTCATGGATTATAGATACAGGGGCCACTGATCATGTGACCCATGACAAGAATCAGTTCACTACTTTCTATAAGATCACTCCCATATCCGTTAAATTGCCTAATAATTTTGTTGTTACTGCCCATTATGCAGGGACCATACATTTCTCTAAAGATTTTGTGATTTTTAATGTTTTATACATACCTGAATTCACTTTTAATATCATATCTGTTCAAAGTCTAATTTTAATATCATATCTGTTCAAAGTCTAACCAGAGATATAAACTGTACCCTAACTTTCTCTTCTAAGATGTGTGAAATTCAGGACAATTCTACATTGAAGATGATTGGATATGCTAGTGTGTGCAAAGGACTTTACCACCTACAATCTTTGGGAAGAAATATGAATCCCAATTGTATTTTCTCTTATGAACATGAAAATGTAAACCTATGGCATTGTAGACTAGGCCATCCTGGACATAAAGTTGTTGAAAAATTATGTAAAACTTTTCCTTACATTCAGACTACTGTAGACAATGCTTGTGACATTTGCCATTATGCTAAGCAACACAAATTACCTTTTCCTAAGGGCAATTCCTTATCTGCTAACTATTTTGACATGATTCATTGTGATATTTGGGGTCCTATCTCTATTCCCTCTATACATGGACATAAATACTTTCTTACTGTTGTTGATGATTATAGTAGGCACACTTGGGATTTTCTCATGCATAATAAGGGTCAAACCAGGGAACTCCTACAGGCTTTTATAATGAAAATCAAAACTCAATTTAATAAAACCATTACGATTATTGGGACGGATAATGATCCTGAATTTAATTGCTCTAATACTTATAATTCCCATGGAATTGAACATCAAAAGAGTTGTGTTGAGACCCCACAACAAAATTCTGTTGTGGAAAGGAAACATCAGCACATATTAAATGTCACTCGTAGCCTAATTTTTCAATCCAATGTTCCTCATATATATTGGTCCTTTGCTCTATCCCATGTTGTGTTCTTGATTAATAGATTACCTTCCCCTGTTGTTAAAAATGAAACACCTTTTGAGCTCTTACATAATGATCCACCCACTTATCTTGATTTAAAGGTTTTTGGTTGCCTATGTTTTGCTTCTACCTTGGAAAGCAACAGAAACAAACTTGATCCTAGAGCTAGAAAGGGTATATTTCTAGGATACAAAAGTAGGGTAAAAGGGTATATAGTTCTGGACATTAATAGTAGAGAAATAATTATAAGTAGAAATGTTATTTTCTATGAAGATATATTTCCCTATAAGGATAAGCAGGAAGGGAGAAACAATCATAATTACGAAAAAGACAATGTGTTTTTCCTTGATGAGATTGGCTGCAGGCATGAGAAAGATCCTACTGATGATGAAGGAGGAAACCCGAGCCCTACTCATAATAATTCCACTAAGAGGAACTCTACTGAAAACAACACTATCACTGAAGACAATAATTCTATAGAACAACAAGGAAACAATCAGAGGAGATCTAGCAGAGTTAGAAAGACTCATGAATACCTGAAGAACTATATTCAGCAAGTTGATGAATCCTCATCTACCCATTTGTGTGCAAAGAACGGTTTGAGTACTCCTTACCCTATAACAAGTGTTTTATCTTACAAATCTCTTTCTAATAAACATTTAAAGTATGCTCTTGCTATAATTGCTAATAAAGAACCCAACTCCTATGAAGAGGCCAAAAACAACCCTGAGTGGAATGATGCCATGCAAAAGGAAATTCGGGCTCTACAAACAAATAGGACATGGTTCTTGACTCAACTTCCTCCAGGAAAGAGATCTATTGGATGTAAATGGGTCTATAAGATAAAGCATAAGGCCGATGGTACCATTGAAAGATATAAAGCTGGGTTGGTAGCCAAAGGCTATACTCAACAGGAGGGAATAGATTTTCTTGACACCTTCTCTCCTGTTGCCAAACTTACTTTTGTTAGGATGTTGCTTGCCCTTGCAGCCTCTAAAAATTGGTTTCTACATCAACTTGATGTAGACAATGTTTTCCTTCATGGAGACTTGAATGAAGATGTATATATGGATCCTCCACCAAGTTTAAATGTTGGTGTTAAAGGACAAGTTTGCAAGCAGACAGTGGTTTGACAAGCCCTCCACATTCCTGGTCTCTTTTGGATATGTCCAATCTTGATCCGATCATTCTCTGTTTGTCAAGAAGACTCCTACAAAATTCACAGCTATACTTGTGTATGTTGATGATATTGTTTTAATAGGAAATTCTATGAAAGAGATCAATATCATAAAGACTCTTTTGGACAATCAATTCTAGATTAAAGATCTAGGAGAACTCAAGTACTTTCTGGGTTTTGAAGTTGCTAGATCTAAGAAAGGAATACATCTATGTCAAAGGAAGTATGCTCTTGACATTCTTGAAGAAACAGGGATGCTAGGAAGCAAACCTAGCTCTACACCATATTTGAGCAACAACAAATCCTTATACAAAACAGAGGACTATATGGATAATCCCAGTGATTATCGAAGGCTGATAGGGAAGCTATTTTATCTTACTAATACTAGACTAGATTTATGTTTTACAGTTAACCTTTTGAGTCAGTTTATGCAGGAACCAACCAAGCACCATTATCAGGCCTTGCAACATATCCTGAGATATGTCAAGTCAAGTCCTTCTGAAGGACTCTTCTTTGCTTCCGATTCTAGTATACAGATAAAGGGCTTCAGCGATTCGGATTGGGCCACCTACCCCAATACGAGGAGGTTCACTACTGGCACTGCATTTTCTTGGGTAGTTCTCTCGTCTCTTGGAGATCGAAGAAGCAAACTACTGTCTCAAGATCTTCTACAGAGGCTGAATACAGAGCTCTAGCTGCCACGGTCTGTGAGATGCAATGGTTACATTACCTCCTCCAAGACCTTGAAGTCAAACCGATAGCTACGACAGTCGTATATTGTGACAACAACTCAGCCAGGCACATAGCTCATAATCAAAGCTTTCATGAGCGAACCAAGCATATAGAGTTGGATTGTCATGTTGTTCGTGAGAAAATACAGGCCAAGTTTCTTCATTTGCTCCCTATCCGGTTAGAAGAACAGCTTGCAAATGTCTTCACTAAATTTCCTCACCGCACTCGTTTCAAATCCATTATTCCTAAGCTTGGAATGGTAAATATCCACCATCCAGCTTGAGGGGAGGCTATTAAATGTTTCTATTATGCATTTATTAATTTCTGTTTGAGATTATTGTTCATATGAACAGTAATCTAGTTTTAGGGTTTCTATCTTTGGGGTTTTTCCATTTTTATGTTACCGGAACCCTATATAAGGGATTCCAGCGTTTGTAGTAGAGTAGAAAAAGTGAGAATAAACGAAATATAGTTTTTCTTCTTTGCAAACATAAAATCCTTACCTTCAAACGCGTGCTCTTCCTCTTTATCTTTCTCTTCCCGTTCGATTGTCACCACCGTCAGCCGCGTCGGAGTTTCTGCCACCGTCGATTGCTGCATCGGAGCTTACATGGAGATCGCGTGCTTCGTCCTCATCTCGCAGCTGGCTCGAACGTTGTTGCTCCCACCTAACGTCTGACTCCAGAAGGTTCAAGTAAGATCTCTTGTCTCATGGTTTTGGGCCATCAGTTTTGGGCCCTCTTTCCACTAAAGACTGGGCCATCACAATTCTTTAAAAACAACTTTATTTTGGATAATTTAATTCATATTTTCCATTTTTCAGCTCATAAACTATATTTGATGTCATATTCAATTTGTAAATGTTAGATAAATGAAGATAAAGGAAATTTATTATAAAATAAAATTGAACTTAGAAGAACAAAAATGGTGAAAAAAAGCGTGGTAGAAAGTTTTTGTTTTTCATTCATAGAAAAATTGTTAAAATTAAGTATACAAAATCTCTAATAACTCATATACTGTTTAACAAACCGAGTTAAAACTTCTTGATTCAGTCTTTGGCATTCACGTTTGGATTCAAATATTGTGAAATGTACTGAATACTATATGATGGGAAAGTATACTGTAAAGGCACACTTAAACATAAAAAGTTTGTTAAATGGCATAATTGTTCAATATCCCACAATTTTCTCCAAATGAAGTACATAATTATGTGCCATCATTATCTTATATACCAACTTATTCCACCCCACCTTCAATTTGTCATTTGAGCTTAATGACTTCACACATATTAACTAGTGCCCACTAAAACCTTACATTAGCAAACATGAACAAAGGCAAAAAGTAAAATTACACCTTCTCCCACCAATTCTTTTCATTATACCACCCCCAAAATTAAGTAATACTACAATTCACATTGCTCAAGAAGAAGAAAAAAAAAGGTTTAATTATGATTTTTTATTTTAAAATTTGAGATAATTCTGATTTTGGCTCCCAAATTAAAAAGAAAAAGTAGTCCCTCAAATTTAGGAAAAAAAAACATAATTTTAGCCATTAAGCATTAAATTTAAGTAATTAAAAATAGTTTTTAACCCTTGAATCCCGAAGCTGAAACCATGTACCAACCAATAAATCATAAAAAAATAAAACTCATTTTAATTTTTTAAATTTATTATTTAAGGACTAAAATCATTTTTTTTTAATTTTGAGGGACTAAAACTTCTTTTTGAATTTGGGAAACGAAAATCAAAATTATTTCAAATTCTAAAAATGAGAAAACCATAATTAAAAAAAAAAGTAAACCAAACCCCTCTAATAAAGTTAGGTTATTATGGAGAACTTATGTTGTTAAAGATATCTGATGGAGGAATGAAATGGTCCATGGAGAGTCCAGGCACGTTGAACATCACATCATCAATGGTCCAAATCTCTTCCATCCGG
This sequence comes from Vigna reflexopilosa, assembly GCA_027742785.1. Classification (NCBI taxonomy): domain Eukaryota; kingdom Viridiplantae; phylum Streptophyta; class Magnoliopsida; order Fabales; family Fabaceae; genus Vigna; species Vigna reflexopilosa. The sequence continues at coordinate 23,726,954 of CM050932.1, forward strand.
GTTCGGCTATGCTGCATTGAGAGCTCGCCGAACCGGAATACCGTCGCGATGGAGCGCCCTTGATGGGCAATGAGGACTCCATCAACGTCTCTGTAGTCGCCGATGCTGCTGCCTGTGGTGGTCTCCCAGAACACCGTATCATTGTCCTGCGTTGGGACCCGTGTTAGGTGAGAGTCTTCGAGGTATATGAGGAGCCCACTCTTTTGACAAAAATAACCATAGAGAATGTGCCTTATCACTTCTGCGGGACCCTCGCTCCGTTCAACCACCGCCGCACGATCGGCAGAAACCTTCAGAACAAAGCAATCAACGGTGCCGATTCGGTTCTCACCCAAGCACTGCGCGTTCGTGAATAAACTCGCTGTGGTCTTCGGATCCAAACCCTGCAATGTACACCATCAAAGTATTGTATTTAGAAAATTGCAATTGCTACATGATATTATTGGGTAACCTTAGTTAATCATAAGAAATAATTTTCAAATAGATATTTATTTGTAGAGAAAATACAATTCATTATGTTTTTAAATATTTACTTTTTTATTATTTTAAAAAATCTCTTACTAATAAAAGTATCTTATATATATATATAAATTATGTTCATATTTTTATGAAATTTGTTTGTAATCAATGTAAGATAGATATCGACCTATGATTTCTCTAGCATCATGATGAATGTAGTATAAGGAAGGAATTTTCGTTTAGGGATACTACAAGACAAGATGTATAACAGTCTGAAAAATGATAAATTGAATTTATTGTGTGATTTTACGATGTTTTTGAAAGAAGAAAAACTTGGTGTTGATAAAGGAAGGAAAGGGATGTGATGCGTTATCCTATGCAATGGCAAACAATAGGTGAATAGTTAGAGAAGTACAAAATGAAAAAGGGAATATTTAGGCACGAAAGCAGGGGCAATAATGCAGTGGAGGAAGCACTGTTGAATAAAGTGCATAATTAAAAGGAAAAGTTAAAGCAAAAGGATAATCCAAGGTAGCCTTAGCTACCTGCAATAAGTGGCAATCCCAAGATCATGACTCATGAGCCATAAAAATAATCATACATGACGTCAGATTGGCAGTCACGTGGCATGGAAGTATACTAATTCTTGAAGAAAACCAGTACACATTGTTGGGTAAAGCATGGGACAGTTTCTCCATCATTGTCAGCTCGATATATACACTTCATTCATTCATTGGGATTTCAATTTTGTTTTTAAATCTTAATATTTGTTTGCTACACAGCATGCTTTTATTCCTAGCCTATGTTCCCCCCAACAAATAAAGTAAGTCTACCCACCAAACAAATCACCAATAAGATCAACACAACTTTGCTCAATTTTTGTTTGGCATCATGCCGAACAAAACAGTGAACAAAATCACTTTTTCTTTTCAAATCTCTCTTTGTACTGAGACAAGTTCTAACATATTTAGCAAATTAGCTTTCACTCTACCAAATCAAGTTAATGAGCCACCCACCAAGTCAACAGAAAAACTAAAAATATTATATTGTGCTATATATGCATTAACTAGGAAAACATTAATGAGATCTATTTTCTTTAGTCCTTATTATAATTAATGATTTTGATTCTTTGTTATACCTGGATGATTCGGCGCAAGGGTCTTTGGGGTCCTTTAGCTGCATGTGTGCCTAGCCATGGTGTGTGCCGCCACACAGTTTTGCCATTGCTTCCTGCAACCACCTTGTGATTACCAACCACCAATTCAAGTGACCACATCCCAGGTAGCATCTGCCAAAGTACGAAGCAACCATTTTCACTGCTTCTTGTTCCCAAGCACTTAACGTTCTTCCCAGATGAAATCTCCGTCTCACAACATATCATCTTCACCATCCCAGTGGCATACATGTTCTTGGTGTCCTTTTGCTGCTTGAGGCACCCAGTTGCAGCCAAATACTGTTGGATAATGTACTTCGCAGTTGAAGTTTCCTGTGTGATAATGTATCATAGACTGAAAATCAATAGTACTAAACACTGAAATCTTAATCATGTGTAGAAAAAGGAATATTGATATATTCAAGTAATTGATGTGGTTGCAAAATTAGCCACAATGCAGCTACTAAAACATTCAAGTTAAAACCTTTACTTGTGTACCAAAGAAAAAAAGGACAAAACTTAGATACAGTAGCTTGTGTTGGGTGTTTCTTAGGTTACTTTCTGATAGTTTACTTATTAAAAGATCAACATAAATGAGTGAACGTTAATTATGATAGGACAAAAACATTAAAAGCACAAAAGAAACTACATTAAATTCTGTCCAAACAAAAAAGGTAACATATTGAAGTGTAGAGAGAGAGAGTGAGGGCTTACAAATGGGGTGTCTTTGATGTGAATGCTAAGGGTGGGATCATGAGCTGAGGGAATAGGAGCCAAAGGGCATCCCAAGACACCAAGCAAAAGCCTTAAATCTTGGGTCTTGGCATGAATGGTTCCATAGAATGATTGTGAGAAGGTTCCACCTGGAGAGATCTTCTGAGTTCTGAACCATTCCCTAATGACTTCCCATGAACTCTCTTTCTTGGTGCCCTCTTCTTGCATTTCAGGGCCAGGACCTTCGATTAAGGGTGTCAAAGGCTGTGGAGCCCAACTCTGTCGCCAACGTGCTCTAGAACCCATTTGGGGCGTGTAAGAGTCTCGAGAGTAATGATTATTATGAAGAAGGAATGGAAGTGAATGAAGGAGAAGATGCTGAGAGAAATATTCAAACAGAAGGAGGAAAAAGAAGAGGTATCAATGTGAATGTGGTTTGGGAGTTAAAAAGAGAGTGTGCTTGTGTTTGTATATGTGAGAGAGGAAGTAATGGGGAAGAGACAAAAGCGACAGATTATCTGTTCAACGGCAGAGAAATGACATTATTATATAATACAAACTCGAATGTTGGGTTGTCTATTTGCTTTATTCCACTTGCTTTGGGACTCACTCTTGTCGTTACATTTTTATACTGTTTACTTTTTTTTTATTCTCTCGAGCTAACCTATTCCCCATGCCACCGTATAGGTCCCATGGGGATTGGCCTACCACCTTTGATCAATTACTATCTCTTTCCATCATAAAGTTTTTTCATTTTTTCGATATTTGAGTTCTAGGAATATCTTCACAACTTGTCAAAATATATGTTTGTTGATTCTTTGGTAGTACTAGATGATGAGTCATGTGTACTATATCTGTATGCTTTTGTTATGAGATGGATTTGTTTGCGTACGGTGTTTATTGTTATCGAGTTGAGGAGTGTTGTAGAATGAAGGGCCATAAGGAAAAACAAATTTATCTTAAGCCCTGAATTTTTTAATATGTTTATGGTAACAACATCTCCACTATTGACTAAAGAAATTACATTCAGTATGAGTTTACTAGAAGACTTTATATTCAAATATGTAATAATATTTAGGAATAATAATCACAAGTAAAAAAAATTAGTGACACACATAATAAGAAAATTACTAATTATCAATATGGTATCTATTTAGTCGATCAGAATATCATCCGAGATTGGCCCTTTAAATTGACTGAATCAAGCACGATTACAATTTCAATACTTATTCATGGATTATTACAATAATTAAGATTAGAGTTTTATCGGATTATGATTAGTTCTTCCAAAAGAATTAAGTCTATCTAATACATTATAAATAAGGCATATAGGTGAAACATTTTATTCTTTTCAACTTCCTATATTTATTACACCCTCCAAAACTGAACACTTAGATTCAAATTATCTTTTGCAAGTAACTAGCTGACAGAGACAAGAAGAATGAATGAATGAGTGCTTGTAGAGGATGATCTACACTGCATGAATGGTTAGAAAAAGTTTAGGAATTAAGAGTATCTTAGTCCTTCAAGAATAAAATCTATTAGTAATATTGAAAAATCATCAATAATTTGAGTTTATTAACAAATTACTGACACCCAAACATTTATCAATAAATATCACAATTAGGTCTTTTTTTTTATTTTTCTTTTTCCTTTTTTTCTTTTTATAATTCTTTTTTTTTTCCTCCTCTCCTCTTCACCCACTTTCTCTTCTGTTGTTATTTTCGTCATCTTTTTCTCTTTTTCCTCTTTATCCTCCTCTTCTTCTTTATCTCCTTCTTCCTCCTTCTTTACCTCCGACTATCACTATTGTTGTGGCCTTCACCACCACTATGTCATTGTAATGTTATGCGTCGTTGTCGCACCTTTGCCATCACTATTTAATTTATAAAAAACAAAAAATTAACCAATGTAGGAAATTTGGCTCTCTATTTATCAAATGATTTAGGTAATAAGAGTTATAAAGGGTTTTCATTTTTATTTTATGTTTTTCTGTTTTTTGTTTAGAATTTACAACCCAGCCCATCAACTGCTAGTCTACCAAGCTGTTGGATTGCCTAGTCTTGTTATTGATCTGTCGAGCTATTGAGTATGTTTGCTTTGTTGTCTTAGTCATGTTTGTTAGTGCTGTGATTTTGTCTTGTTTAGTCTTCACTGTTACATTAAATTGAGAAGAAAGTTTTTTAACATAGAAATTAGAGCTTTTAAACTCGATTGACATGTTCATGCTCTATGTTTGGTTGGATTCTCATGAGAAATTAAATGATGAATCAATTTTGATGAATCCTAACCTTAGTAAACTTTGAGCAAAATTTCTTCATTATGTGATTTACTCATGCTTACAATGTGATTCAGAATTTGATTGAACTCTTTATAATGCTACTTGATTGATTTAACTCTTGAGAGGATCTAGACATTTTTTATGAACAAACGACTTAACAACAACCTTGCCTTGCCTTAATTGCACCCTTATTTGAACCTTATTGACCCATTACTTTGTGAATACATAAAAACCATGATAATCATACATCTAAAACATCAAACCATAATTATTTACTAATACATCAAAACCATGTAACCATACATCCAAAACAAACAAAATCACATAATTAAATGTTATAAAAAGTTACTTACTCAACTGCTATGCCTATGTCAAAAGATGATTTTAATTCACATATGAGATGGAAAAGCAGCGATTATATATTAATAAATTGAGGTGAATGACACAAGCGTACTTTTGTTATCGGGAACACTGTTCCACGTATGAGTGTTAAGTGCAGGATTATTGAAGTGTGAGTGCAGTTGCAGCAGAGACACTGAGAGGAAGAATAGATGGTGCACGCCTGCACCTGATTCCATGTACGTAGGACAAATCTGCTACCGTATCTTCTTTTTGATCGACTTAATCCAACGAAGATTTTGCTAAAACATCTCATCTAATCCCAAGGATCACTCCTGCGTAATCATCTTCTTTTCATCACCATTCTTCTTAAAAAAAAAAAAAAGAAATACTGCCTCCTCGATTCTAACTATCTCTTTTATTACACATCATCATTAGAATATCATTGTATTTTCTAAAAGTAATTTGTACTAATGTTTCGTATCAATAAAAAGACGTAATGCACCAACAATAAAGAAATAAAAAATTAATATTTTTTCATGTGTCTAATCAATTTTATTCGTAATTAGTAATTTGCGTTTATCCGTAAACTAAATATGTATGTATAATACTGATTACACTCCAGTCTAATTTATTAAGTTATTGGCCTATTGATGGTATTATTAATCATCGCTACTTCAGAACCAAATCTTTGTGGAAAAAGTTTTCATACATTAAAATTGGACAAAATTTTGATTAGAATTCACTAAAAAAATTTAGACCTAAAACAAAAAGAAAATAGACAAGAGATAAATACCTATAGTGTCACTGAAACACAGAAATGTAATTAAATATTTCATTAAAATTTTGGGATATCTAATAGAAAGATAGTATAAGATAATTTAAGTTTATTCTATAAATTAACATTTCATTTCTACATGGTATATAACTTGTATATCTGCTAAGTACTTCTAAATTACTTATATAATTGTTTAGTGTGCTTATTCTAAGATCTCTATTGATTTGTAAATAAAGATGAAATTCGTCTAAGTATTCTTCTTCTCCTCACTTTAATTAGGTATATCAATAATGCTACACATAGTTCTATATATGTTTATTTCCCGTTAATGCAATGTCAAGTATCATGCTTTTCCGATTGAAATTAAAAAAAAAAATCAATTTTTATATGTTTCCACTCACTATTTTTTGTTTTATTTTAATTTCTCGATCATAATACTTTTCAGTATTGTTCCTAAAAACTATTATTTTATTTTTGATTAATTTTAATAAATAAGTTTTGGCAAGGGAAGGAAAAAAAATTATGCTTAGAAGTTGGAGTCACATACAATACATTAAGTTACAAAATCTATGTGTTGGTTGAAGTGAAACAGGATCCGATACTTTAAACACGTGATCTCAAGTTTAATGTCGAATCTATGTGTACGTGGAAAATATAATATTGGAATGATTCTCACTTTATGATTCAACTAAGAAAAAAGATAGCCTAAGGATCAAAGAGAAACATTCACATTACTTTTAAAACGATGTTAATACGGATCGTGATATTTAAATTATACAGAAATATGTACTATAATTCTTTAATAATTTCTTTTCTAAATATAACCTTTAAAACTATTATTATTATTGAAAATTTCATATTGACTAAATATAAAATCATATTATAAACTATTAGTGAATATGTATCTTGGTTTTATAATGATATACGTTATATATATTTAAACTCGTTTTCAAATATAGTATTATAATATATTTTCAGTGAGGTTTGTGACATCGATTGGTCTACCACTGTCAAACCACCCACAAATATACAATCTTGCATACAAAATGCATATGAGAAAGTGTTGAACAACAGCATATATTGAAAAAAATGTATCTTATGGATTCTTTTGAGAAAAAATGTGTGTTATTGATGTTTAAATACGTTAGATTTGGATGCATTATAGATAACAATGTTGGATTATTTAGCTTGAGTGATACAATTTGAGGCAGCTAGAGAAGTAGATAGTGGTAGGTTGACATCATGATCAAGTGATATGGTGATTGGTGAGAGATGGTGTTGCTGAGAAGCTGATCTTGAAAGTTAAGCTCTTAGCTTTAATGGATGAAAGGTGATTTTCATAATGGTTGAAGAGTCCTTCATTACAAATATATGTGTACTTGTCATATTTATTTTAAGGGACTGAAGGTTGCTACACCATCACACTCAAGTTAGACCAAATCTGATGGACATAGTAACTTTATCTATCTTTTGCTATCATCAGTTTTTACTTTTACTTTATATAGAATCCACATGCACACTAAGATGATGATTTTGCAACATTCCACATACACATTTTAAGCAAGAATAAACCAATGATTTCTAACTGAACCCACATGAATTTGAAAACAACCATTTTACCTTCGTAAAGGTAACTTCTGATTTACTTTTTGGATTTTACCTTATTTGAATTTTAAATGTTTATAAATTGATGTTACTAGGATGTAGGAAGAGATAACTCATTTTGTGTTTTTAATGGTTAGTTTTGTTTTCTCCACATATGGTCCAAAGCTTCTGTTCTATTCTTTTGGATGTTTTTCCCAACATTTCATAAAATCTTTTAGTATCTTCCATTCATTTTGGAATTGAAAAGCCCCTTCCGAAAGTGTCCATGACTTTTCTGAAACGCAGATAGAAAAAACATTGTTTTTAGTTACATAATCCAAACCATATTTCCAGGCCCAATCCATTTTTGTAGACATGCGGTATTAAGCCCAATTTGATTGTCACATTTTAACTTCTTCACACATACACATGTATATATCAATATATAATTTTGATTCTTTTAAAATTTTATATATCTATATAAAGATTTTGACACTCCCAAAATATCTGTGGAACATCCACTGTTAGTGTATAGACAACTAAACTCCCAACCTTAAAACTTTAATATATTTTTGTAGTTTTTCTATGTTTTTGTTGAAACACTCGAATGTTTCCCATTTTAATTTTTTTTTTGCCGTTAGAAAGAGTGTTCCTACATTTCTTTCTATTTCCTTATTAAGGTTTTTTTTATGTAAAACTAAAAGCAATAAAATTTCTTACCTTCAGAAATAAATATAATTTATGTATGCCAATACTTATAAGTAAAGCTTGGATGAAAAATAAGCACAAGTTATTTATATTGGTGCATGCTATGAAACAGTGATATATAAGCGGGACGTGACGTGGGGTGTGAGTGTGGAGAATTCATTGGAGACAACATTCTCGAAAGTCATGGCATGACATGAACACATAAGAAGGATTAGTTAGGGTTTTGCTTAAGTCAATTTTGAGATTTTACTCTAATATTATTTATTTATTTATGTGCTCCAATTAGAATATTATCACTATTTTGGTTATTCAGTAGGGCACTTCATCATCTAGCTTAATCCATAGCCTTCTAGTTATTTTAAAGGTTGAAAAAACTGTTTCTGTATTCCACTTTTCTGAATCTATATCTATAGTGTGTGTGTGTGTGTGAAGCTTTCAACTGCTATGGTAATAATACTAGATAACTTGCCCATTAAATTTCATTAATTTTAGGTTATTGTATATGTTATTTAATCTTCTGGACTTTAGTTTCAATAAAATAAGAGTCAAACACGTGAAGAAGAAATTGCATAAAATATCAAAAGAATCCATGAATGGGTTTCGGAAAGCGAATTACTTAGCATCTTTGATAATGATTGTCTCAGACAAGAAAACATGAAAGGCCATGCATGGCCATATAGTTATAATAAGTGCATTGGGAGAGGGTTTATGTCAAACTTGGGTCACCTAATATGGAGATACTAATTAAGAAACCATTGGAATAGTTAAACCCACTATAACAATATTAATATATCAATGACTTTGTCAAAGGATTGATGAAATAAACCAGAAAGGAATGGATGCCATCAGCTTAGTAGAATTAATCTACATATTCCCTTTTACAATTGGATCTTTTTTTCAGTTCGTGCTAGACTTGGAATTTTGATTAAGTATAAAATGTTTACGAGAATTCACACAAAAACAAATGATTTTTATTTATTGGTTAACTTTATTTCATTGTGAAATTACCCAGAAATAAAATTAGTTTTATTAATAGTCAACTTCATTTCATTGTGTGGGTTAAAAATCAGTCTTATCATGCAAAAATTAACACCAAATAGTTATTTGTGTTAGATTTCTGGTGCATGTACATATGACTCTTAATTGTTATATTAATTTGTTAGCATCAACTTTGGAAAGCAAACTTTAAGTATCATTTATTTTTAAAGGGTAAGTCTAAGTAGTATCAACTTAAACGACGTTGATTCATCACTAATTTTTAAATTGATTTTTTAATTAAAGTAGTTTAGAGTTGACTTCATTAATGCTAATGTGCTTTTATTTTATAATTTATTTATATTAGATCGGTTAAGTTGATGCTAAATAAAATTTATTTTTAATATTAGTTTAATTTGTGTTATTTTAGCCGCACTAATTACAATAACTTAAAAAGGACTTTCTCGTAAAATACTTCGTGTTTAATATTTAATTTAGTTCATATTTAATATTTATTTTAGTTAAAGTTCGTTAAGTCGATCTTAATATTATTTATTTTCCATATATATTTTAATGTCTGCTTATTAAAAAAATTAAAAGTTATTTTATACTTTTTTAATTATTTTTTAAAATTTAAGATTTTTGTATCGTGTTAGAGTCCGTTTAACCGACTTTATTAGCATCTAAGTAGACTTTATTAGTGTAGGTTATGTCGAGGCTAATTCGAAAAAAGGTTTGATGAATCTTGGCAAAACATATCTTTCTTGAAGAGTGGAGACTAATTACTTAGATATTTCATTAATGTGTTTTTGTTTAGTAATAGTTGTTTAGATTAGAATATATCTTTTATAAGTTTCACTTTTATGATTTAATCCGATAAATAACTTTAGACAACCACTTGAAATTGTTTTTTAGCTTAACTTGGTAATAAGAATATTTTAAGTGATTAAAAGATAGTTTTAATCTATTAAAATGTTTTTATTTGTTTGACAGCAAACATTTTTAATTGGTTAGATATTCATTTTAATGAATTAAAATCAAGATCAATTTTGAAGAAAATTTTTTAATATGTTAAAACTAGTTTTTAATAGATTAAACTTTTTGTGTGGTTTTAGAGGTTTTAGACTACTCTATTTTAATATGTTAAAACTTAGTTTTAATTATTAATTTTGTGAGTAAACGAAATTATAACATATTAAAATGAATTTTTAATCTATTAAAATGGACAATTTAAATTTATATAACTCTCATGATCTAACTTTTTTGGACACAACTTTTCAGCAAAATATTTCCGAAGTCTATGCAATTTCAATATATTGTCTTTTTCTACAATTTCAATATCCTTCCAATTGATTAACTTTTGTTTCTCACTTCTTTCATTTCTTCAATCATATAAGATAAAATTCTAACTCTTCAGAAAATTATTTAGTCAAATATAACTATCTTTTTCTTACTACTACTTTTCTGAATCAAAGCTGATGAATTGACACTATTCACTTTTATGTTAAAGAAAATTTTCATTCTCCGAAACAATTACTAGATTACTTTTGTTGATTTCTAAAGAGACTTACATAAAGTAAAAAAAAACAATTAAAAAAAATGAGAGAAGGAGATAAAAATTTAAAATTGTTATTCTTCAGAAAAAAATTATGAAGAATTGAGAGGTAATAAAAAGAAGGAGTATCAAATCAAAAGACAAATTTACAAGAAGTAATCATAAATTTTCTTCCTTTTATAAATTAATTTTATTTATACATAATTTAAAAGCAAATGTTAAATAAAGTGTGAGAAAAAATAAATATATGTATACTAATTTTTACTTAAAAATAAAATAGCTTTTTATTTTCTTACTTTTAAATGCTTAAGAAAAATTGGTTCAAACATACCGTTATTGAAGAAATACGTATCATTATGTTTAGATGGATTCAAATTTTCAAAGTTTGTTTAGCTTGTGAGAATGGATAGTAGCATCAAACAAATGAACATCAAAATTGGTTATTTATTTTACACTAGTGGAGAATCGCTCTTTAACGTCATTCTATAGACGTCGGTTATGGTGTTGAGCAACGTATATGACTGACTGGTGGTATTTTAGTAAATAAGTTGGCGATATGGACATCGGTTTTGATATAAATCGACGTCTATAATACTGTATACATCGCGTGTTCCAGCACCGACGTCTAAATGGCCTAAAAAAGGTATGTGAAAAGTCTATTAGACGTCAGTTTATACAGGGGACCGACGTCTATATGGCTGCAATTAATGCGATTCAACCACCGGCAGGCAAAATAGACGTCCATTTGTTCAGGACCGACGTCTATAAGCTTATATAGACGTCGGCTCCCCCAGGTCCCCGTCGTCTACTGGATTGACCGCTTACTGAAACGTCACTTTGTTCAGCGCTTAAGACGTCACTACCCTTGCATCCGACCTCTAAATGGCCTGAAAAAGGGCAGGTGAAAAGTCTATTGGACGTCGGTTTATACAGGGGGCCGACGTCTATATGGCTGCAATTAATGCGATTTACTTACCCGCAGACAAAATAGACGTTCATTTGTTCAGGACCGACGTCTATAAGATTATAGACGTCGGCTCCCCCAGGTCCCCGTTGTCTACTCGATTGACCGGATACTGAAACGTCACTTCGTTCAGCGCTTTAGACGTCACTACCCTTGCATCCGACGTCTAAATGGCCTGAAAAAGGCAGGTCAAAAGTTTCTTGGACGTCGAATTAGTGAGGTAACCGACGCATCATTTCATGTTTAAGTAACCGCGAACTCACAGTTTCACGCATCGTCTTCTTCCTCCTCTCCATTTCTCTCTGTCACAGTTACGCGCAAAATCTTCTTCCTCCTCTTCGTTTCTCTCTATCGCAGTTACGCACACAATCTTCTTCCTCCTCTCCGTTTCTATCTGTCGCAGTTACGCGCACAATCTTCTTCCTCCTCTCCTTTTCTTTGTCTCGCGGTTAAGCATTGCAGGTGCGTTTTTCTTTTTTTATTTCAACCATTTAAACTTTGTTTTAGTCCGATTAAATTGGTTTCTTCATCATATATTATCTACTAACCGATTAAAATGTGTTTGTGTAGTTTTGATCCTCTCTTTGGGTAACGTAGTACAACATTCTCCCATTGCTAGCTTCCTCACAAGAAAAGCGGCATCTTTTGTATGTTTCATGGCGTTTTGACCCAAAATGGAACTTGGGTTGTTGCCTAGTTTCGACCCAGGTTCGGTTTTGGGTTGAAATGTCATGAGATATACAAAAGACGCAAACTTTTTTTTGTGGGGAGGCTAGCGAAGGGAGAGTGTGGTACTAGGCTATTGAAAGACAGGATCAAAATTGCACTAAAACACAACGACTATATTAGACGTCGGTTAGTGTTATGTCGGACATCTATAGTGAAGATAGACGTCGGTTAGTGCATATGCTGATGTCTATATAGCCCCATTACACGTCGGTTTTAGCATATTCCGATGTCTATATAGATGTCGAGGATGACGTGAACTGACGTTTAAGTAGACGTCGGTTATATGGAATTTTGACGTTTCATTGACGTTACCCGTATAAATGTTGGTTGGAAAAGTGACATTAAACAACATTTCTGCACTAGTGTTACATTTGTGCATATATAAACAAAACAGAGATCTGATAAGAGAATAGGTTGAATCCAAATAATGATGATTATATAAGACAAGAAATATACTTATAAAATTAAAAATAATGTTCCTTTATTTTGTAAGGACATTGTCTTAAATATGGTAATGATGATGTGAAGAAAGTTAAGAGGAGCATGTTATATAGGGAGAACCATTCCTTAGCATTATCATTATAATTCCTCATTATGGCAAGGCAATAATTTGATCCCTAACACTGATATCGCCACATTTTTCTCATGTCAAAAACTTTATGTTGTTTTTAGTAATAAAATCTCCACACTTCAACTCTCTTTGCAAAATTTTCACTCAAAAAACCCTTCTGAGAATATTCTCCTCCGCCCATTATAGTTTGTTCTAACGGAGATTAAGGAAAGCTGCTTTGCACGATGCATTAAACAAGAAAAAGGGTTTAGATTGGGGACCTCATTCTCTATCACTCAACTCATACAATAAATTTTATTTTTAATTATAATAAATCAAATTTTAAATATTAATTTTATTTTAATTCAATCTATGATAAATTTCAACTTGAGATAAAATTAATTTACACATGAAAATCATTTTTACATTAAAAACCAATTTGGAAAAATAAATTAGATTTAACTTTATCTTTTAATATAAATCAAAACTTAGGTGTATATCTCGTATTATTTGAGATACTCATACTATTTTAAATGTGATAAACTAAATTTATTGTGCTATATTATCATATAAACTCACTTATTTTTCTTATTTTGTAACATACAGTTATTACACTCTGTGATCACTGATCATGTTAATTAACTACACGTCAATGGTAATGATGAAGAATATATGTATTATTAAAAAGTGTCACAAATATAATCCTACCATCATTCGAACTTGAACCCTTACTAGTTAGCTTCACTCTTTTTAAGAAAAAAAAAAAAAAACAGGAACGAAAAGAGAGAGATGTGGTGTGTATAGAATCTGTTCAGTTATGTCTGTTGTTTCACCCATGGTAAACAGTGCAACTGTATCAGACAAACTTGTCTTTAGGTATCAAACTTTGAAGATAAGAAATGTTTGCTCATGAATGGATGGATTGTAAATTGAGTCTTGTGGCATTTAATCCTTAAGTTTGATTTTATGGGAAAAATTAACCTTAATTTTTACTTATCAACTTCGAGATTACCATTTTTCTTCTATTTTACGTATCAACTAAAGTGTTTTAAAACTTATTATTGGTTTTAAACAAATTTCATATTTTAGTAACTATACTGAAAACTAATCGATTTTAGTTTGTATGAATTTAGTTTTTAATAAATATTTTTATGTTGAAAGAAAAAGTTAAACAATATTCGAGACACATACAATATAAATAATTGAAATACAAAAAGAAATGAAAATATTAACTAGCAAATCAACGTTCCTATGCATGTGAATTATAACTTTAGTGGGATATTGATTATAAAATACAAGTTTAATATCTATATCTCACTAATTCTAACTATTCATATATTAAGCACATATTTGTTATAATTAAACCTTCAATTAAGTTTGAACTTGGTTTTTGTTTAAAATAAACGAACTTAATAGTATTTAACGACTTAAGTTGGAATATTTTATTACTTCAATTGATTTATTCCCTTAGATTCCAAACACGATAACTAGCCCCTCAATGAGTAAAAAAAATGGAATAACATTATTCTCATAATCATACTAACTTTCTTGAAGATTTGATAGACCCACCGAAATAGATTTACCCCAGGACAGAATAATTTTACAAAGTCTAACTTGCAATTAGATAATCTTTATCCTACATACTAATTTTGTAAAAAAATAAAAATCATTCTTGACATATAAATAAGTATAAATTTTATTTTAGAAATTCATTTTATAAAATTAAATTAGATTTAGAATTAATTATTTCATAATAACTAAATTCTTATATTTATTTTGGAGCAACTTCAAACATAAGTTTGAGTTGTAAAATGAATTTTTATATTTGAAATAAAAATGTAAAATGTAACACAGTTTATTTTCAAATAATTGAATTTTTACTAGAAAAAGAAAACATGTTATCTGTGTAAATATTTTACACATTTTGTTATTTGGATAAATTTTAAATTAAGGTTGCTGTTTGGATAAAAAAAATTCGAACATGAAATCAGACATTAACAAGTGATTAGATACTAATTTGATAGTAAATATCATAATAAATCCAACCAACAACAAATGTTAATAAGATATGTTTTGAAATGACTTTTGAGAAGATAAGATTATACGAGGATTCCGAATGAATTGTGTTCAACCAATTCAAGAATTATTATCACAAAACAACAAAATCCGATGAAATCAGTGAAAAAAATAGTCATAAACGGTTTAAAGGTCAATAAGTATAATTAGCTTTTTTGTGTGTGTCTAATTTCAAATTTGAATTTCATATTTATAGTAGACATAATTATGTGCATGTATACTTCGAATGTAAAAAAATTACATAGTAATTTTGATTTCAGTCATCTAAAATTGAAAAAAGAAATATAGTTTTAAGATTAACTCTTCAGATTAGATATTAAAACCAAATTTTTAACATTTTAAGAAACAAAAAACAAGGTTCTTTTAAATTTGAGTACCAGAATTGTAATCACTTAAATTTGAAAAAAAAAATATAATTAAACTTTTGTATCAATATCAATTTGACCACAATTTAACTACATTTCCACTGTTGAAACGTAAATAAGAATATCCATATCTAGCTTTATTTTCTTTCCAAGTTCAAAACAACGATTTTTTTTTCTATTAATAAAGGGTTATCAATAGAGCTAATAGTTTTAAGAATTTGATAAATTCATATAAGATAAAGTCCTTACAATTTAAATTTTTTAAGTTCTTCTAATAGACTTAGTAAAAAAAAGACTAATATTTTGATATCTAATATTTTTTTACATTTATCTTATTTATATTTTTTTACTTTTTTATTATTTATGTTTTTTTATTGTTAAAAAATCAATTTTAAATTTAATTCATCTTTATAAAATAAATTTGTAAAGTGAAATTTACATCCACCTATATATAATAAAATAATTTTATTTTTAATTATTGTAAAACTTTAAAAACACTCTTATCACGTCAAAGAATATAAGCGAGGAATACTCATATCTAACATAAAACAAAACATTATTAGATGATTCGACACAGTAGTAAAAAAAACTAAACCCAACAAAAATAAAACTTTACTAACATATCCATGAATTTTAAACTTATTTCTTTTGTAAAAAACTTTCTTATAAAATAATATTTACACCTATATATATTATAAATTAATCTCTTATTTAAATGAGACTTTCAACATTTACAAATATAAAAATGTTTTTTTATTTTTTAACAATTACATTATTCTTAAAAGTGAATGATAAAAAAAATATCAAAACATAACTTTTTGAAATAGCAATGGAGAGTGTGACACTCAATTTGACCTTGGAGAAACAACAATGATGAGTGAAGGTGAAGTTTCTAAGTCCAGCTCATTTCTCAAAACGTGATTTCCTTAGCTTAACCAATTCCCACGTTTCATATTCTCTTTATCTTATTTTATTCAATTCATTGCTTGTCTGTTTCTTAAGTACCCATCTCACACTTTCACTATTCATCCACAACACAACTAGTACTTAACTTAGCTGCCAAAGGAATAATAATTCATAACACCTCTTTCAAAATTTCTACTTTAGACAATTTCCCTCTTAATTATTATTACAAATTTTAATTAATTTATGAAGAGGTTGATTTATAAAAACTTCTCTAATATAATACTTTAATCTATTTTTAATTTATTGAGAAACTTATGTTTTTCTAAAATTCTTAAAATATGTCTAAACATAGGCAGAAAGAAGTCAATATTTTTTTGTTTAGAACCCAACATTTTTTTTTATCAATAATAAAAATATATAAGTAAAATAAATAGGATGTTCTAACCCAAAATATTTATTTATGTACAAAAGATAACAAATATTAATAAATACAAAAAATATAAATTCTATCCTCTATAAACAATTGTTATTGACTCTATTTTTCATCCCATCTTCACCTATTTCTCTTCTTATCATTATATCATCTAACTCGTCTATACTTTTATTCTCTTCCTTTATTTTACCTTTTGTGCCTTTTTCTTTTGTTCTTTTTAGCCTATACAACCCCAAAACTGGGGTTTAGATTCATCATTTTCCATTCATTAAGTTTCGTGGCATAAAATGTGTAACAATAAGTGCTTAAAAAAAGAAGATAAAATTTTTAAATTATCTTAATCATAAATTCAAACTTCTTCATGCAAGTTAATTTTGTAAAAAAATCATACATTTTTGTAATTTTTTTATCTTTAATATATGTATAATTTAATTTTAGTTTATGGAAAATTTAATAATTAAATTTGTTTCTTCTTTTACTCTTAAAAATATTTTATAGGAGAATCGTGTGAACATGCTAGAAATAGATTTATGAACATAAGTTTAGTGAAAGCCGTTTTTGCTTTTAATTTACAATTGCTTCCTATGTTTTGCTTTTATTTTTTATTTTCACTTTTAATATAGAATCTATCATTTTCTTTTTAATTTGTTTCCCCTTTTATAGATTGTTCATAATACAGTGAAAATAATTATTTATATAAGAATAGGATGATTAAGAATTTTATTATATAGCTCACTTTTTCCTTTTCTCCCAAAACACAATGCAATTAGTCCTTATCACATTTTTTTCCCATTCTTTAACGTTTCAAACTACGGAAAAGAAAAAATGTGGAAGTTTTCCTTTCTGATTGATGTGTTCCAAACATATGGTAAGAGTTTATAACACCAGTGAGACAAACACTCTTTTTCTCATTTTTTGCATGCATCCCATTTGTTCGATTAAATGCCTAAACAATTTGGAAAATGGGCAAAGTACGCTCATCACCCCATCACAGCTGGTCCTCTTTTTCCAAAAAGTCATAGTGCACATTTGTTGCCGTTTGGATAAATGATATAGGAAAGATCGATTCTTGCACTTGTCTCTCACTCTATAGCAATTAACCTTCCCTGTCACTCCTGACCCCACCAATACATTTGCACAATTAGTCAGTTTTGATACCATAGGGGTCTAGGACCCACATGTATTATATCACCTCCTAGGTCACCATTTATAAATGATCAGTGTTGCAGAAACCCAAGTGCTCAATGTTCTCTGTAGAGAGAGTGTTAGCACAGAGCTTAGAGATGGGCCACCGCTGCTGCAGCAAACAGAAGATCAAAAGAGGACTATGGTCTCCTGAAGAAGATGAAAAGCTTCTCAGATATATCAACACACATGGACATAAAAGTTGGAGTTCTGTGCCAAAATATGCAGGCAAGCATTTTCCTTCTTCTTGTCGGTGTTGTTTTTGTGATTATGAACAGATCAAAGATGATGTTGTGGTTTGCTGATTATGTGCAGGCTTGCAGAGATGTGGCAAGAGTTGCAGGTTGAGATGGATTAATTATCTTAGGCCGGATCTCAAGAGGGGTTCCTTCACAGCTGAAGAAGAGCAGATCATAATTGATATTCATAGAATTCTTGGAAACAGGTAAGCTAAATTACAAGCGCATAAAATATGAGAATAATTAGTAAAAGGGGAACAAGAACCTTAATAGACCAGAAAGAAATGTATTATATGAGAGCAGTATTGTTTGTTTCATAAGATTTAGCACTCAACTAAGGATTAAAGAACTTCAGATCAGATAGATGAATATATCTCTTTTGATATCCACAGTCATGGCCTTAATCTAATCAACTCTACAAATCTTTGTCATATTTTTCTTCATCCTCTCATGTTAAGTTTTATCAGAAGATTACATTTAAATTGTTCTTGATAGACATTAAAAGAATAAGACATGCTTATGTGTATGGGAAAAGTACAAAGAGTTATAACACGATTTATTGTACTCAGAAGAGAAAGTATATAATTCAGTGCAAGGGCTTGCATATTTATCAATGCATGTGTTATTGGTATATGCTGCAGATGGGCACAAATTGCTAAACACCTACCAGGAAGAACAGACAACGAGGTCAAGAATTTCTGGAACTCATGCATAAAAAAGAAGCTCATTTCTCAAGGGTTAGATCCACAAACCCACAATCTTCTATCTTCTCATAGAAGAAGCTCAGCATCTACCATCTCCAATATGCATAAAAAATCAAATCCTATCTTCATTATGAGTTCACACACAACAAATGCACCAGTGGAAACTACTTTTCAAACCTTTTCTTCATTACCTAAGCCTCCACTAAACATTGTTCAAACTCCCTCCAGCATTATTACATCTGAATATCAAACATCACCTATTATTTCAAATAAATTCTCGTCAGATTTGCCTTATGAACTGTTAATCGACAACGGCTCCAACATTTGTTCACCTTCATATATGAACCCCACTGCAGTTGAATTGTCGAACAGTGAAAACATTGCTAATTGGGTTTCAAGAGTTAATCTTGATGATTTCAGCGGTCAAACACTTGAAGAAGGAACACAGGTGCAGGTGCAGCAAGATAAGGACAAGATCTGTGAGGATACTGTAACTGATGTGAGAGAAGTTAACAAGGGCAATCTTGAAAGAAGTGCTTCTTTCGAGAGTTCTAACTTTGATTTTGGCTTGTTGGAGAGTGTACTTTCCTCCGAATTTATCTCTCATGATCTTAGTTGTATGGATGAACTTGCATGGAACTTTTAGACCATGCTTCCAATATTTTCGTCGTTTATGTATATTAAAGCAATTAGTTTTGTTCTCACATATGAGTACGATATGAATGTGTGTGTATATATATATATATATATATATATATATATATATATATATATATATATATATATATATATATATATATATGTGTGTGTGTGTGTGTGTGTGTGTGTGTGTGGTGGTGATCTGGCGTAGACTGAGTTGGAATAAAGAAGAATGAAATTGCATGCCATAAAATTTGAAAATAGTTTGGAGGTGGTAGAGGAATGGAGTTATGAGCCTTGGTTTTTCTTGTGGTTTCTTGTTAAAAACTAAACATACTCAGAAGAAACAGCAAGCATTCTTAATGCAAATCGTGGTTCTTACGTCCCTTATTTGTATAACTGTTTAATCATTGTTTCAATCAGGTGAACATCAGAAGAGTAATGAATGTCTTGAGACTTAAGCATTACTCATTTTGAAGTTATCCAAATTGCTATAATTATTGATTATTGATGTGTTCATTGTAAGTGATATTTTAATGCAGTTTTTTTTTGAAGATGATGTGTATAGTATTTGTTTCAATTCAAAAGTATGGTATTAATATTCCATTATAAATCCATTGTATATTAATTAATCCTTTTATTATTCCACTATGCACAAGGATATGAAATCTTTAAGAAATCATAACCACAGCAAAGTTTTGTTTTGATAGATGAGATGGACTAAATGAATCACGTAACGTCATTCAAAATGGTTAAAAGTCTCCATTTTAGGAGTATTATTTAGCGTGAAATCTCTCCTAACAATATCTTACGTTGTACTTTTGACCTTTCTCCTCTTATGTTAACGAGTTTACTGCAATTTTTTATATAGTTTAATTCATAATATTTTTCATTGAGTAGTCAATTATCTATCTAATAAAACAATATAATTTATGGAATTACCAAAAATATCCACTCTATTTTATATTTTATTAACACCTACCTCAAATAATAATTTATAATTTTACAATGAGAAGATATAAGGGAAAAGAAGAAAACAAAAATATTAAGAAGTCCGTCACCATGTTTTCAGACATGTTTTTGGACTGTTTTCAGCATTTATTGAGCTTGAGCTCGGCTAAACGTGATTGAGCTCGATAAGTGTCATTCTTAATATTCCAATTCATGATGTAATGAATAATATTAAAAATTAAGATCTTTCAAATTTCAAAATTTTTAGAGTGAAAATGGTATTAATTAAAAATTTTGACATTTAAAACGTGAAAAATTAAAATAAAGTACTAATTTTACTGAAAATATTATCTAATTACATAATTTCAAAATTAATAAAATAAATAGTGAAATAAAATAAATTGAATTACACTTTTTTAAAATTTATGATATAAAAATTTTAAATAAATTAAGTTTTTCTTTTTTTTTCACTTTTGTATTTATATCATGCATATGGAGTATTTGTAACATTTTTTTCTTTTGTATAACTAAAGGTCATACGATTATCGCAAGATACAAACAAACATAAACAAGTATAGACAAGCTACTGTTAGATGATTAACCATATAATATATATATATATATAACAAATAAACACGACTTAAAAACAAATATTCACTTACAGGATTATTCTTATTAACATCATCATTTATATACCATGCTCGTCGTCAACATCCTCATCAACCATATCATAATCATACCATCAATGTCATCCTTATTAACGGTTTCCAAACATATTATCATCACCTCAATATTATCATGAAAGACATTAGTCTATCTCCTATATCCAACCTTACACACTTGTTATACCTTGCGGCTAAAGGACCTGTTTCCTTGCTCCGCAAAGATTTATGAGTAAAAACGTCGGCACATTATGCACCAAGTACTATATTCATCAATGAGTCAGAGACCACACAAAACATTATTCTCCCATACAAAGAAAGTGCAACATTTGAATGTCACTCTCTTTTCGCAACCAATTCTTTAATACTTAAATTTAACCTTTTATGCACAAAACATATATATATATATATATAATAATAATAATAATAATAATAATGTCTGCCATAAATATATATATTGAAACAATTATAGCGAGAGTGTCATAATCTCATCATTATCATAATCATATGTCATTTTTTTTCCATATATAACACTAAGTACCTATGTAATTATATTTAATATCAAACTTTATGAATGTTTGTTTTTATACAATAATATCTAAACACTACAACACCATCAAATATAATTGTTCATTCATTCATTTATACCCACCTATATAAGTGTGAAATTATATTATACATCCTTTTTCAACTCCTTTGGTAGCTATTCCACATTATAAAATTAACAATCACTAATACAATATTACATGTATTCACCTAACACATTTAAACTATGGTAAATTCGTATAAATATTATTTATAAATATTTCTAATTTTTCCTAGGTCTTACACCTGACATAATATGACAAGAGACATTCCAGAAAGAAGGTTTTTAAGATAAAATGGATACTTAGAGAAAATTTCAATAAAGAGAAGAAAGTTTTATACCACTGAAAAATTGTTCTCCATGTTTCCATTCACGTAATTTAACATTCTCCTTCTTGTCACATGATATATATGAAGAGACATTCTAGAAAGAAGGTTTCTATGAAAAAAATAGATATTGAGAGAGAATTTCAACAGAGAGAAGAAAGTTTTATACCACCCAAAACTCGTTCTCCACGTATCCATTCACATAATTTAACATTATCCCTCTTGTCACACGATTTCTTGTGTCCTACTATGTTTTTTATTCCTGTTGACGTGTGTCCTTCATTCTTAACAAACTCCCTTTCTGGTATAACATCTTCATATGCGCATGCCACAATCAATTTAAAGGTTAGGTCTTCTTCAACCATAATTTTTTTCGTCTCATAGTTATAAAGAAGTTGTTTGAGGCTGCTATTATATTGTCCTTCTTTGTTTTGTTTTTTAGTTTTTATAGTATGAATTTTTAGTTTTCGTTTGGACGAACTGGCCAGCTGGACGGGTGAGATGGGCTAGCCGGTCTTGCTGTGTTGGCCAAATGGACGGGTTGGATTCCAAAATCTATAAATATGGTCTTGGTTTTCTGACCATGACCATATTTATGAAATTATAAAATTCAAATAATTGTGAAGCTTCTTCCATACTAAGTTCTTTTGGCTTTTTGATTGAGAATAATTGTATTAGTATAATATAAATATTAGTCGCTTTTATTTTGATATTTGATTCAATGTGTGTTTTGATCTATATTTTTTAAAACAACTCATTTTGTAGATTATTTTCTCATATTGGGGTTTTTCTTTTGATGCCCAACATTAACATTGTGGTATGCTAGGGACTAATTTTGAAGTCTAAAAATGCATCTATTTTTTTAGCTTGTGTCTTGATGGTTGTCTTTATATTTGACTTATGTTAAATTAAATTAAAATATTGATATAATGATGAGGTATTTTAGTATTGATGAATATTTACAAAATTTAAGTTAGCATATCTCTCTATGATAATGATTCCTAATTTATCTCTGTTTTATTGTCACTATAAACGGAATAACTGAAATTAAAATTCTACAATTTTATGAAAAGAAAAAAGGAACTATGAAAAAAGAGCCAAACAGGCTATAATATCATTCAAAGGATGCATAACTAGTTTTGGAAGGGAAAAAATGGTAAAGGTGTGAAATTGATGTGATGCGAGAAACTTATTATATTAGAAAGGAAAAAAATTGGTATAGGAAAGCAAAATAGTGGCTTGTATCTCAGAAACTTGCATTGCATGGCTTTAATTTAGCAATACTTGGGATGATGACAAAGATCCTCAAAGCTAAACACTTTATTGTAGTGGAGCCAACTGTAACATGAGGCAAAAACACCGCATAGGTAGAATTTGCTATTTTAAATAAAATTTTAAAATATCAAAATTGTGAATTTTTAAAAGAAAAAGTTACGAATAAATGAAAATAAGATTCTAAAAATGATTAAAATTTTTTAAAAATTTTTATTAAAAATTATAACACTAACATGACATTCTTAGTTCAATTTCCTTTTTAACTTTTTTATGAGTGCGTCATAATACAGAACTTAATAATATTTTTATATTAAAATATAAAATTAATTTGTAATGAATTAATAAAAAGTGAGAATGTCTTTTTATACTTCTTTACTAGGAATGGTGAAGGAAAATTGAAAGGTTCACTTATAAAAATTTTCTTTGATGTATATACATAAACAAAATTCTATTGAAGTTTTAATTGAAACGAAATCTACTTAGGTTATTTCTACTTAAACTAAAATCATGATTATTTAAATTTTGACAATTTAAAAAATTATTTGTGTCGTATGAAATAGAGGATCACTTTCGTCATATCGAGTTTTTCAAGCTTTCTTTAGTTAAGTTTTTTCAGTTGAGTTTTTCATATTTAGTTTCTTTAGCCAAGCTTTTGTAGGGTTAAACTTTTAAGGTCAAGTTCTCAGGATCGAGCATTTTCAGCTGAGCTCTTGCAAGGTTGAGATCCTTCAACGAGCTTTCCAAATCGAGCTTTCTAGGTTGAACTCTCAAGGTCGAGCTTCTTCAGCTGAACTTTTGTAGGGTCGTGTTCCTTCAACTGAGCTTTCCAAGTTGAGTTCTCAAGACCGAGCTCTTTCAATCGAGCTCTTACAGGGTTAAGCTCCTTTAACTAAACTCTTCCAATGTTGTGCTATTCTAGGTCGATCTCCTTCACTTAAGCTCTTTTAGGCCGATATCCAAGACCAGTCACAACATGGCCAAAATAGCATGGTCGAGCGAGATTCTAACATGGTAGAACAAAATGACCAATTGGTCTTAGCACGATCATAATCAAACATGACCGACCGATGATATTAACAATGGCAATGACAAATTAACCTCTTAATGTAAATTAAAGTATGATTTGATCATCATTAAACGGACAAAAGATAAAGATCCATCACAACTACTATATATAAAGGTTTTATATATGACTTTAACATAACATGTACATAATATGACAATTACTAACTGAATATTGACTATAGTATCGAAGTACTTTCTATAAGTACCATCTGAGCACCATGAAAAACATAAAAATTGAGAATTATGGATAGCAGAGAAACTAAACACTGTGAATATCGTGGAAACCGACTCGGAGAGTGACTCAACCTACCCAGTCTATAATATAACTCGTCCGTTAAAGGATCCCAAAACAATATTTATTTATTTTTTTGTTTAAATCATAAGTTTTTTTTTTAAAATGGTAAAGTATGAATAATTATACATTAAATGGATGTTGATTATAGAGAATTGGTGTTATGATGATGAATTTTCGCAACTTTGTGTTAAGAATATTACATTCTTAAAATGCTTAGAAAAGTTGTGGATAAGTTTTCTTGATATTAAAGAAAATCATATAATATTTCTCTTTTAACCACATAAAAATAGAACGGGTCGGGTCGGGCACGGATAGTGCCTACCCGCAACTCGACCCGCCGGAAAAAATGTACCCGCCACCCGACTCGCTACTCGCCGGGTACCCGTTTAAAAAATACCCGCGGGTATCCGCCAAAAAATAAAAAAAAATATTTATACATTTTAAAATAAAATTTAAATAAAATTACAAAAAATATATATAATATAATATAACTGGTACCCGCAGGTTAGATAGTATACTACCCGTATCCGACCCGTTTAGAAGTGGATATTAAAATACCCGCTACCCGTTACCTGCGGATAGTAACTACCCATCACGGGTTTTACCACGGATACTTTTGCCCATGAATTTTTTTGTCATCCCTAAAAAAAATACACAAAAACAACAAACGAAAGGAGGGCTTTAAAATAATTAAGAAATTAATTATTTTTATTTACCAAGTAAATTCATCTTATCTATGTGTTAATTTTTTAATAATTTTCTTTAAAAAATTATTAAATGTCATTTAACACTATATAAAGATAAAATAATCATTAAAAAAATAATTTTTTATTTATAAAGACAAAAAAAATAGTAAAAAATATTTCAAATAAAAGTAAAAGAAAAATTTGATTATCAACATAGTATTGTTTTCTTTTACATCAAAATTTTCAATTTTTAAAATAAATTTTCAGAGGCATATATTTGAATGTATTAAGCCAACTATATTAATTGCATTTAAATATTTAAAAATAGTTATGAACACCAAAAATTGAGATTCAACATGAGGAGGCGCAAAGAATTGCTGGGAGTCAAACAAGAGAAACGTGAGAGGAAAAGAAGAGAATTTTGAAAAGCAAAGAATGGCAGAAGTAGCGAAGAGCAGAGACGCTCGCCGGCGACGAAGAATCCTCGACCAAGGATCCGACCGTCTCGCCTTCATCACGGGTCGGATCCAAACACTCCCTCCCACGCTTCCCGATTCCGCCGCTTCATCTACCCAATCCCCCCCTCCAAACACCACCCTTTCCGCTTCTGGTACGTTCCTTCGTTTTTCTCCTTCAATTCCAGTTCCCTTTTCTGAAACTTCGATTCTAATTTTCCTTCTTTACTTTCAGTTCACCCCTCAGATTCAATTTCGCACAATCTTCAACCCTACGGCGACGACCACGCTCCCAACACCGCAATCCAAACACCCCCCAAAAACTAGCCTGAAATAGACACTTTGACTGTTCCAACTTCTGAAATCCAACCTGAACAAGTCCAATTACAACCACCGCCGCCGTCGCCGTCGTCGTCACCACCATACACCGAAGAACCGAAACGTTTCGTCACCCCGAGTGATATAACTCGTGCAATCAATTCCTCGAGGGTTACCCGACTCTGTTGTTCTGTTATCGTGGCTCGACTTCTGGTGCTTTTATTTCTGGGCACAAATTTTTCAGTACTGTGATCAGCTTTAGGTCACTCTACGTTGTTCTTGTGACCAATGCAACGGTTGTGATTGCGAGACTCTTTTTCGGGGTACAGAGGGATTCTGGGAGAACGCAGAGAAGTGGTTCTTCTGGTGATGGTGAAGATGAATATTCGCAACTTGCCAGGATGCTGGAGTTGTGTTTGGTGGCGAAGAATGTGGCGGATGCTGTGTTCATGGATTGTGCTATGTATGCAATCGTTCTCGTTTGTGGTCTTTCTGTGATCAAAGCATGATGTGGAATTCTTGTGTTAGTTTGAACATTGAGCTATATTGGCTACATTTTTTGGTTTTGTTATGTAGTTCGAAACTGTTTTTTTAATATGATTCTATTTTCCTTTGGTTCTGTTATAGTTTTAATGGTCTGAAGCTACTCCCATTGTTGATCGGCATTTGTCTCTTCTTTTAGATAAACTTTCGTAGAATGATGAAGGGGTGGTCGTGTGTCAGTTAAGTAAGCAAAGCAACACTGTAATCGGAATCATAAGAGCCACCATTAGGCTATAATACAGTGAAATGACATGTTTTTCATGGTAGTTAAGAAATGGATGTTCTTTTCAAAATATAACATTTCTTTGACTGACTTTTTAATTTTCATTAAAATTTAGCAAACAAAAATCGTATATCAACGAGTCTCCGTTCATGATTTTACAATCTCTGATAAATTTTAGTTAATAATATGTATAGTGTGTTAGAAGGAAGGTAATAAAGTGTGGCATTAGATGTCTTATTTCGTTGATTATTACATAGCAGAATTTGACTATTTCTAGTTAGGGTTATATGATACCATCGGAATATCAGATATGTGTTGTTGTCCTTTATTTTTTAATTTTTTTAGTCATATTCGGTCTCTGGTGGTACTGGTAAGATTTTGCAAGCTTACTCAAGGGTTAAGTTCAGGCTTGGCTTAAAACTGATAAATGACTATAACATCAACCATCACGTTCCAGATTTTATTTGATATTAAGTTCCAGACTTTATTACAACTTATACCCCCTTCTTCATGAACTGGAGGTATCAGAGCCAGATATTACACCGTACGTTGGATTAAGCAGATTAGAAATTAAACAAATCTTAATGGAAACATGCTTTTTGCCCCAGAACAGATTCAGATGCTTTGTTGTCAATGAACTCAATGATGAGCTGGTTCACGTTGTCTGGAATTTGTTCATGCACAAAATGACTTCCTTTTGGAATATATGTGATTTCCAAGTCCGGCACAACATTTTTCACTGCCCCACCTCGGATATAGTCCTCCATGCCTGGAAACTTGAAAACATAATCTTTCTCACCCATGATGAGAAGTACTGGATTTGTAACCTTCAGTTCACCTGAACCAGTTTCCACATTGAGACTCCTGCATAAAATTGTCCGAATGCACTGTTATTGAAATCTGATGTTTATAAATAACATTTTATGTTTCTAATGGTTATCTGGGGTAGCATTACAGTTTCACTTTACAATGAATTACACCTCTGCAGTTTTGAAAGAAGGAAGGAAAATGGGAATCTGTTCTGTTTACCTGTAAGGAACCTGTAATGCATATCTGAATCCAGATTTTTCATATGTAATGCATATCTGAATCCAGATTTTTCATATAAAGATGCATAGGTTGCAAGGTCTTCCTCAGAGAACCATGGTGGTAGAGGAGTAGATGGGTTGAACAAGTCCATGATTTCTTGATCATCAACTGCTATTGGAACCTCATTTTTAGAGAAGAGAGTGTAGATGTTCCTTATCACCGATTTCACAGGAAACAGGCCAAAATCTGCTTCTGCTCTTCCAGGCTCCTGTAAATCGAAATTAGTCAGTGACTACAAACTAATATTTAAAATTGGAAGGAATATAAAAACTATGATGCCATATTGAATTTGTACCTGCCACCTAGTAATGTAGAAGCCTTTGGGGAGAAGGTGGTTTTGGACAGCAGAGGGACCAGGAAGCAAAAAAGGAACGCCTAAAGTTATGACAACACCCACTCTTTCTGGGTGCAAAGCTGCTGTAAGATATGCCGGGATTGCCCCAAAATCCTTGCCAACAAGGAAAGCCTGATGATATAAACAATTGTAACAGAGCATGCAATTAGTTCATCTATTCTTCAATCTCAGGTACCGTTTCACTCCAAATATAGTGAGAAGGAGGTTAGTTTGAAGATCTAAACCGAAGTTCAGAGATAGAAATTGTAGCCATACATTACACAATGGTTTATTTCACACACACACACAAAACTGGCAAATTCTTAAAACATGTGGGGCACATCTATCTCCTTACCTTGGTTATGTTTAAGGCATCCAAAAGACCCACTATTTCATCAACTAGGTCATACATAGTTTCCTTTTCTGGCTCAGCTGGTTGCTCAGAGAGTCCATAGCCTCTGAAGTCAAAGGCAATAGCTCTATAACCAGCATTTGCCACAGCAATCAGCTGGTGCCTCCATGTGTACCAGATCTCTGAGAATTTTGGTATACTTTTAACAGACATAAATTTACATATCCATCAATTATGTTTGACCTATAAAAAACGTAAACAACTTAAAGTAACATGCATAAAAAAAAGTCTTTTTTGTGCTAATAATTCATATATGTAACTTATGGGTATTCAATTTTTAAAAGAAGACAAATATTGTTTGAAACTTCTCTTTTAAATTAAATATGTTTTGAGTTCTTATGTTTAACGTAAAATTGAAATTTGTGTCATAAATTTTGATATAACTTGGTTCATAAAATTAAAAAAACAATAAATCCCAAAACCTTCTCGAACAAAACTTTTCAAATATAAAAAAAAAATCCAAAGAATAGACGAAAGTCATTTTTCGAATCCAAAAATATTTTTTAAAACATTCATTCCAGAAAATTGTTTTATATTCTAGATCCAAAAATATCTCCAGGACCAGTGATTCTGAAATATAAAAAAAAAAATTCTATAAATGAATATTTTGAAAGATATTTTTGAATCCATAAAAAAAAATATTCTATAAACACCTACGTTTTCTTTTTTTAAGTAACTCAAACAACTTTTTTTCTCATGATTATTCTTTCCAATTTTCTTTTCTCCTTAAATTCTTCACCTCCTATCACATATAATGGAGATTTCGCCCTCAATCCTACACGACTTTGTGTAAAAAAGAAAATGAAACAAGATTGAGGGAAGCACGTGACATTCGCGGCACAAGAAAGGAAAGTAAATGTGAAATGAAGGTTTTAGGATTTTTAATATTTTTCAATAAAGGGTATAATGGGGATATTACTATTTATAGGGTTGTAGTTAGAAAAAGGATGTTGCATGAAGTAGCATCCCTGATCCAAACTTGTTTTCTATTTTGTTTCATGCATATCCATGTTTCTTAATCCCACTCCTTTTGTATGTTTTTTGTTGTTTTCTATTTCTTTTAGATCTCATTCATTTTTATTACAGCCTGTTTTTTTTTCTCACAAACTCATTTTTATTTTTTAGGATTTTGAGTTTTTTGTTTCATTCTTTACAAAAATAGTTTTCTTTTCTTGTCTTTTTATTTTTGTCTAATGTGTGATACTTTTTGAAATAATTAAAAAAAATATAAAATATATAAAATTTTCAAAAATAAAAAACCAACGTTTTTTTTCAATAATTTTCAAAAGAACTATTTTTGGGCCATTTCATCTACTCTTTTAACTGACATATTTTGTTGCACTTTTTGTGTATATATGTCCAGAGCATCTTAAATTGTTTTCTGTCATCTTTCCATCAATAGGTGCTACATTAACATTTCGTTCCATATTTTGTTCTTTTATATATGACTATTTATCCATCTTAATTTTTTCAGTTTTGTTACCATTTTTATCTCATGTTGTTCCTTTGAAGTTGAGTGTAACATACCTCATGTCTTATTTCATTCAAGTGACAACTTGTATCTTGGGTATGACATCCTCATTAATTTCTCAACGATATTATATAATTGGTTTCATATATTTAAGCTTAGAACACTTTTTCATTCATTTTTACTTTTAAATTATATTTCTCCTATTAAAATTGGAATGCATATATACTAAAATTTAAGAGTTATGGATTGAATTTTTTAAAATCCAGTTTAAATCTAAGATTAGATTGGATCTATAATCTGAATTTGTTTTAATTAGATTAACTACATTTAGATTTGTTTTAATAAAATTTAAATTGAAATAAATTATATTGAATTCACTTTGTCAATTCATTAACTACAATGATAAAACTAATTTTTAAGTCTACCATGACCTCATTTAACAATGAGATGCACTTAATAAAACTAATTTTTAAGTCTACTATACATTAACTCACGTAAGATCAGAAAAAATTTGGACTAATTATGAATAATATTTGTATAAATTATTTTGCCTCCGTATCTTGATCCAAATTGGAAACATAAAATTCTTCTCACAGGTGTCTGCTTTGCATCTGGTTCCAATGGATATGATCCTCTAACTTCTAAACTAGAAGTAAATAATTATTCTCACCTAAAACCTTACAATATCTTTTCATTCTCCCCTTATCTTTTAACACTCACTGTAATTTTCTTTCTGTCATATGTTACCTCAGTTAGTGCTATCATTATCAGATCAGCTAGACAAATTCATGGAATACAAAACCAAGATACATGACTTGATTGGAGAAAAAAGAGCAATAATGATTATATCGAAAAGCATATACATCTTGAGCTCAGGCAGCAACAATATTGCCAATAATTTCTTTGCGTTACCATTTAGGAGACTACAGTATAATATTGAAACTTACACAGATTTCTTGGTTTCAGAAGCTACCAAATTCTTACAAGTATGTGTGAACCACCTACCCAAATGAACAAATTAATCTAAACTTGTATTATGGAAACTTATTTCAATATATTTGCATCAAATGAAGGATCTTTATGGACTTGGAGCTAGAAGGATTGGAGTACTTGGTTTGCCAAATTTAGGGTGTGTGCCTTCTCAAAGAACACTCAGAGGAGGACTTTTCAGGACATGTTCAGATCTTGAAAATCAGGCTGCAATGCTCTTTAACAAGAAGCTATCATACCAATTAGATATCCTTGGGAAAAAATTTCCTGATGCTAAATTTGTCTACATTGATATCTCTCAAAAAGTTAATAAAAAAAAAATACAATATAGCACACAATAAAATACATTAATGAAAAAAAGAAAAAGGAAAAGTTTAATTGGAGGCTTTTTTTTTCTTGGGCTCTTGAAAAACATCGGAGGAGGAGAAACAAAAAATTTGAGAAAGGTCTTTTGAAGGAACCATGAACGTCATTAATTTATGATTTTGCCACTCTCCCCAACTCCTTCATTCACCAAATCTCCTCTTCGTTGTTCCTTCTTCACAAACTCATAACTTCACTCCGAGAAATCCAACAACCCCATTTGCCATTTCCTTAAAAAATGGTTTCTTTTCTCCAATTCGTGCGTCCATGGCCTCCTCAGCCTCCGTCACGGAGAACGAAACAAAGCCATTTTCCGTTCTCTTTGTGTGCCTCGGCAACATCTGCAGAAGCCCCGCTGCCGAATGAGTCTTCACTGACTTAGTCAACAAAAAAAGCCTCAATTCGATTTTCAGAATTGATTCGGCTGGCACCATCAATTACCACGAGGTGGGTTTGTGTCGTGCTTGTATCAAACACCTCAAGCATTTCATCCAAAAGATGATTTTTTAGAAGAAATCTTTTAATGGGTTTATCTTTAGTTTAAAAGGAGTGAGCAAAGCTTTTACATGATATCTTAAATACGAGTAAAGTTTAACTCAATCCGATCGAATTTGTTGGGTAGATGGGTGTTGCTTCACACTTATGTATTTTATTCGGCCTAGTTGCTGGTCAATGTGTGACTTTGTCACTCCAACAATGTTTAGTGTGTTGATAACGAGTATCATATATGTCATGTGTCTGTTTGTGATTGGATTTTTCACACAAATATATTATTTATTTGAGGACTTTTAGACGAGCAGCCTATGCATAATTTTGTTGGAAGAAGACAAATTTCATTCATTTTAAGTCTGCATTTGACAAAGAATGACAGGAAATCGTGAAGCATTTTTTCAATATAATTCAAGAGGAAATTGAGAATGCTTTTGGAGTGGATAGAAATGAAGGAATATAAAATATGAAGGATTTGTAGTTTCGTTCATTTACAATATATCTTCAATCACAAGTTATCATGGATGATAAGTTGGTTGATTTTTCTAATAAGAGATAAAAAGTTATACTAAGCATATGTAGTGCAAATATTTTCACACTACATGGAAATTAAACTCTATACATTGTTTAAAAAGTTATTATTTTTTTTGAGATGGTGGTGATTTTTGAAGGGAAATGAAGCGGACCCGAGAATGAGGGCAGCCTCAAAGAGGCGTGGGATTCAGATAACTTCTATTTCAAGGCCAATCAAGCCCTCTGATTTCACTGACTTTGACCTCATTCTGGCTATGGACAAGCAGAACATAGGTAGATTCTCTGATGGAATGTTTGGTTACGTGCTTTGTCATTTTTGTTGATGGTCATTTTCTTGTTTCCTTTGGAGGACATACTGGAGGGCTTTAATAGATGGAAAGGAAAACATTCCTTACCGGATGATGCACATAAAAAGGTTGGTGCAAGGACTTGCTCTTTGGCTTTTGTTTGGTCTAACCAGGATTGTAATGATGCAGGTTAAGTTGATGTGCAAGGGTTTGAGAAGGTAATGATATTCATGTTGGTTATAGTAGTACTTGGTTAGACTTGTATAATGTTATGATAGTTTTGAATGATGGTATTGCTTGGTGGATCTGGTCTCAAATTGTTGATGATGTAAGAAATGCATCTATTTTCAAAGATGACAAGCACTATTGAACTACAAGAGAACTCTTTACTTATCGTCATGATGTTGGCACTAGCAGGTGTTGGATTTGCTAGAAGATGCTTGCGGATCATTACTGGAAACCATTTTGGCAGAAAATAAACATTTACAAGAATCCTAAGACATGTACAAAGGATTCAATCCGGTGGTGAAATTATAGATCCATTGATTATTGTAAAAACAGATGTCATAATGTCTTGTTTTAGTGGTTCATTATCCTAAATGCAACGATTTCTGTGTATTGTTGAAACTTCTTGCCATAGTCATAAAAATTTGAGTGTAAGTTTGATTCTCTCTTTGTTTTTCCTCTGGTAATCACCTTCAATGCTAAAATTAAGCATATTATAGCAGAGGATGTTTGGGCTTATATCTCATTGGTGTTTGTATCTCCCCAGTGAACCTCCTCCTTGATAAACCCAACAGTGGTATCAGAGCCGATGGTTAGTTTGGTGGCCGGCTCAGACGAGTATAATGATCCTTATATCGAAAGTCTTCCTGGAAAAGGGTTCCAGGTAAGCGTGTCCTGTTAAGATGAACGGTGGTATGAAGGGCTACTCGTGGTTGTGGGTAGATGGGAATGCTTCCACTAGAGGGGGAGTGTACCAATGTGGAAGGGACTCACCCTTGAGGGAGAGATTTTTGAGAATGCAAGTGCGAGTCCAAGTTCCACATTGGATAAAAATGAGAAAATAGAGCATTATATAAAGATGAAAGACCCGTTAACCCATTGCCTTAAGGTTTTGGGTGGAGAGTGGTGTCAATCCTTTATATGGTTGAGCTTATATCTCATTGGTGTTTGTATCTCGCCGGTGAACCTCCTCCTTGATAGACCCAACACCAACTGCTTTTCATTACACAACTGAACCAAAAGAACACATTTTTTTAATCCAAACTTGTTTCTTGAGAAATGATATTCTTCTAAAATCACTTTTCAAGATAAGTTTTATTTTTATGCCATTAAACTTCTGCTTAACATAAAACCTTTATAAATGTCAATTTTGCTTTACATGATTGACAATCAATATTTGTAAGCTTAAACAAATGGGCACTAAATTTGTAGGCATTGCATTTTTGAAATGGCCGTGTCACTGTTCAAAAGTCGCACTGCTTCATCACTCAATTTGTTTGCCAATACTCTTCGCCGATTCTCTACTGGTACATTCATTTCTCCTTTCTCCTTTAATTCTCAGCAACAAGAACATTAGCTTCGTAGTATTTATACAAATGGAGCAAGATGGAGAAAATATTGGAAAAAGTCTCCCCTACTTTGGGTGTCTTTTTGTGACTGCTCTTCAGTTTAGTTACATAAGTTTGCACATATTACTTAGATTGCTTTACACCCTAGCCTTATAATAATAAATTCGTATTGTTTTCAATGTTGTTTAGTGGTGGCTTAAGAAATCATCATATATAAACACTGTCAAGTAAAGTAATACCTTTATCATGCTCAACTGCAAAATAATGTTGTTTTAGGTAGCATTAGGTACACTTGTTAGAAGAGGAACCAAAGAAAATTCATATGGGTTATGTTTTAAAATAAAAGAAAACGGAACATGGGGTGAGAAATTTGAACATTTTACTTTGTCTATGGGCTAAATGCTATCCAAAATGGAAATTATGGCTTCTATGCTGCCCTTGTTTCTTTCGCTGGAGTTTAGTTACATGTATTTCTGCCTTTTTCACAAGGGTGACAAACACCAGTGCTCAAAGAACGCCAGAGAGTATAGTGAATCAAATTATGTATTCTGACATAAACTCATGAATTGGGAGTTGCATGCCACTGTCTGCAATGAGAATTGGAACAATCATTCACAACATTGAATTGAACCCAGGGCAAGGTGCCAAGCTTGTCCGAGCTGCAAGAACTAGTGCAATGATCTTGAAAGAGCCCACATCAGCATATTGTTTAATCCAGATGCCCTCTGGTGTTAAAAAGTTAATTGATTCTCGGTGTAGGGCCACCATTGGTGTTGTGTCTAGTCCAAGCCATGGGGATCGCAAGCTTAGGAAGGCCGGACACAGACGATGGCTTGGTTGAATACCTGTTGTTCGGGGAGTGGCTATGAATCTCGTAGATCATCCTCATGGGGGAGGAGAGGGTAAAAGCAAGTGTGTGGAAAATGGGGAAGAGGATCTCTCAGTCCTTGGGGCAAGCCAACCAAGGGTGGCTATAAGACTGGACCCCTGAAGTGCAGAAGTTAGTAGTAGTATATATAGCATTCATTATAGCTGCTTCTGATGCTTCCTCACGAGATGCTCGTAATAATTGTAGAAGCTGTCATTCTTGCTTAGAAAATTCGTGGAATTGATTAGATTCAGTCAAAGTGTCAATTTTATGGGTTCAAATTTTACTGTTGCTAAAGTAAAATGCTTTTCCATTTTCTCTGAACTGGTCTTGAATTCAGCTTATTATACTTCCATTGGTTTGGACTAAGTTTGTTCCATTGGATATGATCCTCTAACGTGTAAACTAGCAATAAATAATTACTCTCACCTAAAACCTTACAATATCTTTTCATTCTCCCCTGCACATCTTTTAACACTCACTATGTCATATGTTACCTCAGTTAGTGCTATGTTTTAGGATTTTTAATATTTTCAATAAAGGGTATAATGGGGATATTATAATTTATAGGGTTGTAATTAGAAGAAGGAAGTTTCATGAAGTAGCATCCCTGATCCAAACTTGTTTTCTATTTTGTTTCATGCATATCCATGTTTCTTAATCTCACTCCTTTTGTATGTTTTTTTGTTGTTATATTTCTTTTAGATCTCATTCATTTTTATTGCACCTGTATTTTTTTTCTCACAAACTCATATTTTTATTTTTTAAGATTTTGAGTTTTTTTTTTCATTCTTTACAAAAATAGTTTTCTTGTCTTGTCTTTTTATTTTTGTCTAATATGTGATACTTTTCGAAATAATTAAAAAAATATAAAATATATAAAATTTTCAAAAATAAAAAACCAACGTTTTTTTCAAATGGTTTTTTCGATAATTTTCAAAAGAACTAGGCGATGTTCACTTGAGTGGATTTGGGGAAGAGTAATTGAGAGGATTTGAAAGTAATTTTTTTGTTTTTTATTTGAATAAATTTGAAGGTAAATTAGATTAGATTTGGAAGTAAAATTTGTGAGGGATTTAATTTATGTGACAGATAAAAAAATTTATTTCCAAATTTACTTTCAGTTATCTCCATATCTATTCAAATAAACAACAAAAAAATTTATCATCAAATCCTTTCAATTAATTTCTCCCAAATTCACTCAAATAAACAAGGTCTAAGTAAATTTCTATTTTCCATTGAATGAAGATGTATGTCCTTGTTAG
The DNA here is from genome assembly GCA_027742785.1 of Vigna reflexopilosa. Classification (NCBI taxonomy): domain Eukaryota; kingdom Viridiplantae; phylum Streptophyta; class Magnoliopsida; order Fabales; family Fabaceae; genus Vigna; species Vigna reflexopilosa. The sequence continues at coordinate 23,763,351 of CM050932.1, forward strand.
GTTTACCTTAAAAAATTCAAAATATTTTCAAATAGTCTTTTTCATTAGAATTCGGTGGTTTTTCATTTTCTATTTTGAATTGAAATAAGAGTACAAAAAACCAAAAATATATTTTTCTTCATTTTTCATTATTTTTTTGAAAAATTTTAAAAATTTGTTAAAAGCATATCATTTTATATATTTAATTAAATGTACAGTTTTTGAGAGATGTTATTGGATGTTGGCACATTTTTTAAGCATGATTATAATGATAAAATAAATACTAATACTAATTATTTACAATATGAATCACATAAACACAATGTTTTTCTTTGAAATGCCTTTTTCCAAATTATTTCTTATCGTTCTTTGGTCGTTTTTAACAGTTATTACATCTCTTGTTAGTGTTGTCAGTTTACCAAACAATAATAGTGTTCCAGCAGTGTTTGTGTTTGGAGACTCCATAGTAGATACAAGTAACAATAACTACATTAAGACCATAGCCAAATGTGATTTTCCACCATATGGTAATGATTTTGGTGAAAAAAATCAACCAACTAGGAGGTTCAGGAATGGTTTAGTCCCTTCAGACCTCATTGGTATAAACAAAAAATCGTCAATATTTTACCATTATATGCATAATAGAATGAAGATGTTGTAATCAATTTCCTTGACAAATTTTCTTTGTTTGGCTTTTTAGCTGCAAAATTTGAAGTGAAGAAGCTTTTGCCACCATACCTTGATCCAAATTTGAAACGTGAAGATCTCCTCACAAGTGTAAGCTTTGCATCTGGTGCTAATGGATATGATCCTCTAACTTCTAAAATAGCAATAAATGATTGTTCCCACCTAAAACCTTACAGTATATTTTCATTCTTCTTTGCATATCTTAAACACTAACTATAATTTTCTTCCGTTGTCTTATGTTATGTTAGTTAGTGCTATCATTATCAGATCAGCTGGACAAATTCAAGGAATACATAAAAAAGATACAGGGCATGGTCGGAGAAAACACAACAACAACACTGACATCGAAAAGCTTATACATCTTATGCAAGGAAGCAATGACATTACCCATACTTACTTTTTGAGGCGCCTGAAATATAATATTTCAACTTACACAGACTTCATGGCTTCACAAGCTACCCAGTTCTTAAAAGTAAGTACATATTCTTTCAAATGAGCAATTTAGTTTACATTTTCTGAAGAGTAATAACTTAATAAAATCTAGTCTGAGATAGTACTAGATTGTCCAATATGTTACAAAGTTTCTATCATGTTTGGTAGATAGTCACTATCTATTCTCTTAGTGTTTATTGAACCATCGACTCCATGGTGAAACTGTCAAATTACTATTTAGTTTTGTTGTGAAAAGTATTGTTCACGTGTCTTTCTTGTTTGTATTGGCTTCTTTCATGTGTGTTAGTTATAACAAAATTTGCATTATATATAGATCTTTGTATCTTTAGTTTAGAGTTAACCTTTAAGTTGTAATGGAATGAAAGTTTCTTTTAAAGACAAACTTATAAGTTGTAAGTAATGTGATTTAGTGAATTTTCGCATGGATGTAAATTGAAGTTAGTTAATACTTCAATCAAACCATGCTAAATTTTTTGATTTTCTCTTTTTCTTATTGTTTACCTTGTTTTGATGCTTTGTAATAGATTTGATTGAGCTAATTTCTAACAAAGTGGTGTAATGGTTGTGAAATTCAATCATAATGACTTTCTACAAAGTATAGTATGAGGTTAAAAAATTTATTTTTCATATTTATTTTGAGTTGTGGTGATTGAAAATGTTTGCTCTTCTATTTCAACAAGACTTTTTAAAGTTTTGAAAGTTGAATTCAAGCTTGATGCATACAAGAAAGAGAAGGAGAATAAAGTGATGATATAAAAGGCTCACGATGTGGTTCTTCATAGCATCGGTGATAAGGTGTTGAGGCAAGTCTTGAAAGAGAACACTACAAGAAAAACAGATATTATCCACGACTAAAATACATTGAAAACATAAAAAATTCGTCGGTAATAATTTTTTTCTAATGGATTACTGACAAACCCAAATTCCTCGATAATAATGCAGTTAGTAATATTTATCGACAAAATTTTATATTTATTGATAATTATCAATGAAAAAATTCGTAAATAAATACAAGAAAAATCTATCGATAATTACCAACGGAACAATATGTCGGTAGTTACCAACAGAAAAATTCGTCAATAAGTACAATAAAAATTTGTCGATAATTATGGAAAGAAAAATTCATTAACAAATACCATGATTTGGTTCATTTTCTTCCTTCTCTCTCCTTCTTCTTTCTTAACTTTTCATTTTTTATCAATGTCATCTTCATTCCTTAACCAAATAAAAAACGCATCTTCATTCCAAAATCAAAACCAAAAACTCAATCTAGGTACCCTCATTGTTTTAGAAACCTTAAACTTGGGAAAAACCCTTAATATGTTTTTCGAACAACCTTCTTTTCTTCACCTAAGCCAATTAAGCAATTCCAACCATGTGTTTTTCTTCTTCCTTGCAAGTTTTGAAATGCATATGTGGCCAATCCAGGATCTGTATGTTGCTCCTTCGTCACCCCCAAGCAGCTCCTTGTGGGTTTCACAGTATAAGCATTCTTTCTTTGTCAAATACGGCGGTCTTATGTGATTGAAGGAAGAAATGAAGGTGTGCACCATTGCTCCGAGTGGTTCTTTTGTGCTTTCGCATGATGTAGTGACTAGATCTAATGCTTACGATGGTCACGATGGGGAGTTGTGGTGGTGAGCAACGATGACTTATGTTTTCAGCGATGAAGGAGTGATACTTCTTCTACACTTCATTTTCCTTAGCCAATGTTTTGTGAAGTTCTACTTTGAAGCCTAAAGAATTCTAAGGGTTATACACCTTCAATATTTGGGTGGCAAAATTGTATCTCTTTTTAATGATGAATTTATCAACAAATTTTCCATTAGCAAATAAGATAAGCATTTCAAGAGGTTTACCAATGAATTTTTTTGTCGGTAATTATCAATAAATTTACTAATATATTTTTCTATCGATAAATAAAATATAAATTATCGACGATCTTACTGATAGATTTTCTATCAATAAATGATATATATATTATCAACGGATTTACCAATGGAAAAATTCATCAGTAAAATTCTTCGATAATAAATTCATTGGTAATAAAATTTTGTTAACAAATTTATGTTTTGTAGTGAAATGCTACAAAATTACTATGGACCTAGCTTAAGAGTTTGTACATGAACAAAGTCCTTGATAAACTGTCTATATATAAAGTAAGAGTTGTACTCATAAGATGAGTATTGAAAAGAAAATTAGCAAACATTTGGAGGAACACAACAAGTTAATCCTTGATTTAGAGAACATTAATGTGTAGTGGTACTGATGTTGTGTGCTCATTTGTCTACATTTCAAGGAAACCTTACTATACATAAGATAAACTCTCTCTCTTGAAGAGGTTCATGTTGCTTTGAATTCAAAGGAGTTGAATGAGAAGTTTGAAGTTAAGAGGTCTAGTGCTAGAGATGGTCTTGTAGCAACCGGTAGACAGTTACTAGTGGTAATGGAGGAGGCAGAATGAGGTCAAAAAGGTCAAAGCTCAACAACAAAGAATGGTGGAAATAAATCATTTCTTTAGACGTTACCATTGGAATAAGGAAGGACACACTAGAAGCTTATGTCCAGAGAGGTAGAAGACGACTATAACCTTGACAAACTGTCTAGGTTTGGCAAACGGTTTGATAAACCATATATGTTTAGTGAAGCAACTATGGTGGAAGACAGGTATAAATCATAAAGATCATATGGTGTCAAGCATTACTAATGATTGTGAGTAGATAATGGACTCTGTTCATTCTACATAACATCTAATCGTCTTTGTTTCCAAGAGTTTATAGAACTTGAAGGGGTTTAGTTCTCCTTGACAATAATAAGTCTTGTAAGATAAATCGACTTGGAACCATCAAGTTTTGTCTGCATTATGGATCTAATAGAATGCTTGAAGAAGTTAAGTTTGTACCTAGCTTAAAGGACAAGCTTACATTCCTTAGTGAGATAGAGAAGAAGGGATATGCATTTAGAGGTGATAGAGGGTGTTGAAGGAGTTGAGGGGATTCATGGTACTAATGAAGGGTGTGAGCAAGAATGTCCTGTATGCCTTGAAATGTATTGTAATATCCAGCTCAATGTCTATGTTTAAGCAAACCGTCTTATCAAAGACTTAAATATGACATTGAAGGTTAGGTCATGTAAGGGAAAAAGGATCGGTGGAGTTTAAGAGGCAAGGCATGTTTAGCAGTGACAAAATTTTTCAATTGAGAGTTTGTGAACACTATGTCCAGGGAAAAACCTATTGAATTCGTTTTAACATATGGAACCCTTAATTATATCCATACAACTCTTGATTCCTGTGAATAGTAGACATCACTCCAAAAAGACATGGATCTATCATCAAAACATGAAAGATGATGAATTTGAGAATTTCAAGAGCTAGAAACATCTATTAATTGGAGAACCAAAGTGTTAAGATGGTCAAGTGATGCAGAATTGACAATGGTCGTGATAGGACTATAAGGGTCTATGTTAAGAGAAAAGGAGTTAAAAATAGAACATAGGTTGTTAGGTGATTTGGGGTTGTTAGGATGTTATAGGTAGGGGGTGTCTTGTAGAAGGGGGGTTGTTTTTGTAATTGAGAGGAATAAACAAGATCTGTGACATTCTGTGAGAAGGGAAGCATTGTCCTTTGGTTGTATTCGAATACCCTCTAGTGTTTTTCTGGTCCAAACCTGAACTAACAGAGTTTCTTATCACTAGGAACCCTAACTTATTTCATATATCTTTGCAAGATGCCATAATCTTAATAAAAATGAAAAAAATGCAGGAACTTCATGGACTTGGAGCTAGAAGAATTGGAATACTTGGTTTACCAAATGTAGGGTGTGACCCCTTTGAAAGAACAATCAGAGGAGGACTTAAGAGAACATGTTCAGATGCTGACAATCAGGCTGCAATGTTGTTCAACAACAAGCTATCATCCCAAATAGATATTCTTGGGAAAAACTTCCCTGATGCTAGACTTGTATACCTTGATATTTACAACGCATTATCGGATATGATTCAAAACCCCTCTAAATATGGTAATCAAACACATTTTAATTCCTAGAATGGTAGATGTATTGTCACATAAATCCTTAAAACTAAGAAAATCTATAAGCAAAAAGTCTCATGAAGTAAAATGAAGTTGTCAAACTTAACATTTTTTTTATTACTTTGTCCTAAATATGTATTGATTTTATCAGATTACATTTATTTGAATTGGTATGGTGGTTTAGGTTTTGAAGTAGCAGATAAAGGATGTTGTGGCACAGGAGATATTGAGGTAGGCTTTTTGTGTAACCCTGCCCTGAAGATATGTTCAAACAGGTCAAGTTATGTATTTTGGGACAGTTTCCATCCTATAGAAAGGGCCTATAGTATACTTTCTTCTGAGGTGTTAGACAAAAATATCAACAAATTCTTCTGAGTTTTATTTTCTTGTATTCCTACTAATAGGAATATATATATATAATAAAAACTGATTTCTTTTTTCTATTTAACTTCACTAATATTAGATACTTTAAATACTTGTAACAAAAATTAAAAAGTTCTTAAAGTTGGTCACACACATGTAGCATAATTAAGAGTGTCAACAAAAAGATAAAGGTTAATCAATCTTCTACGATTTTACTGTGACATCAGTTACAAAGGGTAATACTATTTGTTGCTGAAAATAGATAATTGTTGCTAGTTATTGTAAAATAAAAAAGGAAAAATAAATAAACAAAATTGTTTAATGGTGTGTTTGGATTAAGTAAATGCAAAGAATAATTTATTTGACAAATTTGAAATTTTTTTAAACAAAATGAATTGTTCATATGAAAAAAATTAAAAAAAAAATATTGGTTTAACTAAGTTTTAAGTGCTGATCAATTTTAAAATTTTCAACTGAGTCTTTATTTAAATTTTATGGTCTATTGAGTTCTCTATTTTACATTTTTCTATTTAATTAAGCGACATGATTATTATCTTATTCTGTCACATTACTTAAATGCTACATTTTTATTGTGTTGTATAATTTTGTAATTTTGGAATTATATAATTATATAATTCTATTTATATAACTTTATAGTAATATAATTATGTAATTCTACGAATTTTATAATTAGAATCTTTTATTCTTGTCATCATGGTCTAACAAAAGTATTATCAACATTTTAGAAAATCATGGTGTAACAAAAGTATTATCAACATTTTAGAAAGGTGACAAACTAGCTACAAGTCACACACATAATTAACACAAAAATCTAACGACCAAAAATCAATTAAAAAAATTTAAGTTTTTGAGAACTTAATAGATTCATTTCAAAATTATCAAAACTTTCAACAATTAACTAAAATAATAGAATTTAAAATTTACTAAAAAAAAATTAAAACTTTACAACTATTATGTGTCTCTTTATTCACATTATACACACTATAGTAAAATGAAAAAAAAAAAAACACACAAAAGAGGAGTTGTAACACCCCTTGAAGTGTCATACAAAATTTTTCCAAATTAAATGTTTACATTTAAAACCACAACATTTATTATTATTTCACAATAAGAACCTCAGAGTTTTTCAAGAGTAATTATTAGATTACAAACCAAATCTTAAAAGTAGTTTAAAATTACAAACCACAACATTTCATAATTTAAAATACATATTTAAAAGTTACAAAAGAGTGTTTCCCAACACATTCTCGCACTAAATGTCTCCAGTTTTGCTTGAAACATCATCTACTCCCGTATAACAACACGATGTTATACGATCATCGTAGACACAGAAGTAGGATGAGCTAACCGAATATAAAGAAAACATAAGTTATAGATAAACTTACTTACAGACTTTGAACATTTAATAATATTATTAGTGTATCGATAGGATCATACTACTTATATGTGTAGCTTTGGACATTACTCACTTCTCATCTCTCACAAGTAACTATTGGATCTATCTCGATTTTTATCACATACACACATCTGATAGACATATACCAAAACCGGTCCCTCATATGGACCGCGGATAAGAGTCGTCCTATACCACCATTTTGACATATCTCCCTAGTTCTTTAAGGACTTACGAGTAAAAACATTGGTGAGTAACATTTATTCACCAAGCACAATCCTCAGCACAAGTCAGAAACTCTTGACGAGATATCTGTACCCTCTTAAAAGAGGAAAAGTAACAGAAACTACAAGAAAAAGTTGAATTACATACAAATAATTATATACGGATTTAAATTCATATAAAAATCAAATATTATATACGAATATCAGAAAAGATTTTATATAGAATTTATGTACGGATATTTATATAAAAAAAAATCCATATATAAATGTCGTATGTAACATTGGTGGTGCATGGTGGCGAGAAAATATATCCTTATGTAATTCTCATTAACCTACGTGATTAGAATGCATTATATTATATACGGATTTCAATAATATCTTTTTAAAAAAATTATATTTTTGATTAATTAGAAGCTGGATTTCAATAATATCTTTTTAAAAAAAATTATATTTTTGATTAATTAGAAGCTGAAACCTATCGAACCCTCGAGCTATCTCCCTCTCTCTCAAACCCTGGAGTCCTTTCTCTTTCGAACCCGAGCTGTCGCCGTCCCTCTCTCGAACCCGAGCTGTCGCCGTCCCTGTCTCGAGCCGTCTTCGCTCTCCCCGTCCCTCTCTCCATACACCTCCGTCGTGCTCTGCTTCTGTCTCATCTCTCTATCGAACTGTCTGTCGTGAAAATCGCGAGTCCTAATCTTGTTCTTTCTTTGTTTTATTTGACACATTTGTGGTTTGTCTCGCAAGCTGTGGTTGGAGTGTTAGGAAACATCAATTGAGGCTAGTGTTTGGCGGTTTAAGAAGATTGTCAGTGGTATGTAGGACTGAGACATACCATTTGGAGTTGCGAAGGCCGTTAGTGAAGGAACCAAAGGTGAGTGAGTTCCTTTGCCTTTAAAGTTTCTTAGATGCAGAAAAATTTGTTTGTACTGTGTTCTTTTGATTCATTTGCTTAATAATATGTTGTTATGAGTTTTTCTTCTTCTGCCAGATTTAGATCCATGGTGATGTAACCGCCTTTGGTAATTTGCGTGTATTGAGAAATTGAATGCTTTTCTAATGTTTATGACGCAATGCTTTTCTAATGTTAATTGAATGCTTTGGTAATTAGTTGTTCATGGGGATCCGTTAATTACTCAGTTTGATTCTTTGATATGCGTGTGCATGAGGTGTCACATGTGTTAAGATGCTGATGGGCAGGACTGTGGTCAAGATATTTGCAGTGCTTTGTTAAATATTTCCAGTGCCTATGGTTGTCATGAATCCTCTATAATATCTTTGCTCAACATTATTTTTGGCATGTGTCAATGGTGCCTATAAGTTGGAGAGAGTTGTAGAACAATTGGAACACATATTTTTTTCCTCGTAAAAGGATGTCCCAAGTAGGTCCAAACCCAATATCTCAAACACTACCGTGCTGATAGAGATCATCGTTGACCATGCCCATCCATAATCATTTATTCCATCTTTTGTAATGGAGGTTTTCAACTAACTAAATTTATCAAACCCATGTTTGAGCTAATGTTCCCACAGCATCATTCACTTATTAGGTACCCAATTTGTAAAATTATAGTACCACTCTATAGGTTTGCACTTTGAGTTTAATTTAGCATTTAGTCCTAGTTGACATGCATTTAGGTATCTGTTCTTGTTAATGTACCAATTGGTTTTGTTGTTACTGTGTTTCTAAGGTTTTAGTTTCTATCTGGTTAGCAGGGACCAATGTTGTATTAGTAAAGACCTATAGATCAAAATTGTAGCTCCTTTTATACAAGGATAGGGACAAGTGGTTATTCTAAACTTGTTTATCATTGGCATAATCTTTTAATAATTGATTACACTATTATTTAGGTTCAGTTAAATCCTTTCAGGCAGCCCATAGCTATTATTGCCCTGCTACTCGAATTGCTTTCTTTTTGGGATGTAAAAAGTTACTCAGAATATCTTCATTCTTGAGTCAACAATATTCGCCGGAACCACAACCCTAATTGCATCAAAAGTAAACCATTGCTTTGTCTAATAGTAAATAACAATCAAAAGCTTTGCAAACATGTATCTTTGAACTAACTTAAACCTTGTACTAGGTTATAGGCTAAACATAAGACCTAGAGTGACATCTTCGCTTGAGCAAAATTTCACCACCTTTTCATCTCACCTTTACTCATCATCAACCTCAATCTCTTCTGCACATCACCTTTCGATATTAGTATTAACTCACATATTTAGATATGTATAATGAATCATCAACCCTTACTCATTTTCCTTTTTCATTATAAATGAAACAACTTCATAAGTTCTTGAACACCAAAGTTGCCCCTAAAGAACTTGTTGATGAAATAAAGGTACTAGCTGTCATTATGCTGTGATGCATTTTGGAACTGTAATTGAGAAATACTATATCTGTTCTTAAGAGGGGAAAGGAGAAGCAATAAAAAGGTTAATAGAATGCATGCTTCTTGTGAGTTTCCTCGTTTATAAAGAACCCATGTTAACTTCTGTTTTTCTTTTCATGTACATTTTCAACTTTTCCCTAACAAATGGGAATAACCAGATTCCTCACAAACCATATGTTTCTCTCATCAAAATATTAGGTAGCTAGCTACAACTTGCAATGTCAATTGTGAATGCAACCAAACCCATCAGTAAAATAAGAGAATCATATCATATTATATATTATATTATATTATATTATAGTTCATGTTGGTTGTGCACAAAGCTAGTTGAGAAAAGGTACATACTTGAATTTAGAAACCTTGAAATTCCTTGAGTCTTTTTGTTTGCTTAAAGCTAGTAAGCCACATAGCTAACTTATCCCATCCCATCTAATTAGCTTTTGAAAAGTTCATTGTAGCATATAGCTGGTAACTGCAACAGAGACTACAGATCCATGGTAGGGACTCATGAATCAAATTGATGTGTTATGATTAACCAATTATAATCCATGTGCCATAGACTCTACTCTTTTTCTAGAGTAACCTCACTTTTTCTTCTTTCCCTTATGATGCTAAAGAGTAGTTAGATTAAGATTCCAAAAGGGTCATGATTATGATGATACATATAATTTAACTCAAGCTGTGATGGTAACAGATGATGGGAGTTTTGAGATGAGAATTCACGTTAGAAAAACAATAACAATTACCTTTTTCTGGCAAACTCAAATCTGAATTTCTTTTGACACATAATAATGCAGACATAGTAGCAGTAGATCTTAGACTTTATCTGTTGATGGAACAAGATGGAAGCTGTTACCCATCTACGGGAATATTGGTAATTTAATAAAGAGATTGGGCCAGCCTTAACCTTTTTCCTTACTTTTTCATTGGTTCCTTCCTAAGGGCAATTCAAAATTCAAAATGCAATTTATTTTTTGTTCCAAAAGGAATATTAATAATATGCAGAAACTGAATTATGCAGACAAACAATTTGAAACTGATAAGAATGATGAGGCTATTTTTTGTTCCAAAGCCACTTTCACCATACCCATATGTGATGTCTTACTTTCCTTCTATGCTAGTTTTTCACTTTCTGTGCTGATTACTCATGGTTGTGGTTGCCAATTTTCTTAGAACTTGTTTTTTCCATGTATATCCTCTTCTTTGAAAGTTGATACTAACACATTTTTCCTAGCAATCTTTTGAAGATACTATTATTGGTTGAAGTCTTCTGGAAAATCACAAAATTTTTGCATTCTATTCTACAGGCCTCACTCATGATTTCATAGTTTCTAATACATCTGAATAGGACAGGCATTGCTTTTTTATAGAAGTAGGTGTGGGAATGATAATCAAATGTCACACTACATTTTTGTAGTCACAAATATACCTCATTTGAAACATATATGGTGAATTATCTGTATACTACATGCTTCTGACAGTTTTCTCTCTGTGTTTCTTGAATTGCAGTATCCAGATTTCGTGAATCTTGGAGTCAATTGAGTGTTTCCACGGCATATTTCATTTAGGGTGCTGATTCCATTTTTGAGAATCATAATTAGATGTTTTTTGTTTTATTCTGCTATGATATTTGTTTATTTTTTTTGTTGAAATTTTATTGTGACTTTGATACAGGTGCTGAAGTGGTTGAGAAGTGTGGGGTACCTCATTGGGAAGGCATAAAGTGTTGTAGACTCAAGTAAAAGATCTATCAGAAACTGAAGCAAGGTATGTTTACTCCTGAGTTTTCCCCTGTGTTGTTTTCTTTGTTCCTTGTGTGTATGGTGTAGTTGTCCTGTGTCTGGTCTGATTTCTTAGGACTCCAGTAAGATGTGTTGATTAATCTGTTCTTTTATCATTAAGTGAAGAAACTTTAGGGAACTAAGATATTATGTTCAAGATTTATGTAAATACATGCTAATGAAACTTGACACAGTTGACAAATTGTCTCAACACTTAAATATGCTAATTAGGTGGTCTCAGATACGAATACCATATTAAAAGAGACATTGTTTATTTGGCTGATTTTCAATCTTTTGAAAGAGATATTTTTAATTCATCGGCTCAGAAAAACCATTTAAATTCATTTTTGTATGGTTATTGAATCATGATTAAGGATGTGATGCGAGGTAAACCTTTAAACAGTGATTAATCTGATCCAATTTCTGCATTCTAGAAAACTATTGATCTAACTTTTTCTATTCGACATTGATAGCTTTTTAATTTTAATAAGTGTTCATAAAACACTGGTTAGTATGAGGAATTCTTTTGCTCTGACCTTTGGTTATAACTTTTCTATCAGCCACAGATTGCAACCAAAATAATAGCTTCCAGAGCAAAAGTGTTGTTAGCAGTAGGTTAACACAACTGGCAAAAGATCTAAAACATGGCCACCTTGGTCTTTATAAATTATATTGACCTGGTTTTCTGACTTTAACCCTCGTTAATTTATCTCCTACAAAGATTATGTATGAAACATGTGTGAGTAGTATCCAGCTGCCCACGTGATTAAATGAACCAAGTGATTAAATCTGAAAACATAGTGATCATGTTGGTATTTACCTCTTTTTCAGTGTTTATTATCAGTGCTTTCAATCATTTTCATTTTCTTGACATTTAAAAGTTCTACCAATGTAAATTTTAATCCATCAGAGCGCATTAGCAGTAACAAAGCTAAGGAAATGGTAAAATTCAGTGAAAGAAGAGATTTTGTGGAGGTGGTACAAAGGGTTACCTGTAATTCATTTAACAATAGAGTGAAGTTACAATTTTACATACATAACGATAGATAGTACATAATCATCTTCGGTTCCTCTCCCACTGTCCATCGCCGTTTGCCTTTTGGATTGTGTACACTTCTTTCTACTTTCAAGACAACAGAATACAAATGAAATAAATAGAAAATTCAACTTATACAGGGAAAGAAAATCAGAAAATATTGAACAAGAAATCTAGAATTTGTGCCGTCAAGTCAAAGCAAATTATAACTGCCTACGAAGGCTGTCAATTCATGCTTGCACGATCCATTAAGAAAATATGTGTGTGTGAAGTTTAAGCATCTCATTAAGAATAAAGATTTCAATCTAACTAATAAGCTTAGCCATAAATAGTATTATGTTGTTATTACTTAAAAATCCTCTTAATAAGAGATATCTTCAAAATTAGGTAAATTTAAGTTAAAATACAATGTTAAGAAAGACACCTTACCACCAAAGAGTGATTTACTTGAGCTTCCAAATGATGATATTATCAAGCATAGGGATCTTGCCAGAAAAATTAGTTAAAAATAGAACATTCCTTAAAAGTAGCTATTAAAATAATGATGGAACTCAATCCTTAAAAAGCACTTATCTGTTCCTAACTCATTCAACATCTAACAGCTATGTTGGAAAGTGACTATTTTTCTGCTGAAGAAGTAAGAGCCCGTTCTTGAATGAGAGAGTGATGGTTATAACCTAAGTAGAACTTGATAAACTTTTTTTTTTTTTATGCCATTAAACTTCTGCTTAACATAAAACCTTTATAAATGTCAATTTTGCTTTACATGATTGACAATCAATATTTGTAAGCTTAAACAAATGGGCACTGAATTTGTAGGCATTGCATTTTTGAAATGGCCGTGTCACTGTGCAGAAGTCGCACTGCTTCATCACTCAATTTGTTTGCCAATACTCTTCGCCGATTCTCTACTGGTACATTCATTTCTCCCTTTCTCCTTTAATTCTCAGCAACAAGAACATTAGCTTCGTAGTATTTGTACAAATGGAGCAAGATGGAGAAAATATTGGAAAAAGTTTCCCGTGCTTTGGGTTTCTTTTTGTGACTGCTCTTCAGTTTAGTTACATAGCTTTGCACAAATTACTTAGATTGCTTTACACCCTAGCCTTATACTAATAAAGCCGTATTGTTTTCAATGCTGTTTAGTGGTGGCTTAAGAAATCATCATATATAAACACTGTCAAGTAAAGTAATAGCTTTCGTTCATGCACTACTGCAAAATAATGTTGTTTTAGGTAGCATTAGGTACACTTGTTAGAAGAGGAACCAAAGTAAATTCATATGGGTTCGTTTTAAAATTAAAGAAAACGAAACATGGGGTGAGAAATTTGAACATTTTACTTTGTCTATGGGCTAAATGCTATCCAAAATGGAAATTATGGCTTCTATGCTGCCCTTGTTTCTTTTGTTGGAGTTTAGTTACATGTATTTTTGCCTTTTTCAAAGGGGTGACAAACACCAGTTCTCAAAGAACGCCAGAGAGTATAGTGAATCAAATGATGTATTCTGACATAAACTCACGAATTGGGAGTTGCATGCCACTGTCTGCAATGCGAATTGGAACAATCATTCACAACATTGAATTGAACCCTGGGCAAGGTGGCAAGCTTGTCCGAGCTGCAGGAACTAGTGCAAAGATCTTGAAAGAGCCCACATCAGCATATTGTTTAATCCAGATGCCCTCTGGTGTTAAAAAGTTAATTGATTCTCGGTGTAGGGCCACCATTGGTGTTGTGTCTAATCCAAGCCATGGGGATCGCAAGCTTAGGAAGGCCGGACACAAACGATGGCTTGGTCGAAGACCTGTTGTTCGAGGAGTGGCTATGAATCCCGTAGATCATCCTCATGGGGGAGGAGAGGGTAAAAGCAAGAGTGGTGGAAAATGGGGAAGAGGATCTCTCACTCCTTGGGGCAAGCCAACCAAGGGTGGCTATAAGACTGGACCCCTGAAGCGCAGAAGTTAGTAGTAGTATACATAGCATTCACTATAGCTGCTTCTGATGCTTCCTCACGAGATGCTCGTAATAATTGTAGAAGCTGTCATTCTTGCTTAGAAAATTCGTGGAATTGATTAGATTCAGTCAAAGTGTCAATTTTATAGGTTCAAATTTTACTGTTGCTAAAGTAAAATGCTTTTGCATTTTCAATGAACTGGTCTTGAATTCAGCTTATTATACTTTCATTGGTTTGGACTAAGTTTGTTGACTTGCTTAAATGAGACAACGCTTTTTGTTTTTTTTATCCTTCTGTTTTGTATTGATTATAGAAAATATGTTGATGTTCTTCCTTTTAAAGATGATTATTTTGTATATAATGATCAATTGAAAGATAAAATATTCACAGTACCATCAGAGAAACACAATGTCTTTCGCTAAAACTCCTTTTTCTCAATTGATTTTAGTCATTCTTTTGTCCTTTTCAACTATTATTTGCAGTACCATCATAGAAACAAAATGTTTACAAAACAAAAGTGTTCTTGCACTGATTGTGTTTGGGGACTCTATACTAGATACAGGTAACAATGACTACATTATAATTGCAATGAAATGTAATTTTTAAACTTATGGTAAAGATTTTAGTGGAGGAAATCAACCAACTGGGAGGTTCAGCAATGGTTTAATCCCTTCAGACTTCATTGGTACAAACAAAAATCCTTACTCTTCAATTCTTTTACCATTATATATGCATAATAGAATGAAAATCTTCTAATTTCTTTCGTCTTTTTCAGTTGAAAAATTTCATCTCAAGAAGCTTTTGCCTCCGTATTTGAAATGTAAAGATCTTCTCACAGGTGTCTGTTTTGCATCTGATTCCAATGGATATGATCCTCTAACTTCTAAACTAGCAGTAAATAATTACTTTCACCTAAAACCTTACAATATCTTTTCATTCTCCCCTTCACATCTTTTAACACTCACTATGTCATATGTTACCTCAGTTAGTGCTATCGTTATCAGATCAACTAGACAAATTCATGGAATACAAAACCAAGATACATGACTTGGTTGGAGAAAAAAGAACAATGATTATATTGAAAGGCATATACATCTTGAGCTCAGGCAGCAATGACATTGCCAATAATTTCTTTGCGTTACTATTTAGGAGACTACATTATAATATTGAGGGAAGCACGTGACATTCGCGACACAAGAAAGGAAAGTAAATGTGAAATGAAGATTTTAGGATTTTTAATATTTTTCAATAAAGGGTATAATGGGGATATTATAATTTATAGGGTTGTAGTTAGAAGAAGGAAGTTGCATGAAGTAGCATCCCTGATCCAAACTTGTTTTCTATTTTGTTTCATGCATATCCATGTTTCTTAATCCCACTCTTTTGTATGTTTTTTTGTTGTTCTATTTCTTTTAGATCTCATTCATTTTTTTATTACAGCCTGTTCTTTTTTCTCACAAACTCATTTTTATTTCTTAGGATTTTGAGTTTTTTGTTTCATTCTTTACAAAAATAGTTTTCTTTTCTTGTCTTTTTATTTACTTTTTGAAATAATTAAAAAAAATATAAAATATATAAAATTTTCAAAAATAAAAAACCAACGTTTTTTTTCAATAATTTTCAAAAGAACTATTTTTGGGCCATTTCATCTACTCTTTTAACTGACATATTTTGTTGCACTTTTTGTGTATATATGTCCAGAGCATCTTAAATTGTTTTCTGTCATCTTTCCATCAATAGGTGCTACATTAACATTTCGTTCCATATTTTGTTCTTTTATATATGACTATTTATCCATCTTAATTTTTTCAGTTTTGTTACCATTTTTATCTCATGTTGTTCCTTTGAAGTTGAGTGTAACATACCTCATGTCTTATTTCATTCAAGTGACAACTTGTATCTTGGGTATGACATCCTCATTAATTTCTCAACGATATTATATAATTGGTTTCATATATTTAAGCTTAGAACACTTTTTCATTCATTTTTACTTTTAAATTATATTTCTCCTATTAAAATTGGAATGCATATATACTAAAATTTAAGAGTTATGGATTGAATTTTTTAAAATCCAGTTTAAATCTAAGATTAGATTGGATCTATAATCTGAATTTGTTTTAATTAGATTAACTACATTTAGATTTGATTTAATAAAATTGAAATTGAAATCAATTATATTGAATTCATTTTGTCAATTGATTAACTACAATGATAAAACTAATTTTTAAGTCTACTATACATGAACTCACGTAACATCAGGAAAAAATTGGATTAATTATAAATAATATTTGTATAAATTATTTTATAGTTTAATTGCGTTGAGAATATACATGAAATATTGTATAAGTGATTGTTAATTTTTTTTAAGATGTTAGAGAGTTATAAAAAAGGATAGAAAGGAGTTATATAATAGTTTTTGCATTATATATTAATTTGGGGCGGGCTGACCCAATGGTGGAAGCATTGGTCCAGGACTTCGGTTTGGTCCATGGCTTGGGCCAAGGTAGTTGGGTTTAGTTCAGTTCATTTATATAGGGTGGCAAGGGGTCCAAAACATTAAAAATAAGTTGTTATTATTTATTGTTTTTTGTTCTCTATTTTAATTTTGGCCAAAATGGTGAGAGCATGTTAGTTTTTTTTTTTTAATTTTAGGCTCATAGCTTAGAGATGTGACAAATTTAGATCTAGTTTAGGGACATAAATACTAAATTAATGAGGGGCAGACTCATAATTAAAAACCCAACCACCTTGAGAGAATTTTCAAAGAAAGAGGTAGGGCTTTGGGATTGTCACGCCAATGCCTAAATGTTGAAAGTGTTGGAGGTTGAGTAATGATACATGTTTGCTTGAAAAAGAGGTAAGGGGAGCTAGTCTTCAATGTCTATGTGTGAGAAATTATTGTGAGTGCATGTCCCTTTTGTTTGGTGTGTGTGCCGTGAAGGTGATGGTATGTGTCATGTGAGTCATGTTAGTTAATTGTTTTAACCAAATGTCATTGTGTTGCATGTGTTTTGTCGAGTTATGTTCATCCTTGTATTCGTAAACTATTATGAATGATTTTAGGGTTTTAGGATTTTTACGTGTTGCATAAGCATGAGTCATGATTTTATGTATTATATGATTTTATTGGATTATTGTTTTCAAAGACTGAGCAGTGTATGGGTGGTATTGAGTTATGTTGGGATGTTATGGGGTTAGTATAACTTGTGCTAAGGGGTTGTCGGGTTATGTGTGTGTAATGCAATGTTGATATATGCCTAGTCCATGATGTTTGGTGAAACTATAATATGACTAAAGACAGTTCCGAGTTGCCCTAGTATGTATGCGTGAGGTTCATGCATTGCTATAGTTAATTTCCATGCTTCATATATTGCTATCATGATGTTTTATGTTGGTATTGATGAGTAATTGGTTGTTACCATGTTTCTGTACATTGTTGGTTTAGACTTTTGAGACAATGTAATTTGAAGTTATTTTTATTCATTGGTTATTTAAATTATTTTCGAATAATGTAATTTGAATCTTGCTTTTGGAATGAATGCAATTTAGTTTGTTTTACGCAAGTTTAAATATTGAGGTTTTTGAATAATAGGTTTTCGTGCTATAAGAAAGTTTTTAACTATTCTGTTTTTGTAAACCTGTAGCATCCTACATTTTGGTATCAGAGTCAGGTTTTCGAAAAAAAATTGGGACTTTTAGGGAGTGAGCTCGTCTAGCTTTTGTTGTGTGACTTTAATGCATGTGTATGTGTATGACTGTGTGGAATGCATCTGTATATGCATGATTGTGTGGATTGCATTCATATGTGTATGAATGTGTGGATTCTTGTTGAGTCTTTTGTGAAGGAGTCTAATGTTTCTATTTATATATGTGTAAATCATTTTAGAATTGATTTAGTTTTTATTGTGAATCTTTGTAGCTTGTTTGTATGATGAGAATATCTGTTGAGTCTTTCTTGCTATTTATAGTTGTGAATAAATTATGGTTTTTGTTTTGTATGATTTAGAATACATTGAGCAGTTTCTTATGATATTCTTTCTATTTATTTGGAAATTGTTGTTATCATTGTATTATGAAAAATTTAAGTGTTTAGGGGTTTATGTAATTTTTGAAAAGTTTATGAAGTTTTGCATTGTGTATGTTTCCTGATGAGTGTCATTTTCAGGGACGAAAATTCTTTTGTGGAGGAGTGAATGTAAGATTCAGGAAAATAGGTGTCTTTGATATAGAGTAGTCTTGAGACTTTGGTATTTTTGTTATGGTATATCTTGTGTTCTTGTGTGTACATCTTGGTTAGAACATAATTGTTATGTTTTTTCTTTGATTTTATTTTAATAAAGTGTAACACATGTTTTGGTATATTTGTCTAGTTATGATATATGTGTTATTAGGAATGTGATATGTTAGCTTGTTGATAGAGATTCATGTCTAGGATTGAGTGAATGTAGGTTCAATTCCTAGATAAAAGAGTTTAAGAGAAACTTCTATTTTAATTATATTTTTCTCTAGGGGCAAAATGGTCTTTTACCTTTTATTAATTAGTTGCAAAATTAAAATCACGGGTGTAGAAAAGAAAAACATGCAAATTAAATAATCTAAAAATTTAATAAAGAGATTATGTGAATTTTTTAGAAGATTTATTGTTATTTTAAAAAGTAGTTGAGAGAAAATAGGAGATATAATATATGTGGCTCATATATTGAAATAGATATTATTCAATTAGAAAATTCATATATAACCATAATACCTTTGAAAATTGATTCCTCACTCATTGGAACCTATTCTCTTTCATGGGAATCGTTTTCTCATCCAACACCATACGTAAGAACATGCTGAAGGGTTATGTGAAAGGTTCAATACATAATATTATTTATTTTATTTACCTGAAATCATATCTTTAATTTTTTAAAAATAACGAACTGTTTATTTTAATGGATTATTAATATATAAAAAATTATATTTGACCCAATAAAAATTATTCTTCTACAGGATAAATAATAATAATAATATAAATAACAAATTCAATTTTATTTTAGTCTAATTTTTATTATTTATTTTTAAATTTACATTATTTTTATCTTATATTCATCTAATTTTATTTATTAAAATATTTGTTTAATCTATCATACTCAAATTTTCATTTCAAATTCAATCAAATGACACCATTTTCCCTTTAATCTAAACTACTTTATAACGCTTTTTTCTTGAAAATAAAGATGTGTTACCTTATCATTATTCAATCTATATAATCACTCTTTTTCAGATCTTCTCCCCCAATAAACACACCTGAAACTTACTTCTGTTAAGAGGCAGACATATATATCAAGAATACTTGAATAGCTAAAAAAATGTAAACTTTTGAAGGTAGAAATTAAGTAAAGTAACGCATAAGTGACTGAAGTGACACTTTGAATGATACAAAACATCACAATTGGAAACTTGCCTCATCCATTTGCTTTCAGAACTGGAGAAGAGATGTAAACACCCACATAAAAGAAAAAAAAAACGGAAGAACCCCCTATGAAAAAAACAGGAAGAACACAAAAAAGAAAAGAAAAAAAAATTAAAAGGCCAATTGCATGCGAGCCCCCCATGGCTCAGCATCTTCTACTATATGTTTAGTACATTATATATGTGTAGCCTTTCCTCTAAGGCTGGAAAAACAATCCCCGTTTGTGTCGTTATTTTAACCAACACAAGTTTCTCTGTGTCAATGAATATTTTGATGCTATAGTTTTTGAGTCATCTGGGTTAGTATAATCATTCTAGCATGGGAAAAGGGACGTTATTATCTTGAGTGCAACACAAAGAGATTATCTCTTCTAGCGTTCCATTCATGCAGTCCCTGTGTCTGTCATATAACATGCAGGGATCACTCATTTCTGGTTTCGTTGACTTTGTCTCTGGCAATGTAATTTGAGGGAAGTCTTCCAGCACCAAAGGTGTGTATGGGAATTGATAATGCATGGCAGCAAAAGAAGGTATTTCCACATCCTGCACCATAATTTAGATTTTGTTTTAGTCCTCAAATCCCAATGCACTAAAGTAGAAGGATCAATTGATATAAGTTGAGAAGATATTGAACTAAATCACCACTCTATATTTGTTGACCTACGCACTAGGTAAAAAGATAAATTCTAGAGTACCCTTTAAAACTTAAGAATTTTGATGTTACTCAGAAACTCTTTTCTCACTCCTTCTCTCTCCATTGATGTGTCCAACCTTATTCAATTGTTGGCCAAGAAAAACAACTATAACGAAACCTTTAGTGTCCTTTTTAGGTAACATAAAAACTCTGAATTGAAAAAAAAAATATGGTTAAGAAAATAACACAATTTTCTTGATTTATTTTTAGTGCTTTTTCTAAAGAAAAAGAATGCATACACACCCAAAATACAAAAATAATAACCAGAGAGAAAAAAAATATAAAACTTCACATGTTATAATGTGTAGAAAGAGAGATAGAGCAAAATAATAGGTGTTAAATGGAAGATATGAAATAGGAACAGTCGATTTGACTATGAAGGAACTGGTATAACGCATGCTAAATTGAAACTAAAGCACGACTTGAAAGTAGTGCAAGTGGCAAAAGAAAAGTGGGGTTAGAATTGTGGTTTATAGGCTTAAAAGGAAAAGAATAAAAGGTGTTTCGTTTTGATTTCAAGGGTGGAAGTGGTAAAATGAGGTGGTTGAAGTCCCCAATCAAATGCATAGGTCGCTGTATGAACATTGTAAAGCTAGTTGAATGGTGAGGGAAGGATTCAGAAGCCGCTTCTCACAGAGCTAGCTTTTCCTAAAATAGGAAATGATCCAGACATTACTCATAAAAAAGAGTGTGATTAAAGATAAAGATGTGCATATAGATGTTTGATCTGTGTGCTTTAGTTTTAGAACGTATCAACCCGTGAGGAAAATGGGGGAGTAAAGACATCTTTACTTTGGAAAACGTTTTGAGTAGTCAGTCAAAAGAAGTTATAGGGGATGGTGAAGAAAAGCTAAATTGGAGTCAGTCCAAATGAATTTTTGAGAAGTGAGCTTTATGAAAAGATAGCAACTTCATCATACTTCCAACTATTTTCACTTTAAGATCAAAAGAAAACTCAAAGATATGCTATGTGGCCCCACTAGTATAGCAACATGTATATCAATAGTAAACTGACACATAAGGATGCTTGGATCATGTTTATGCACAAATATATGTTATAGTAATCAAGAACTTGAAGTAATTTCTATGTTTATATCTCCTATTTGAGGTGTGACAATGAAGCTATGAATTTATAAAGCAGAATGTTGCTGGAAATGCAGGATTGGCAAAGGAAGTCATCATGAACATAAATGCCAAAGATAATGGAGTAAAAGGAAAAGTTAAAATACTAATCAGATCAGTTCATATAATAATGATCATGCTATGACCCACCTTGCTTTTTATATGTCCCCCATAAAACCATATATTCATGCCACGTCTACGTGACTAGTACTACAATACAAACTCTAACAATCATGAAATTTGTCAAAGTTCTAAATTTGAAATTGAATCTAAGTGTTACCTGAAATAGATTGCTGGGGTATCCCATTCCCATTGTATATGAATTAGTTGCACTGTTTGCTTCATCGCAAGCAAAGTGTGGTTGAAAATCTTCTGCTATACCAGTGTCTGTGGGTGTGCATGTTCCTTGAGTGAGATCAGAGGAAGAAGCGTCACAAGGAAATTTAGGGTATTCGTGATTGAGAATTTTTTCCTCCACGGTTTCCATTTCTCTGGAAAACTCAGTGCCACTTGAGTCTTCTCCCAACATTTGTTCTTCTGAGATCCACATTGATTCCTTCTTTGCATCCTCGGCTTGTTGTTCTTCTTCTTTACTAGGTTTCGCAGGCATTTGAATCATCTTCTTGAAAATGCGACACAACGAATAGGAATCCTGTGATTGGATGAAAATTTTGTCAATACATGTGTATTTGTTAGTTTGCTTTTCATGATCAAAGTTCTTTTCTTCTTTTTTTGCTGGTTTAACACTGAATGCAAGAAAAGAGTGATGAACAAAAAAGCAAATTCAGAAAGAGTTTGGCAAAAGAAAAGAGTCGATGCAATAGTAAGTATCTAAGTGCATGGATCTAAATTTTTCACCATAGTGTGTCGATCACAAGCTGTTCTTTTTAAAGAGGAGAAAAAAAAAGTGTGCAAATCATATAAAGAAAAAGAAAAAATAAAGGGAATATATATTGCAGGCATGTGCATCCTTGTAGAACAAGGTTCAAAACAAAGAGTGGGTTTATCATAGCTACTCCATATTCACGCTAAGCATAGAAAACGGGTCTGGTCTAGCGAACTTGACTCTGACCAAATAATTATCACATACTTAGATGTAAACCAATCATAAAAGATATGTACCTAAAACTCTCTATACTGTAGACCAGTTTTGGGAAAAGACTTGATTAAAGCAAGCACTAATCGAGGATTTTGGTCATTGGTCTCGTCTTATGTGAAGACTTTTCACACTTTTTAGGGCTTCTTCTATATATATGTATATAATCATTCAATTATTATCAGCTCCACTTTCAAATGTACCCAAAAGGCAAAAAATAATCCGTTTTCGAATTCAATAGTAAATGATGGTTGAACTCTCCAAAATAAGCTAAACCTATATAGAAAAAAAAAACAAAAGGAATGTGAGATGACGTGATACATGAAAAAATAAAAATAAGTGAGTTTTGAAATGGATGAAGCTTATTATAATTCTAGACATTTACCTAACTTAAAAAAAACGATTCACTATCTATTTTTTCTTCCTTTATTTGTCATTTTCTGTTTTCCTTTAAAAGCCCTAGTCTCACTCACTTTTTAATTATAATTATACTCATAAAACCTCAAAATTCATAATGAAGCTAATACCCAAGAAACATGTTCCATCTAAACCAGAAAGAAAAGAAAATAATGAAGAATGATGAAGACAGAAAGTAACAGTGACTTCTGAGATAAGATGCTGGTTATTTTATTCGTTTATGATACATTTATATTTCAGTAGGTGGATAAACTGAATATAAAAACTTAAATTGGAGTAATGTATATACTCCAAAATTTTCAATAAGATTTCGTTTTGTTGATGAAGAAAATAGACTATCATATATGATGTAATAATACCTTCAAAGAAGAAAGAGCAGCACCAGGCACTGATTCAATCAAGCGGTATTCATGCATAACCCAGTTCGTTCTAATGCCATGTGGTGCTCTACCTCTATAGTACACCAATGTCTTCTTCATGCCAACAGGCTTCTTTTGAGAGTGCACTGGCCTATCTTTCCCTGTAGCTTTCCAATAACCAGCTTGTGTTGCACGGTTAGTTCTTGACCCATTTGGGTACTTCCTGTCCCTAGGACTGTAAAAATACCATTCCATGTCCTTGCTTGGAAGGAATGATTTATCTGTTGTTTTCACATATAAACAATCGGAAGAGAATATACAATGTTAGCTTAGTTAAGCCATAAAACATTCCAATGACAGAAAAAGGAAGATCATTCATTATAGCTTGCTAAATGCTGATATTTATGTCATGAATGATATCACATGTAATGTAATACCTGGCAAATCCCAAGGTTCGCACTTGTATAAATCAACTTCAGCAATGATGTCAAGCTCTATTGAACGACCTGTTATTTTCCTCTCCAAGTAGTAAGCAACAAGCTCTTCATCAGTGGGGTGGAACCTAAACCCAGGTGGGAGACTCATTGGAGCCATGGCAACAAAGTTAGATCAATGTTAGAGAGAGAGAGAGAGAGAGAGGGAAATTTGGAAATGGGTGGCACAGGACATATGAACCAAAACAGGTTATATGAAATGGAGCTAAATAGGCCACTGTTGAGATCAAAGTAGTGGGGACATGCCCCTAGAATTGATGTAAATTACAAAGTGTTGGTTTTAGGTGGGAAGCAGAAAAGAAATAAAGCAGTTAGGGATATGGTTAGGGGTGAGTAATTTTGATAGGAATTGAGGGGCTAAAGTCCGAAATGGAAGAACTTTGGCTTTTGAACAGATTCTATGTGTAAGGTGTTGTGTGAAAACCTAGAGGGAGAGGATAAGAAGCTTCTCTGCTTTTGTCTGCTCACAAACTAACAAAAATCAGAGTCCCTCTCAAAAGGCTGTGTGGGCCACAAACCGTCCATCCCTACAACACGCAATACTAGGTCTATTTTACTTAAATAATCGCTGTCACATTTTGTTGTCCTATAATATATGGTATCTTCATCATCATTGTACTGTTACGTATTCCAGACTTAACATACATACATAGTATAATTGATGCGTATGTACCACTTGTTTTATAGGTGTACGTATAAGCATGTGATTTATGATGTCAGGGTGTTTTCTAGATATCATAATTAGATTCTTCGCATTCCATGCAAAGCGGAATGAGGTATACAGAATCTTATACGTATTGTAACATCATGTGCAAGTTATTGTACCAAAGCTGCCCATGGTTTTCTTTTATGATACAATAATGTGAAAAAAAGAGAAAGAAAACTACAATCTTGTGGTAGAAAGATTCATATTACCTAACCTTGTATTGTTACATCGCAGTATGTTTTTTTCTGGAGACGGTAGGCTTCGACTTTTAAATTCTGAGAGCATCAGAATATCTGTTAGGCCTCTTTTTTTTTTTGTATGTTATTTCTTAACTGTTGTTTGTGATCAACTTATGTTGTTCTTAAGAACGGATTTGGTTTTTCGAACATAGCATTTTGTAATATAATTTCTTTTTATGGATTTAGCTTAGTTTCATGTTTATTTGTCTCTTTCCTATGTATCATTAACATGATACAGTGATGCTAGCATGCTATTTCTTAAAAAAAAAGAAGCACGTGTAGCTAAGGCATAATATGATTCATCAAGCATTCACGTTTTGATAAAAAAAATGTGAATGTGACTAGGGCAGAATGTGATTCATCAATCATCCGATAAAACTAATTATTATTATTTTCAGGTAAAAATCCTAAAACTAATTATTATTTTCAGACTACATTAAACAAAGAGTATAACATTATAAACATGGCATTGAAACGTTTGGATAGAATGCTAATTCGTGAAACATAGTTAAACTTGAAGTTTAATTCTAGGCATTGAGAAAGTACATTTGTTATGTAATTAACTTTGTAGCATGCTTTTAAACTGTGAGGGTTTATTCACTAAGCGTATAGGTTAAACATAACAATGTCTCTATTCAGTTTACACGAGTAAAATTGAAACAAAGTCTCGATGCTAGCCGATGGTAAATAATATGCCATATCTTAAAATAGAGTGTTTAATAAATTAAATATGTATAAAGTTTTAATTAAGTAACATTTTAAAATGTAAAATATACTTTTTATTTCGACTCAAATTTTCATTGATGTTCATCACTTCAATCTATAATTTACGTAAAAATTTGTGTTTATTTACAAGAGTGTGAATGTACTTGTAAAGCAATCAGTGTAAATAACATGTAGGTTTTATGTTTTTGAAGTAATGGTGATATTTTGATTTTGTGCAAATTAACATCCTTTCATAATTCTTTGATGTAATTATATTTCATAGTGAGATTCTTAGGACACATTCTAATAAAACTGATATGTCAATTTGGATTTGATTTCTACATATAATTAAATACCCATTAAAGAGTAACATTAATGTAATTGATAACTATGGTTACGTATTTTCGTGATGTAAATAGAACTGCAGGCTATTTAATACACTAAATATTGCATTTTATACCGTTATTAGCCGTCATTTTAGTTAGGATAAAGTGCATTATTCTATGATTTGCCAAACCTGTGTTGAAAGATATATTTGTTTTATAGGAAGAGATTTTCCATTATTTGAGGCGCTTGAAGAACGATCTCTAGACAACACATACATCGAGGAAGGGTGGTGTTGTTGCAGATAAAAATAAACACTTTAGAAAACCTTAGAAGTTGTGTATGACAATACAGATTTCTTCAAACTCATTCCAAATTTGAAAAGAAAAAAAAAATTAAAAGATTTTGAGAATAACACAGTCGTGCAGACTTTGGCATACTTGTGCAGTCTTAAACCTGAAGAACTTGAAGGATTTTTAGGTTAAAATGGACCTTATTATATGTTATGGTAATCTCCAACGGGGACAAACCTTAAGAAGTGAAAACAACAAAGAATATGGGGAATGAAGACAATTCCTCTTCCTTTCTCTTTTTCCTAGTTTAATTTTTTTTCCCTTCATCTTGTTGGGTGTATCAAGAAAGAGGAGTTAAAAAACGGTGACCCATACAAATAATATTACTCTTCAATCTATTGTGAATTATTTTCAATAAAAAAAACTGACAATAAAATATCAACTTACTTAAAAATAAAATCTGCTTATTCTATAATAAAATAATATTTTACCTAAATAAACAAAAAATCATAATTACCCATTCATATTTTATTTCTATCATATCCCAACACATTTTTGAGTTTCTCTCACCATCGAGAATTCTCTCTTTTTCTAAATTTTTGAATTAGAATTAATTTCTCTTATGATCGTAACACATATTTATACCTTGTACATAATTATAATAACGAAATACATCCTTATTATTTGAGTTATAGGAATATGGAGGTGAGATTTTGAAGTGTGATAAAAGTTTTAGATTTTGTTGAGAACACATGTGATTAGAGTAATAAATTTTAACATAACTATAGAGGTATTTTAATTAATTAGATGTAGTATTTTTATATTTGAAAAGGGAACTAAATTAGAGTATAATAATTTATCCTAAAAAGAATTTAATCAAACTAGAATAACTATTTTCATTAAATCTGATCTAGTCTAAGAGTACTTTTAGTAATAAATGAGCCCAACATCCATATATAAGTATATAAAAGAACATATTCGGCATATGGATTTTGTGAGTCCTAAATGTCTCCCAAATCATATATTAAACACATGTCCTAATACAGTATTAATTAGTATTAATTTTAGCTAATATAAACTTTGGTTGCACTTTGGCTTTACGAAAGAATATAAAATTTAAAGCAGAGGCCAGGGTAACCTCTAATTATGTAACCCACGTAATAGATCGAAAAATAATCATAAAAAAGAACATTACTTAATTGAAAATTAGTGCCTCACTCTTTTGTGTGTGTGTGTGTAAGTGAAGCAGGTGTATTAAAATAGGATCAAACACAGAAAATTAAAGTGGCAGAGTAAAGAATCTACATAGCATGTTGCATGAAGTGACATGCTGCAACATTGCTAATAGTTTATTTCCAAAGCTGTGCATTGCAATATTCCTTCCTGAACATTCACATATTTTTAACAATGACTACGCGCTATAAGTATAATATACGTATAATATACGACTAGATAATATTATTATTGTATTTTGGCTTTACTTTTATACAGCGGTGGCTATAATCTTAATGGATGTTGGACAAAAGGGATCCATAAGTTATGATTTCTATGATCAATTATTTGTTTATAAGACTTGTCATCATCGCGTATCTAATCAAGGAATGTTAAATCAAGAACACCACTTAGCAACATAAACTACTAAAAGTATATAACATTACAAGTGATGATGGGTATTCTTTGAAGAAGATTCATAAGAAATATTCAACAATATCTCATTCATAATAGTTTTAGTTAAATTTTTTTAAATAATATATTTATAGATTTCTTTTTATAACTTGTACTTAATGTATAACTTGAACTTATGCTTAAATTCATATGTCAGAAAGAATGGGTAGCTCAATACTCAAGAAATTCATACTCAAAATAGCTTTGAAAGATGAAAGGGACTACTATGGCTAAATATTGTTTTAGCTTTATTATTGCGCACAAAAGTAGTCTTGCGTTTCACTTTTTCCAAAACGAACTAAATTGAGTTGTTTTTCATATAGCCATGTCGCAAATAAATTATGCATGGCTTTTGAGATGGAAGATTGCAATTTATCTGTTTTTTATTACAAAAGGAAGCTCTATTTTGTACGTGTTTTAGCTTAGGAAAGCACCTAAATTCAAGTATAGAAAATGGGTAAAAAATAAAAATAAAAACAGATCTTTTGGATGATTTCATCTGATTTTGAAAAGTATATTATATATATCCATTTTTAATCGGTGCTGTAAAGAATATCACGATATTATATTAAAATTTTATATGTAAATATATTCAATTCAATATGCATAAAACGTGTAAATCAAATAGCACAATGTTGATTTAGTTTAATATGAATTTTGAATTCAAATCCTGAATAATTATTATATTTTAAAAAAGTTGTGGTCGCCTCCATGATTTTAAATTTTACAGAATTATAGTATTATCAAAGTGTATAGCTAAACTTAGAAAAAGTTAACATTTACTATTTCAATAATAAGTTTTTTAATCAATTTTTAGTGAACATGTCTTTTAGAGTGGTAACTATTGAATATTTTATATTAACGGTAGATAAGAACAAATTATAATTAAGAGACAATTCTTATATTAATGATTAATTAAACTTAAAGTTACATTCTAATATGATATAATAATATATTATAATTAGATTTGTTAAATATATAATTTGATGCACAAAATGTTAATCAACATTAAAGAATGTGTATTAGAGATATCATATATAAACTAAATATATGATAAAATTATAACACAAACAAAAGATAATTTCCAATCAACTTATTTGAAAAAAGAAAGAAAGAATTGGAGAAGAATGATGTAGAAGAAGGGATGAATTGAAGAATAGATGAAAGAGAACAGAGTTAGTGGGCCATGGAGTTAATTGTATTGCCTTTAAAATTAGCCCAAGAGGAAAAGAACCCTTTTATCATGCATCGGTTCCTGACTCTAAGAGGGGTCCACTTAGCATCTGAACAAATCTACCTGGCATACACCTTCTGATGATTTCTTTTTTTTTTTTTTTTTTTTACAATTTTTGCCCTTTATCTCTTTTTTCTGCCATCCAAACTCACTTTTTCTTTACTGTTTCCTTTGTTCCTTGTTTATCGTCCTTTCCTTAAAAAATCATTTTCATATGAGTAAAGACATACCAAACACTTTAATCATTACAACACAAAATCTTTGACTGCTTCTTTCCTCATCACACCCCCACCTATACTATACTGCACTCTTAGTTACCACTCACTACTCACTAGTAATACTCATATAGAGATCATCACTATTGTTATTTTGTATAGGGATACAACATTGTCTTTGCGGCTTGAATACGTTCTTAGCATAATTCTTGTTCTAAAGTGATTAAATCCAAAACTTGTTGAACTAAAAAAGTAAAAGAACTAACCAAAGGGTTAAGGTCAAATATCCTTTTGGCTAAGAACAAGTAATCACGTTCAAGTAAAACGGCTATGCGACACTCATATATGTATCTTATAACTTTTTATTGGTTTGAATCTTTGCTTAAGTAGCTTTTTGGTTTTAACACTTCAAATGTGACGTGGATTGAGTTGTATAAAACCAGTTACCTTGGAACTAAGAGAGAAAGGTTCTAGTGTCTTTTGCCGAAAGACTTTTCTCTATGCTCTTAAAAATTCATATCCTTCTTAAATTTTCCACTCTTCCCTTACAACCTAAACCTTATGTGTAAAAAACTTCACGGAATATCTTTTTATTTGCATAAAGAGATTCCAAACTTATTCATTACCCCCAATGAAATAGTAACCACCATACACTCCTACATAAAAAAGCAACACCTACCTTTTTTTTTAATCCGAAATAATCTTTAGTTCAATATCTAATTTATTTCTGAAATTAAGTTCTCTCAAATGGATTATCTTTTCTACTCACACCATTAAAAATAAAAACCTTTGACAACATTTAAAAAAAAAAATAGTTCGTCAATCATATTATACCTAATGATACCCTCCATTCCACGACAGTTTCAGTTTTAACCTCTTATAAGAGAATTTTAAATTAAGTGACTTAAGATTAGTAAATTTACCAACCCTTATATTAGTAAATTTATCTTCAGATTAATTATTCTATATCATGATAAAAGTTTAACATATTAAGAGAATGGTATTATTTTAATGAAAGTATTTAAGAAAAAGTATATACATGTAACCCTAAAAAATGGTTGTAGTATAATAACAAGATTACCAAAAAAAATCCTTATTTTAGAATTACATTAAGAGCATACTGCTATAAAGATTAAAAAAAAAATTGTTTGAATTTTAATTTTTCAACACCTATAAAAAATGTGTGACTTGTGAATGCATTATTAAAAGCTTGTATTGTTTTAGTTTGTTTGTTCTTCTTCCTTTCATAAATAAGCTATCAATGTGATGCATAATATAAGTGGGCTTTGAAAAACAATAGAATTTGTGTTTAAGAGAGAAAAAAAAACACAAATTCTTTGTGAATTTCTTATATATGTCCTCCTAGTGTCAAATTGATATTAGAGCGGGTTAGACCCAGCAGCATTGGTTTCGTGAGTTTGTTAGAGTTAATAAAAAAAAATTTAGTGTGTGAGGAATAACATAGTTCTTTATCAAATTTTCAGAGTCTATTGAAGAAAGGGAAAGAAATGACCACAAATTACAATATGGTTTGGTCCGATCCCAAATTAGATGGGAAACTAGATTATAATTATTGGACATTAGTGATGTCACTAGTGTAAAACAAATTGTGAAGTATGTGCTTTTTTGTCTTTAACATCAAAAAAATACTAATATCTTATCGAAAAACATTAAATTGATGTCGAATTTAAAAAATTCAATATTAATTGACGTTGGATATAGAACAATATCCGACATTAATTGACGTAAGACATAAGACAACATCCGATGTTAATTAACGTCTTTTTTTTATGTTATTGTCTGACATTAATCAGTTTTTTTTGTTTTTTTAATTAATTGCGATCCATTTTTACAATTCTACGAAACTTGAAAAGTAGAAAAACAATAAATGTAATACAATTTTTGATATTTTATAGAGCATGAACTATGAACTATGAACTATTAACTATGAACTATAAATTATAAGCAAAAGTACAAAAGCTATGACAATAGAAGTATTAACTTGTGATTTCTAGTTTTGATAGCTATGGTTATTGGTTTTGGTTGGATTTTTTTCTTACCACTCCTTAGAACTCCTAGTTCAGGAAAAAACACTAGGAGCCCTTACTTTGGGTCTCTGTGAAACATAAAAATTATTTGGAAAGTCAATTATGATAGATCTTTAAACGATCATAACATTTGTTTTGGTTGACCGATTTGTTATTATTATATATGGATTTGGGGTAGAAATATTTTTCCAATCAAGTGGTAGTTGGCAAGGCCAACTGTTCCTTCTAGATTTTTAAGAAAATTTAGTTTTCTATTTTTCGTCAATTTTTTTTTTCAAACTTTGCAAAAATATTTCACATACTTAGACTTTGAATTTTGATCTAAAATTTTTTGTGAGAACTTTTCATGATATTTTGATGCTTTGAACAAATTTTCAAGTCATTTGGAATTGTTTTGAATATATTCTTTGTTTTACCTTAAAACTTGGATGTATAGCGTGTAGTGGAGTAAGAACAACAAACAAGTTCAACAATACTATAAACAAGTTCAATGATTCAACAAACAAGTTCTTGAAAACAATAACGAAAACTAATTTTCTTGAAAGTGGATTCATTGGAATAAAGTGTTGACTCCAGAAAGATAAAAGAGAACACACTTATGAAGAAAACACGAAAACAACTAGTTAAAACAAACAAAAATCTTAATTGGCATATGAGTTTTTTTGTTTATTTTGAATAACACCAACACAGAGAAGAGAAAAGCCATGCAACCTTTCACACAATCTTAATTGTTTGAGGGATGATAAAGCACGCAAGTGCATGAAAGCAAAATAAAGAGTGAGGTGTAGTGTGTACTCTCTATAGCGGTGGTTGGCTTTGGATATATAAGCATAAATATATAAGGGAGAGTATTAGATTCCCAAAAGTTGGCTCTGTGTGGTACTCACCATATTAGTTTGTGCAAAAAAGACAAAAAAATTGGTCAGATTCTTCTTTCTTTCAAAACTTTCATGTGGGTTTCAGGGATTTTATCTCTGCACTTTCATGGTATTAGATTCATACTTATTTATGACCTGCAACACAACGAAATGGTTAAGGATAAGTTCCACAATAGCCGGCAATTTGGACCATATTTCACCTGAAGTTTGGAACCTAACCAAATGCTCATCATACTTTCCATTTCAAATAAAAAGTGATGACACTGCTCATCATTATGCTGGTCACACATTCTCTATCTACTTATGTATGTTGTCTTAAACGTTTTACACTTGGTCAAGGTTTTCTGTATATAATATATATTAACCAACGAATTGCAGAGATAGATTAACACAAAACATGCTTAATCTAATCAGTATGGTGAGGAAAAAAAAAACAATAACAAATTAGTCAGTCTATTTTTGAATTAAATGACCTTTCATTTCTATTATAATGTAGACTTTTATATTTTCATTATGTTTATAATGTTAGAAGATTTGGGTTGTAACCAGTTTAGTATTTTTTTAAAATATAGAATAGAATATAACAGTAATAAAAATTAAAACCAACAATATGTTTAAGAGTTGGGCAATACCTATTTTAAAATTTATGACTAATCTTAAACTTAATCGCAATAAAATTTATTTGTCTGATTATATTTTATTCTTTTACAAGTCAGAAGTTTATTTGCGATTATAAGAAATATCCCAATTCATGCACTCAATAAGTTGAGTTAAACTCCATTTTCTTGAAGTTAAGAAAATTGGGACTTTATATGTTAAATAGAATAAAAATTAAAAGAGAATAGAAGTTGATTATAATTTAGTTTATAAAATAAATTATGAACTACCGATTATGTTTTATAATATCAGACAGTGTAAAACAAGTGTCCGGCATGGATAATTTATAATATTCTCGACGGCTTTGATTTTAGCAATTGAAAAAGTCTCCGACACAGTTGTCTTGACGGAAATTTGACCATGATGTGGATGGTCAGAAATTTTTGGATTCCAATGATTTTTCCCAATTACGTGGCTTTTCAGTGAAGTCTTATAGTGAACCCTTCCACTCCGGTTTAAGATTACCAAACTTATCAATTTAAATTAACTAATGAAATATAATTTGGTCACCCATTCTAGCATCCAATCGTGGTAGCAAGTGAGATTAATTTTAATTTTCTTTAATTAAAATGAGTTTTAAAGATGATTTTACATGTAAATTGGTCTTATGTATCTAATTGACATAGATTTTCTAATAAAACATTCTCCATTTTTATGAATTGAGAGTAAGACTGGTAGATGTGGATTTGCCTATCAATTATATAAGTTTTTGGAAAATTAAAATAATTAAAATATATATCATTAAAGTGATTTATTATTTAATTTAAAGAATTTATTTTATTTAAAATATTATGATAAGAGATACAATAATTTATTAATTTAAAATATTTTTTAAGAGATAAAAAGATTTATTAATTATTTAGTAAATTTTACTTTACATATAAGGTTTTTTATGATTAAGATTGGTAAATAATTATTATGAAGATATTAAAAGAATTTCACACGAAATAAAATGGTTATAAAATATTATTAAGGCCTTAAATTATTATAATAATTAATAAAATAAATAAATGAGATTGTAGTTTACTTAGTTAGCACGAGGTCTTAATTAATTTCATTAGTAAAATTCATTAATAAATACTGCGATCAGTTTCATCTTCTTTCTCTAGAGAGTTTCATCTGGTCATCATCTTCACATCTATTCACCTACAAATCATTATTCTTCAATTACAAAATCTTCAAACTTTTAACCCCGACATTTAGACATTTTCTCATTCATTATCATCATTCATTTATTATAAGAAAAAATTAAATTATATACAGTCAAAATCCGTATATAAAATCTAAAATTCATATATAACACTTGATTACATAAGATTTATATATGGATAAAAATCCGTATATAAAACTATTGTAGATAAATTATATACAAATATATCTGTATATAATTTATATACAGATTTTTTCATATATAATTATATACGAAAAAATCCGTATATAAAATTTATATATAATTACATATAAAAAAATCAATATATAAAATTCGTATATAATTATATGCAGACAAATTTGTATATAAAATTCGTATGTAATTAAAAAAGTAATTACATATGGATAACTTTATTTTTATAAAAAGTTAGATTATCTTAATTTTCTATTTCTTTTGCTCATAAATTAACATGAATAATATCTGCAAACCACAATAATAATTCAGATATATATTATCACATAAATTAAAATGAATAATTGATTATACATTTAAAAGAACCCACTAATGTAATAATTTGGTAAATTCCGAAGCAAGAATACTGTATGGATTTAAAGTTAAGACCTCCCTTCCTAGTCCACTAAAAAACAGAATGAGACTACTATCTCTTATGCATTTAAAGTCTAGTATTGATTATTGTTTTCAATCTTTTCACTGGGACGAAAACCTACACAATTTGAGAGGAAAGGTAGCAATTAATTGTAATATCACAAGTAAATTTAAATTTAGTCTTATATTGAATTCTGACTCACAATTAGTTATAATAGAGGTATTTAGATTGGGCAAAAATAACTTATCTGTATTGTATTATAGTTAACTGTATTATATTATATTATAAAAAACTGATCCACTCTTACTAAAAGTTCAGTATACTATTTTATGGTTAAATTTTTAAAAACTGAACTTATAACTGTTTCAGTT
This sequence comes from Vigna reflexopilosa, assembly GCA_027742785.1. Classification (NCBI taxonomy): domain Eukaryota; kingdom Viridiplantae; phylum Streptophyta; class Magnoliopsida; order Fabales; family Fabaceae; genus Vigna; species Vigna reflexopilosa. The sequence goes on from CM050932.1 coordinate 23,798,386, forward strand.
TAGTTAACTGTGAGAATTATTTCTATTCTTTCCTTTTCTCTAGTTCCTATTCAAGTGTTTCGTTTTGTAAAAAAAAAAAACGTTATTTAATAATAAAATATTAATACAAGAAACTGTTCACATAAAAATATTAATAATTAATTTTTTTAAGACAATTTTTTATCACAAATTTTTATATTTTTTTTATCAATAAACATATAACGTATATCAATAAAAAACGTAATTTATATTTTTATATATATAACACGTATATATATATATATATATATATATATATATATATATTATTGTGTCAGTGTATGATGTTATTTTTTATATTTTTTATCAATAAAATAAAATAAAATAAATAGATAAAAAATAAAATAATTTCCAATAAGAAAAAAAATATAAATAAAATAGAAAATAATAATATCAAATAATTAAAAAATTAATTTATAAGACATTTATGAATAAAATAAAATAAATATTAAAATAAATTTCAAATAAATTTCAATTAAAAAAAACATGTTTTGTTATACTATTTAGTTTAAAATTTAGTACAATTCAGTTTAAAATTAGTATAGTTAGTAGTTATTGTAGTTTAGTACAATTTAGTATGAGTCAGTTTAGTTTGATAAAAAAAAACAATTTAGTTCAGTTTGTCTGAACTATTTTACAGTTGAGTTATATTTAGACAAATTAGTTTTTAGTTCAATACAAATTTTAGTAATACAATACAGTTCAGTTTTATTTGCCCACTTCTAAAAGTATCACAATACCTTATATATGTTTTAATAGAAAACTTCAAACAACCTAAGCTTAAGCTTCTTCAGGGACGATAATTCCACCTGTGAGAATAATAAAAGAGGAAGAATTATATCAAAAGAGTCACCACTGAGCACTCAAAAACAGTAAACATGCTTCACATATCTACTTTTTAAAATAAAGGAGATTGAAAATACAATTTTAGTGGTTAGTAAACATGCTTGATGAATCATATTATTCCATCACAACCTCAATTTTCTCAAAAAGGAAAAATGAAAATTGTGAATCGCTTAGTGCTTTGTAACATGATCAACAATGTACCACCTTGTAGAACCTGGAAATAGAATAATAACGATAAAAAGTTAAGCAGTTGCAACTAATCTCATCCAATAAAATATCATATATATGGATTTTACATATGCACTGATTTAGTAAACTCTTTTCTTAAAGGAATTTAATAAACTCTTACTAAATAAGAATTTATTCAGAAATTAATAAACCATATAAAGCGGGCTTAAAAAGTTATAGAAAAATCATTAATTAGCTAGATTAAGAAATATTCTTCATTCTTCATCCTTTATATTTTTTCTTAATCAAATGAATTTTTATAGAGCAACTTATTTTTAACCTTTATTTAAGAGAAAATAAAATAATAATAATAATAAATCATCTAAAATTAATTGTGGAGTAACTTTTAATTCATTTTTTATAAACACAGTACTCATATAAACATATGACAATTAATTAATACATGTTAAAAATACTTCTTGCAGTTAGCACAATTACGAGAGATTTTTTTTTAATCATTTAACACAATAACATATGTTGATGACTCTATATACTGAGTTAAAATAATATAGTATTCCACCAAATAATATACAAATTTGAATCACATGATTGAAATAATAACTATGAATTAGTTCTTTATATTTGATTTTCATCTTACTCTGTTTATAAAATTGTATTTACATATCACATCAGACGAAATTAATACCGTTACTGTCAATTTAATGGAGAGGACATTATTCATACAATTTTCATAATATAGGAACTCTATGTCTTTCATTTTTAAAACTCGATAAAAAATAGAAATTCAATCCTCAATTTGAAGATTAAAAAGGTATTTAAGCTAAAAGATAATGTCACCAGTAACGTCAACGACATATCTAAAGACGACCTTGACAAGTGAGGATGCGCAACGTTAAGTTGTGGTTTTATGTTGAACTCTCATGCATGGGAAGAGGAATAAAGGAGGAGACATCTCGTTGACACTAGCGAAAGGCTACGTTAGGCCCTTAGTGGCATTGCCAGCGTCTTGGTTGGACAAGATATGTGTTGTCACAAGTGGAGGAGGTGCAACTGTGTTTGTACGTGGAAGAAGAAGAAACCCTTAGGATTCTTTTTTTTTTCAAGAAGAGAAAATTGAAGTTTGGTATGCAATAAATCTAGATTTAGATAGAAATTTGTCGCTCTTTTTATCAACGAATTTACCAACAAACGAATATGTCGATAATAATCATTTCAAATTATCGACAAATGTTATTGACTGATTTTAAGGTTTGTAATATCCGATGGATTATATTGATGAAAAAATTCTTCGATAATGTCATACCCCATTAAATTCTCTGTTTAGTGGAGAATACGTGTCACGCTCTTTGGATTCTTTAGGCTAGTGGGAGACAATGTGTGCAGTGCATTCAATTCCCTACCCTTGGAAACCGTGCGGCAGCAGAGAGAATGAGTATTTTCAGATAGTGGAATATATGTGGCGCGCAGGGAGTGGACCAAACGACCAGTTTGGTGGCCATATTTAAAGTTGAATTTTCGAAACTTGACACCATTTTTTGCATGCCCACTTCGTCTTCTACCTCCAGAAATCCATTTTTCTCCTCCTTCTCTCTAGAACCTTTAACTTCTCTCTAGATTTCTAACCCTTTCTCTTTCTCCGACCACCTCACCCCTTTTAGATAAAATCTTCCCAGCGTCAAGACCTTCCAATTGCACCGATCAGAGTCTTGTTTGGAGCACTTTGGAATCTTGAAGCCTTAGAAGTTGTGACTTCAAAGAACTTAGAAGCTAGCTAGAGTTAGAGGTAAGGGAAGCTTATAAATTTAATTATGATTATTTTTGTATGCATGATTTTATGAGTATATGTTTGTTGAATGTATGATCTTGCTGTTGAGAATTGCATGTTTGATCTTTGGTATGAAATTAGTCTATAAGGTTATGTAACTTAGTGAAAATACTGAATTTGTAATCGAAGGGTCATTAGGACCGTTCGGTTTCCCCTAAAACGATCGGTCTAGATTGTATTCCATTTGTAGGAGTCAGTTGAAGACCGATCGGTCTTGTACTATTGCATTGAAACCTAAATACCTTGTTTAGTTAGTCATTCAAAACGAATCCCTTATTTTAGAACGTTCGGTCTCATACTGAATGTTCAATAACTCAAGATACTCGGTCATAGACTGAGTATTCGGTTTTATATTAATTCTTTTCTTTGAATAGCGTTCGGTTTTACATATATGATATTCATAGTTAATTGCTCAGTCTTGAAGAGTGCTTGACCTTGGGAAGTGCTCGGTCTTGAAGAGTGCTCGGTCTTGGGAAGTGCTCGGTCTTGAAGAGTGCTCGACCTTGAGAAGTGCTCGGTCATATACTAGCCTTCGACTAATTTAGTGTTCGGTCTTAGACTAACACTTAACTTATGAAGCATTCGGTTTTAGGTCCCTATTACTTATTGGAAGCACGTTCGGTCATACACTGAGCGTTTGGTCTTACATATTGATAATGTTTGTTGAAAGTACTCAGTTTAAAATTAATATTATTTATTTTAAAGAGTTCTCGGTCTTATACTGACACTTAACTTCCTCACGGAGTGTTCGGTTTTATACTAACACTCGTTTTATTGAAGAGAACTTCTGTTATTCTAAAGCATTCGGTTCAAATTATAAAGTGTTCGGTATTTCTTAAAGGTCAACTATTCGATGACCGTTCGTTCTTTCTTATGCATGATTTATTCATTGGCTTTTAATAGCGCCCGATGTTCTTCTTTATTGGACCATTCAGTCACCTGATGGAACCCCTTGTTATATTCGGTCTCTTTATCTGTCTTTGACCGTTCAGTCAATCATTGAATTCCTTTGATACTTGGTCTCCTTATCATTGTTCGGTCAATTGTTACAATATTGTCTATAAGAACAAGAAGTAAATCATGTATAAGATTGTTGATGGTATAAAACGAGAATGAATTCATTGTGATTTTAAGAGTATTCTAGGGAGGAATGTCTCATGAATTGGAAATTGATTGGTAAAGTATGACTATGGTCAGACTCAGGTTCTGCTCTATCCTGATATTCCGTGATTACGCCTTCTCAGGTAGAGAAGGGTAATTCATGCGTGGGAATGACAGGAGGTCCTTTAGCCTCAGGGTATTTCTATACCGAGGTGGTTCCACTCGACTAACCTCGGGTGGCGGTCTGTTGAGTGTATCCCAGCCAGGTCCACCCGGGTGTAGAGAGCGGTGAGCTACATGGTTCATAACATTCGGACAGAGTCTAGAAAGATTGGTTACGTTGAGATTATCGTTCGATTTTTTTTATGAGATACTTAGATTATTGTTATATTTTGAGTGTGTGTGAAAATGATTAATTAAATTACATAAGCTTACCCTTATTTTCCTGTCTTGTCTATGTTTGCCGTTCGGTCTTATCTGTTCGGTTGTTCTCTTCACTGCAATAATCATCCTTTTGGGTGTGAGCAGAGGGTGATCATGAAGATACCTTGGAAGATGCTCTGCAGACCGAGCCCCCTTTGGACGTTATGCCGGAGAGCTGTGCAGGACCGTCTGGTCCTTAGATTAGACTTTTACTTTTCGCTTAGTGTATAGTCCGGTTAAGTATTTTGTAGAACCGTTCGGTCATGAACTGTACCAAGATCGTTCGCTCTAATTCTGTAAATTGTATCAGACTTCTATATTTTTTTTTTACAGTTTCAACTTTTTATGTTTTTATCTCCTTTCTCTTCTCTTTTCTTGTCCTTTCTCCGCTTTGTTTATTATTATTCATGATAACTCCTTACATAAATTATAGCTCTTGTTATAGATTTATTGGGATGTTACAGATAACATTTATATTACTGATGAATTTATGGACAAAAATAAATCTATTAATAAAATTCATCGATAATTAATATTTTAAAATCTGTCAATAATCTAAATTTAACGATAGATTTATTTTCATCAATAAAATTCTGTTAATAATTCAAAGAACTTTTGTAGTGCAAGGAGGTTGTAGAACTCTTGTATGAGTCTAAGTTGTTCCATTAGATAGAGAGATTGTAAGACTCTTTTTGAGTCTAAGTTTATTTCATTAGTCAGAGTGACTGTAAAAATCTGTGTGAATTAGAGTTGTTCCATTAGTTAGAAATCTTGTAATTCAGACATAATTCATAAAACCAAATTTTCGAATCGAGAGTTTGTTACCTATAGGAATAGGAAATGTGTTAATACTCTATAACATTTTCACACACCTTTAACTAAATATGCAAATGAATGTTATTATTTTTGAATATGTAATTTTTTTCCAAAACTAAGAAAGAAAAGACTCCACAAAAAGGAAGAAATATATCTTTTTGAAAATTTTAGACCCAACAAAAATGGAAAAAATCGTGTACACATGAAAAAGTTGTGTGTCAAAGAGCAAGAGGGGTAGAAGTATGAAAACTAAAATAGTTGTTGTAAAAAGTAAAATAGCAAAATGCCTAGTCCCAAAGCAAAATAGTTATGGTGTTAATATGAAATGATGGGTGTAAAGAAAGAGCAACAACCCAACCGAAAATACATACGTGTGAGCTAGTAAAATGTGCAGGTGCAAACAGTAATGTTGTCTAAATAAAATTGGATTCAGGAGTAAAGTGTAGAGGCATGGAGTGAATATAAGCCTAAAAAATAAACAGAAATAAAACGTAGTGGTGGACTCCCATAGGCTTGGCCCAAATGGGAACGTCTCCCTCTTCTTTTTCTTGGCACACCTTCTAACCCCATTCACGCTCATCCACCATGGTCTCCATCTCCAACGAGTGTCAACGGGGAGTCTACCAACCAAATCATTACTGCAACGAAGCATACACATGACTCAGAGAAAACTTTAATACTTTTACCACTTCCATTTTTTAAACTTAAAAGTTAGATGCAAATACAAAATAATAAAAATAATAATATTAATAGTAAATAATAATAATAATATATTATTATTATTATATACTAATTTTATAATGACGAAAAATAGTAGGGAGGTGCAAGAGCAATTGGGGTGGTTCAAAAGAAAAATAAATGTGAATATAAAATATGACCATAGATTGCTAGCCCATTATAAAATGGGTGTATATAGAAAATTAGGGTATGTGATTGTAAAAACAAGCTTTCTTCTATATATAGCTTCTCTTGAAATATGATCGTTGGACTAAGAAGTTGACTTCTAAAGAGTTTGTAAATTTTTTATGTGAAGTATGACTTTAGTCTACTTTGTAGAGTCTAGAGCTTTTTCTTATAGCCTTAAGCAAAATTTGAACTTGTAAGATGTGATAGAGTGAATGGCTTCAAGGAAACATTTCCATAATGTTCTTCTTCTCTCATAATGTCTTTTTCTTGAGTGTTATGATTTTGATAATATCTTTCTGCTTTATTGATCTGCATAAATATCAAATGACATAGTATACAAGTATCGAAGTACTTATTTGTACAAGCATTAAATATTTTAATCGTTAATAAATGTTAAGCAGTGTAGCATATTCAAGACATTTTATCATTTGTCATTTCACTAACAAATGCATCATTTGACAAGACAAATGTGTATTCATCAGATGGTATAAACAAAAGATGCTTTCTTAAGGCTAAAGCTTTTGGTGGTCACTAATGATACTTTCTGTAGAATGTTTTGCTTGATATAACACTATATGAAAAAATTTCTTTTGATCTTAATTAGTGTCATATAAGAGATAGACTTTTGTTTCCATAAGATGCTAGTTTACATGCTCATAAAGTCTATTGAGAGACACTTGTTCTTAGATGCTGTTTATGTTTTTCTAATCCATTCAAACAATTTGGCCTAGGAAGCATCACTTCATCTCTTGGCTTAAGACGTTATAAGATGCTTCATTACTAGATGTTGCTTGTTTCAAACAACTTTTCCTACATAGTAGTATTTCGTCTGATGTTGTTTGTTAAACTTCAAAATCTGGGTTGCTTAGACAATCTACTTTCTAGATGATTTTTTCTTAACATCATCCTTTTCATTGTCAAACTTAAACTTCTTCAAGATTTCTCTTACAATACTTCATTTGGTGTATGTAAATAATGTCTTGTTCTTGTTTAATCTCTAGACCTAGAAAGAACTTGAGTTCTCCCGTCATACTCATCTCAAACTCATTTTGTATCAACTTAGAGAATTCTTGGCAGAGAGAATCGTTAGTGGCACCAAAAATAATATCATCAACATATATTTGGACAATGAGAATATCATTGTTGAGATTTTGCGAAACAATGTAGTGTCTACCTTTCCTCTTGAAAAATTGTATTGTATTAAAAATGAACTTAAGCTTTCATACTAAGCTCTAAGAGCTTGCTTTAATCCATAAAGAATTATCTGTAATTTGAAAACATGATTGGGATTGGTAGAGTAATCAAAGCTAGGAGGTTGTTCCACATAAACCTCTTCTTTGATTTCATCATTTAGAAAAATACTTTTTACATCCATTTGATACAATTTAATTTCACTAAACATAGCAAATGAAAGGAAGATGTGATGGCTTCTTAATCTAGCCACAACCATGAGTAGCCCTTCATACCACTGTTCATCACAATGGGACACGCTTACCTAGAACCCTTTGTTAGGAAGACTTTCGATATAGGGATCATTATACTCGTCTGAGCCGGTCACCAAGACTAACCATCGGCTCTGATACCACTGTTGGGTCTATCAAGGAGGAGGTTCACCGGGGAGATGCAAACACCAATGAGATATAAGTCCAACCATATAAAGGATTGACACCACTCTCTACCCAAAACCTTAAGGCAATGAGTTAACGGGTCTTTCATCTTTATATAGTGCTTTATTTTCTCATTTTTATCCAATGTGGGACTTGGACTCGTACTTGCATTCCCAACATCATTGACTTCTAATAAAGTTGATGTAGCCTTTTGTATATTGTCGGACACTATTGTGCTTTTGCAAAGAAATATTGTGTTGTTGTATGGATGATCAGGCAAAAAGCATCTAGGAAACATTCCTAGAATACTCCTGTATCTCTTAACGTCTTTTTGGATCAGCACAAAACTTGAACAAAACACTTTGTCCTTGGTAAGATCTGCACAAATAAAGAGGCACTACACAACCGACAAAAGAGCTATTTGTCTAAGGATTGGGCACATTAGATCTAAACAATAAACTGTTTACTATAACATTGGGGATATCGTTTATTCTTGGCATTGAATATAGACGTTGAGTCAAATCTAAACAATAAACTGTTTAATATATCCTAAACAGTATTTACTATTAAAACTATCTCGATAGACAATTTTATTAAACTTTAAAAGAAAAGATTCATAAACGATCTTGTCTTAGCACAAATATAATTTAATAGTTCAATTTTTTTTTTATCAAAACTTATTTAATGGAAGAAAATAATTGTTGGCAAAGGACAAACGACTAGGTAGCAAGTTCAAAATTTTTCAAGGGTTTTAAATCATTTTGTGTTGCTATTTTTTTACTATGCTATATATATATTTTTTCACCTTCCAAAGCATCATTTATAAGATGTAATCAGTGGATGTTTTACCGCCTAAACAAATATATTTGATCAATGTATTATATTGTCAATAATGTACACCTTGTATCACATATCAATTATTTGGTGGCATTGCATGCATAAAAAATGAATTAGCATTCATCAGTCAAATTTATTTGGTAATTCAACGTTTTCTTACAGTGTTATAAAACTTTGTTAAAGGATAATAGATCTCATAAAATGAACTAAACAAAATTACAAAAGCATGCACTAATTTCTTCTATTATTTGACCTTAAAATTCAATTTCTTACATGCTAATAAAATTACTTATTGTTGTAACTTATATTAGCATAAATAAAGAGACTAGCAAAATCCAATAAGAAGGATAGAATGCTTTGAATGACTCCCTTTAACTTTTCAATTGACATGTTTTCAGAATTCACCCCAAACAAAGTTAAGACTGCAATATAAAAAGCATTTTCCCAATTTACATGGTACTAGAGATTGTTTTTCTTAGTAGTCATCAAATTAAAATGGGAAGTACATTTGTCCTACATTTTGAATTGTATAGAAAAACTACTATTCATGAGTGTCCTTGTCCTCGTCTTCATTATCTTCTTCGTCCTCCACGTTATCATTATCATCTTCTTCCTCTACATTATCATCCTCCTCATTCTCCCTTTCATCAACTTCTTCTGTTTCTTCAGTTTCTTCTATTTGCTTTCCTCCATATTCATGTTCTTTTATTTCTTCAGTTTCTTCTGTTTGCTTTCCTCCATATTCATGTTCTTTCAGTTCTTTACTATCAGTATCAAAGTCATGTAATCTAAATATGCCTTCACCAATTCAACAATAGAAACAACAAGTAAGTAGTCATTGCATTGTGGTTTTATGTATTCATTTATTTAAGAAACTTCATCTCTCATTCTTGCTTTCATGCTTCTATGGATGTTAATATAAAAGTTTAATTATGACTTCAGGATGGAGAAAGTACATTGTTGAAGAGAAGGCACACTACATTATGAAATATAAATTTAATTTGGTTTATCTCATTGTGGGGGCACTAGACAATCAGTCATTGCAAATTTGAAATTTCCAAACTCAGTTTGTTTCATTTAGATGAATAGATTCTTTGGGTTATGATGATATTTCTCCTATTAAATTTTGTCAAGTCACTTAGGTATGTTAGGGTCTTCATATTTCTTGGATTCTCACTAATTACTTAGTTTTGCCACGCATTACTAATATCTTTTGATCCATCCTCTAATCAAGATAGAAGAGTTTGGATAATAATTTTGTAGATACGCTTGTTTTAGACCAATAGGTCTTTTAGGTTCTGCCAATGGTTCGCATATTACCTTTTATGAACACACTTGGTTAGGGTATGAATATTAGAGTGTTTTTCTAAAAAAGCTTGCAATGCCCCTTAGTTTTACTTAAATATTGTGATTTAGCACTAGAATGAGAACAAATGCACTGGTAGCTAGAAGAAGAAAATTTCTAGCAAGTTGCCGCATCAAATTACAGCGCTATGCATAAAAATGCAAGGCTTAAATCTCTTTCATTTGCTTTCTGGTTTTACTAAAATATATCTACCAAGCATCCTCAAACAAATTTAACTAAACTCAACCCTAATTGTTGTATACTATAGAAAAAATAAAAAGGTGACATGAAAATGATGAGTAGTAACATATAATTATATAAGATGAATAACTCCAAATAAGATGACATGAAAACAAAGTTCAAGTTCCATCTCAAAGAGGATTAAGAAGAAAAGAAAGTCACAAAGGTGCAGAAACTTTAGTAGTGTATCTGAAATTACGTACCTTCAATTGAATCTTTTTCGGTTAACCATGTTAGAAACTGGAAAGGATAGCAAGAAATGTATCGCATTATTAGGTTGCTTGATTCTGAGGGAAACCAGAGAAGAGTGTACAGTAACAAAAGCAGGATAATGAAGACCACACACAAAATCAGAACAGTAGTGGTCAACCAACTGAGATCGCTTATAACAAGGTGGACACCAGCCAAGAATGCCACTGATAGGGTTGCAAGAGTGATTCCTAAAAGGGGTCTTGCCACTTTAAGGGCAAAAAGAGCCAAAGTTACATCTCCCAGTTGAGCCCAAATGAGTATAATAGTCACACTAATGCCACCATACATAGATATTGTGGTGCATAAAATATATGGTTTAAACCACACTTGATTCAGCATAAGAGCCATGCCTTCTCTTGGAGGAGAACTATTAGTTCCACCAGGCAAAGTAATACCTCCAGCAAATGCTACTGTAGTTATAAGGGTTGAAACAACCATAAGAGTGTTGATTCTGTCTTTATAAAACTCTGTGTTTTTGGCTTTTGGTTTGAAAGAGGAAGAAGGGACCTCAATAGAGTGTGACCCTCTTTCAGCATTTTGTACGCCAGCAGATTTTAGTTGACACCATGTTAGCCGCTGCAAATACAAGTCTGTGTTACAAATTCAACAACACAATAATAGAAAAAATCAAGTAGCCTAAGTAAACACAATACTCTATATATACTTGCCTGTACGATAGGTGGATTATCTTGTTGTTTAAATTGTTCAAAAGCATTGAGAGGTGTTTGGTTGTTGTTGTTAAGGCAATTGAGATCCACAGTTGTGTCCCATGTCAAGGCTTGCACAATTTTTGGACGGTAATGTGAGGCAGCCAAATGCAAAGGAGTGTTTCCATCGTAATCCTTGTCATTTATCATATCTTTAACTCCATTTGTATCTTGCAAGACATACCTTACTACATCAAACTGTCCCATTATAGCTGCAATGTGAACAATATTTCGACCTTTGTTATCAATTATTTCTCTGGGATTGGGACAGTTTTCAAGCAATTTCTTTACCACTTGAATATGTCCACATGCAGAAGCCAGATGAAGAGGATAAAAGCCATCTCTGTCTGTTTCCATATTGCAGGTATCACACTTTTGAAGCAAACACTTAACACCTTTTAGATAACCTTTGGAAGCTGCATAGTGAAGAGCATTTCTTCCTTTGTCATCCTTATCATGAATCCATTCTTTCTTTTTGTTTAATATTTTCTCTAGAATACCTGTCATATGTTAGGAATAGCCAATTACGAGTAGAATTTTGCTGAAAAATACTAAATGCATGAATTACTTTCGAGAAATAAACAAATATGGTTGGAAAATAAATAAATATGGTACGACAAATATATTTATGGTTGGCAAAACAAGTTAACTAATTACATTATATCTTGTTATGAGTTGATCATATCTAATAGTTTCCTAAAGAAAATCTCAGAAATTTTAAAAAAATTGAATATTTAAAAGAGAAAAAAAGCACAAAATAATTTTTCTTTTCTTTCTTTTTAATTTTATACTCAATATTTTCTTTATAATAAATAAATTTGTTAACTTGATGTAAGTACAAAATTTTTAAAACGAAAGAATTTAATCATTTAATTTTAAAATTAAAATAATTTTCAATTAAGCTACAAAAGGTTTTTATCAGTTTTGTAAAATATTTTTCAGAATGAATATTTAATGTTGTGTTGATTTTTTAATTAAGTCTTAATTCCATCAAATTTTCGTTATAGAAGACTAATTACGAATGTGTATAAATATGATACTGACTTTTTGAAGTCGTTATTCTGAATCAAAAGTACATGTTTACAATCATAACAACAATTAAACAAAATCCCCAATTAATAAACAAATACAAGTTGAGTTGTCTAATTAAAAAAACTGTATAGACCTAATTAAAAATTATTTCCCTCTTAATTTATCATTTTTTAAAATTCGATTACTTCATCTACACAAAAAATAGTGGAGAGTTATTGATTCATATCTTCAATTTTTACTATCCTAATATGGATAAGAGAAAAGTTATAATTATACAACAAAAATTACCTTTATTCTCTTTTAAGATAGCCACAATGACTGGTGATCGAGCGCCTAGATTTTTTGAGAATGTTGCCATGCTTATATCTCTTGTGTTCATTTCCATATCCATAACTGCCATCTTCCCTTCGACTGTACATAAATTTAAGTAAATATTATAACAATAAAAAACTTATACATAAAATTTTATGAATTTATGACACTTTGATCACTTTGATTTTTACATTATCAGTGACTGTGTATATTATTTTTTACTGTGTACATTATTTATACTAATACTGAAAGACCAAACAAAATTATCTTTTTACAATTCTTATGACAATAATATGTTGTGTCAAAATAATGAAAACAACTATAACAATAAATATATATGAAAAACGGGAGGATAAGATATTATCATCCATAAGGAGAAGGGAATCTTCATTGCAGTTATGTCCATAAGGAGAAATAAAAAAAAATATGGTTGAAAAGTAAATAAATAAATAAATATGCTAGAAAAATTATATTTATGGTTGGAAAAACAAGTTATCCAATTACATTATATCTTGTTATGAGTTGATCATATCTAATAGCTTCCTAAAGAAAATCTCGGAAATTTTGAAAAATTTGAATATTCAAAAGAGAAAAAAAGCATAACATAATATGCAAATGAAGATTCTCATTTTATAAGGGCGTTTTGAAGTCGTTATTCTGAATCAAAAGTACATGTTTACTATCATAACAGTTAAACAAAATGTCCAATTAATAAACAAATACAAGTTGAGTTGTCTAATTAAAAAAGTGTATACACATAATTAAAAATTATTAAATAATTGTAGATCATCCCTCTTAATTTAACATATTTTAAAATTCGATTACTCCATCTACACACAAAAATAGTGGAGAGATATTGATTCATATCTTCAATTGTTACTATTATATTATGGATAAGAGAAAACTTATAATTATACAACAAAAATTACCTTTATTCTCTTTTAAGATTGCTGCAAGACCGGGTGATAGCGCGCCTTGATTTTCTGAGAATGATGGCATGCTTGTAGCTGTTTTGTCCATTTGCATATCCGATTCTATGAGCTTTGAACCTAAAAAGTAATATTGTAGTTAGAGTTGTGAAATATGAATATTTTAATAATAAGAGTGTAAAGTATAAATAAAATTTGTATAAATAAGTTTTATTATTTAAAAATATATATATACATATTTTTCGAAACTTTTTTTAAAGCGATTTTTCTATTTTTTTAAGATTGTTTACAATTCTTTTATCTTTTTGAATATCGGAAATCATAGTATTTCTCCTAGTAACGAGTTTATTAGGGTATAATTTAATTATTTTCTTTAATAGGGTAATTAGTTTTTTGTCTTTTTTTTTGGTCCGTTTGTTCGTCATATGCATGTTGTCTTTTTTAGCTCACATGTAATGTTTGTATTCTCTTTGTTAGTCTTTGCTAATTAGTGGTCTAAAATGGTGTGTTCTGATCATGTTTGTTTTGTTAGTAGGGGAAAATTTAAGCTTCTTGTCCATCTAAGGATGTTGTAAGGGTCATCAAGCTGTTGGGTCGTTTTTCAGTTAAGGAAAGATAGTTGTTTTAGTATGGGTGAGTGTAATAGATTGTTGGCATGTTGTTTGAAACAAATTTGTGTTTATATTTGAATTAAATTGTGTTATTAGATGATTGAATGGAATTGCTTGTTGTTTGGAATATTGTGACTAAGAGGATTGAAGAGCTAAGCAATTGAGAAAATTGGTGTAGGTTTTAATGTATAAAAACTGTGTTGAAACAACTCTTTAAAATAGAAATACAAATTTAAGCAATTGACCATGTTCAAGTTGACTTAAATCATAAACTTGAGTTCATTGTAATATGGTCTAGCATTAAGTGATGTTGGTTGGGTGTTGAGCACGATTTTGATTTTTCCAAGTCTGAAAGCATTTCTAATTCAAATTGTTGAGCTTCTTTTCACTACTGAGCGTCTAGTTTTGCAAATGCTTTGGCGTTGAGCAGTATTAAGGTATCGTTGAGTGCCATCTTGTGTTATAGGTTTGAAGCAATTTCATTTTCAAGATGTTGAGCGACAAAAGAGTGTTATTGAGTGCAACATTTTGTGAGAAGAAAGACGTTAAGTTCCCTTGCGAAAGATTTTGCACTGGGTGCTAGGACTATCATTGAGCGCCACCTTTATGCAAAAGGTCTAGCATTGAGTGCCACCTTTGAGCTCCAATTTGTATGCTTGGTTTTGTTTCTTATTTTTGGCTATTTGCTATTGATTTATATAATCATTGAGTATGAAGGTTTAGCCACGTCAATTCGTGTTAATTTGGCATAAACTAAAGGTCGAGACAATTTGAAATCAACCAAAGGTCAAGTCAATTTTGGGGAAACCAAAGATCAAGTCAAGCTAGCTTGGGCTGAAGGTTAAACCGAATAAGCTAGGGTTGAAGGTTGAACCGAGTCATCCTAGTCAAAGTCAAGCCGAGTTAGCCTAGGTGAAAGGTCGAGCTGCATCGGTCGAGATTGAAGGATGAGTTGCATCAGTACATGTTGGTGATCGTGCGAGTCAGTCTGTACCGAAGGTTAAGCCGAGTCGCTCAAGCCAAAGTTCGAGGTTACTCAACCTAAGCCAAATGTTGAGTCGAGCAGGCCATGAGCGAAGCTCGAGTCGTGTTAGCTTGGGTTGAAGGTCAAGCAAAGAAGGCCTAGGTTGATGGTTTAGTCGAGTCAGCTTGCATTGAAGGTTAAGTTAAGCCATCTCGGGCCGAACATCCCATTGAGTTGGCCCAACCAAGGTTGAGTCGAGCTTAGCCAACCTTAGCTAAAGGTCAAGCTGAGCTGCTTAGGTCGAATGTCTAGTTGGGTCGAGTCAGGCAAATGTTTAAGCCAAGTTAACTTAGGCCAAAGTTCGAGTTGAATCGACTGGGCCAAAGTTCAGTCCAAGTCAAATAGCTCGAAGTTTAAGTTGAGTCGTTCTAGGTTGAAGGTCGAGCCAAGTTAGCTCAGACCAAAGGTGAAGTTGAGTCGGCTCAAGATTGTTGAATTGAGTCAGTATGGTATTGTCGAGCCGAGTCAGCTTAAACCAAATATCGAACTAAGTCAGCCCAAGCTAAAATTCAAACAAGTTGTCTCAGATTGAAGATCGAGCTAACTCAAGCTTAAAAATGGAGTTTAATTTAGCTTAACATAGAAATTAAATTACTTTATAAAAAAAAAATTGAAGTCATTGTATTACTTTATCGAAACAAACTATTTAAGAAATTAAAAGAATTCGATTACAAAAATACTATGTATTGCAATTTCTTGAAATTGTTTAATTTTTCATCTAAACACAAGGTAATATGGAGAAGCCCCTAATAAAAGCTTGCACTAAGTTCTCTAAGACACTACTAGATTGTGTCCGTTGATGGTCTACTTACCCTTCCGTAAAACTCTTCCATTATACTTTTCTATCAAAGGGTTTAATATAATCTAGGAATGATAAAAATATTCATGTTCACGAAAATTTATCAATAAAATTCGTAGTAAATAGTTGATACTCCTAAATATTTATAACCCGTATTTCAATATTCGTTTATAAACTTTTGTTGTTATCATGACTTTGTTAAAACTTAGCTAAAAAATAATAGTAGGAGGAGGAAGTTTAAAGGTACGAAAATTACTTGGAATTATTCTGGTCAATATATAATCTACAATCTCCTCGTAACCTTTCTCAATCGCTAAGCCCAAAACTGATTTGTCGTTATTGTTTGAACTAACAAAAACAGTTTCCCGAGCCAATTGCCTGAATCCTGGTGAAGAATCTAGAATGTTCATAACATTTCTGTGACCATTCAATAAGGCCTCATGGAAGAAAGTATTTCCTTGTTTGTTGGTTACAAGGATTGCCTTCTTTGCTTCTTCAGCATTTCGATGGAGAAGTGCAGCCACCAATTTCTCGAGAGTAGAGATTTTGCCAGCTCTTGCAGCAACATGCAGTGGTGTATCACCATTACCATTTTTTGTTAGCAAAAGGTGTGGACCAATTTCAAGTACCTTTTCCACACACTTATCATTTCCGTAGAGAGCCGCTATATGCAGCACCGTGTTTCCTCTAGGCCTCTCTTGCTTTATAGTCTCATCGTCTATTTCGCTCCAATCGTATTCAGGCTTTTTCTCTTTTATTGAATCGTATGTTTTCTTTGGCAACAACCACCAACCATGTGCTTTAGCTTCATCACTCCGTCGTTCTTCTGAGCTTTCCAATGTCTTTTCTTCTATCACATTCCCTGAAGGTTGTTCTTCTACCTTGTAGTTATTTTCCACGTCATTATTATTCATACATATCTTCCCTCCACACCTTAGAAATTTCATCATCCTCTTTCTCTTTAACAATTTATCAATATCTGTTCTCCTCCTTTCTGCTCTGCTTCCACCAACTTTTTCTCTGTCTAAAAACACAAAACTGCAGACATATCAATCTACCCGTTTTAAAGAATAATTCAAATAAATAAATCACAACACACACAAAATTCTCAACTTCACCTTCAAGTCTTCATATTCCTCTGGACTAAACTTCACCTTCAAGTCTTCATATTCCTCTGGACTAGAAGCTTCCCTCGCTTACAAAACTCAAAGGTTATATATAGACGCAAAATAACATACACCAACAACCTGTATATATGTAGAATCACCTTGAGAGTTGTTAGGAGCCTTCAAAGAGAATGTAAAAAAGTAGAAGGGAAGCCCATAAAAAGTAAAAGAGAAAACTTGGGACATTCCCCAAAACTGTATTATTTCTCAAAGTAACTTGTAAAACATAAGAAAACACTTTCTTTCTCACTGGGCATCCCCTCTTCTCTTTTTCTCCACAAGAAAAGAATATATAAAATAAAGTCTCGACCGGCTTATGTGTGACAGATCCAATCATCAGCTTTAATATGTGATCATTCCGTGTGACAATTAGCAAAATTAATTTAAAATACAATTTCGAAATAAGATATTAATTCCAAAACTGAAAAGGGCTAACTTATTGGTGTCTAGTAATTAATTACTATGTAAAGTTTCATAAATAATCATTTTTGCAATTTTACTAATATATGTTTTATTCAATAATAAATTTAGTAAATCCCATCATTTAGGAAGTATAAATTTCCCTTACAAAAGACAAATGGCTATCAGAAATGGAATTCCAAAATAGTGGTGGATCCTCATTACCCTGACCAAATGATTGTGAAATTAGAGAAAATAAAGTATATAAAAAAAATTATAGGACCAAATTTAGATGTAGGTAGGGTTCGGCAAAACTAATCTAGTTATATTAAACTATAGTTAATTATACGCTTAAAAAAATTGAAATATTTGGAATAATAATTGAACTGAAATATTTTAGATTTCAGTTTTAAAACATTGAACTTGTATAAGTTAAGTGTTAAATAAACTGATATGTCCCTTTATTTTTCTCAATCTCTTTTACATTCAACTGTCACTTTTATTTTATCTATATAAAAAAATTTATTCATAATAAAAAATTGTATAGTTTAAATTTAAAATTTTTAAATATAATTTAAAAATTTGAAACATCTTTTAAATTGTATAATAGAAAAGTAAAAATAATTTATGTATTATAAAATTTAATCAATTTATGTATAATCCAATTTCTTTTTTCTTACTTTCAATCTCAATCAATTAATTTAATAATTCTTTTAGATTTGCAGTCTTACTCTTACAACCAAATATAGAACAATGATGAGTAATTTCTGTTTTTAAATTATATAATTTAAAATTTATTCTTTTAATTTTTAAAATATATAAGTTTAGATTATATTTTTGAATTTGTGATCTATTATTTATTTTTGAATTACAAGAATAATAGAGTAATAATTTTTATATTTTTGAAAGTTTAGACTTTATGACCATCAAAACAAAGGATATTTAGCAAACAAATAAGCAAAATGGTTAAAAATGAAAATATTCAATTCTACATTTTATTTTTATTTTTCTAAAGAAGTTAAGAACATTAACTACATCAATAAAATGAAACCTTAACAACATTAAGTGGCTTGTATCTCTACCATAATATTTGTCTATGCTTTCAATAAGTTAATCCTTAGCATACACAACACAAACATGCAAAAACATAGTTTAGAAAAGGCTTGATTTTTTTTTTTTCTTATATTTATGTAAAAATCTCAATTCAGTTTTTAAATTTTGAATTGACTCGATTAAATCATATTTTTTTATAAAAATACACATATTTTATTTCAACCGTTAAATATTACCACAACGTTAATTACCTCTGACATATTAATACTGACGTGCATTATCTAATTATTTAAAATTTTATTTAAATTAAAAATTATTACATGGCAAAATATTGAAGGTCTCAAACTTCCAACACCAATCCTTTCTTCTTTCTCTTCCCAACATATTCCAGTGCCGCTGCCATTGACAAGCTCCTGCACCTTGAAGTCAAGTCGCATGTGTTCTCCTCTGATCCTAACCTCCGACACTCTCTCGCACGTCCAGTTCACCCAGACCCTTCAGACCGATTGCCAAACCGGACTCGTTGGTGCGACTGGCATGTTAGAATATCACGACACAGTGATCACAATGAAGAATAATAATGGAGGGGTTTGAAGTACCTCAACTTGCGTATGTGTAATTCACGTTATCTTTCTACGAATAGTCTTAGGAGTAAAAGACGAAGCAGAAGCAGCAAGTCTTCATCCATCACCACCAATTCCGTCAAATTCAAAGTCAAAGTCAAAGTCAAAGATCCTGCAATTCTCCCTTGCAAGAGAACTGTTTGATAAAATGCCTGAGAGGGACTTGTTTTCCTGGAATGTTATGCTCACTGGATATGTCAGGAACCGCAGGCTTGGAGAAGCTCGCAAGTTGTTTGACCTTATGCCTGAAAAGGATTTTGTGGACATATATTACTTGCACTTCTGCATCAACCCCTGGATCCTCAGGATGAACATGGTCCTGTGGTTCAATTGCTAAGATTGTTCTGGCTCAATTGGTTCATTGCTTCAATTGGGAGCTTCGTTTGGGCATGTCCCCTGATGAATTGGACATGACTGAGAAATTTGGTCTTACAATGCCAAGAAGTAAGCATTTGCTAGCTGTGCCAACTTATCGCCTAGCAGATGAAGTTGGAAAGGAATAAATTATGCAGATTAGGCTAATTGCTAAATATAGTTTACATAAAATTAAATTAGGAAAATATGTTCTTTTCTTTTCTTTTTTAAACTAAGATAATAATCGGTTCCCACTTTGTATTTCTTTGCTGCAATTGGATGCACTGATTGCAATTATGTTAATGCTATAGTACAAAACTGCATCATGAAAAGTACTTCTACTGTTTTTCATCTATTTTTTTTGTTCGTTTCCCTGTTATATCACACCCCTTTTTCTCCTTTCTTACCAAAGTATACATATAGTACGCTTTTACTAATTAATTTTTCTACTTTATTTCTCATAGTTCTGTCTATTTCTTTTCTTTTTAACACAAAGTTTTACAATATTCCTGCATCAGTCTGTATACTCGCTGGGTCAAACGACTGTGTCTGAAAGATTCATAGCATGGTTCAATAAAAAAACAGAAGACAAGTATCTCCTTAATATTATATATTTCCCTGGTCAGTTCAAAAAGATATCAATTATTAGCCCAAGCAAAACAATAGCAAGTCTAAAATTATGTAACTTTCATGTTTAACCGATTTACCAATATGAAATAACATACTATTTATTAGGTTTGGATTATCGTTACTTGCAATGCTTGATTATATGGAGAGACAATTACTCGTTTCCCAATCATTTGAGTTACTAAACTTCATCCTATTTGGTCTGCATGAACCTTCAATTGGATTTTGTATAGTTTATAAATTTTAATCTGTGAAATTTTGTCTATACATGAACGAAACATTCAGTATTCTAATATTCGAAATTGGAGCAGAAAATCAGCAGAGCAAAACAAATCATGGAAAAGAAATAACAGAATATACGAACTAGGAAGTAATTGCATAGAACAGACATTCTGAGAAGTAATCTCTCCTGGCAAATGTTGAATGCAGAAAATGGAGTCAATTGAAAAACGTCACATGAGATTCAAGGTTTGTGGTCTTTTCTAACCTTATAATGTAGTTAACTTTCTCTTAATCTGAAGCATTTTCTCTATCAAAACAATAAAGAAACTTTTAATTCTGAAAACAAAAAAGCCAGCCGAAAACATTCTTTTCATCTTTAAGGACAGCCATTTTCTAGGGATATGTTTTGATATCTTCATCTTGAAAATGTTCTAACCAAATACAATACATGTACCAGGTCACTGCTGTGAATCTTGTATTGTTCAATTATTTGTGTTTTTTAAGGATCGGAGACAAAACCCAGGCTCTTAGCATCATCACCATCTTTTTCGTATCCCCAAGTTGGAATTCAGATCTCATCTCATCAAAATAAACTCCATGGGATCCTCTCACAGCCGCGAAGATCTGTTAGATTCATCCGATTCGGAGCAGGAGGAGGAAACCTACCAAGACGCCCATGGAGGAAGCTCCGAACGGCCACCAAAAACGTTGTCAACTTCATCCCTTGATGACGTGGAGGCCAAGCTCAAAAGCTCTCAAACTCAAATATTCCTCCTCCAGCACCCCCATGTTAAAAACGCCGTCAAACTCTACCTCCATGTCGGCGGCAACACCCCTAAAGCCAGGTGGGTAATCTGCGACAAACTCACCACGTATTCTTTCGTCAAAACTCACTCCAACGACGGTATGACGAAAGCAGCATAGAACAGCCGGGTTATGAAAGTTGGGATTTTTGAGATTGTTGACGTAAAAATAATTCCACTTAATATAATATTTTTACAAGTCAACATTTTAAATCTAGACCACGTTAGTTACATTATTTAATGTCGTCTGGCAGCACTTAACGGTTGGAGTAAAATATGTGTATTTTTATAAAATATATAACCCAATTGAGACAGTTCAAAACTTAAGAATCGAACTGAGATTTTCACACAAATATGAGGACTAAGGGAGGGATTAAACCCTTAGAAAAACAACGAAATAGCTTGGCAAGAAAACATCACAACTCGGCCAAAACCGTAAATAGCCTACCAACCATTAAAAATAGCTCGACCAAGGTCAAAAACCTTGAGACTGACCTCAAGAACAACCAAAACAAGTTGTAAAACCTCTAAATCGAGGTCTCAAAACAACCCGGTCAAACAACCCAACCAAACTGTTGAACAAATGCTTACAAAATCTTGAACCGCAATTTCCTTAGGTGTGTAGATCCATTGTCCTTAAGGACTTATCCGCTATGTATCGCACAAGTCCCCCATGATACAATAGGAACTTCTTGAAAATATTCAAGGATCAGAACTAGCAAGAAGCTCTACTAGAGTTTATACCCAGGAGGAGGAAAATAAGAAAGAAGAATGAGAGAAGACTTATTTGGGATGTGTTTTGGAATGGAGAAAGAGTTCTCTATTTATAGAGTTAGTGAAAAATAAAATCAATAAAAGACAATAAAAACAATAAATAATTTGACCGTTGCAGCACTTAAAATTTTGATTGTTGCTAATTAATAAAAAATATTAACGTTGCAAAATATTCTTTTACAATAACATATCATTATTACAACAATCCCCCACTTATTGCAAAAGAATTTGAAAGAAAAACAATCTTTGACTCAAATAGTTCAAACATTAAAAAGAAATATAAGAAACTTTTATCATGGGTCTCATAGGATGTAATGCATCAGAGCTGGTATAGCAAGCTATATGAACCAGTCTTAGATTGAGATACTTAACACACAGTGTAGTTGGTATAGCAAGCTATATGAACCAAAGACATTTGACGTGTATTAGAGGTTTATCAATCACAATACACCCCCACAATTCTTGCTGTTATCGCTGTGTTGCGCTAAATAGGTCATGCGTGTGTCCGGTATTCATGAGTACTCTAGAGATCATGCCAAGATCTCATGCAAGCGGCCCCACTCGACACTCATATAGGTGATTTCATCAAGTGTATGCTGCAAATCATACACCACCCATAAGGGATATGAAAATCATTAAAAACTTTGTTTAAGCTAAAATTCTTTCACCACATAGAATTTTAATAACAAAGTTTAACCTCTCAATAAGGCAGTCTCTAGCACTTTCACACACACCATAGGAAGGGACGTAATTGATTAAAATCAATTTAGTGCTATCAGAACTAACAAGTGACTTGTTTTACCCATATGAACCTTATTCATGGGATCTCCAATCACAAAGGTTGGATTATCATCACTTGTTTGTTTGCAAGTTGCTTAAGTATCATTCCCCTCGATGTTTCTAAAATCATATTTCTTCCTAAGGGTTTTGTCAGAGGATCTGCTAGATTCCGTTTTGACTTCACATAGTCAATGGAAATAGTTTCACTCTTTAGCAGCTCCTTCACCAAATTCTTGTTTTTTTAACTATAGCTATTGTCGATTAACAATCACAGTGTATTGACATCGATGGGGTTGGTTTCATTCCTAATGGAATGTTCGCTAAGTAGTTTTTTAACCACTCAGCCTCATTTTCAGTCATCTCAAGAGCAACAAGCTCAGATTTCATTGTTAATCTTGCAATAATAGTTTGCTTGGCTGATCTCCATGTAATCGCACCACCCCTTAATGTGAATACATAACCACTAGTGAATTTTATCTCATCTGAATCAAAGATCCAGTTAGCATCATTGTACCCTTCTAGGACAGCGGGAAATCCACTATATTCAATGGCATAATCCATTGAACCTCTTAAGTATCTCATAAGCCTAGTCAGTGCATCCCAATGTTCTTGATTTAGACATTGAGTGTACCTACTCAGTCTACCTACTGCATAAGCAATAATAAGTCTAGAGAAACTCACCAAATGCAGTAAGCTCCCAATTATCTTGGCATACTGAGGCTGAGATATAGATTCCCCTTTATTTTTCACTAATTTAGAGTTAGCATCATTAGGGTACTTACAGGTTTGAAAACATAATACTCAAACTTCTTAAGAAGTTTATTAATATATTGTTCTTGAAATAGTAATATATTATCTCTCTTCCTTCCTTATGATTGTAACGTCTAAAATTACATTGGCTTTCAAAATTATTATTAGACAGTCACTGCCTATTGTATCAAACTATACATAACTAAAACTTATGTGTCGTAAGCTGGTTTTGAAAGAGTACAAACCAATAACAAACACTTTCTAGGTTCTCAACAACAATTAAACTTGTCACTCACAAGTAATGCATGCAAGGATGTTGTGATAAGCCTAACTTAAAACATAAACTAACTCTAGAATATTGTGAATGACTAGGATGATGCATAATCATTGTACCACCAAAGCATAATTCAAATTTTTCCAGTAAGTTCACCAAAACATAATTCCACCACTATGTTATATACATAATTTTTTTTTTTTACACTAGACTCTATTGCCACACCAATTTAACCAGTTGAAACCATCATGTGTCGTTGCAAGATTCGAAAAAGGGGTCCCCACGTGTAGAGTCATGGACAAGTTCTTCCACCATTGGATAACAATTCCACCAATTACATAATCTTGCAGTGCACAGTATATGAAGCCTAATATGAAGATAACAATTCCATCTGAAGCCTAATATGAAGATAACCTAAGCTTATCTTGAAACGCTGCAACCCCACCTTTCAAACGTAATTTCCCTTCCTTTTTTTTTAAAATTTGAACAAAACCCTAACTTTATTATATCTAAAAAAACAAAGAAATCATAATTTACAGAATTCAAATATAGTAAATCCTAATTACATGAATTCAATTACGTGAATTCAATACAATTATAGAATTCATTTACGGCTTTAAATTCCAATGGATATTTTAACATTACAATAATACACAATAATCAATGCTATTTATTTTAACATTACAATAATACACAATAAGTTTGAGGTAAGGAGATAGGTGATATGCATTTACTACATCATTAATATCTGAGCTACCAACATTTTGCTGACATTGATATCAGTATCTTCTCTAAATACCCTTGAAACGATTTAGGCGAGCGATCCAAACAATCGGTTCAACCTTACTTAGATTTCGAGATAACTTTTAGATCCAAAAAACCACTCAACACAACTTAAACTGTTGATTTCGACATTCACACCTAAAATAATATTTATGTAAAATAAACATATAGTTAAGATATAGAATAATAAAATAATATAAAATTTGTAAATTAAAACAAAACATTAAATAGACATATTCAAAATAAAGTAAATTAGTAATAGCTAGAGACAAAAACAAATTTCAACTTAAATAAGACACGTGCATTAAAAAATGGTAGAAAATACTAAAAGTTTTAAAAACATAAAATTAAACGCTAGAAGGAGGGTTTGAACCTCCGACCTTGTGGTTAACAGCCACACGCTCTAACCAACTGAGCTATTCCAGCTTTGACCAATGAGGCTCTTTAGCATGTTTCAGTAATTGAAAATTTAAATGTTTTTCCATGTTATGGATACAGTTTTCTTAACGAAAATTTGCTTTTATTCACGAAATAAGTCTTTAAATTATTTTTATTCTTTTAAATTTAATTAAAAATGCTGGTTTTTATTCTTATAACATTTTTTAAAACTTGTGTCTGTATGTATTGTAACTATATTTATATAAAATAAAACTATAGTTGAGATATATAGAATAACAAAATAATATACAAATTTATAAATTAAAACAAAAAATTAAATAAACATATAGCAGGAGGTAAAATCAGAAGTAATATGGCATGTTTAGAGACAAAGTATTTAAATTATAAAACAAATTTAAACTTCTTAAAAGGAATAAGACACGTGCATTAGAAAATGGTAGAAAATACTAAAAGTTAAAAAAAATATATATATAAAACACTAGAAGATTACATGTATGGTGCCCAGTTTAGCATTTATTAGGTAGTAAAGATAACATGTTTTTCAAATTAAGTATCCAGTTTTCTTAAATATTTGCTTTTATTCTTGAACGAGTTTATAACCGGTTTTTATTCTTTTAAATTATTAATTAAAATGTTGGTTTTTATTCTTATTTGAAGTCAACTTATTATTTACTTTTTGAGTAGAAAATTACAAATTTGTTTACAGATAACATTTAATTATGTAAATATAGTATAGTTAATAAGCTTCATTGTTTTTAGTAATTTCAATATACGAAATTTGCAAGAAAAATTCTTAAAATGGGAAATAAAATACGAAAACTAATAATTATATTAATAAGACTTATATAAGCATGAAAACTAACAGTTATTAATTATAAGTCTCCTTAAAACAAGTCATAATCAATTTATTAATATATATATATATATATATATATATATATATATATATATATATATATATTTAACAGATGATCAATGGTTTTCACAAGTTCATATGTTTGGATTATATTTACAATCAACTCATAACAATCTTATATTTCTATATATAAAGAAAATTGATTTTTAAACAAATACGAAGTCATATCTTCAACTTTTAAAACTTAAGTATTTAAAGATTTTATATGATAAACGGTCAAGAAATAACATGCTCATGGTTATAATATTGTAATAGAGATTTAGAATACAACACACTTGGACTTTCAAGCATGCATGAGCTTTGTGCAGTTTAGAGGAAGGTTATTTCTTACACCACTTCATATTGCTTCCTATACCATCACATATCAAAAATGCCATTCTTCAATGAATTTTGACATCTATTAAAATTTTTGAAAATTTCATAAATCGAATTTTGAAATTCGTTTTTAAAATATTTCTTAACGAATTTCAACATTCGTTAAAGAAAAATTTATTTGGATTTCGACATTTATTGAAAGATTTTTCAAAAGTCTTAACAAATATGGTAGTATAAAAAATAATATGGAGTGACGTAGAAAGTAATCTTCAGCAATTTAGAGTTGCTAAAAACCCTCGTGCAAAGGATGGACCTTCATTGGGACATAGGGTTAGTCTCTCAATTTTTTTATATTTATACAAATTAATATATAATATGAATTAATTTTTTAAAATTTTTAATATATTTTATATATTTCATAACTCCAAATTTTGTTATACATCTATATAAAGATTTTGACACATCTAAAATATTTGTTTAACAATCTGCCTTGGAGCAAAGTTCCATAATCTCGGATTATGTGATTGAATGATATTCTTATGCACTGTTGCAAGAAAAAAAATTATATATGTTTTAATTAAATTCTTATTGATATAGGTTAATTCCTAAAAGAGGTGTTTGATTAAGTGTTTTGTTTTCAATACGTTTTCAAATATTATTTTTAACATGTTATTACATCATTTATGTAATAATGAGTAATTGAATTTACAAAACTAATAATTAATTTTACATATAAATTTATCATACTAGCATGTCTATTATAAAAATGGACGATAAACTAAAGGTAAACTAAAATTATTTTTTAATGTGTAAATCAAAATCAAATAATTGATAAAGCTATAAACATTAAAGTTGCTTACTTTTAATTTTTTTTTTAACCAAACACAAAGAGAGAAAAATGCAATTAAAGTAATACATATAGAGAGAAAGTGGCGAATTCATACTCCACACATCCATAAAGCATATGTTCACTTTTAGACTGTTATCACCATGAACCCTAATTCGAAATGCAAACTATGTAATTAATGTTCTTCATTTTTATTACTTACAATCATCCACTGTACACCCTCAGACGAGTAGTGATCCTCTCTCGACACATCGGACAATTAGTTAACTTGTATCCACAATCCTTGCAAGTCTGTTTTTCCAAAATATTGTATAAATAATAATAATAATAATAATAATAATAATAATAATAATAAATAAGAATAATGATAACTCACCATGTGACCACACCCGAAGGCCAAGTCTCTTGGATTGGTCAAACAAACAGGACAAACCTGTACAATAGAATAATTAGATAGAACACCAAATCAATCGTAAAGAACTTAAAAGTTGATAGAATAAGCAAATCTTATATTTTAGTTTTATTTTTTAATTTTGGATAATGATACTTTGAAAATATTTTTTTATAACATTTTAATACCATTTATGTATTATTCTATGTTGATGTTTATGATTATTATTATTATTATTGATTATAAAATAATTTTAGATCAATCACATGACACGTAAATAATATTAAAATATTACGAAAAAAATGGTTATCCTTTGTAAAACATACCGATTGGTTGTTGTCATCAATGGAGGAAGGTGGTGCAGTGGTGGGAAGACGAGCTAGTGATGGTGCAGGCCTGGAATAGGGTAGAGGAGGAGCTTTTGGAACTATTCTCTTTGCTCTTCCTGTCACACGTCTATTCTCCAAAACCACAAATATATACACAATCAAACAAAACCTATACATTCGCAGAGTAAATTAATGTAGTGTGACATACATTAAAATTCATTTGATATACATACCCAAGTATTCCAAATTCCATGGTTGCTTTATATTGGAATGGAATCTCCATGAGAGCAGCCAAAGCAAAAGCTGCTTCTTTCTCCGAGGGGCTTATGTTTCTCGACATTATTTCCGTGAAATTAACAAACTGCATACAACAAAGGGAATTATGCCTAGGTTCAATTAAAATTATTTAGAAAATAAATAACATAATTATGTTTTAATAATATTTGTTGCTGGGCAATAGGTGTTGTTATACCTGAAAATTGTCATAATCGCGTGCAGGTATCCTGTCATCGAACTTTCTCATGTCTTCCCAAGGTCCATCACCAACTCCAACTAGAACTATTGCAAGAGGATATGCACTGCTATCACAAATAGAAAATTAAATAAATAATATATATCATATAATCCACCATTAGTAACTTCTTTAGTAAATTTGGGAAATTATTTAAACTCATGATAAACTCGTATGAATATTCACAAGTTAAAGGCGAATTAACAAGTTTAAAGTCAAATGTAATTGTTTATTTTTTCACCAAAATGACTATACTTTTTTAGACTATAACTATTTGGCGAAGTTAAATGATTTTCACATTAATAACTCACGAATTTATAAACGATTAAGTCATCTATTTAGTTTAATATTATTTAACTATCATATTTTATCAATGTGATTTACTATTTTGGTTGGGAGGTAGAAACATTGAATTTGTATTAAAAGAATTATATCACTTACTTCACTAATATTGTTGTTCAGTTTTCATAAAAAATTAGGAAAAATAATGTAGGTTGAATTGTTAACCGTTTGTGATAAATAAACGTGGGTTGGACTCAACATTTAAGCACATTAAACTTTATAGGTCCATTTGTCATAATCTATCAGCTTCTTTTTGCACCTCACTTTTTTATTTCTGCACGGCCATATACTTGATCAAGTTATCGTTTTACCCTCTCTTTCTCCTATGCAGCCCTTGTTTCCCAGCGACGGTGCACCGCTACTAGAAATATCTTTTGGATTGAATAATTAAAAAATTCAGAATATGTTTAGGATGAACTAATTTGAAATGTATTTCTAAATTTAAAAATATTTTTCGGATTGATGAATTTAGAATATATTTATGTGTTAAATGTATCAGGAACACTTTTGAATTGACCAAATCTGAAAATTAAAAAATACATTCACATACTTGAAAATTTTGATACCAAAACTTTAATGGAGAGATTGAAGGTCAAAGTAAGTGAAGAAGAGAGTTAAGATTAGAGGTTTAGTGTGAGGTGCAGAGGGAGAAAGGAAAGGATTGAGGTGCAGAAGATGAGAGATGCATGCCGATTTTATTAAAAAATTCGTAAAGGTAAAATGGTAATATTACAATTATGAGGATATGGAGAAAAAAAAATGGGAGTGGAGGAAGAAAGAGTCTCTGTAACAACCCACAGGAGTGGTAGAACGGGTCATCCATTCACTCTATGACCCACATACATTTTCTTAATATTTTATTGTTATGTATAACCATTTATATGTTGAACATAATTAAATATTTTCATTCATTATTTATTAACATTATATATTTATTAACATAAATTTATATTTTATTTTGATATATTTATTCATGAAATGTTTCTTTATTTACTTACAACAAGTAGTTTTTTCAAGATAAATTTAAATTTAAGATTAAGAAAGGTTAAACCCATTCGGAGGTCCCTATTTACGTAAGGTTTTTCCAGTTTGATCCCCGTCTTTTAAGTTTTGTCAATTTGGTCCTTTATAATGAAAAATTGACTCAATTGGACCCCTGCCGTTAAATTAACTTAACGGGATTAAATTTTTGATGAGTTGTGATGGTGACATGGATAGCTTTTTAAACGTGGCATTTATACGTGACATTTTATAAAAAAAATATTTTAAAAATTAGATTTCTGGATGGATTTTAAAACCTGGCATAGTTGATTTGTTGATTTTTAAAATTTAGGGGTTTAGGGTTCTTGTTATTGAAGATTGAAAAGCATCTCAAGATTCGAAAGAGGAAAGTGGGAAACCGCAAGACAATTTGTTCCTTGATTAAAATTCTTTCTTCAACAAAACTGAAAAACATTTCAGTGATTTTCCAAAGCTCGAAAGAGAGACACATTTGGAGTGTGCGTGAAGATCAAACCATGGACAACGAACTGCAGCGACAAATCGAGTTCGCACAGCAACCCAAGTCGAGCATTCGATTATCAGAGCGAAACATCGTCGAATTGGTCCAAAAATTGCAGCAACTCCAAATCATAGATTTCGAACTTCTCAACACTGTCTCCGACAAAGAGTACATCACTGTTGTGCGCTTTCTCTGCTTCTTCTTTTGCAGATTAGGTTTCACTGCTCACAATCTTCTTTTGCAGATTCGGTGCATTTAGGTTCGGTCTGTGGATGATGCGGTTAACACCAGAATAATAATCTTGGTCTGCTGAAGAATGCTTCAATCCACATTAGAGATAGCAGTGGTGTAACTATAGCCCCTGCCGGTCACGCTTACCCTCTTTTTCCTCCACATGGGCCATCGACGTGAATTTGGACGATGATGGGCGAGCCGTTTTGGATGAAGCATCCATTAGATCTTCCAATTTTAATCTAATGAACCCTAATTTTAAAATGTTTCACAAAAATCCTAATTTTAAAAATGTTTGTTTAAGAAAATGACACGTATAAAAGTTTTATTAAAAAAAAACCACTGTGCATGCCACGTGTCCAAAATAATCCACGTTACTCTCATAGGTAAGCAAAAAGTTAACGTCGTTAAGTTGATTTAACGGCAGGGACTTAATTGATTCAATTTTTCAATATTAAGGACCTAATTGGTAAAACTTAAAAGACAGGGATGTAGCTGAGACAACTCCACAAAAATAAGGACGTCCGAATGGGTTTAACCATTAAAAAAATATTTAATTGTTTTTTTTTTATATTTCATAAAATTTATGCATGAATAAGCTCACAATTATAAAGGGTATGTTAGACCTATTCACTCATAAATCTTATGCAAATTAATTCATCTTTCTTTATTTAAGTGGAAATGTGAAATCAGTTAAAATAGAACAAGTTATTGTTTTTTTAACTAAAATACTAATTGTCACTAATGGAAAAACGTTATTTAACGTCACTCATATGACGTCGGTTAGCGCGTAGCCCAATGTATATGAGTGCACGGTGGCATTAGCGTAAATAAGTGGTAACCTAGGCGTCGGTTTGAATGGGACTCGACGTCTATGATATAATACAAGTCTAAACATTCACAAGTAATGAGATGGTTAGTAGATTCATGAAAAATTTGGATAGAGAATATTGAAGTGTTATTAAGAGGGTCCTTAAATACACCAAAAGAACCTCAAGTGTTGCATTATATTTTAGAGGATCATAATTAGTTGCCAAAGATTATGTGTCACACCCCATTAATTCCCCTCTTTAGTGGGAAACAGGTGTCACTTCCTGGAGCTCTCCCATGATAGTGGGAGACAAAGTGGCAACTGCATTTAATTTCCCGCCATCGAAAACTGTGTGACGGCAGGGAGAGTGTGAGTTTCTAGAAAGTGGAAGACAAGTGGCAGACAGAGAGTGAACCGAACGATTTTTAGTGGAGACGGTATTTAAGGTTAAAAACTCGAAAATGGTACCACTTTCTGCATGCAAACTCTTCATCTTCAACCTTCAGAAACACCATTTTCTCCTCCTTCTCTCTAGAACTTCAAAACTTCTCTCTAGAATTCTAACCACTTCTTCTTCTACAATCCTCAACCTCCTTCCAGATTGATTGTTCCTGGTGTCAAGCTCTACAGTTTGCACCGATCAGATTGTCGTTTGGACAACTTGGGTTTTTGGAGACTTAGAAGCTCAGCTAGGATTTATCAGGTAAGGGAAGCTTATAAATTTAATTATGATTTTTCTTATGCATGATTTTATGAGTATATGTTTGTGAAGTGTATGGTCTTGCTGATTGAAATCTTGCATGCTGGATCTTATGTATGAAATTGGTTTATAAAGTTTTGTAACTTAGTAGAAAATACTGAATCTGTAATCGAAGGGTCATTAGGACCGTTCGGTTTTCCTTACTATTAAGACGTTCGGTCTCATACCGAATGATCCATAATTCAAAGTGATCGGTCATAGATCGAGAGCTAGGCTCGAGAAAGTACTCATTGATAGACTAAGTACTCGATTCTATATTAATTATATCTCTTAATTAAAACGTTTGGTTTAAGTACTCGGTCTTGAAGAGTACTCGGCCCTAGAAAAGTGTTCGGTCTTGAAGAATACCCGGCCTTGAGAAGTGCTCGGTCATATACTAGCCTTCAGCTAATAAAGTGTTCGGTCTTAGACTAACACTTAACTTATGAAGCATTCGGCTTCAGACCCTTATTATTTGTTGGAAGTACGTTCGGTCATACACTGAGCGTTCGGCTTTACACGTTGAAAGTACCCAGTTTTAAAATGTATGTTTTATGGAGTGCTCGGTCTTACACTGAAACTTAACTTATCCACGGAGTGTTCGGTTAGATACCGACACCCACTTGCTTGAAGAGGACTCTCGATATTCTAAAGCATTCGGCTAAAATTATAAATGTTCGGTATTCTTATTCATTCGACCGTTCGGTCACTTTTGAATCTTCCTTGATACTTGATTTGCTCGTCCTTACTCGGTATTCTAATTGATTTCTTGTAATTTTAAGAGCATTCCAAGGAGGAATATCTCATGAAGTGGAATTTGATTTGGTAAGGTATGACTATGGCTAGACTCAGGTTCTGCTCTATCCTGATATTCCGTGATTATGCCTTCTCATGTAGAGGAGGGTAACTCATGCGTGGGAATGGCAAGAGGTCCTTTAACCTCATGGTATTTCTATACCGAGGTGGTTCCACTGGACTAACCTCGGGTGGCGGTCTGTTGAGTGTACCCCAGCCAGGTCCACCCGGGTGCAAAGAGCGGCGAACTACATGGTTCCTACCGTCCGGACAGTGTCTTAAGGAATTTTGATTATTATGATATTACCGTTCGGTTTATGTATGGATATGTTGAATTATGAATTTTGGGTTGAAATATTGATGTGTGTGATTTGTATGTATGCTTCAAAAGTATATTGAAAATAATTAATTAAATTGCATAAGCTTACCCTTATTTTCTTGTTTTACCCATGTGCCGTTCGGTCTTAACCGTTCGGTCGTTTTCTTCTTTGCAATGATCATCCTTTGGGGTGTGAGCAGAAGGCGATCTCGAAGACACCTTGGAGGATGCTCTGCAGGCTGAGCTACCCATAGACGTCATGCTGGAGAGCTGTGCAGGACCGTCCGGTCCTTAGATTAGCTTTTGCTTCCGCTT
The DNA here is from genome assembly GCA_027742785.1 of Vigna reflexopilosa. Classification (NCBI taxonomy): domain Eukaryota; kingdom Viridiplantae; phylum Streptophyta; class Magnoliopsida; order Fabales; family Fabaceae; genus Vigna; species Vigna reflexopilosa. The sequence goes on from CM050932.1 coordinate 23,831,574, forward strand.
AGTATAGATACTCCTTTCGTGTAAACCGTCTGGTTATGTGTTATACCCAGACCGTTCAGTCTTGTGTTGTAAATCTTTGTATCAGACTTCTGTACTTCGTACCGTTTCAAAAATTTTTTATATAATCCTTCTCGTTTCCTTTCTCCTTTTGTGCCTTTCCTCCACTGTTCTTTATTATTATTCATGTTAACTCCTTAAATAAATTATAGCTCTTGTTATAGATTTATTGGGATGTTACATTATGTCATTCAAATTTGACAAGTAATCTTAATAAAATGAGATCTATTACTAGCTTTGTGTATATACTTGTTGTGAAGATAATAAATTGGTTATTCAATTTATAGGGTGTTATATTTGGTTACTATAAAAATTAAGTACATGGTGTCTATTGAAGCTTAGAAGAAAGCTATCTAAATTAAAAGGTTAATGGAAAATTTCGAATGAGTCTAAAAAGCTTGTTGTATATTGTGAGTTAGATGCCTTATACATTGTAAGGAAACCTACCTTACATTCTAAGACAAACTACATAGGCATGCACTACCACTTTGTTTAAGAAATTGGAGAGGAAGAAAGTGCGGATATGAAGAAAAAATTCACACCAATAAAAATTGACAAGTTTAAGTGAGTTTGTTTGGTCAATAAAAAAAAAAAAGCAATATGATAACAGAGAATAAACACATAATGTGAACATTTGATTACTTTCATCAAAATCTTAAAGTGAGAGATTGTGAGAAGAAAAGTTTCACATCAATTTACTTTAATGTTTATTTTTATATTATAAAAGAGTAAAGTTTTTTCTTAATAGAACACATGAAAATCTTTTTTTTTTCTATTGCTTTAATGGAAAATTAGTTTATCATTAAAGGTTCTTCTAATAGTTATTTTTTCTATTTTCAGGAAATGATGTTATTGTTTTCTCTTTAGAGTTAAAGAGAAAGATATAAAATTTTCTTTCCTTAAAATTATATTATTGTCTTTTGTTCGTGTTGTTCCTCTTTTTTATTTTTATTTCTTATAGTATCAATATTTTCTTTGTTTAAGGGAGAATAATTATACGAAAGAAAAAGAAACATTGGAAACAATGATACTTTTGTTGTAGGCTTGTATGTTTTATTTTCGCATGGTGCATTTTCATTTCAATTATAAAAACAATATTCTTCATAAGGATTGATTAAGTTATATCTACCTTGCATCAACGATTGCTTTAATTGTCTTCTCCTCCTGAGGACTTAGTTCTCCATCTCCAGTGTTGACACTTCTAGTAACCTTAAAATCAAACACATTTATGCTAATAAGATTTAAGATTAATTAATCTAATAATATTAAACACACATGAAGGAAACTTTAATTTAATACCTGGCCATCAGCAACTATAACCAACACATGGAATTGGCCACGGCTTTTCTCAACTATGTCTATGGCAGCTTCAATCACAGGAGCATAAGAAGTTGGTCCTTCAGACAAAAAGCAAAAGGAAGCATTCCTTCAGCCATGAATCTTAACCAGTTTAATTAGGGATACAAAATGATTTTAGTCTTTTAAAGGTATCTTATGACATTCACTTCCAATGAAACATGACTTATTCGTATTAGAATTCATGACGCCATATTTAACACATCCTTAAAATTTAAGATTTGGGGTTTTTTGTTTTCCTTATATATATCACTTAATTTTTTATTCTTATTCGGACATTTCAACTCATTTGGAGTTCTAACATATTATAACTATCCACAACAAAAGTTGTAACATCATCAAGAACAACACTACTACAAAAGATTAAGGATGATAATGACCTGAAAGTTTCAAGTTTGGAACTATTTTCTGGTAGCAAGCCAAGACTTCCTCAAAGCCATGGCAAGGTGAATGACTGTGAAAGCTAAACACTTCTTGATCATGGGTAGTAGCTGCATCATGATAGAAGTTGAGGTAAATCTTAAGCTTGAAAAACTATTCTTGATTCATAATTTGTGTGGCTTAAGGATTAGGCATTACCATCACCAAAACCAAAGCATGGAATCAAGTTGTCATCATCAAAGGGAGCCAAAGTCTTGCCAATAATAGAGATAGCCTTCTCATAAGGATTAGGAGTAGTTCCAATAGCATGCAGGCTTCTTTTATTGAATGAGATTCTACCTTCATTCACAAAGAAATCATTTCATAAATTAACGAAACTATAAGCAAACAAAATCCCATAATTTATCACCAAAGAAGACCATCTTTGACCAACTTTAGTTCTCATATGACAGGAAAAAATGGACCCTGAAATCACTTGTCTAAATATTTGTTCATGTTCTATAACATACCAGTCCATTCATTACTCTTTGTAAAATCAATTCCAAGGATCAGATTTGAGGATTCTAATCCTTCTTTCCTTAAGGCTGTTGTCACCTGCACAAGTTAAAAAGGGATAACAATTTTTCATGAAATTCGCTCAAATTAACATTTGCAAAGTTCTTGGAAATAGTAT